>CM021101.1:653236558-653257610 GCA_007115665.2 Sequoiadendron giganteum | reverse complement strand
CTCTCATATATTGTAAATTGAATCATATTTGCATAATTGATAAGAATACATTATATTCTTTTCATATTCATATTCTCTCTTTGTGCATTCCATTTGGCCTCTAGATCTTGGTAGGCTATCTCCATAGCCAATTCTAACATGGTATCAAAGCAGGTTGGGTGCCTTTGGTTAGCCATTTTTTAAGAGATCTTGGTAAATCTTGAAAAATTGAGTATGATCTTCTCTTGCATCGTATGATGATTTAGAGAATCAAAAAAACTTAATAGAAATACCAGATTTTGGGGGTTCCTCTTTGTGTCTCTTTATTTTAGGTTCAAATTGGAGCTTGTTGGTACAAATCTAAGCTCACCCTTGAGTTCAAAAGGTTTGAAAAATTTATTTTTGCCTTTAGTTTTGTCCAAATCAAACATATGAGGCCAAATCTATGAGGGTTTGAAGATGAAGAGTGGTTGCTAGATCTAGAAAGTTGCTATAATTTTAAAGCATTTTAGGTCAAATCCAACCTTGCCATCACATCCAAAAGGTCCAAAAACCCTAATATTGACTATCAAATTGTCCAAATCAAAGAAGTTGTCCATCGAGGAAAAGAAATTTTCCCAAGGAGCCATATGGCCCCCAAGTCGACATCATAAATGCAAGAATAAAAAAAAAATTATCGAAAAAAATCTGAGGTAAAAATATTTATATTTAAAAATTTCAAGAAATTTTATTAAAGTTTTCTGAATTTTTTTATTAAAAATCAAAAGTTTGTAAAAATAAAAAAGGGGATCGAAATCTATTTTTTGAGGAATTTTAAAAGATGTAGGTTGTACCTACAATAATAGGTACATCCCTACACATGTGACACATCCTTCCACATGGCAGAATCTCAATTTTCCCACATGACCTTTGCAAAAATCTATGCCAGTCGATAATCCATCGGAAGGAAAGTATATATCGGCGATGAAACAACATATTATGCTCGGTTTCAAGATTCCTCTCAACAAATATTCTTATATATTCCTTTGAATATTCCCTACCATACGAAGATAGAATATTTCGTAGGTATATACCATTCAGGTGAATATTTCGTTGGCAGAGTAAATATTCTAGCGATGGACCCCTAGTTGTCAATTGTTTTCGTCAATTATTGATGTTAGCTTGCATCAATGGTGATTTCAATATCCTTTTAAATTTTTTTGATACCCTTTCATTGACATTTTTGATTTTGCAGGTGAACTTCAAATGGCCATAACTTAGTCATTTTGAATCATTTTTTTGAGAATCATTTTTTTTATTTGGGGAAGAATTTCGTGCTATTCATAATGGTGCAACCAAATTTTAGTTTTGATGTCTGTATTTTCCAGAAATTGAAGATTCTCACAAGTGTTGTTGCTTTGACCTCATTTTGGGAACTTTAGGAGCTCCATTCTTGCTCCTACGGTAACATTTTTTAGTACAATTTTTTTTTTAAAGTGCATAATTTTTTGTGTAACTTTTAGTGGTATGATCAAATTGATCTCATTTTATACCAAAAATTATGCTTTATTTTGTGGCCAAATTTGGCATTTGCATGTACCAAGATCAAGATCACTTTGCTATTTTTGGTAATTGGCACCTGTAATCGCACTAAGTATAAAGTTCCACAAATCATAATTTCTTGGGGGGTTTCATGATTGAGTAATTGGGGGGGGGGGGTAATATTCCAGTGGTTGGTTGCATTATTTTGCTTGGTTTGTGTTCTTGCAATGGGGAAATCTCAAATTGATCTCCTAACTCCACATAATTATGCTACATGGAGAAAATTAGTATGGACCTATCTCATGATGAAAGGTCTAATAGGATATCTAAAGGAAACCATTTCTCAACCTACTCATGCTAAAGAATTAGAAAAATGTGAGCTTAATCATGAGAAAAAACTTGGATGCATATGCTCATTAGCCTCATTTGATTTATATTTTCATGTTGAATCATGTAAAAAACCTAAAGAGGCTTGGGAGGCTTTTGAAAAATTGTATGGTAAAACAAATAAGATTAGGGGATATTAGATTGATAAGGATTTGATGAATCTTAATCCAAAATTTTTTTACCACATCCAAGACTACATCTCCAAATTTAAGAAACTAAGAACACAGTTGAAAGAATGCAACATTGGTAAAGAGGATTTACAATTGATTCTAAATGTGTTATCCAGGCTTGGTCATGTGTATTTAGTGTTTGTTTTTAGATTTCATACCCATTGAATTTCTATGGGAGCATTATATGTTGATCCTAAGTTTGATTACTTTGCAAATCTCCTAATACAAGAGGAAGCTAAGTTAATGAACATGGGTCTAATCAAGTCTTCCAAGTCACAAGCATTGTTGGATAGTGAGTTAAATGTACAGAAAGAATTAGGGAATCTTGATAAGAAGCAAAAGAAGAAAAAGGACAAGCCACATAAAGAATCAAAATTCTCTCCCTCTAAAGGAGAATCATCTAAGAAGGAAAGGAATACATGTGCATATTGCAAGAAGGATGGACACAAAGAACACTGTTGTTATAAGAAGGATAGTGATGAGTTGAAACATTACCTTATAGATTGTCTGAAACACCTCCTTCTTCAAAATAATCTAAAAAGGAAAAAGGCCATGTTGGTTTAGCTTCTACATCAGGATATAAAGGACATGCTCTTTGTGCTCTTTTAGGTAATGGATCAGGGATATGGCTTCTAAATTCAGGAGCATCTAAACATATGGCATCTTCATAGTCTCTATTCTCTTCTTTTCAGCTTTTAATGGGAAACAATACATACATGAGAGTAATTGGGAAGGGGTCTATTATTTTTTGGGACAACACTTTCTAGGATGTTTTATGTGTTCCTCATTTGACAAAAAATCTTCTTTCCATATATTAGATTACACGTGGTGGAGATGGGAGGATTGTAGAGTTCACTCCTAATTTAGTCATCATTCGAGACTTGGAGAGTAGAGAGATCAATTCTACTGGGATGGTTGATCATTTGTCTTGATTTTATACCTTTGAATTTTTTTATTTTGATGATGACATTGTTCCTTCAGTTGTTGATCACACTTCAAGTATGAACTATGATTCAGAGGAGACATTTGGCTTCTTGAATTTGGGAGTTCTCACATCAGATCCAGTTCTTGATTCATGCATTTCATCTCCTCCATCTACTATTTCAGTTGATGATGCCTATATTGCTATAGATATGGCTTCTTGTAATTTTGTGCACTAGGATATTCATTATATTTTAGATCTGGTTGCTTTGGATGACTTCTTGATAGGTATTTTAGAATTGTTTGTGGAGTCTCATATTGCATATTTAGGAGACATCATTGATGAATTTAATCTTCTCTTTGATGGACATGATCCTTCTTCAGTTGTTGTGAGGGAAAACTTTGAATCTCTTGTTCAATCTCTACATTATCATTCTTCACAGTTTGACGTGAGTGATAGAGTGTGGATACTTTTGGACAAAATTTGGAGGAGACTTCTTTGTCTTCAAAGGGGATATCATTATCTTTGGATTGTGTTCTACATTCATCTCTATTAGATTCTGGATTGTCCTCTTCAACAATGTGGCCTAAAATGCTTGTTTGGAGTGTGTCAACTTTCAACATAGACATGGAGACACTTGAGCATGCTTTAGAGACATCATACACCATCTATCTTCCTTCATCTTCCTTTTAGTAATGAGAAGAACTCTTGCATACATTCATGGTTTTGTTTCTCTCTAAGGGGAGGAACATTGTTCAACGAGATTGGATCATCTTCAACATTCAATTTTGAGCTTCTACCATCATTACTAGAGACTCGACATTAAGGGGGGGATGCATTGTCTCTCCTCTTCTTCTCTCAAGTATGGGGTTTTTTTTCCTCACATAGGTTTTTGGATTTCTCATGCATCACTGAGAACATTTCATTTTTGTATTCCATCTCTCTTTTAGGGAGGAGTTTTGTCCCATTGGGTTTTCTCCTTTTCTTTGTTTGTGAGAGCTTTCATTTGCATATGAACATGGGTACCTAACATGGCCTAGTAGTTGGGACCCATATTTATGTCATTTACATAATAATTTTCTACTCCCCAAGTTGCACTTAAGGGGGATGTTGGTGTAAATAAAGTCTTGTACCTATTTAATTCATTACTAGAGGACTTAGGGGACTTATTTACATGTTAATTTTACTTAGGTCCAAGGAAGAAATATTTATAGAAGGTGTAAGTTGTCGTTAGTTTTTATCTTATATTTTGACTTATAACACATGTGACCTAGGTAGATGTGATAAGTTGTCTCATATCATAAGATTAAGAAACTTTTCATAATCTTATGTCTCACATTGGCTATGTAACCAAGGGGCCTCTCATACATTGTACATTGAATCATATTTTCATAATTGATAAGAATACATTTAATTCTTGTCATATTCATATTATCTCTTTGTGCTTTCCATTTGGCCTAAGGTTCTTGACAGGCTATCTCCATAGCCAATTCTAACAATTTCTTGTTCAACCAGCAATGATATGACAACAAATACCTAATACATAACATGAAAATATGGTGAAGATAGTGTAGAATGTATCATGGACTATCCATACAAGGAAAACATAAATGAATGCATAATTATAGACCAAAGGATGGTACAAGGGAATACTAATACTAGAAAGGATGTCTTTTTTACTATGCATTCTCTATGAATTGTGTCATACAACCTAGAATCTAGCACATATATGGTATGACAATTGGATAATGACCATAAATCATAATGAAAATGCTTATGTGGCCACATGGATGTTATGACCCATATAGAATCATAGATAAATCACCGCAATGTCATTGTGAATGATATTAATATAATGCAACATATATAAGGAGATTACACCACATAGGGATGGTACTATGCATATTTCCTTTTCAAAAATATTATGTGTTACTATGTTCAAACACTCCAATCTCATTATATCAAATATGCACTTTTCACATGTTTGAATATATACAAATTTCAAGGAAATTATGAGTAATTTTTTGGTACAACCAAATACATGGGTGGTATAGGCCATCAAGGGTTTAGCACAACATTATAGGTGATTTAATGGAATTGAGCATAGTTTTGGATTTCCTAAGAAACTTCCATCCAATTCTATTGCACATACATTAAATTTGATTAATCACAACAAGTAGATGAAATTTGGCACAATGATTTTGATATGACGCATTATAATTCTAGCATGGAAATTAAATACCAAGAATCAAGGTTTTTACTTATGTTTTATATCAAACATGGAGGTTATTCAATAAATATTTAACCTAGTGCAAACAATATTAATTAACCATTGTGAAGTTTGGTGGTGGCACAATGAAACACTTGAGCACAATGTTTAATAGCTTCTATTTGGAGAAAGGTATCCAATATGTGACTCCTAAATGTTATAATTTTCTCTATATCCCATGGTTCCTACACTTCCAAAGATGGACATTAATTTTCATAATGTGGATGTGTGGACCATTGATAAAAAATTTATGGTGGCCAAAAATTCTCAAACCTATTATTATTCCCACTGATTAAAATATGTAGTTATTGTTGCAAGTATGAATGTGTTTGGTGGTCTTGTCATTAATGTTGTCATTGATGTCAACATAGTACAAGTTGTTGTAGTGAAAGGAATCAAGTGATTTTAGGTGGTACATGTATGTTTGAGATATTGTAGAGATATTTTGAGTACATGGAGATATCTTTATGGTGTTTTAGGTGTACTGATATGATGAGTTATCAAGTTATTTTGAGAAAAATTAATAAATAGTGACGATAGAGTTGTGTGTGTGTTTTGAATGTGCTTCGATAATGTTCTTTTATTTTCATATATGTTGATCCTATGCTTGTTTGGATATGTAGTGTTGTTTATGGGCATTCTTGGGTGATATTTCCTAAGTTATAGCTTATGGGTTGATGAAGAGTGAAAGTTGTGTTCACTGATTTTTGAACTGGTTTGGTAGAGTTGTTCGTCTATGGACTGGGAGAAATGTTTTTGCTTCATATTCCTTTGATGGTTTGTATCAGATCTTGCAAATCTAGAAGAAGGTTAATAATGGTGTTATTTGTGTTTTGGCAAATGTGTTCATAGCTTGGTGCTCTGAAAGGCTTGTTCTAGAGCTACTATGAGTTTTTGTACAATACAGTTGGAATGATGGAAAAAACTTGTTGTATATGAAAGTTTTTGCAGTTGTTGCATATGAATCTGAAGGTTTCTAAGAGGTTTTCTAGTTTATGGTGAAGCATGTTAAGTGGTCCACACATTATCATCTTGTTATGAATGTGTGTACTTCAATGTTCATTGGTGTTTTCATTAGGTTTGGCCGACCTGGTGTCTACATGTTACATGAAGGATAAGTATCGATTAAGGAAGTGTGTGATTGATCTAAGATGTTGTTTCGGGTCCTGGTTAAGTATTTATTTGGTCTAGTCTCATTCTTATCCAACACAGGAGTGTTGAGTCACTGACCTAATTTGAATTTGTAAAATAAAGAATGTGTAGATGACCTTGGAGAAAGTTTCTAAGGTTGAAGATGGTATAAATACAAGTCAATGTATTGTGAATTGAAAGAGACACAAGTGTGAAACAAGTGCGAGAAGTAGAGTGTGCGAAATTGAATCAAGGCAACAATACTTTAATGTGTTTGACTCCTGAAAGCAATGAGCTGATGGTGTCTACAATTCTCTGATCAAGGTTGTGAGTGTGTGGAACCTATTGTGGTGGATTTTTTGTTATCTTTATTTATCTATAGGTAGTGAGCCTCCCTTCTGGACAGTGAGTCTTATCTGTAGGCAGTGACCCTTGTATCTAGACAATGATTCCTATCTTGGGAAATGAGCCTTTGTATCCAGTTTTGCTTTACTATTATATTGTGAGATAATCCTCACCGTGGTTTTTCCCTTATTGGGTTTTCCATGTAAATCTAGTGTCTCTTATGTTGATATTTCTTTCCATTATTTGCATTTCATGCTCATACTTAATAACAAATTAAGGTGGATGTGGATTTAATAATTGTTTGAGATCTTTGAATGAGATTGGGGAAAATTGATTCACCCCCCTCTTAGTTGTCTTGTGCATTTAAACAATTGGTATCAGATATTTGGTTCCTCAGAGAAGAGATTAATCTCTTGATGTAGATATAATGTTGCACAAATTATCAATACCTATGTTTGATGGAGCTGACTACAGTGACTAGAAAGTGAAGATGAGAGGTTACCTAATCTCCCTTGGAATCAAGACCTAGAAGGCAGTTGAGACTAAATATGTTGAGCTGACAAGCGGTCCTTCTTTTGTATATAAGATTTATGCCTATGAGGAAAATGAAAAAGCAAGGTATGCAATCTATAGTGCTTTATCTAAGACTAGGCCGACAAAATTTATTTCATTAGGCATTGCTTATGACATATGTGAAAAATTGAAAGATATCTATGAATGAAATGATAGAGTCAAGTTATCAAAGAAGCTAACAACAAAGCATAGATATGAGAATTTGAAAATGGAAGAAGGTGAAGACATTACAAGCTACTTTCAAAGGGTTGATATTGCAACAAATGAAGTAAAAATCAAGGTGGTACTTTGATAAATGAAGATGTAATAGAGAAAATTTTGATGACCCTACCGAAGAGTTATAGTGACAAGGTCTTAACTATTGAAGAAGTGTATGATCCAAATAAATTCAGTAAAGAGCAACTATTTGTCACCTTTAATACATTTGAAATGAGGAAGTTTGGAAAATAAAAGGAGAAAACAAAAACAACCTTCAAAGCTACTAAGACAAAAGATGATTCAGATAGTGAAATTTCAGAGGAGTTGGAAGTGAACTTTACAAGGAAATTGAAGAAAGGTACCAATAAGTAAAAATGTATGTTACCTTTTAAATGTTTTAATTGTGGAAATATTGGTCACTATGATTCAAGCTATCCAAATAGAGCTATACACAAAAAGAGCAGAGATAATAAAGACAAAAAGGACAAAAATTTCAAGAAATTGTATTATGTTAGAGAAGATGTTGGAATTTCTGATGATGAGTCTAATTTTGAGGATGATAAAGATGAATGCTTTTTTCTAGACTTGGAGAATAAATTGGTGTCTACTAACCATGGAAGATGTGCAAGGGAATGTGGTCCGGAGAACAAGAAGGATGAGATGGAAAGTGATATGGTTACTACCTTTCATTCTAGACAAGACAAAGATTATTGGGTAATTGATAGTGGTTGTTCAAATCATATGATCAGAGAAAAAAGTAAGTTCGCTAAACTTGAAAAGTATGATGGAGCCTTGGTCATGTTTGGAGATGATTCTGGTTCAAAGATTGTTGGAAAAGGAACAATTAGTTTTTATGGAAAACACAGTATTGATGATGTCTATTATGTTAAGGGGTTAAGGGATAATCTCTTGAGTGTTGGAAAAATGTGCAGCAAAGGATTTAAGCTTGTGTTCCAAGATAACACCTATGAGATCATAAAAGGGTTTGGAACTGTGGTAGCTGTAAGAAGAAGAACACATGGAAACATTTATCAGCTTAAGAGTGTTGATAATCAATGTTTTGTGTCTCAAGTTAATGAAAGTTGGCTATGGCACTAGAGGATGGGACATGTAAACTTTGAGAATCTGATCAGGATTAGTTCAAGAGAAGTTGTTAGGGATCTTCCCAAAACCACAAAGCCTACCAATACTGTTTGCAGAAGTTGTCAATTGGGAAAAAAAACAAGACGCAACTTTAAATGAAAAGAGAAATAATCTATTGGAATGTTGGAATTGATTCATATAGACCTCTATGGTCCCATGAGAACATGAAGTCTTAATGGTGATAGGTATTTTATGTTTTTGATTGATGATTATTCTAGAATGAAATTGGTTACTTTTCTTAGGGAGAAAGCTCAAGATCTAGATCTAGATTCAATTTGTTCAAGGAAAGGGTAGAGAATGAAGTGAACCTCAGAATCAAATCTTTAAGGTTTGATAAAGGTGGAGAATTCACTTCCAATGAGTTTAATACATTTTGTGAAGAGCCTGGTATAAAGAGACATTTTTCTACTCCTAGAACTCCTCAACAAAATAGAGTTGTAGAAAAGAAGAACCGAACTATTCAAGAGGATGTGAGGACTATGATGAAAGAGGACAATGTACCTGATGTATATTGGAGAGAATAAATCCACACTGCTCTTTATATTCTTAACGAAGTTCAGATCAGAGGTAACAACACAAAGACCCCTTGTGAACTATGGATTGACAAGATTCCTATTGTTAAGTAATTTAAGTTATTTGGAAGTAGATGTTATATTAGAAGAGATGATGAGAACCTTGGAAATTTTGATGCAAGATGTGATGAAGGTATTTTCCTTGGATATTCAACAAATAGAAAATCATATAGATGCTACAATAAAAGACTAAGAAATATAGTTGAAAGTGCAAATGTAAAAGTTGATGAAGATATGCACAAACCAATTGAAATAACCGAAGTTGAAATAGATGAACCTATCTATAGAAATTATAAGAAGAGGATAAGGAAGAAGAAGAATAGACTGAAGAAGAAGAGGATCCAAAACCTACTCCTAAGAATCCTAAGTAATTACAGAAGAATCATCTAGAAGAACAAATAATTGAAGACAAAGGAAAATTCATAACAAGAAGTAAAGTGGTAGAAGCTGGGGTAAATTTGTGTCTACTTTATAAGATGGAACCTAAAACAGTGTGTGAAGCATGCAAAGATGAGAATTGGGTCAGAGCAATGAAATAAGAGTTGCAACAAATAGAGAAAAAATAGACATGGGAATTGGTTCCTAGACCTATAAACAAGAATGCAATTGGTACAAAATGGGTATTTCGGAATAAGTTGAATGAAGATGGTGAAGTAGTAAGAAACAAAGCAAGGATTGTATCCAAGGTTATTCATAGGTTGAAGGAATAAACTTTGAGGAGACATTTTCTCCAGTGGCAAGAATGGAGGCCATCTAGATTTTTTTGGAATTTTCTTCTCACAAAGATTTCAAGGTATACTAGATGGATGTTAAGTCTGCATTCTTGGATGGAGAATTAGAAGAAGAAGTGTACATGGAAAAACTAGAAGGATTTTAATTATCAAATAAAGCAAACATGGTCTATAAGTTAAAAAAGACACTATATGGACTTAAACAGGCTCCTAGAGCATGGTATGCAAAGTTGGGAAAATATCTGACATAGAAAAGGTTCAACAAAAGCTCCACAAACAACAATATCTATTTCAAAGTTGAAGGAAACATAAAGTTGATAGTGGTTGTGTATGTTGATGATATTATCTTTGGAGGAAATGAGGGTATGTGAAAGAAATTTGCAGATGAGATGCAAAAGGAGTTTGAGATGTCCATGATTTGTGTTGGTGTAATTAAATGTTTTGTACCTTGTCCTAGGTCATAATTACACCTTAGTTAAGTTTACTTAGGGACCATATAGGAGTTGTTGGAGAATTTCCACCTTTGGTGGACTTATCATGTTATCACTCTATCACCTCCACCTTTCATGGACATATCATGTGATTAGGGTTCCACCTTTTGTGGTAGATCCACTATTTGTGGTAGTTATCACATTATCACCTTTCCACTCTAGGTGGAGTGATAGCTTTTCATTGTTGTCTCATGTCATAAGATTACGACACTTGTCATAATCTTATGCACTCCTATGTTCTCACCTTGGCTATATAACCAAAGGGTCTCTCATTGTAAAATCAAGCATTATCATTGACATTGAATACAGTTTATTCTTGTCATATTATTTTCTCTCTTCTTTGTGCTTTCTATTTGGTCCATAGATCTTGGCATCCATAGCCAATTCTAACATGGTATCAGAGCATGTTTGATTCTAACATGGTATCAAAGCGGGTTGGGTGCCATTGGAGAGTCATTTTCTGAAGAGAGGTACCAGATTTGGGGAGGTTCCATTTTTGGCTCTTTATTGTAGGTTTATATCGGAGCTTACTGGTGCAAATCTAAGCTCACCATTGCGTCTGGAAGGTTTGAGAAAGTCAATTTTTCCTTTTGTTTCGTCTAAATCGGACATACGAGGCCAAATCTATGAGGGTTTGAAGTTGCATAGTGGTTGCCTAATCTAGAAGGTAGCTACCTTTTTGGAGCATTTTGGGTCAAATCCGACCCTGCCATCGCATCCAAAAGGGCCAAAAACCCTAAGATCGACTATCCATTCATCCAAATCGGAGCAAGTCATTTGGTGAGGCAAAAAAAATTTGCCCGAGAGCCGTACAACCCCCAGGTCGTCATTATGATAGTGGTACGAATTTTTTGAAAAAATTATTATTTTATTCGATTGAAAATTTTGAAATTTTTTATCAGAAAAAAAAGAAAAATTTCAATCACATATTATATTCAGAAAATTTATTTGTAAAAGGTTTTTTTTTTTCATTTTCAAAAAATAAAATAAAGAGTTGAGGGTACAGGTCTGCAGACCTGACCCTGTACCCCATGGTACCGCTTTGCACAGTGGCTGCCACATGTCCGGCTTGCATAAGCCGCCGTGGCCCCCGCCTTCAGCTGCCACGTGGTCTTCCCTCCACAACCGGCGGCATTCGCAGGCTCTTTCAAACCACCGGCGGGCCTCCATTAACCGATGACCCCAGCGGCAATTTTCTTCACTGGCGGCTTTATCCAGCCGGCAACAAAGAAATTCTAGCAACATTATCAAAATCCGGCATTGGCAAAGGCAAAATCCGATGGCGGCATTTCCAGCGAACATACCGGCGAAGAAAGGAATATTCCGGCAACTTTTCCGGCAAGGGTCGAGTTTTTCGGTGACAGGTAGAAGGCCATCAAATTTATGCCCTTGATCTACTGACGTCAGCGCCTATTTGAAATTTTCTCCCCCCTCACAAATTGCATTTTGATTTTTGAAGGCAAACTTCAGAGGCTCATAACTCAGTCATTTTGGCTCCTTTTTTTGAGCAATTTTTTTTTATTTGAGCTAATTTTTCATGATCTTCACAGTGGTGAAATCAGTTTTTGGTTTTGGATTCTGGTTTTTCTAGAAATTGTAGATTGTCACAAGTGTTGTTGCTTTGTCCTCATTTTGAGAACTTTGGGAGCCCATAACTTGCTCTTACGGTAACATTTTTGAGTACCATTTTTTTTTACAGTGCATGATTTTTTCTGTACTTTCTAGTTGTGTGATTAGATTTATCTGATCTACTGTAATTTTTGCACTGTGAGTTTGAGGCCTATTTTGGCAATTTGCATGTACCAAGATCAAAGTCTACTTTGCTATTTTTGGCAGTGGAAATTGTAAATGCACTAAGTATAAAGTGCCAAATCAGATATTTCTTGGGGGGTACTTTGATTGAGTGAATTTGGGGGGGTCTCTTTTGTGTGATTGTGCCTATTTTGTGCTCTTGCATTCCATCATGGGTTCATCTAAAGTTCCAATCTTAACTGCACATAATTATGCTACATGGGAAGTACGTGCATGGAGTGAACTAATGGAAAAAGGTTTAAACCACTACATTGATGGAACCATAACTGCACCTGCAGATCCTAAGGCAGATCCAACTGCATATATGGATTGGCTCACTAAAACTTCTATGGCATTAGGTACACTAAGAAAGTTCATTTCAGATGATCTCATTTTTCATGTTGATAAATGTACTTCAACCAATGAAACTTGGGATAAGCTTGGTACTTTGTATGGGAAGGTTGATAAGGTTAAGGGATACAAACTTGAAAATGATCTCTTAAGCCTTGATCCTAAGAATTTTGACACTATTCAAGATTATGTCACTAAAGCAAATGAGCTAAGAGCACAACTACAAGATTGTGGTATTGAGAAAGAAGATGATCAATTGGTCTTTAACTTGTTGGACAAGCTTCCAGCTAAGTATGTAGCCTTTGTTTCAAGTTTTCAGACTCAACAATTGACAAATAACAATTTCACATCACCATCTTTTGAGGCTCTCACAGATCTTTTGATTTGAGAGAAAAATAAGCTTATTCAAATGGGTCCTTTGAAGTCTTCAAAATCACATGCCTTGGTTGTAAAAGATGAGAAGTCTTCAAGTAGCAAAGAAAAGAATAAGTACAAGCCTAAAAAGAACACACAATCCACAGAAGCACATAAACATTCATTTTCAAAAGAGAAATCATCTAAGAAGGAGAGGTCCTTTTGTGCATATTGCAAAAAGGATGGACATGAAGAACATTATTGTTATAAGAAGGATATTGATGAGTTGAAAATTTTCTCAAAAGAAATCAAATTGGTTTGCCTTCTAGAATGATAGAATCTTCTTCTCCTTCTTCTACAAAACAGTCTAAGGGAAAAGGTCTTGCTGATTTTTCATCTACATCAGGAAATCAAGGTCAAGCTCTTTGTGCTTATTCAAGTCTAGGATCAGGTAGATGGCTTCTAGATTCAGGAGTATCACATCATATGGCATATTCGCAGGATATATTCTCTTCATTTCAGCCTTGTTCTATGTCTCCTATCTTGATGGGAAACAATACATACATGAGTGTAATTGGGAATGGATCTATTAGTTTTGGGGACAACACTTTCCAGGATGTTTTGTGTGTTCCTCATTTGACAAATAATCTTCTTTCCATATATCAAATTACACATGGTGGAAATGGGAGAACTGTGGAGTTCACACTTGATTCAGTCATCATTCGAGACTTGGAGAGTAGAGCGATTATTGCTACTGGGGTGGTTGATCATTCATCTCGGTTGTATACCTTTGCAGATTTTGCTTCTAATGGTGACATTGTTCCTTCGACTGTCGATCACACTTCTAGTGTGAACCATGATTCAGAGGATACATTTGGCTACTTGAACTTGGGAGTTCTCACATCAGATCCAGTACTTGAGCCATGCATTTCATCTCCTCCATCTACTGTTGCATTTGATGATGCTTGTGATTCCATAGTTTGGGTTCCTTGTGATTCAGTGCATTAGGACATACATTGTCTTCCAGATATGGCTACTTTGGATGGCTTCTTGACAGGTATTTCAAACTTGTTTATGGAGTCTCATCTTGCAGATTTGGGGGACATCATTGATGACATTCATCTTCTCTTTGATGAAGATGCTCCTTCTTCAGTTGTTGCGAGGGAACACTCTGACCCTCTTGTTCATTCTCTACATGATCATTCTTTGTAGTTTGGCATGAGTGTGGATACTTTTGGACAACATTTGGAGGAGGCTTCTTTGTCTTTAGAGGGGATATCTTTCTCTTTGGATCATGTTCTACATTCATCTCTACTAGATGTTGGATTGTACTCTTCAGCAGTGTGGCCTAGAACACCTGTTTGGAGTGTGTCAGCTTTCGGCATTGACATGGAGACACTTGAGCATGCTTCAGAGACATCATCCATCCTGCATACATTATTGGTTTTCTTTCTTCCTAAGGGGAGGAATGTTGTTCGGCGAGATTGGATCATCTTTAGCATTCAATTTCGAGCTTCTACCATCAGTGCAGGAGACTCAACATTGAGGGGGGGCTGCCTTGTCTCTCTTCTACTTCTCTCTTATGGGGGGGGTCTTTTTCCTCATATGGGGTTTTTACCTTCTCATTCATCATTGAGAGCATTTCTATCTTGTATTTCATCTCTTTTTTATGGAGGAGTTTTGTCCCATTGGGTTTTCTCCTTTTCTCCATTTGTGAGAGATTGCATTGCATTTGTACATGGGTACCTAACATGGCCTAGTTGTTGGGACCCATCTTGCATTGTTTGAATTTATGTACATTCTCCCTAAGTTGCACTTAAGGGGGGGTGTTGGTGTAATTAAATATTTTGTACCTTTTCCTAGGTCATAATTACACCTTAGTTAAGTTTACTTAGGGACCATATAGGAGTTATTGGAGAATTTCCACCTTTGGTGGACTTATCATGTTATCACTTTATCACCTCCACCTTTCATGGACATATCATTTGATTAGGGTTCCACCTTTTGTGGTAGATCCACTATTTGTGGTGGTTATCACATTATCACCTTTCCACTTTAGGTGGAGTGATAGCTTTTCATTGTTGTCTCATGTCATAAGATTACGACACTTGTCATAATCTTATGCACTCCTATGTTCAAGCATTATCATTGAAATTGAATATAGTTTATTCTTGTCATATTATTTTCTCTCTTCTTTGTGCTTTCTATTTGGTCCATAGATCTTGGCATCCATAGCCAATTCTAACATGGTATCAGAGCATGTTTGATTCTAACAATTTGTGAGTTGAATTTCTTTCTTAGACTCCAAGTGAATCAGACTAATAAGGGCATATTCATTTCACAATCAAATTATATATTAAATAATTTTTGAAGACATTTGGAATGGATGATTCCAAACCGGTGTGTACCCCTATGGTGACTAGATTGAAACTAAGTAAAGATGGTGATTCTCTTAAAATTGAACAGAGCTTGTACAGATCCATGATCGGTGGAATATTATATCTTACTACTACTAGACTAGATATCATGCATGTAGTATGTTTGGTTGCCAAATTTCAAGCAGAACCTAAAGATTTACATTTTATAGCTATGAAGAGGATACTAAGATATCTAAAAGACACTCCAGATTATGGCTTGTGGTATCATAAGGATACTACTTTCACTTTGAATGCTTACATTGATGTATATTGGGTTGGTTGTGTAGATGACCGAAAGAGTACAAGTGGTGGTGCATTCTTTCTTGGATGTAGGTTGGTTTCATGGTTAAGAAAGAAACAAGATTCAATTTTTTTATCCACTACAATGGTTGAGTATATTGCAACAACATCTTGTTGTACATAGGTACTTTGGATGAAGCAAACATTAAAAGATATAGGTGTGATGTGTGATGAGCCTATCCCTATCTTCTATGATAATACAAGTGGAATAAATATTTCAAAGAATCTGGTAATGCATTTAAGGACAAAACATATATCTATCATATTTCATTTCTTAAAGGAGGTGTTGGAAAATGAATTTAGGCTTGAATATGTGCCTACAATGGATGAGATTGCAAATATATTTACTAAGGCTCTTCCTAAGGATACTTTTGAGTATTTGAGGGAGAAGTTGGGGTTACTGCCCCTCCTTCTTTTAACTAGGTGCACATGGAGGTGCATCAGTCTAATGTATCTATAAATTCTTCATTTTTTTGGACTAATGATTGGGGTATACTCCTCAGGGGGAGTAGAAAGTATCATTGTTGCAATATGAGATGTGGGTGCACTCCTAAGGGGGAGTGATAAAAATTCTATATGGCTGAAGAATCATGCGAAAAAAATTCTTTTGCATTGATTTCAAAGGGGGAGAGATAGTATCATGTGAAAAATATTATCTTGCAAGGAGAAGTGAGTGAAAAAATGTTGTGTAGGTTATCTAATCTGAAAAAGGGTATGTGCAGGATCATCATGGAAAAAATAGGTCCTTAAGTGGCAATAAAATTCAAAAAAAATAGAGTTAGACAACTTGACGTATAAATTTGAATAAGTTATCTATATTATTTCAAAAATATGTAAGAATAGAGGGCAGGTGCATGGAAATGGGTAGCAATTCCGTGGACACCCTCAAAAAAAAAAGTTGAAAAGCATAACGCGAGCGTGTTATAACGCCCTCGCATTATGTCTTCCATTAAACCTAGGAAAGATCCCTTCAACCACAACTGCAAAGCCATAATGCAAGCATGGTATAACGCACTCATGTTATCTTCTGTTAAAAACAAAAAAAAAATGCAAATCTCTCATTTGCATTTTGACTGGTTTTTTTGCTCCACCCGCGGGCAAAAACCCCAAAATATCTCGCTCGCATTCTAGGAGAATAATTTCTTCACCAAGAATCCGAATTTCTTTGCAACGATGGTGCCACGACGATGAGGAGTTGTAAGAGGTAAGGATTATATGCTTTTTGTTTTGAATTTGTTAGTTTTAGGTTGAATTTGATATCTATTTGTTTGAATTTTTAGGAGATGCAAATCAACCTGCAAACCCTCAAAATCCTCAATAGGAGGACCAACCAAATCCTCAAGATCAAAATCAACCACAACATCAACCTCCTCCACCAATCACTCAACCCCCTCCTGGCACTCAATAAAATTTAATGAGTGAAATTGAGAACAACAAAAAATAAATTAAGGATTTGATCAATAGGTTGAGTGATCCAAATGGTTCAACCACAGAAAGAATGACCCTAGCAAATTCATTGAAAGATATGTTAACAAACATAGATTCAATTAGCAAACAAATGACTAGATGGGAATCTAGGAGGCAAGTAGCTAGGGAGTATTATGCAAATAAACTATCATACAAGGATGTGAAAGATTTAAAAATAACAAAAGGTGATTTTGGCTCATTATTCACCGACCCACGCACAAATTAAAATCTTACCCTCAATGCGAAGAGGTTTCCTATCCATTGGTGCCACCACCAACAAATGAAGGAGCGATTTTATGATAGGTGGTACATGGTCTTCGATTACCCGCTGTGCAACAATTGTGAGGTCCCGCAATATTTCCTAAGGAAACTATACAGTGAGTTCATATTGAAAAAATTCCCAAATTATTTTGATATGAGGGATTTCCAAGGGAGAGGTGGGGGGTCAACTCAGGATAGACCTGGTGCACAACCGGATCCTACACGACAAGGTAGACGAGCTCTCGCTAGGCTACCTAATGAGCACATTGTTATGCCTTCCATCGTGAAGGAAAGTGCTAATGTAGAGACATTGCAGGCAATCAACACTTTGAACCAGAGTGGCATCCATCATACTAGCCCTATTCTACAACGCCATCTAGGGGAGTCTTCTAGTGGTGGTCTTTGAACACATGTGTGTCAATCTTGCGGGGCTACTTGTTCACATGACCCCATCGACCCTCAAGAGACCGGTACGTAGGATCCGTCTGCAGCTATGGAGATGGAGAGGGCAGCTGACATTTTGCATGAGGGATATGGCATTGATAGTCAGGTAAAAGTTAGTGCATGTGTTCATTGAATTTAATTTATTAAATTTTGATTTTGAAATGCAAGATTAACTAAAAATGTTTTATGATTTTAATAAAATTGCAGGGTCATAGTGTTGAGACTGGATACACCACCCCCCTCACCAACCTATTTTTGCAGTACACCTATCGCTAGGGTATGTAACTAGTAAACAATTATAAGTTTATTGCATATTAATGGCATTGTTTTACGAATGGTAATTTAATAATCAATTTTGGATGTTGAACAGACTAATATTGGAGGTTTTGATGGAACACTTCCCAGTGGCGGTGGATTTACTCAAACCTTCACACAGGTAATAGAATAAAGAGTTTAACTAATGAATCAAGTACTTAATAAATTTGTGTAGTTTATACATGCACATCGTTGATTACGTTGAATAATTTCTTGTTTTATTTTCAGTTGTTACGAGATGATACACCTCTGAATGTGACGAGGGCAATGGATATTGGTGTGACATCTGCTATACAATCCTCGATGGCTCTGGAAAAAGAGGTATGAGGCAAATTAGTAAATTTTAATTTACATTTTTTGTTATAGATGTTAGTTAGTGAGAAATCAAACCATTATTGATTCACGTACTTTTTGTCTATTTGCATGGTTTATACAGGGCTTGAGCATGCATGAGCATGGGCATGAGGATATTTCCCTCACGGACAGAGATCGTGAGATGGATGTAAGTGATTATTTTGTCAAATATATCATTTTTTATAATGTAATTTCTATATATTCATGTATTTACTTCTTATTGTAACAGTTAAAACTTCACCATGAACTAAACCGTAGGAGGAGCACTCCACGAGCATAGAAAAAATGAGTGACAAACCTATCACCATCCGAGTGAAAAGGAAAGGGAAAGATTTTATTTCCTAGGCATGGAGAGCAATGACTTTTGATTCTAGAGTCCTTTATTGTATGCCTGCATGGCAGTTTTGTACATATTTTTTATTGGACATATTTGACATTGTATGCCTAGATGGCATTCTTGTAAGCCTACATGGCTATTTTGTACATATATTTCTGGTGCGGGAGCACCTCAAGTCTCAGTTTATTGTAATATTTGTTTAGTTAACATGTCGGGTGACCATGGAAACAAATGGTTAGGAATGTAAATTCGAAATAGAATGAAATAAAACTAAAAATATTGTAACCGAATGGATAAAAGCGAGTAGGGAACGGTTATCTAACCACCCTCGCATCGCTATTAGGGAGAGAAAAAGAAGTAACCAGATGGGAGAGGAAATAGAACAGAGGGAAGAGAGCAAGAGGCGACAGGAGAGAGTAAAAGGGAGAGGAGGAAATTAGGCTCTCTAGCTTTCGGCCAGAGAGCCATTAATGTATTTATACCCTCTTAATCCCTCAACCCTTAAACCCTAAAGTGTAATCCCTTAACCCCTATACCCTCTTAATCCCTCAACTCTCAATCCTGAAACCTTAAACCCTAATCCCTTTACCCTTAAACCCTAATCCCTCAACCCCTATTACCTCTTAATCCCTCAACCCTTAAACCCCTATACCCTCTTAATCCCTAAAAAATTAAACCCTAATCCCTTAACCCCTATACCCTCTTAATCCATCAACCCTAAACCCTCAACCCTTAAACCCTAATCCCTCAATCCCTATACCCTCCTAATCCCTCAACCCTTAACCCCTATACCCTCTTAATCCCTCAATAATTAAACCCTAATCCCTTAACCCCTATACCCTCTTAATCCATCAACCCTAAACCCTCAACCCTTAAACCCTAATCCCTCAATCCCTATACCCTCTTAATCCCTCAACCCTTAAACCCTAATCCCTCAACCCTTAACCCCTATACCCTCTTAATCCCTCAACCCTTAAACCCTAATCCCTCAACCCTTAACCCTTGTACCCTCTTAATCCCTCAACCCTTAAACCCTAATCCCTCAACCTCTATACCCTCTTAATCCCTCAACCCTCAAACCCTAAAGTGTAATCCCTTTACCCCTATACCCTCTTAATCCCTCAACTCTCAATCCTGAAACCTTAAACTTTAATCCCTTTAACCTTAAACCCTAATCCCTCAAACCCTATTACCTCTTAATCCCTCAACCCTTAAACCCTAATCCCTCAACCCTTAAACCCTAATCCCTCAACCCTAAACCCTAAACCCTAAACCCTAAACCCTAAACCCTAAACCCTTAAACCCTAATCCCTCAACCCCTATACCCTCTTAATCCGTCAACCCTCAACCCTCAACACTTAAACCCTAATCCCTGAACCCCTATACCCTCTTAATCCCTCAACCCTTAAACCCTATCCCTCAACCCTTACCCCCTATACCCTCTTAATCCCTCAACCCTTAAACCCTAATATCTCAACCCCTATACCCTCTTAATCCCTCAACCCTTAATCTGTAATCGCTCAATCCCTATACCCTCTTAATCCATCAACCCTTAAACCCTAATCCGTCAGCCCTCAAACCCTAATCCCTCAACCCTTAACCCCTATACCCTCTTAATCCCTCAAACCTGAAACCCTAATCCCTTAACCCCTATACCCTCTTAATCCCTCAACCTTTAAACCCTAATCCCTCAACCCTTAAACCCTAAACCCTAATCCCTTAACTGCTATACCCTCTTAATACCTCAACCCTTAAACCCTAATCCATCAACCCTTAAACCCTTATCCCTCAACCCCTATACCCTCTTAATCCCTCAACCCTCAATCTTGAACCCTTAAACCCTAATCCCTCGATGCTTAAACCATAATCCCTCAACCCCTAATACCTCTTAATCCCTCAACCCTTAAACCGTAATCCCTAAACCCTTAAACCCTAATCCCTCAACCCATATACCCTCTTAATCCCTCAACCCTCAACCCTCAACCCTTAAACCCTAATCCTTTAACCCCTATAGCCTCTTAATCCTTCAACCCTTAAACCCTAATCCCTCAACCCTTAAACCCTAATCCCTTAACCCATAAACCCTCTTAATCCCTCAACCCTAAACCCTCAACTCTTAAACCCTAATCCCTCAACCCCTATACCCTCTTAATCCCTCAACCCTAAACCGTCAACCCTTAAACCCTAATCCCTCAATCCCTATACCCTCTTAATCCCTCAACCCTTAAA
>CM021101.1:653105664-653236538 GCA_007115665.2 Sequoiadendron giganteum | reverse complement strand
TAACCTCTACTCTATAACTTATTAATCCCTCATCCCTAAACCCTAAACCCTTAAACCCTAAACCCATAAACCCTCTACCCTCTACCGTCAATCCTATACCCTCTACCCTCAACCCTAATCCCCCAACCCTCAAACCCACTTAGTAAACTCTCTACCCTAATCCCTCAACCCTCTTGACCCTTAAGCCCTCAACTCTTAAACCCTTAAACACTCAACCCTAACCCTTAAACCCTAAACTATTAAACCCTTTACCCTCTACCCTCTAACCTCTACCATCAACCCAATACTCTCTACCCTAAACCCTAATCCCTCAACCCTTAATCTCTCAACCCCTATAACCTCTACCCTATATATTGGACCCTCAACCCTAATCCCTTGACCCTATACCTTAAACCCTTAATCTTCAACCCTCTACCCTTAAACCCTCTACGCTTTACCCTATACATTAAACACTCAACCCTCAATTCTCAACCCTCAACCCTTAATCCCTCAACCCTCAATCCTTAAACCTAAACCCTCTACCCCTTACATTGGACCCTAAACCTAATCCTTCAACCATATACCCTCAAAACTATACCCTAAACCCTCTACCCTCAACCAAGTAAACCCTTAATCATAAATCCTTAACCCCAAACCCTTCAACCCTAAACGCTTAAACCTTAAACCTTCTACCCTATACCCTCAACCAAATACCCTCTACCATCAAACCTATTCCATCAACCCTCAAACCTTAAACCCTAATACCCTAGAAACCATCAACCCTATAGGTCCTCCATCCTAATCCCTCAACCCTATACCCTCAACCCCTATCACTTTCTCTCTATCTATACATCTCACCTCTCCCTCCTTCCCTCCCCCACCCTCTCTAATTGTCTCTATGTACCATCTCCCTCTTTCTGCGTACCTCTTGTTCAATCAATCCCTACCACCCTCTCTCACTCTCTCTCTCACACTCTCACCCCCTCACACTCTCAAGTCTCTCCCTCTCACACTCTCAAGTCTCTCCCTTTCGCACCCTACCTACATAACCCTCTCTTTCTCTTTGTCTCTCTCTCTCTCCCTCTCCCTCAATTCTCTCTCTCCCACCCCCCTCTCTCTCTCTCTCCCTCCTCTCTCTATCTCTCTCTCCCTCCCTCTATCCCTCCCACCCTACCTAGCTAAGTCCCCCTCAATCCAACCCCTTCTCTCCCACTCCCTCTCTCTTAAACTCTCACTTCGACCCCCTCTCCATCTCTCTAGACTCTCTCTAAATTCTCCCTTCATCTAAAGACATACATAAATGCATACATACAAGCATAATACATTTGTACATCTAATCTTACATCCATACAAGCATGCATACATGTACATAAAAATATATCGGCATACATTAATATTTTAGCATTTAACATAAAGTAAGACATAACGCAAGTGCGTTATAACGCGCTCGCGTTATGTTCTAGTAGACATGTTCCCCACAGAAGAAAAAACCATGTCAAAAGTGAGATATAATGCGAGCGCGATATAACGCGCTTGCGTTATATCTTGCTTTGAGAATTACCGAACTTTAAGCTTGGTATTGCCTTGGAATTCCAACCTAAAGGCTTGGAGGGCATTCCCAATGACCAGAGACGTGTTTTTAAAAATACACCAAATTTCTCATAATCGAGTTCGTGCTCACCGTCAGGATTGCACGTGGTTCAGTATCAAAAAAATTGAGCACATGGGTAATGTTGGGTTATCTCTTAGCTATCCAACGATGTAATTTTTTCACTTTCTGAAAATGTTAAGTCTTTCATCCATAATTTATTTTATCTATATGTCTTTTTTTTGCCAAAAAGAAGTGTTTGGTATTTTTTTCATTATAAATTAACCGTTCATCAATTTTTCAAATAAATTACATTTTTAGAAACTAGACTCCATTCTACAAAGTTAAAAAAAATTAAAAAAAAAACAAATCAACTAGTTTCCAAAATTTGTAGGGGTAGCACGGCCAAAATTCTATTTTCAGGATATGTCCACTTCATAAATTAGTAAAAAATCAAATATTCATTAAAAAATTATCAGAAAAATCGTGCATCAACTACATGTTGTTAGCTAACTTCTAACCGTTGCGATTTTAAAAATACTAAAAAAAATTTCACCGTATGAGGGTCGTACAAGAGTTGCTATGTTATGTTTTTTGACAAAAACAACACCAATTTGTGTACGTCCCTCGTTTGAACCCCTTAATCTCAATCATTTTCAAAATAAATTAGTAGTTTAGAAAGTAGACTCGGAGCACTTGAATTCTTCTTTTTGTTCCATCTCAAAATGTTGAGTCTAAGTATCCTCAATTTCACATCCAAGGTCAGTATTTCCTAATTTCAAAAAAAAGTTGTTCACTTAAGTCCCCTTTTTGGGAACCATCTCAGTGCACTTGCCCTAGAATCTATAGAAAATTGAATGTAATTTCTAAACTACTAGGTTTATTAAAAAGTAAAAAAATCTAGTTGGTGAAAATTTGAAATTTCAATGTAGTAATAGTTAAATTTTAGGGAAAAAATAAGAAGTAGGTGTCTATCTAACCACCCTAACCACAATAAAATGATAGTATTTTTTTATAATATTTTATATATAAGTAGAGGACTCATTTCTCGATGTGATGCATATTTTTTTGTAATTTTTTTCCAAGTAAATAATTAATTATGAATTTTTTGTTACAAATTTAAAAAAATATAAAAACCCGTATGTTTGACCACCTTAACTTGGTCAAAACTTCATGAAATTCATTTTTTTTTTAATCCTATAGTATGTGAAGCATAGAATGTGACACATGTTTCAAATTCAAAAAATGTGATACTGTTTGAAAGTTATAGATGTTTTTCAATCAACCTATCAATCAGGACTTTAGTCATAATTCAAATAGAAAATGAATAATAATTATTTATTAAATTAAAATTAAAGCATAATTTATATTGGTGAAAAGCTGAGAATCTCCTTTAAAAACCCTTTGGGTTTCATCAATTTTGGGTAAAACAAAATTCATCAACCACATGGACCATCATATCACTTACATATCGCCACTTTTTGGCCCATCATGATCCTGCACATACCCAAAAAGAAGAAGAGGAAGAAGAAGGAGAGTGTGTATGTTGTATTTGATGGTTTTTCACATCATGTGTTGCCATCAATGACAAATGGGGAGATTGTTGCAAGTGTGAATGTGTTTGGTGGTATTATCATTAATGTTGTCATTGATGTCAACACAATATAGGTTGTTGCAGTGAAAGGAATCGAGTGATTGCAAGTGTTACATGTATGGTTGAGATACTGTAGAGATGTTGTGAGTACATGGAGCTATCTTTATGGTTTTGCAAGTGTATTGATATGATGAGTTATCAAGTTCTTTAAAAAAAAAAAAAAACAGTGAAGACAGAGTTGTGTGTGTTTCAAATGTGCTCCAATAATGTGCTATGTATTTGTTCTGTGTTGATCATGTGCTTGTGCGGATCTATAGTGTTGTTTATAGGCATCCTTGGGTGATATTTCTTGAGCTATAGCTTCTGGGTTGATGAAGAGTGAAAGTTGTGTTCATCGGTTTGTGTACTGGTCTGGTAGAGTTGTTTGTCTATGGACTGGGAGAAATGTTTTTTCTCCGTAGTCCTTTGATGGTTTGTCTTAGATCTTGCAGATCTAGAAGAAGGTTAATAATGATGTTATCTATGTTTTGGAAAATGTGTTTGTAGATTGGTGCTTCAGAAGGCTTGTCTAGAGCTACTATGAGTGTCTGTATAGTCCGGTTGGATAGATGGAAAGAGTTATGTATATGAAAGTTGTTGCAGTTGCTGCAAATGAATCTGAAGGTTTCTAAGAGGTGTTCTAGTGTATGGTGAAGTGTGTTAAGTGGTCCACACATTATCATCTTTTTGTGAATACGTGTAATTCAATGTTCATTGGTTTTTTCATTAGGTTTGGCCGACCTTGTGTCTACACGTTACATGAAGGATACGTATCAATTAAGAAAGCATGTGATTGAGCCAAGGTGTTGTTTTGGGTTCTGGTTAACTATTTATTTGGTCCAGTCTCATTCTTATCCACTGTGAGAATGTTGAGTCACCAACCTAATTTGAATTTGTAATATAAAGAATGTGTAGCCGACCTTGGAGAAAGTTTCTAAGGTTGAAGATGGTATAAATACAAGTCAATATGTTGTGAATTGAAAGAGACACAAGTGTGACAAGTGTGAAACAAGTACGAGAATCAAAGTGTGTGAAAGTGAATCAATGAAGCAATACTTTAATGTCTTTGAATTCTAAAAGTAGTGAGTTTATGGTGTCTACAACTCTCTGATCAAGGTTGTGAGTGTGTGGAACCTATTGTGGTGGATTTTTTGTTCTCTTTCTTTATCTATATGTAGTGAGCCTCCCTTATGGACAATGATTCCTATCTATAGGGAGTGAGCCTTGTATCTAGACAATGAGTCATATCTTGGGTAGTGAGCCCTTTGGTAGTGAGCCTTTGTATCCAATTTTGCATTACTATTATACTGTGAGTTAATCCTCACCGTGGTTTTTCCTTATTGCATTTTCCACATAAATTTGGTGTCTCGTATTTTGATATTGCTTTTTGTTATTTGCATTTCATGCTCATACTTAATAACAAATTAAAGTGCATGTGGAGTTAATAATTGTTTGAGATTTGTGAATGAGATTGGAGACAACTAATTCATTCCCCACTCTTAGTTGTCTTGTGCATTTCAACAATTATTAGTTGAAAAACATGGCTTAGTAAGGTGGAGGTAGAAAATTAAAATAAGGTTTTAAAGGCACATGATGACTTCTAGATATTCATAAACTATGGATCTCTAGTTAATGATGATAGCAATCTGATTTTAATTGTTTGTGTATTATTTTATTTTAAAGTATTTTATTATATTATATGTATTTATAATATGATAAGTTTCTTTAGGTTGGTATTTATTAAAAAATTAATCGTGACATTCTCTTGTATCTATTGAGATATGGTGTTGTACACCATTGCATAATTTGATATCTTATAATGTTATAGTTAAATAATTATTTAGTTGTGATGCACCTAGGTGGTATGGTTAATCACACTAGGTAATTATTTGGGGACCACTTGTATGTTGTATTGTACATTGTATTATTTTTTAATGTGTGAGAGACATGTGATAATAATTTAATATTAGGGAAATATTTTAAAAATCAAAACTTAGTACCCAATATTAAATAAGGGATTAGTGGTTTTGTGTTTACATGGTTTTATCTCACCACTTGGTTGTATTTGTGTGAGCTTGAGTCTATAAAAGGAAGAACATTTTTAATGGTTAATGTTGGTTGGGTGAGTGGGATATCATTATTGAGTCTTTTTTAGAGTGCATATGTGAAGCATGACATGGGATGTGTGGATTCATGCTTGGACACATGAAGATGAATTGAGAGGCTTGATGCTTCAAAGGTATTCATTGTAACTCTTGTATTTCTTTATTGTTGAATAATATGATGGAGTATGGATGTTTTTGGAGGTTGGGTTTTTCCCAGGGTATATCTTGTGTTATCTTGTGGCTTATCTATTTGACCTATGCATTGTGGTTACTTGTATGAATGTTTATCTCTCATGGGTTTATGTAGGAAATGTAATATGTTTGTGGGTTGAATGTATTATTTCCTAGCAACTGGTATTAGAGCTTTCATGGTTGATGGGTTTTTGTTATAACCCTAGTTTCAGAGATTTTTTGCAAATTTGAATCCATGGTAATGCATGTTATATTTGAGACATTAAAAGATATGTAACACATGTTGCAAGTTCTTGTTTTTAGATTTGGGCTTTTGGGTTGTCAAGATTTGTTCAATTTATTGCAGATTTGAAGCTTTTAAAATTTGGGTCAAAGAGGGTATTTTGGTTTGAGTTTTCATATGAGGCTTTTTTAGGGAAAATTTAATGGATGGCCTCTTGAGACAAAATGGACCACACCATTGGATCTAGGAGGCTCGAGATATGAAAAATGATATAAAATTTGACCTATTTTAGAGAAGTTGAAAAAATGCAAAAAAAAATTAGTCAAAGGCCTATTCGGCCGTAGGACGGGTACAGGAAAAAAAATATTTAAAAAAAATTAATTTGTCATTGGAAAATAATAATCCACATAAAAAATAGTCCTACATACAAAATTAAAAAATAAGAAATTAAAAAGTCGATTGGAAAAATCCTTTGAAGAGATTTTAAATTAAAAACAAAAAAATATATATTGAGTGGTACAGGGTTCATAGACCCTGTACCCCCTGCCCTTGCGTCATCCCTATTGCAGTCGTATATATCACTGTAGCCCATACCTTTTTGTCGTTAACCGCCATAAATAAAAATATTTGATAGTGTGTTGGCCTTTGTTTTACATGGTTTTAAAATTTGACTAAAATGACCGCTAAGTTTTAAGAGAATTAAAAATTTAAATAAGTTTTAAACCATGCCCCCCGCCCACCCCCTTCCCCGGGCCTCCCCCCATCACCTTTTTCATTTATTATGCCTTAATTATAAATATTAAGAAAAATCCACCACCCTTTAAAGCTTTAATATTTGAAAAAAAAATTTAAAAATTGGTTTTTATTTTAGAGTGGGGCCCACAAAAAATTGCTTATATAGTGAAATAAGACTTTCAAAATTGCATAACTTTCACCCAAGGTGTTAGTTTTTCAACTTTTTGTACTCATTGGAAAGTTGGTTTTGAGAAATATGCAGCGGTATAGGTTTGGTTTCCCATTTTTTCCGTTTTGATCAGTTTATTGAGCTTGAAAGCTAGATGATCTCTTGTACGCAATTTTGAGCATAACTTTTGCATATCGAGTCATATTTTTAATTTCGAAGAGGCATTGGAGAGAATGTACAACGTACTACATAGTGGGTTAGTTAGATTGTTATTTTGTGGTGCTAGATGAGTTTGGTACTTGTAGGTTCTTGAGATTCAAGGTGTGATTGTGTGAGCATTCAGATGAGTCAAGAGGTGAAAACTTGAGGGAGTACATGTTTTTATATGATATTTATGATGGTACAACTAATTATTAGTTTAGTGCTTCTTGGTATAGGTTTACAAGTGTTTTTCAAAGTTATAATTTGATGGTGACAAGTACATAAGTTGTCTTCAATTTTAAGGACATGGTTTGATGCGAGTGGAGACTTGCAGTCTCGTATGGGTGATAGTTGAGTGTAGGTACATTGATGGATATGATTATGGTGTCATGGATATGTAGGTACATTTGATATATCAACATGACATGATCATGTATGTGGTTGTTTGGTGGTGATATGGTTTGGTGTAAGGAGATTGTTCTTATCTTCTTGATGCTTATTTGGTTCCTTGACTATGGTTAATCATTTGTGGACATGGTTGGAAAATCAGATATGTGGTTGATTTGGTGTTTGATTTTTGATGTCTATAGGATTATCTTCTTTGATATCTCAATTTGTAGGTTACTAATGTGATGATGAGTTTGCATGTTTCAAGGGCTGGATCTATGAGTTATGCACTTGTATGGATTGATCACCCATTTAGTTGTAGTGGGATGAATTGGATGTGGATTGTCTATATCCACCAGGTTTGAATCATTATTGTTGTAGATTTTATTATTTTTCCTTGTCAGTAATCATTTGTGCATTGGTATGTTGCTTTGGGATGAGAGGATGGATGGTTATAGTAACTAATTAGTTGGTTCATGGGACTAGTAGCATGTATTTTGATCACAATGTCATGATAACTTGGTACATTCATTGATTATACATGGTAGTGATGACTTGGTAGTGTAGGATTAGTTATTTATGTTTTTATGGTGGTTGTATGTATCTTCTTAGCTTGAAGATATTGGTTTCACTTGTATGTTATTGAAATTGCAGTTAAGTGTGTGTAGACTTGGATGATCTTCATGGAGGAGATGGTAGTCACGATACCATGTGTAGCTCAGTATCATGGATTAGTGGAAGTTGTTGGCAGTGACATGGATGCATCATTTGTGATAGTTATCTTCATGTGATTGGAGATTTGGTTTCTTGATTTAGAGTGTCATTGTTATTATGTCATGATTTACTCTTGATACTGGTTTAGAGTTTTTTCATGATATGTGTTCTCTTGAGACCGATATGTATGCATTGGCGTATGTGATCTCCTAGGAGGAGATGGTTAGATCATTTTGTCATGATAGGTTCTTGATTCTGTGGTTGGAGCTTTAACATTGATCTTGGTAGTTATCTTTGTATTGAATACATTGATCATTTGTTTGATTACTTCATGATGGTTCTATGCTACATTTGGAGTTTGGAATGTATTGATCAGCTAAAGGTCCTTATGGATACTTGGAGACATAGGTGAGGTTGGAATTCTCTTGGGATTAGAGATATTTAATTGAGATGGTTACTCTTTGGAGGTTTTAGCAGGAAGACCAAGGAGCTTTCACCTAGGTATGGACGTGACTTCATGTTGGACTGATAAAGGAGATTTTTCTTGGAGTGATTCATGCTGACTTGGTTATATCCTAGAGGAAAATTCTCACTCCCCACTCTTGGTCTAATCGACAATTTATCATTTGAGAGGTATTTTCCCATTATTTCTTTTAGATGTGTTATGTTTCATTCTTTGATTTCTCATGGGATTGAGTAGATTCATGGTGATTGATTTTGGAGACTCATTTGAGGATTATTTAGCATGAGTTTATATTGCTTTATCTTTCATGGATATGGATCTTGAGCTATGGATAGCAAGTTATGAAGGATTCATTTTGAGGGATGGTTAGCATGGTTATCTCCTTGTGAATTTAAGTTTATGTTATCATTTATTGATGAGGATTATTTAGGAGATGGTTTATGAGCTGATTTTTAGATTTGGGAATGGTTACTTTGAGTTCGATATTCTCAGTTATAGAGGCTTACATATATGTTTGAATTTAAATGATTCATATGTTGGTTTGATCTAAGAGATTGGACATTATTTTGGGTTTTGTTGAGGCTTCTTATTTGGGGTTGTTAGGAGATCATACTTGACACAACAATTCACTTTTGAGGTATTAGTAGGATATGTTGCATGGTTTACAATTTTTCTCTCTTCATGGTTCCTTCCTAGAGGTTCATGCTTATGTTATTTGGGAGGATGGAAACATGTTGTGAGAGATTATGCAACTATTTGGGTTGCATACGTGGATCATTGTTATTATTCTTGGTACTTCATGTTTTGATTACTTATCACACCTTTATATAGTGTTGATTGGTATAATTTGTATGCTTTGACATTACATATGCAGTGGGAGTTCTTGGATATGTATGTTCTTCATTGATAGGTTTGATATAGAGAGCTTGTGATTGCAGTTTATGGGTTGAATATGATGTTGGCATGAGTTTATTGATGTATTGATACCTATGAGGTATGCATGGTTGGATGTATTAGAATGTGTTGTGGATTCTATTTCCAATCATGTGGGTTCTTTATTTGACAAAAACTTGTCTGGAGCCTTTGTTATCACTTGGTTTTGATTCTTGTGTTCTTGGATTGGTGCATCTTCACCTTGGTTTGTTCCTTTTCTTCCATAGGTGGAATGTTGAAGGATGAGAGGATTTATTTCTTGATATGGTGATAATTTTTTTCTTATTGTAGGTATCTTGATGGAGCATGAGAGCATGTTGGAGATTCATGTAATTTCATGTATGGCTATGATGATGTATTTCATGTATTGTTGAGAAAATATGTCACATCCTTGAAATTACTTAAGGTACTATTGATACATAAGGTACTTTTCATCTAACGATGATCAGGGGACGTGGGGGGATCCCCCCATGAGGGGTCTAGGGGGATCATCCCCTCAGTTGGGGGTCTAGGGGGCAGTGCCCCCATAAGCCAAATTTTATATACACTTTATTATTGTAAATCTAGACCGCTCATCTTTATGTCTCATATCTGATGACCAATATTTTATTAGCTTGAATTGCCCTAGAAGGCAACCCTATTTTATGAGGGAATTTTATTACCACTATGTATTGTGATGTATTTTGAGAGTTTCATAGCGACCGTGTTTCCTCTATATTTCTAGGTGGTGATACTCTTATGAGAAGATTTCTCTGCAAGTATATTGTAATCTTTTTTATTTTTGAATAATATATCAGGTGGCTTTTGGAGTGTGGGGGATTTTTTCTCAAAAGGGTTTTCCCCACATAAATCACTATCTTGTGGTATGCATGATATTTATTTCTATTTTAGTTTAATTTTTTGCATTATTCTCCTCTCAAGATTAGTGTAGGAAGTTGTTTTACTAACTTAGCTTCCTTACATGTATTGATCCCTTATGCAATGTATACAACAATTGGGCGAATGTTGGGATATGGTGTTGTACATCATTGCATGATCTGATATTATAATGTTATAATTAAATAATTATTTACTTGTGATGCACCTAGGTACTATGATTAATCACACTAGGTAATTATTTGGGGACCACTTGTATGTTGTATTATAACATTGTATTATTATTTAATGTGTGATCCAGATATGTGATAATAATTTAATATTGGAGAAATATTTAAAAAGTAAAAACTTAGTACCCAATATTAAATAAGGGATTAATGGTTTTATGTTCACATAGTTTTGTGGAACATGGTTTTATCTTACCACTTGGTTATATTTGTGTGAGATTGAGTCTATAAAAGCAAGCACATGTTTAGTGTTTAAGGTCGGTTGGGTGAGTGAACTATCATTATTGAGTCTTTCTGAGGAATGCATATGTGAAGCATGGCATGGGATCTATGGATTCATGCTTGGAAACATGAAGATGCATTGAGAGGTTTGACACTTCAAAGGTATTCATTGTAACTCTTGTATTTCTTTATTTTTGAATAATATGGTGGAGTATGGATGCTTTTGGAGGTTGGGTTTTCCTAGGATATATCTTTTGTTATCTTGTGGCTTGTCTATTTGATCTATGCATTATGGTTACTTGTATGCATGTTTATCTCTCATGGGGTTATGTAGGAAATGGAATAAGTTTGTGGGTTGAATGCATTATTTCCTAACAATATCCCCGGATGACCTAGATTAATATTAAATTAAGAAATTATAAAAAGATAAAATTTGAGAGGTTCCTCTTTGTGGCATTATAGTGTAAGTTCATTTAGAGATGGGTGGAGAAAATATGAGCTCATCATTGTATCTAAAATATTTGATAAAGTTAGATTTGTCTTTTGGGTATGTGCAGGATCATGATGGGCCAAAAAGTGGTGATATGTAAGTGATATGATGACCCATGTGGCTGACGACTTTTTTTTACCCAAAATTGATAAAACGAAAAGAGTTTTTAAAGGATATTCTTAGCTTTCCACCAATATAAATTATGCTTTACTTTGAATTTAATAAATAATTATTATTCATTTTCTATTTGAATTATGACTAAAGTCTTGATTGATAGGTTGATTGAGAAAAATCTATAGCTTTCAAATGGTATCACATTTTTTGAATCTGAAACATGTGTTACATTCTATGCTTCACATACTGTAGGATTAAAAAAAAAATAATTTCATGAAGTTTTGACCAAGTTAATGTGGTCAGACAGGAGTTTTTATATTTTTTAAAAGTTGTAATAAAAAAAATCATAATTAATTATTTAATTGGAAAAAAGTTACAAAAAAATATGCATCAAATCGGGACATGAGTCCTCTACTTATATATAAAATATTATAAAAAAATATTATTATTTTTATTGTGGTTAGGGTGGTTAGACAAAAACCTACTTCTTATTTTTTCCCTGAAATTTAAGTACTACTGCATTGAAATTTCAAATTTTCACCAAATATATATATATATATTTTTTAAATAAACCTAGTATTTTAGAAATTACATTCAATTTTCTACAGATTCTATTTTTACATATTTTCTAAATAATATAGATTACTTATTCAAATTTTTATGTCAAGTTGCCTAACTCTGATTTTCTGAATTTTCATTGCCACTTAAGGGCCTGTTTTTTTCCATGATGATCTTGCACATACCCTTTTGTTACATCCTAGTTGAACAATATAGAAAAAAATGGAAGATTTTATATTTAGGAGGTAGTTGTCAAATATGGAGGGTACCCATGGTTTTGGAGTATTTTGAATCTAGCGCCATTTTGTGGACATGAAAATCTGCATATGGTTAGCTCAATGAAAAAACAACATAAACAAAAATTCATATCCCTATGAAATAATACTCCATGATTCAAATGCAACCAAATAACAAAGATAAGCAAAGCATGTAAATCATGAAATATATCTATCCCATATTGGATTGGTGCAACTTAGTTGTGTAGAAAGCTGCCCTTTCCCAATCCAAGATAAGCAAGATGCCAAATGAAGAGCAAGATTAGTTCTCAAAATCAGAGAGTAACCTTGCCATGAAAATGTGTTGTAGTCAAATTGTGTTGTGATGAGCAAGATTGATTCTCAAATGAAGAGAGTAACCTTGCAATGAAAAAGTGTTGTCTTGTTTGAAGGAGAGAAGCCTTCAACTTATAGTTGAACTTGAAGAGAGGAGAGGCCAAATTGGTGGTGGGATCATTCATGGGCCAATGACAAGATGCCAAGGTGTGATGAGGAATGTGCAAGTCTTGGCCAATGTGCCAATTTGAATTTGAATGGATGAAATGAGGGGGGATGAAAGGTGCACCATGTTTGACTTGTGCAAATAGCATTTAAAACCTTGTTGGAAGGGACAAGTCCCTTTTGGGGGGAAGATTCAAATTGGAAGAATATTCCATTTTGAATGTAATTAGAGGAAATAATAAATCAAATAAATGATTTATTGGTGCAAGTGGGTGGGTTAGTTAAGAGTCTAATCATAATTACCATTCTCTAGCTTTTGACTCAACTAGAGTCAAATCAAAACTCTTAACTAACCCACCCACTTGCACCAATAAATCATTTATTTGATTTATTATTTCCTCTAATTACATTCAAAATGGAATCAAAATGGAATATTCTTCCAATTTGAATCTTCCCCCCAAAAAGGGACTTGTCCCTTCCAACAAGGTTTTAAATGCTATTTGCACAAGTCAAACATGGCATTTATTGCACTGTCATCCCCCCTAAACATGTCATTTCATCCAAATTTGAATTTCAAATTGGCACATTGGCCAAGACTTGCACATTCCTCACCCTCTCACACTTTGACAAGTGGCATCTTGTCATTGGCTCATGAATGATCCCACATTCATCCAAATCTATCACTCTTCCTAATCTTGAATCTATAAAATGCAAAGCATTTCAACACAAATCATCTACAAGACAACACTTTTTCATTGCAAGGTTACTCTCTTCATTTGAGAATCAATCTTGCTCATCACAATACAATTTGACTACAACACATTTTCATGGCAAGGTTACTCTCTGATTTTGAGAACTAATCTTGCTCTTCATTTGGCATCTTGCTTATCTTGGATTGGGAAAGGGCAGCTTTCTACACAACTAAGTTGCACCAATCCAATATGGGATAGATATATTTCATGATTTACATGCTTTGCTTATCTTTGTTATTTGGTTGCATTTGAATCATGGAGTATTATTCCATAGGGATATGAATTTTTGTTTATGTTGTTTTGTCATTGAGCTAACCATATGCAGATTTTCATGTCCACAAAATGACAAGTGATAGAAAAGAGGAGTACATAGAAGGATAGATAAAGAGGAGTATGGAATAAGGGTAAGTGAGTATGGTGGCCATAGATAACAAAGAAATGGTGCTAGAAGGAGGGCTAACCAACAACCACAATCAATTAAGTTTGTTGAAATTAGCATTTATCGATTACTTTTATGCTGTGAATTATTGAAATCTGTTTTAACATCGATTAAGTTTGTTGAATATGTTTTCTTTGGCAACTACATTTTAACTATTACTAGATGCGCTATTAATTGGTGCCTTTCACTATTATCTGTATTAACAAATCTCTAAAGTAACAAAATTTATGCTTCTCTTTGATTATGTGGTTGTCTTTGCATTTCAATCATTTGAAAGAAAGTTGTATGAATTTCTTACATTGTTTTGGCCTCAGCCTTATACGACTGTCTCTTCCATGTGATATGTTTTTATGATTTCCTCATATCTTGTTTCTTCAGTATTGATTCTCATATGTCTAGCATATATATATTCTTGAAATGCGTGATTTGAAGGAACGAGGTTTACTATGGCAGTTTGTTTAACATGTGCCATCAGATTGTGCTTTCTTTTGGTCCTTCCCTTGCTCAAATAACCACAACGTGCCGTTTGGACTAAAAGCAAGAACAAAAATAAAATAAAAAAACCATTACCAGTTGCTGGCTCATCTTCGACCTTTTTGTCCTGGCACACATCAAGTTGTTGTAAGAGTGCGCTTAGATTGGAGTTCCTCAAAGTCACCTTGTAGTCACTTAGATGCCCGATGCACCCTTTTTCACTGTGTGGCATGACTGGTTTTTCCGCTCTTAGCTGCCAAACAATTCGCATACCCTATCTGTGTTTTTTTTTGCACTTTACATACAATTTCACATGCCCTCTCTATGCTTACATTTTTACCATGCAAAGGGCTTCAGAAGGGACAGGTAGGCGTTGGAGGTCATAGGCGACCATATACAGGTCGTACTCATCTACTCAGCAATAGAGGCATCAACCATAGGCACCAGCAGTTTCACTAACCCTGATAGGCGCCTCTATGTATCCACATGTGGACCCTAACTAGTTGTGACCTCCAAATATAAAGGCGTGCTGTAGATAAGAAGCGATTCTCTCATCTCTAGTTTGCCCTAATCCAGCACACAGAGATATGCATTTCACAAGCGGCCACCACCAACAAGGGTATCTATCAGCGGTTTGAATCATCTCCATTTGTTCGATAGATTGGCTGCAAACATTACAGTCCAAATCTTTGGGTTATTCCAGCTGACCGTTTATGCGCCTTGTTTATGCTTCTGAAGTTTGTGAATTCAGTCTTTCACTTGCAGTTTGCTTTATTTAATTTTTTTTTTACCTGAGGTCACATTTTCTTTAAAGCATTATGTCAAATAGCTCACAGTGTCTTTTTTTTATGTTTTGCATTTAGCCATGGGATTCAGCTTTGCATCCACTAATTGCGTTAGCTTGAATATTTCAAAAGAATTTAGGCGCGGTTTTCAGCCAAATTTAAGTTGGTCATTTCCAAGGCTGATTTAGCTTGCAATACTCAGCTCTTCAATAGTGACAGAAAAAGAATAATCAGGCAGTTTTGCAATGTCGACAGTGACCAAGTGGGGTCTGGGGAATAAGTGTTGTTTATTGTAATATTACCATTTAAGCCATTGTGTCTTGCACTGGAATTTAATTGGAAGTCACCATCGCCATTAACACCCTAATATCGATAGATTGCCAACATCTCTATCAGATTTAACACGAGGATAAAAAAATTAAATGACAGTATGAGCAATAAAATACAAGCTTTTAAAGTCTGATAGAGACTTCAACCTCTGCCTTCAATTCCCTACCAGGCGCATGGCTCGAGGCATTTTATAAAATAAATAACATGTTTGTTAGAATCTTTACAGTTTGGTTACATGCTTGTTAGATCTTTGCAGCCTGTTAGATCTTTGCATCCTTGAGTATAAGTAGTTTGTCCCATTTGCCATTAATTACCAAGTGTGGTCGGTGGCCCTTCATTTTTATGTTACTTTGAAATTGGTCAAAAATGAATAAATTCAAAGCTATAGGATAGGTCACAAGTAGAATGTAAAAAAAAAACTAATCACTCTGAAAGGATTTTTCACGGTTACATTACTTTGAAAATTTACCCATTAGGAGTAAAAAACACTTTCTTCTAACTTGATTGCATCCATATTAACTTGTTGTTTGTCAATCTGTAGGATAGTGCAATCAATTTACTCTACCATTTGCTGTCTTTCTTAACATCGATGTTGTTGTTCATGGTTAATTAGCATTGATGTGCTGTGGGAATATTGAATATCGATAGGGTTGTCTTGTCTTTGAAATTATAACTTGGCTGTCAAAGTTATGAGATTTAAATATGAGTCAACTATGCATAGGAATAATTGGAGTACTGACAATGCAGATTTATTTTAGAAGGGAACACCAATTGTCAAGCCAGGCGAATCATGAAGTGGGTTTGAATTTGTTGTGAATGACTATGTTTACAGGTTGAAAGTGGGTTTGTAGGTTATCAAGGAGTTTACATTCAATATTGATTTGGCAGCAACTATCAAGCATAAATATTTGATTTTGAAAACTTTGCAGGATAGGTGTAAATTTTGTTTTTATACTACGTGCTTCATTGACCCCTTAAAGTAAATCTAATGGGAAAATTGTTTTGTAATGTTGTAGGTTGGAATCAAACGAAAACGAAGGCGAATAGAGTGAACTCGAAGATTTTCTTGAAATCAAAACTTGGAAAATAGCATTTTTTAATGCTTGATTTAACAATCTTAGAGCTTCCATTTACTACCCTTTTTTTCTGTTTCAAACCAACTCACATTTCCTTTTGGGCTTAAAATCAATCAATGACTTGATCTTTTCAAAGTTGGTTAAAATTGAACCTTGGACACTTAATAGATTTCAATTTGGGATTAAAATTGAACAAGGCAACCTTCACACTTGGATTTTGGTGCTTAAAATGAATTCATCACTGCTTTTTGGACTTAAAATGAACAAATGTTTGTCATATTTTGCAATCTTTTTCACAAAGTAATATCATCAAAAAGACGTATGCACTTCTCTCGCACCTCACGGTGATCTTGAGAATCAAAAGTTTTTTTTATGATATTAAGTTGTCAAAAATATTGCCTCCACACTTCAATTTGGGCATTTTAAAATTGAACAAAGCATGTGAGTGTGAGCATGACATATTGTGGAGGTTCTCCCCTTTGTTTTTCAACGAAGGTTGTGTGAACGACGGGATATGTTAGCTCGCTATTGTTTATCTTAGAGGGATTGCCTTGTGGGAAAAAGTGATCACCCAAGGGAATGACCCAATCGGGAACACGCTAAAGCCAAGCGACTTCCAACCGGTATATAAGTGTGGATATTGGAACAAAAGCCAATATCACGAGGATTATTCCGACGAGATGGACAGCAATGGACTCTCACCAACGTTGGATAATCCCCCACGAACGGAATGCCCGAATTAGAACCCCTTGTTTAGAAATTGGCCAAAACCTTATCTATCTTGTTGGTGCAAGAGGTCATGTCCTCTGAAGCCGCCCCACGTAACATGCGGTCTTGTTGTGGAAATGGAAAGTATGCCATGGGAGATTCATGGGTACTAATGCTTGGCTGACCCGAATAAGTGAGTGTCATGGAGGGGAGCCAGTGTGGTCAAGCATTTAGCCATTCGCACAAGATATGCGCAGCTAGATTTATCCAACTGGGAACCCAACAAGATATTGCCTCATCATCCTAGGGTTGTAAAAAGTGCTTGGAATCAAAACATTGAAAAGCGAACATTCACAAGAGCCTCAAATTTCAAACACCTTGGAGGAAACAAATACCTTTGATGAATTTAAGCACTCTTGCTTTCCCTAGGGATCGTATCCTTAGAGGTTTCTAAGTGCTCGAATTCTATCGTCATTTGTTTTCACTAAGGATAAACATAGGAGACTTTTGCCCTAATTTCCTTGATTTCCACATAATGGACCTTATGGGATGAAGAAGAAAGCAGGACATTAGACATTCAGTTTGAAAACATAATCAAGCAAGTGCTTTTGGTAAAAAGGATTCACTAAGACAAGATAAAAGACAAATTTGATTACACATGTGTTTTCTAACATGATCAAAATCCCAAAACCGAAGTTCAAAAAGCTTAGTGTGAAAGCTAGTGAGGAGCGTCTTGAGATCCTTAATTGTTTGAAAGGTTTACTTTCCTCTCATAGGAAATATAGCGTGTCCTTCAACATCAAGGTCTTGTAAGTAGAAGTGTTATTCTAGGTCAAGTCTAGGATCAAATTCACTCACTTTCATCCATCTCTCAACCATTAAATCAGTCAAAAGTCACCTCACCAACAACTCTTGGAAACTTTGTAAACATCTTTTATGCTAAACTTTTAGGTGAAATCAAAACCTCTTTGTTTGACTTAACACATCTAGTCAAACCATCATCTTATACACAAGTTCTCTCTTGGATAAAACATCTTCCTAGGGTTTACGAGTTCATCTTGTTTGGCTTAACACACCTAGCAAAATTATCAAATCATCACCTCGTTTGACTTGACGCACTTAGTCAAACTACCATCTTGTAGGAGTTCACTCTATGGATAACACAACTTCCTAGAGCTTTATGATTACATTTATCATATTATGTTTGACTTAACACATCTAGTCAAACTATCAATCCAATCACGATCAATCAAAGTCCTAAAAAAGTTTGGCATTTCCTTCCAAAGTTTCTTTAAGAGTTCCATTCATCCATATCGCTCATCTTTCGTTTATCTCATCCTCATCATCGCTTTGATCCTTCATTTATCCTAGTTCTTTGCTTCTTTGAACCTAAGGTTTAGACCGATCTAAAGAATTAGAGGTTCATCTCTTACATTCTTAAAAATTGATCTTCATTTTATTGTTCAAACTCGATCTCAACACAAGAGGAGCATGGAATATAAATTTGATCCATCCATCATGAGTAACCCAAATCAACTAAACTATCCAAGCCTTGCAATACCATTTGATTTTCAAAGCTTGTACAATGCATACACGGGATCATTATCTCATACAAACATCAATGGTACAACAAATATGAGCACACCCAATCCGAAGTTTGGAACACCTTTCCCAATGATAGATTTAAATCCAAGTCCAAATCTACAAATCTATCAACCAAACGCTCAATGCATGAGTTTTCCAAACAACATTATCCCACCAAATCCATACATGCCAAGTACAACTTTACCAAACATGACCATTTCAAATCCACACTTGGTAAATTTTGGGGTAGACATGTTTGCAAATCCCATCAATGTTCAAAATCCAAGCAATATGTTGACGACTCCATATGTTGATTCAAGCCAAGGTAACAACATGCAAAATCAAAGTTACCTAAATCTAAACAATATGATTCCCAACCACAACAATGTTCAATTTCAACCAACAATGCCAAATCAAAACATCATACCAAATCATCCCATTTTTCCATCGATATCACAAAAACAGATGAAAACCATCCAAGCAACCCCAATAATCAACAACATTCTCATTCCACCACCACCACCACCACCGCCAAAATACAACACGACCAATTCATTCTCCATCATATTGCAAACCGCTCAAGAAGCTTCCCGCAAAAAGGCACTCCAAGCCCAACAAGCTACATAGCTAGTTGCTCAGCAAGCACAAGTGGCTCAAGTAGCCCAACAAGCACAAGTGCAAGTAGAATTCTGGGCACTATTGCAAGCAATCCAAGAAGAAGTAGCACAACAAAGAGCCCAACAAAAAGCTTTGTTGGCACAAAAACAACATGACGAACAACAAGCATTGTTGGCTTAGCAGAAAATGCAGGCCTTCCTCCCACAACAAAGCTTGCAATTGATTCCCACCATAATAATTCAAAATGATGATCAAGATCCTTTGACTAATGACAATGTTGAAAATGTCTCTACATCACCTAATGAGTTAGAAGACATATCTCAAGAATTTGTTCCAAAGCATGATCAACATCTTTCACCAAGGTCTAGCAATGATCCTCTCCAAAACATATGGCCATCCTTTGACCTCATGACATTTGAGAATCTTCCTATGCCTAATGAAGATATCCAAGAAAGAAATCCATTCTTTGAAATTGACCCATGTCAAGAACTTGATCCAAAGCATGTCGAAAGCAATTCTGAAATCATTCAAGATCAAGAATTTGCATCTCCAAGCTACTACAATGATATAATGGACACTCTCCTATCCATACAAGATGACCACATCCACATAGGACATACTTCTCCATCTACCCATGAGATGCTTTCTTTGGATGGACATGTGGATGATCTTCATTCAAAACAAGAGTCTCATACTCTTGAAATCATTACCAACGAACAAGAGTCTCCTACTCTTAACATTTGTACACATGATCAAGATATAGAAAAATCCAGAGACGTATTAGAAACAAATCATGAAGAAGGCTTCTACATAAGTCATGAATCAGAAACATCCTATGAAGTGAGTCATAAGGAAGACTTTTGTGTGAACAGTGAAACATCAACACTTCTTGAAGAAGAATTACAATCTGATATCTCACAAGATCAAGTTAAAGATATCAATCAGGAATTTATCCCACATGTGGAGGACCCTATAACTTATAAAGCTGGATCACTCACCTTTCTTAGAGCAAGCTATCTCGTCAATAAAGAAGCTGACACTTTTGAAGGTCCACGACAGAGTAGAGAAGGAGCAACACCTTGTTTCCAAGGGGAATCATATCCTATGGCAAATAAATTTTTTCAATAGATGAATTATCAAGGCAAAGGATTAGGCCTACATGAACAGGGTATCCTAGAACCAGTGCAGATTTTTGGAAATCCTAAATGTCAAGGCCTTGGCTATTCAACAATCAAGGGATCTCAACATATCAGTAATACTTCCACAAAACTGGGGACAACTTTGTCTCGAGCAAATGTCAACATGGGGAGCATGAAGAATCCTTATGATGAAACTGATGCCAATGCTACAACCCGTCATGTCACGAATCTTCATCCACCCATCACCCCATCCACGAATTGGGACCAACATCAAAAGAAAGACTTGAATCGAAGCATGAAGAACGTTATCAAAGAAAAAGAAGCTAAGAAGCATATTGGTCAAATCAAGTACATATGGATACCAAAAAATACAAAGAAAGATTATCCCTATCAAACTCCATCAGTCAAAGAAACTATGGGGCAAAATAAAAATGGGGCAAGTATCCATCAAAGATTTCCACAAAAGAAAAAGCATGCTTCTCAAGCGACATACAAAGTGTATCAAGCAGTTGGTCCTAATTCCATGTACATTTCCATATCCACCCATCATTGCTCATCTTCCCAAGTTTGGAGAGTCAAAGGCTCCAAACTGTCAACCAATCCATCTTTTATCCCTAAACACACTCCATCCATGCCTCCACGCATGATATCCAATTCTCACATTGACCATGTATTGGCGGTGACCCTTCATCATAAGGATTCAAAAGGCATTCTATCGTGATGTGCGCACAAAGACAGAGTTAACTCCAGTATTAGTAAAGCAGAACAAATTCCTCAAAAGTTGCATTCAAGTGCACATATCTTGGCAAGACAACTTCTACAAGCAGGATATCGATGGCACATTATGATAGAAGCATCAACATCAGCACCACCAAGTGGTTCAGCACCAGCTTAAAATCTCTCAGAAAATACAAAAACAATCAGAAAATGTGCTGAAAAAATGGTTACCTTGATGAAAACCTAGCAAACAGGCATCTTGGTGACAACAAAAAAATCAAAATATACAAAAATCCAAAAAAATCAAAAAAAGGATTGAAAACAGTAAAGAAAAAAATCATCCTCTAGCGAAAACCGTTTCGGTGGCGCTTTGGATAGGTACCATGATGAAAACTTGGCAAACAGGTGTCATGTGTAGAATCGAGCATCTACATGCACCAGTTCAGAAGAAAGCATCCTATCGCATCCATAATAAACCTGACATTCCATCCATATCATCCATTCATCCATGAACCATTTATCCAATCCATTTTCCATCTACATCCATACTCCAAGTTATCTTGATCTTGGAAAATTTTGGTGCACACTTTACAGTTGCTTATGGTAGACATCTTGACATGGGTCATTTTCATTGATCCTATCCTACCCAACGCTATCTGAGCCTTGAAGCATTATCCGAATGAGCGTTCCTCTGTTCGAACACCTTATCTTGTCACAAGATAATCCTTGGCATCCTTTGCATGCTTACCATACCCATCCATCTATCCAAGAATCCACCCATGGCATTCCATACATTGCTAGACACTGGGGGCAGATAATTACATCTTGCTTCATGAATAAATCTTGATCTATATCCTCCAACTTATGTGGAGATCCGAGCATTGGCAAATGTGAAATCAACTTGGTCAAATCATTTGTGAGCCAAAATCCAAATCACTAGCCCATGGCATATTTTGACAGCAAGACAACATTCCTAATCAAGCTTTATCTTTCATCAAACATCAATCTAAACAATTCATATCAGTCGCATCTAATGTGCACATTAAGCATCACATCAAAATCATCAAAGCTAATTTTGTTCCAAATCAAGCTTCATCAATCTTGATCAATCGAATCCAATCAATTATCACCTTGTTTGACTTAACACACTTAGCCAAACTATCATCTTGTGCACGAGTTTACTCTAGGATAACACAACTTCCTTGGGTTTACAAGTTCATTATCATCACTCTATTTGGCTTAACACACTTAGCCAAATTATCAAATCCATAATCACCTCATTTGGCTTAACACACCTAGCCAAATTATCCTTTTTTGTATGAGTTTACTCTGGGATAACACAACTTCTTGGAATTTACAAGTGCATTATCACTTTTGTTTGACTTAACACACTTAGTCAAACTATCAATCCATTGATCTGATCAATCAACCTTAAGCTTGGTTTTCAACAAAATCCCAAAACAGAGCATTGATATCATCACATATCCATATCTAAATTGTCAAAATCATGTGAAAAATCCAAAAACATTCAAAACTCATCAAAAACTCAAAAACATTTGAAAAATCAAAAAAATCAAAAACATCCAAATCATCAGAAAATCCAAAAACATCCAAATCATTCAAAAATCATCAAAAACATGTCGAAATATTGGAAAATCTTCAAAATTCATCATTTAGTCTTGTCAGTCTTCCACCCTATCGAACTACGTCATCTCTGAGCTTGAACATAGGCAAGGTTGATCTTTGATCATCCCCCAAGACGGTTAGGTCAGTCCTTTAGGCGTCCGTCACATTGGCAATCCGTTTGCCCATCTAGTCTGCATCTTAGGTCAGTCCTTTAAGCAATAAAAGGGGCAATCTGTTTGTCCATCTTATCATCAAACCAGTCTTTCACCTTGTCGAACTACATCATCTCTAAGCTTGAACGTAGGCAAGGTTGATCTTTGATCATCCCCCGAGATGGTTAGGTTAGTCCTTTAGGCGTCCATCGCATTGGCAATCCGTTTGCCCATCTAGTCTGCATCTTAAGTCAGTCCTTTAGGCAATAAAATGACAATCCATTTGTCCATATTATCATCAAGTCAGTCCACCACCAGTCAAACTACGTGGTCTCTGCGTGTATAATGTAGGCAAGGCTAATCTATGGATCAGCTCCTGAGACCCCTAGGATAGGTCTTTAAGTTAGTCTGTTTGTCGTAAAATCTTGAAAATACCAAAAACATTTAAAAATCTCGAAAATACCAAAAAAATTTGTAAAACATCTCAAAACATTTGAAAAATCCAAAATGGTGCACCCGTTTCATCTCGCTTTCACCCGTGATTGTCATCACTCATAATAAAATCAGTCATCGCTTTCACCCTTTGGTGAGTCAGTCAGAAGCAAGTTTAGCAAGTTCTAAAGTGAACGCCTTATCATCAGAGTCTCAAGCCTAAGTTAGTAAGCAAGCAAGTTGGTCAACTCAGAGTATCAATAGCTTATCACCCAATCAATCTCACTAAAACACTGATCACTACATGTCCTAGGATGAAGCTTTCCTGCAATGGACATAAGCATTAGGTACCCCATAGTAGTTTAGCCTTGGCTAGTGATACAAAGAACATCAACTTGTTTACTTTATTTTGGTCTTTTTAGACTTATCTTATTTTGCGCTCATTCCAAGGAGCTCTCGATGATGCCTAAACAAAACAAGTTTAGAGAGAAAGGAATGGGGCAATGATCATTATCTTTTTATCTGCTGTGCTTGTTGGATATTCTTGTAAAATAACTTGGCGAATACTTGCTTTGTTGGGTTCATCCTAGCAAGGTTTCCGTATGTCAAGTGTGAACAAGAGCACTCCTATCTGATTGTTGAGTCAAAATCCATCACACTAGGCGCAACGCCATCCTAGTTCTTAATACCTTGATGCATCACACCTACGTGTGTTATCAAACATAAAGAAAGGTACGCTCTCTCCCATCCTTGGATAAGCAATACATCATCATCATTCATCATTTCTAATAAAGTTGCTTTGTTGAACTTCTGCATCTTCTTGGATTCAAGGGTTGATCCCTCTCATTCTTCTATCCTATTTCACACTAACAATGCATCCATCCTGCATCCACACTCTTGTCTTGCATAATCATGCCATATCCATCTCATTTTCATCATCATTATCATCCATATATCCATTTTGAACCTCTTTGTCGCGAGATCGACCTCAAATTGAATCCTTTCGCTTGATCTCTCAAGGGGGCAATGTACTAACATACTTCTTTTCGCTGAGGCATCTGAAAAATCAAAAAAAATTTAATTTCGATGTCGGTAGAATCATTCTTTGAACCAATGCAATGAGTACATTGTTTCAAAGAGGGGCAAAATGTAAACATGCAAAACTAACATCATGCATCCAATTCTACTATTAATCAATTAAAGCAATTTATTGATTAAATCCTAAGGTTCATCAGACTTAATTAAATCAAATTATTTAATTAAGTTCCTAAAGTTCTTCTTATTTGATTTAATAAATCAAACTGATTTAAAATCAAATATCAAATCCCTAAAAATCCCCTAAGTTAATTAATCTAAATTAATTAACTTCTAATCATAATTACCATTCTCTAGCTTTTGACTCAACTAGAGTCAAATCCAAACTCTTAACTAACCCACCCACTTGCACCAATAAATCATTTATTTGATTTATTATTTCCTCTAATGGAATCAAAATGGATATTCTTGGAATTGAATTCCCCCCAAAAGGGACTTGTTTCCAACAAGGTTTTAAATGCTATTTGCACAAGTCAAACATGACATTTATTGCACCTTTCATCCCCCCTAAACATGTCATTTCATCCAAATTTGAATTTCAAATTGGCACATTGGCCAAGACTTGCACATTCCTCACCCTCTCACACTTTGACAAGTGGCATCTTGTCATTGGCTCATGAATGATCCCACATTCATCCAAATCTATCACTCTTCCTAATCTTGAATCTATAAAATGCAAAGCATTTCAACACAAATCATCTACAAAACAACACTTTTTCATTGCAAGGTTACTCTCTTCATTTGAGAATCAATCTTGCTCATCACAACACAATTTGACTACAACACATTTTCATGGCAAGGTTACTCTCTGATTTTGAGAACTAATCTTTCTCTTCATTTGGCATCTTGTTTATCTTGCATTGGGAAAGGGCAGCTTTCTACACAACTAAGTTGCACCAATCCAATATGGGATAGATATATTTCATGATTTACATGCTTTGCTTATCTTTGTTATTTGGTTGCATTTGAATCATGGAGTATTATTTCATAGGGATATGAATTTTTGTTTATGTTGTTTTGTCATTGAGCTAACCATATGCATATTTTCATGTCCACATAATGACAGAAATATAATTAATAAATAGGGTAAGAGAAAGAAAAAGATAAAGAATCAATTGGAAGAATAAAGTAAGTAAATGGCAAAGAAAAAGATAAAGAATCAATTGGAAGAATAAAGTAAGTAAATGGCAAAGAAAAAATAAAAAAGATGGTGGATAAAAGAGGTAAAACAACATAAATAGAAATTCATATCCCTATGGAATAATACTCCATGATTCAAATGCAACCAAATAACAAAGATAAGCAAAGCATGTAAATCATGAAATATATCTATCCCATATTGGATTGGTGCAACTTAGTTGTGTAGAAAGCTACCCTTTCCCAATCCAAGATAAGCAAGATGCCAAATGAAGAGCAAGATTAGTTCTCAAAATCAGAGAGTAACCTTGCCATGAAAATGTGTTGTAGTCAAATTGTATTGTGATGAGCAAGATTGATTCTCAAATGAAGAGAGTAACCTTGCAATGAAAAAGTGTTGTCTTGTAGATGATTTGTGTTGAAATGCTTTGCATTTTATAGATTCAAGATTAGGAAGAGTGATAGATTTGGATGAATGTGAGACCATTCATGAGCCAATGACAAGATGCCACTTGTCAAAGTGTGAGAGGGTGAGGAATGTGCAAGTCTTGGCCAATGTGCCAATTTGAAATTCAAATTTGGATGAAATGACATGTTTAGGGGGGATGAAAGGTGCAATAAATGCCATGTTTGACTTGTGCAAATAGCATTTAAAACCTTGTTGGAAGGGACAAGTCCCTTTTGGGGGGAAGATTCAAATTGAAAGAATATTCCATTTTGATTCCATTTTGAATGTAATTAGAGGAAATAATAAATCAAATAAATGATTTATTGGTGCAAGTGGGTGGGTTAGTTAAGAGTTTGGATTTGACTCTAGTTGAGTCAAAAGCTAGAGAATGGTAATTATGATTAGAAGTTAATTAATTTAGATTAATTAACTTAGGGGATTTTTAGGGATTTGATATTTGATTTTAAATTAGTTTGATTTATTAAATCAAATAAGAAGAACTTTAGGAAATTAATTAAATAATTTGATTTAATTAAGTCTGATGAACCTTAGGATTTAATCAATAAATTGCTTTAATTGATTAATAGTAGAATTGGATGCATGATGTTAGTTTTGCATGTCTACACTTATATATAAAATATTATAAAAAAATATTATCATTTTATTGTGGTTAGGGTGGTCAGACAAAAACCTACTTCTTATTTTTTCCTTGAAATTTAAGTACTACTGCATTGAAATTTCAAATTTTCACCAAATATATATATATATATTTTTTAAATAAACCTAGTATTTTAGAAATTACATTCAATTTTCTACAGATTCTATTTTTACATATTTTCTAAATAATATAGATAACTTATTCAAATTTTTATGTCAAGTTGCCTAACTCTGATTTTCTGAATTTTCATTGCCACTTAAGGGCCTGTTTTTTTCCATGATGATCTTGCACATACCCTTTTGTTACATCCTAGTTGAACAATATAGAAAAAATTGGAAGATTTTATATTTAGGAGGTAGTTGTCAAATATGGAGGGTACCCATGGTTTTGGAGTATTTTGAATCAAATATAACATTGTAATTATATCCAAAATGCCTACAAACCTAGATATTGATTGTTATTTTTAAAATTAGAGCACTTTACCTTAGACATTTAATGATTTTTTTCTCTTCCTTGACTATATTGAGGAGTATTTTGTAGAATATTCTCTAGTATTATGGCTAATAGTTGGTCATTGGTGCATGTTGGTGTCACTCTAGACAATTGTATGCAATATATGGACAATTTCAAATTTTCTAAGAAATTTTGTATTTGGTGGTAGTTTCACTAAGTTTTGCTCTAATATAATACTTACATTAATATACTTCTTCTCTCACTAAAACCCTTTCACAATTAGACTTTTTTTTTGCACATAATTTTCAAACGTTGATCAATTGAGCACGTGGCTTAATTTTCAAATATTTTTTTTATTTAGGATATTTCCCATAATTTTTTTGGTGATGTAGATGGTTTCTAATTTTTATGCATATATTTTTAAAAATTTATAGCTTTGTATAGGTGTTTCTATGTAATTTCTATTTTAGGACATTCATTTTCTCTATTTAAGACCACACAAGCTCCTTTTTTAATGTATTTTTTAAAATGCATAATTTTATGTTTTTTGTAGTGGTTATATTGAATTATAATCATTCTAATATGAAATTGTTCTTTCACCATTGTAGCATATTTTAGCATTATAAAATCACTAAAATCAAGACCACTTATTATTTTTCCAAGTGATAATTGTAGAAAATTAAATATACAATGCCAAATCATTTTTTTGGTGGGGGTTTTATGATTTTGTATTTTCTCATTAATCTCTTGATCAGTATATAGTTTCTTGATCGATTTGGAGAGAATATTATTTTTATTCTTAGGTATTTTAGCTCATCCATCTATTATATTTCCTTGAAAAGATGGAACTATAACTCTTCAAAAAATGGCATTCTAAATAATTTTAGATGTCTTAATATATATTTTATATCTATTAATTTATTCCAATACCAAATATAGATTAAAATTATTTGGTATGGAAAATCAAGATTATATATCAATATTGACACTGACACATAGTTTGAAACATTAGGCATCAAGCAACCTCAATATCTTAGGACCAAAATTTGGCAGATGTATAGAGATCCATTAGGGATTCCATTACCAAATGATTCTAATTTGAAATATCATGTTCCTCTAGGTTATCATGATAATCTATGATATGAAAATGATACAACTATGGTGCTAGATCAATGGGAAGAACTCAAGATCACTATAATGATAGAGATGCTTATCTTGATTTTTCTTCTTCTCCTATAAAAACTTCTTTGGATTATTTAACTTCCATGGATACTACTTCAAATAAAGAGGATTAAACTCTTACTTCTCCTAGTCAACATTTTTAAGCTAAGAATTATTCTATTCTAACACTTAAAAATTCTAAAATTGTTTATACTCAAGAATATTGTGAGACATTACATTATATAATTATTCATTTCTTCTTGATCATTAGGATGAATAATTATGACATTCAATTTGTTTTGTAAAATCCCACATACACGATCTTGATGATAGTATTAAGGATATTCATCTCTTCTCTGATGATAACTTGGATGCAGTTTCATCACCTTCTTTGGATACCATGAGAGTAAATTCAAACCTTTATGTTTTTTATTTACATATATCTTATTTTATTCTAACATAATTTATAGTTATTCATAAGTCCACAAATCTAACTCAATCATCATTTATGTTAAAACCTTCTATAGAAGTATTAGATTCTCATTAGTTTAATCAACTTATCTATGGTGAGAAACATACATCCATGGTTATTGAACCTAAATATTGCATGACCTACCTAATTCATCATTTGACTTGGGGAATCTTGGGTAGTATTTAAAGGAATCATCAGTCCATCTTTGAAACTTTTTCTACACAAATTTCCACATGGTTATGGATTGTCACTATCTTCAATTAGGCATGGAATCATGAAACAATGTGATTTGAGCAACATATATAGATTTATATCTCAATTAATTAATTAATTTAATCATATATTTAGAATTGAAAAATATTCTACTTACACCTTTTTATTTATTTATTCCTAAGGTGAATTTTTTTTGTTGGTGTTATTAGATCATCTTTAACATTTATAGTCAAGCATTCACCATCGGTACAAGAGATTACACATTAAAGGGGACTAATGGTTTCTCTTAGTTTCTTTATTCTTGGGGGGAGACTTTATTACATCGGGTTTTATCCTTCTTAGTTCAATAGCCCCACTCTTTTTATTTATATATCTTTTGATTAGGAGCTAACATTATTAATGATCATAAGTCCACATTTGGCTACAAATTTCACTTTATTTTTTAGCCCATTTATTGGTGGATCAAGAAGCAACACATTTCTGTTTCTTCAATTGAGACTAAGTACTAAGATTTATTAATGTTTCCACTAAGCATTTTTGGCTTTACAATATCTTACTAAGTTTTAAATTCCTTTTCATAGGAAGTTTTATCGGATTGCTATTAAAATTAGTGGTACCTTTATGGTCAAAATTATTTTTAAAGAATGGAAAAATATCAACCTTAGTTTCTATGGAACTTAGATTAATTTTATAATATATTATCTCCAACAATCTATGTGATAGTGTCCCACCATCATGTTTCAAGATAATCCATTGGAGACTATTCCTTGAATATAGTCAATTATGTTCTTCAAAAGGTGAATTAGGCATCTTCGAGATCTTTAATTCAAAGTTTAATTTCACTTGTCTCTCTTGGCCTAATGCCAAAGCTAAGTTTACCTTAAGCCATGTAGGCCAAGAAACCTTCCAAATGATAATTAAGCTAATGGTTTCTCATCATTTTTTATATAATATTAATACATTCAATTAAACCTATATTTGAAAGTAACAACTCGAGGTCCTAATTATTAAGTGGAATCACTTGAATCATTCCTCATGCATGGGAGAATTTTTTTTGATATGGTTCGTTGAACAAGTTCAAGTGATTTTGATATTCAAACACATGCATATAGTTGGAGATAATTTTTCTTGATATTAGTTAGAACATGGAAACATGAGGTGGTTTCCATGTCATCTATTAAGAGGGATGTTCCACTTGTTTTAAGTCTTCAAGTATTTTTGGGACCAAAAGGAAATTTTCTTGGGGAGGCATGTTTAGTAAAATGATTAGTTGAATTGATTAGAGAAGTAAAAAATAGTTGAAAATACATATGAATTAAGGTGTAGGAATCAAAAGTAAAAAATCTAGAGAAAAATAAGGATTTGATAAATTTGTGTGAAACTATCTATCTTGATACAAAAAATAATATAATCACCATTGAAGGTTTCATAATAGTTAGGTAGTATTGTTGCTAGTTCCATAATAGTTGATCAATATCAATGGTGATAATTTCTTAATTGTTAAGGAAATTTCATTCTAAAGTATCAATGTCTTGATCATTATACAAATGAATGGCTTCATCATGTGTTTTGAAATAGACTAACACTTAAGAACACATAGAATTATTCTTGGTTTCAAGTTTTGATGACTTTTGGGGATGAGAAAGATTGGAATTGAATTATCTGAATTCTAGTAGAGTCCATAGGTTTAGTAAACTATCTGAAACAAACTAAAATAAGTGAAATTTCAAGTTGATTTTGTGACAAATAGACCTAATATAGTATCCCCTTTAAACAATTGCAAAAATATGAATATTCTACCTCAATATTATAGAGTTTTCTCCTAGAATTCAAGCTCTCTAAGATCTTCTTACTATAATGTTATATATCTTTCAAATTCCTTTTGATTCATTATTATTGTTTTAGTGAACCCTAGTTTTCTCTAGCTCACTAAGTTCTCTCATTCTGAATTGAAAAGTACATACTTAGGAATCTATAGATGCAAGGTAGATTTTTTATATTTGGATGGAGTTTTCTATTTTGCCACCTAGTAAATAATTTATCATTAGAATTTTGATAAAACATAATCATGTATTGAGCCTAATAATAGGCCATATCTTTAGGATATCATATGTCATGCCCACATATGCTTTCTACTACACCAAAAGCTCACGCAATTTTTTTTTTTTTAATGTTCATGTGTGCTTCTACTACACCAAAAACACTAAAGAATTTATTTAAGATTAAAAAAAATATATTGTATTTAATTAAAATAAAATCAAAATTATTTATGAAAAAAGATGTAATTACAATGATAACATTAAGAAATTGTAATAAAATAAGTGAATAACATTTATTTTTAACATAAATTTTATAACTATTTATACTAATTTTCGAAGTTTCTAATTTTTTATATTTAACTATCAAAGTTTTTATTATTCCTTTACTAATTACACCTCTCATCATAATAAACTAAATAGATTACTGTTTATGAAGAGTCAAATTAACTTATAAAATTTAGAAATACATAAAGACATACTCTTAACATAACTTTTACTCCATAGAAAAGAAAGAACGAACAAATTCTCCAATTATGTTTATCATATAGATATAGATAAAACTTTTGCAGAAATAACCAGTCAACAAATCGCTTATATTTTAGAATCTAACCTCGAAATAATAAACATACCTGCTACTTTACTGAAATTTTATTTATCACATAATCTCACAATTCACCACTTTTTGAGTAATGAATCTGAATGATAAATGTCGTTCCAAAGAAATTAAATGTCATCTAAAACAGAAGTGACAGCACTTGGAAACAATCTTGATCCAAAAGTTCCCAACTAAACATGAAACAGTGCACTGAAACTTGATTCGTTTTATTGTCAATAAAAAAATATACAAACATATTCAATGATGTGAAAATACCTCTAAATCAGATCTGAAACATCCTAAGAAAATAGAAATCTAAATGATAGAATTATTTGGATTATATAGATATTGGTATTTCGGTTTTAGAAAAATTCACAGTCAGCGATTCGTCAATAATTCACCATCAGTAATTTATCGTCAATAATTCATCTCCAACAATTCAGATAATTCATTGTTGTGCAAAATTCACCACCAGCAATTCATTGTCGTGGAAAATTCACCACTAGCAATTTATCGCGGTGAATTTTCCTAGAGATGAATTTGTCATGGCATGAATTGTTGACGATGAATTGTTGGAAGTAAATTGCTGGTGTGAATTGTTGGCAGTAAATTTGCCCCCTATTTTTGCTTTTTATAATTGACAACAATATTGTATAAGAATATACATCAAAATCAGAAATAAACTTTTGATTAAAATATTACAAATAAGAAGATCCAGTCCAATAAAGTCATCTCCAGAAATGAAACGTGATCTAATTACACTTCTAAAAAGTTAAAATCAATCAAATAATAAACCATCATCCTCGCCAATTAAACTATAACCCTTCAATATATCTATATATATTACTAAAAATCTAAAAATCTGAACAGTTTGAGATTACATGGGCATTGAGTAATTGAAAGCACGGTTCAGCCAATAATTATATAAATTCCAATTGCAATAAGCAAAATAGTAATGAGAGCAAAAAATATAATGGTATGTATAAAAATAGATAGGCCACTGGTCTGAAGGTTGCCGAACTCTATAAATCGGCCTTTTGCAGCAAGTTGGAACAGCAGTCCCGGCGACAGCACTACGAATAGAATTGTTCCAACTATCTCTGGTGCCCAATCACGCCCCATTTCTTTTCTTCTCCTCTCTTCTTCTTTTCTCTGCACACAAAACTGAGTCTCGTATGTTCATGGGAAGGCTACTGGATATAGGATTCTTCATTGTACCCACAGGAGCGCCGGCCCAACAGTATCTTTGAAATAAACGCCTGCATTGGATTTAGCTTTGGCTTATGTCTTGCCCACACGTCTAATGTGCACTATAAAAGATACATAACCCTAAAACGCCATGAGGAAAAGACAAAATTATTTGACAAGAAGTTCTGGTCACCTTCCACTGGCCAATCAACCATGTCAAGGGGTTACATCAGACTGTAGTTTGATTTAATGGTAAGTTGTCCATAGTTTGGTTTGGGGTTTTCTACTGTTAATAATATAATGTTGCTGGCCGTTAATAACATGATAAGGAAATTGAAACTTCGCCGTTCACGTGAACACCCTAGAGATATACAACATGGCAAACAATGGACTTCATAAAACCAGGGACTCAAAACTGGCACCATGACCAGAAAGAAAGACATTGGGGGTAGGAGATACCAAGGCGCGAAAGGGACACAAGATGGTGTATGATCAACAAAAAATCATTTCAGATTCCAAACAACTGTTTAGTTGTATTTTAGGAAAGGCATTGAGGTCCACCAAGGGTTTACGTGAAGGAATACTTAAATAATGGACTTTAGATCTGATGTATTAAAATTACTTCTAAATTTAGGGTAATGTAGAAACAAAAATGTTATATTGTAGATAACAGGAAAGATTTAAGATATAGGAGCATTCCAAAGCATAAGAGTGGTTTTGTATTATCAGTTATTATTTACATTTAGACATAATTAGTCATCATAGATTCTATTACATTTACACAACACACCTTGCAATTTGAGAAATATGTTCTACTAAGATCTTGCATGTCGTATTCACTGTCTAAAAAGTTTCTTTCACTACAAAGAAAAACTAGTTTTTGCACCATTACAAGGTTTACAATTAGGTTCACTATTCATAGCTTGCAATAATTCTCTAGAGTTTGTGACAACAAAAAAACACATAACAAGATACACGGGACCTAGGAGTACTTATAGTGCAAACCACAAGAAGATTCATCAATCCTTCATCACCATATTCAATCTAGTATATTCCACTACGTGTTTTGACTAATTATGTATTTTATGAATTATTGGGTTTTGAGCCACATTGTGGTTGACTATGATTAACCCCAAGCCTCGAAGTTGCTATATAAATGTTAGACATGTTCATTTTAAGGAAATTGAGTGAGTGATTAGAGAAAGAGGAAGTTGAGAGTGACCTTGGACTAGAGTGTTGAGATATCATTTAACTTGAACTATAATGCTTGTAATCAAATGGTTGAGGCCTAGCTTGTTGGTAGCCCATTATGGAAGATTATAATTCATTTATTATCAAGAATCAATAAAGATTAAACTTTTGTTTTTTTTTGTTTTTTTTTTTTTCTATGTAATTATTTGTTATTCATTTCATTGTACATGGTTGGATAGTTCTTCATTAGATCCTCCATCTATTACTACATCAAGTAGTATTAGAGCCTAAGGTTTAAAATCATGAGGAGAAAGAATGAGTTGGCATCTTGAGAGTTTTTTTCTGAACAAATCACCAAATTAAGGCAATTTACAAGAATCTTGACAAAAATCCTTCACTAAGAGATTGTTAGAAGAAGTGAGTGTAGATTGATTATTGACCTAAGGTAGTTTTCACCAGATTCAAGGTCTTGCCTATGAGAGAAAATAGTATTGTTAATGTCATTGGATGAATGAAAAATATTTTCTAGATAATGATGACTACAAAAATTTGAAAGGATGATTTTAAGGAGAAAGATAGAAGAAACCATAACCCTAGAGCTAAGGAGGGTGATGGAAAACAAGAGACAAGCCCTATTGAGAAAAGTGGAAGCAAAGAAGATGACAAGGAAGAAAGGATGTTGAGAGCCTATGATTAAGTATTGGTATAAAAAATATAGTAGATATTATTGATTATTTTAGTAGTTTCAACTTCGAATAATTGATAGATTAGATAACTAATTTCAAAGAGCACTTTGAATATGTAGATATTACTAATCCAAATAGGGTAAAAGTTGCTAAAACTAAGTTAAAAGGTCATGTTACCATTTAGTAGAAATAAGTTCAATTGGAGGGGGGATAGAAAAGGTAAACCCAAAATGGGAAGATGTGATATGTCGGTGAAGAAGATAAATGATGCAGGAGTATCTCTTATGAATATGCAATCTTGCATCAACTAAAAAAATGTTTCATTTCGAATTTAGTTGCAGTTTTGCTGTTTTCTCTTAAAATGCATTTAGCTCAGTCTTGATGGCCAATTATGAAATCAAACAACTATACACCTTGTTTATTGATTGTTTTTCGTATATATTTAAATACCAATTTTATTTTGATAAAGGTGTTTGATTTAAGAGTGCTATGCAGAGGAGATATGAATTCATAATTTCTTCCTTATATGAAAACGGAGTACTGAAGCGGTGTATATGAATAAATCCACATATAAAATGAATATTTTGTTTTAACTCCTCGCAGCTTGAAGTGTCAATAGGGATCAAATGAAGATGAATAAATAAGTGAAAATAAAGGGCCACACACTCAAGAGAAAACTGAAATTGATGCTAAGAAAAGTGAAATTGATACTATGAAAGGGAAGATGACGGGGGCACAAAGGCAGAAGTTAAAAAGATAAAAAGAAAGAAAAGAGGCAGGTAGGAAGAACTCACGTGGCCAAGAAGAGGAAAAAAGAGGGGGGCAATTGTTTTTTCAAAAACGTATACAGAAAAATCCATCATGCCGCACCACAAGGAGGAGTATGCACAATGATTGGGACTGCTGCGCCCATATCAAGATATGTTTGAAATTTAAAATAGCAAAAAAAAAAATAGAGATAAGAAGGTTGCGAAGGAGGATAGGGGCGGGAGAATAAAGGCGAGTTAGAGCAAAGGCTGCATTGAAAAACCAAGGAGCTGGGAATGGTACCAAAGTTTAAAACTGAATAAATTAAAGGCACATAGCAAAAGGTAGAGAGTTGTGCTTGCCATAAGAATTCAAACTGCATTGTAAATTTGGAGCAGCCGTACAATTGCAAAGAGAGAAATATAGAGGTGAGAGGAGGGGGCATGCAGTTGTAGTGGGCAGAGGAAGGTTGTAAAATAGAGGAAAAGAAAAGGAGGGGCGACAGGGTAGAGAAGTGAAGACTCGGAGCAACAAGTCATAGGTTGGATACAATGAGCAAGAAATGGATTAATGAATTATAGGTTGGGAAGAAGAATATGTATATATTATTTATAAGAGGCAATAAAAAGAGTGAAAATTTAGAGAAGAATGAACCTAGCTGTGCACTATGTGACTGATGCACAAAGAAGGCAAAGTAAATTGAAGGGTATTTTGAGATGATAGGAAGATCATGAAATTTGGGGAATTTTATTAATTGAACGTAAAATGTGAAATTGATCATACAATGCAATTGAATTGCTTTCAAAAATTGGTGTGATATTTGATGTGAATTTAATTGATAAGTGAAGCTATCAAATTAAATTATGTTTTCTACGAAGTCACTAAATTTTCTGAATTTGTGTGTTAAGATTGTTTGTGAGAGGGTGTCTCTACATCAATAAATTCAAGGTTCGTTCCTATAAATTATCATTTGGAATTGTTGAAAGAGTTGCACAACTTGAGGTTATGAGATATGGATATGAAAGATCATTTTGAGGAGTAATACAAAATTAAAATTTGATTAGGACATCATATGAAGGAGCAAAGAAAGTAGCAAGATACATTTATGGTTTTTGTTTGATTAATTCAATAGGATTTAAATCTATGGAATTTCCAAACAAACAAGGCAGCATATCGATTGTCCCTAATAGTAGAGTAGAAATTCAATGAAACACCAAAGAGGAAGAGAAGGTAGGTCTATAAGTGTCAAATATGAATGTAGTGCTAGGGAATCATACATGGGAAATTTGAGGAAGGATAGTCCATAACACAATAAAGGATGAAGTAATAGTACTCATCATTGTGATAGGGAGGACAAAATATTATTGTGCAATGAAGAGGGATGATAGAGATTCTTAATGTAATTATAGAGGAGGAGATTCACTACTTTCGAGTCTCTAGGACAAAGAAGAGTCTACAAGGAGAAAATTATCCTCAACTACCTCAAAGGCTAAGCTCAAGTGACAAGAGACGACTAAGGGGAGTTTCTGCAATGTTTTATGTTTTATGCCTGTTTTTAGGAAAAAGACTTTACAAGCCGAAAGACCATGCCTCAAAGGTCTCAGAGAAAAAATGGCTAGCTCTTGGCCAAAGGATGATAGTGCGGTGCACAAACATCCTCGCGACACATTGTGGTCTCATATAGACCGAAAATAGAGCAAGTCTATGGAAACACACAGAGCCTACTGACAAGTCAAGGAATGAAATCTGATAGTTTGCTAAACTAACAAGATGCTTGAAATAAATAAAAAATTACAAGAAGAAGAATAATTAATATGCAAATACTCAAATTAGATGAATCAAAATGATGAAGTAGAAATGACAGAAATAATGTAATGTACCAAACCTTCGGTAAAGTAAAAATTTCTAGATTTACATCATATGAGTAAATAAACATGCTAACAAGTTATTGCAATAAAAAATTTCTTTCTTTTATTGAAAAGATACGAACAAGATTCCATATATAAAGATTACAATAACTTCACAAGTACATGAAACAAGAATACATACCTTTACAAACATAGCTCCAATGAGCTTTAGAACTAATAGTTGAAAGATGGTCCAAGATCTTCCCTTTTAAATCTTGGTTCTTTTGTCACCTGACGTGGAGGAGAAGCATCACTTGGGTGCTTTTCCTCCAACCATGCTCTTAATGTAGTTCCACACACATCTATCATTCGATAGATGGCCCTTCCCTTCGATGAAGAGATTGATAGAGTAACAAATAACGACAACCAACTTGGCATAGTGTTGTGTCCTACATAACTAGAACCTTGTAATCCCATAATCTCAAACTAGCATGTAATATTGGATCATAGTGAACTGACAGTGTAGTCTTAATAATCACACAACCTAGAGTGGATTCACATAATCTAGAGTGGAGTATCGTACATTGCATTATTTTGATAAAAGTGTTTCATTTAGTATGTTCTACTAAGGGTCATTTGTCACATACACTATTCAGGACCGATTTGAATTAAGGCTATCTTCAGCTACGCATAGGTATTTCCTTCAATGGATAGTCCATCATCCAAAATAACCTACAACCATATTAATTTCTACTTGGAATTAATTACTTAACTGGTAAGTACACAAGCTAGGTATTCCTTCTTTGGATAGTCCATCATCCTAGATAACCTATATACTTGGATAAATCGACTTATGTGTAAGTATATTAATCCATCTCCCATACTGGATGCCCTCTTCTAGGAGAAAACACAAGCTTTATAACAAGTACACAAGATCCCTCCCATATTGGATTAACTATCCTAGGAGTAACACAAGATTTTCTAGTTAAATTAATAACTTAGTTGGGTGTACCTCAAGTGACTCTTGCATTCAATCAAACCTAGTAAATAATAACTAGTATAAACACCATTCTCCTACTATGGAGTAAATTCAAACACATTGCATCCCATGATCAAACGTATCTAGTATAAATAAATACTTATGTTGTACCACATGTAACATAATTAAATACCTATGTCAAGCAATCTCTTCAACTTATCTAGTATATTTAACTAATTGTGTCAAGAAATATCTCCTATCATGGAGTACTTAAAAACACATTTTAAAAGCAACCTAAAAGCTTCAATTCCCTTTTCTCAAAAGTAATGTTAAATACTTCTATAGCTCAAACAGAAAAGACATTTCATGTAGCATAATAATTCTTGCAAATAATAAGAAGAAGAATATCCCATGTCTGTTATCGCTTTTCCCAAAATGATGATAGTGCAACCTTCTCTTACAAATCAATTCGCACTCCCTCACTTATTTTTGATAAAGTAAGTAGCATTTATAGGGTGGTGTACCCTTTACATAGAGAGCCGAAAGGGACAAAAAAAGAGCTAGTTCAAACAAGGAATGAACTAGGAGAGGACATACTATGCACAGAAAAAAAATGACAAAGATTCATCAAACCACAAACAAGGACTAGACAACCCGAGAAACAGAGGGGACTAAACTGACACCCTTAACCCTAGGCCACAAAGTAGCGACAGATTGAGGGAGTCCCATATTCTTCCTCAACACCATAGACCAGGAAGACTCAACATCCAAGTCCACCAAGCAAGGTGAGAAAATTGGATCCATAGAAGCCACCAAAGGCAAAGAGCCACCACACAACGAGGGAGCCTCCAGCACAGGGGAGGAGACAGGAATGATCAACAGACCAACTAAGGCATTTAATGATGTTCGGGTAGGCTCAGTCATAACAAAATCAATAGATCGAGCCAAAAGTGGCTCCACGAAAGGGACAACTAGAATAGGAGTAGAAACATGTTCCTGAGGAGACACAATAATGTCATCCTCTATAGACGAAGCTCCCAAAGGAGGAGAACCCACCGTGAGATGGTCCGAGAGAGCATCCTTCCACCAAGTCGCAACACCCTTATGGTAGGCATGAGGGCAAGCAGAGGCCAAATGACCCACCAAAAATCATCTCCTACACCAAAAGGGGAGACCCTCATAGTCCAAGAGCTACTTCCAAAATATGTCCTCCACCAATAAGACTACATTGAACCATGGAGAGATTTGGAGATGTCCAAATCAACTAACAACTGAGCTACCGCAGTATTCCCAAGTTCTCTAGTCATAGATTCCACCATTAAGAAGTGTCCAATGGTGTTACCAATAGCCTCATAACATGAATCCTCCCAAAACTAAAGAGGGAGATTCGACAGTCGAACACAAATTGGTCTGGTATTCAACAGCTCCATAAGGGGATTGAAAGAATGAGACCAAGGCCTGATGGATAGAAATGAATACCCCACATCCACCCCTTGTCCAGCACATAATTTCACTCCGTGAAGGAGGAAAAGGTAGCAATAAAGAAACCCATAGCACTAGGGTAGAACTCAATCTCCCTAGAGACCATCAACTTCCAGGAAATAAACACCCAATCATGGAGATTGGGGAGGGAGGGCCACATGCCATTAAACCTGCAGACCACCCTGCTTCAAATAATAATCCTCATTCTCAACTACCTTAGGTCCATAGGCCACAATAGGGGAATCCTGAGCACAAAGCATAGGCCGATGAGCCAGAGTAGGAGGTCGAGTACCCACCTTAGCAGCCTTAGAGAAGGACTTCACCTGGCCTGAGGAAACCCTAGCAATTGGAACAAGAGGTAGGACATCCATACGAGAAGCCACACCAGGGACAAAGCCCACAGTAGCAGCTCTAGAAGGAAAGGAACCCCTGCCATCACACTCTGCTAGGAGCCTACAGCCCTCAGCAGACTTAGAGCCCATCGCCACTAGAGAGGTCACGACCTCAAGGGACACAATATCCTCAAACTGATGCCCTAATTGTCTAATCTTGTTCTTCTCATTCGTGCATAGAAAAGAAGAGACCACGGGAACCCCATCAAGAGGCATTCCAGAAGGAGAGCACCCAATAGGAGGCCCCCCGTAGGCCACCCCGATAGCCATCAAAACCAGATCAGCACCTAGACCAAGCACGCCATCGTCGTTTGAATCAAAAAGATTTGTTGGCTCCTGCACGTCGTCTCCATTTTTCTCAACTATATGAAGGAATGTTTTTACCACACTCCCTCACTTGTTAATAGCACTCTTCTCTTAGAATTAAACAACACTTCCTCACAAATTTCACTCTTTTCTCACTCATATAACTGATGAATAGACTGTTGTAACTTGGAAGTGGGTATGTGCAGGATCATGATGGGCCAAAAAGTGTCAATGGGAAAAAAAATTACGTTTTGGATCGACTCAAAAATGCTGAAATGCCGAGTTGACTTTTTTAGGCTCGGGTGTCAGTACATTCATCTGAAGCAATGCCTAAACCTAATTTCTCCAAATCAGATATCCGATTTGTGTAAACAATATAAATAAAAACAGTCAACTGTTAAAGTTCATTTCACACATTTTGGATGCTTGCGCACAAGGAGAAGTCAAAATCTGATATTCGCTTTCACCAGATATCCGATTTCAAAGGTAAGTTTTGGTTTTTTAATGTTGTAATCGATTTTTCAATTAGATTCTTATAATTTTAAGTAGTTTTTATGATTTTTTTTCAAAAGTAGGGTTTTTTATTGATTTTTATTAAAAACTAGAGTTTACAATGAATTTTTATTAAAAAATAATGTTTTTAAATAGATTTTGATTAAAAACTAGTGTTGTTGATGAATTTTTATCAAAAACTAGAGTTTGTTATGGATTTTTGTGAAAAAGTAGGGTTTTTTAGGATTTTTATTAAAAACTAGGGTCTTTTTACAATAATTTCAATTAGATTAATTATTTTTTAACTTTAATCATGTATTATGGTTGAGAATGAAAATGCACAAATTCCAAACACTCCACCGTCTCTGCAGCCAAATGCTCCACCACCTCCGCAACCACCAATTGAAGACTTAATTGGTGAAAAATTGGGGCAATTGAGGGGCATTTGTGAAGTTTATAAGACAATCCCTCAATTGAGAGATATGAAACACATTGAAGGAAATAATTAAAAATATACAAACCCTCTCCACCCAACATAATGCCTTTCATTCATGGCAAGAAGACATGAGGAAATATTATACAGATGTGGATTATCTTATGATGATGTGAAAGATCTCCAAATAACCAAAGCCCAAATATCCTCTTTATTCACTAATCCCCACACCGGTTTGCCAGTGAATGTTAAAAAACCAAAAAAATCTATAAAATGGTGCACAAATAGGGACATTGTAGATAACTTTTGGGATTGTTGGTGTATGGTTTTTGATAAAACACCGAACAACAATTCTGATATACCATTTTACTATATTAAAAAATTATATGTTGAGTTTGTGTTAGGGCATCATGTCAATTACTTTGACATTAAACCCTTCCAGGGCATTGATGGAAGTATGCCCTAGGATAGACCAAGGGTAGTTAGAGTAGTCCCATGCCCATATGTTCCCCCTCCTCCCCTTCCTCCATCACCTCCAGTATATCATTCAGAGATTATTCAGGATGTAGCCACACAAACTATTCAGGCTATTCACTCTTTGAGTGGTCATTTGGTTTCGCATGCTTCTACAGTAGGTCAACCACATTCTGGTGATATTGGCGAAGGCTTGAGTGTTGCTACATCATCCTCCTCAGGTCCACATATTTGTGTGCCACATACTTGCACTATGTGCCACCAAATATGCTTGGGTCCTCTTGTACAACCCGCTGAGCATCCCTTGGACACTTTTGATTACGACCTCCATGATGTGGACATTATAGATCAGTCACAGAGGAGTGGAGCACACCCTATAGAGTCCTCTCCTACTAGAGAGGGGGATGTAGGAATAGTGACACGGGTAAGATTTAAGTTGTAAATTCATAACTTGCATTTGTTTTTAAATAAATATTAATAAGAGATAGTATCAAGTACTAATATTTATTTACATGGTCTATTTAACAGTTGATATCTGAGGAGGAGCTCACACGGGTGACTGATAGCACCCTTAGGGCCATTTCATTTGGCTTTGACACACACACATAGTATATATTTTCGCACTCACTCGTTTACATTTTTTATTATATACTTGTTTGTCATTTGAATTGTCATTAATAAAATTATATAATAACTTATATGTTTATCTTATTTTCCTCTTGTAGGAAATACCTAGTGCGAGTGAGGTGCAGCCTCGCCCAGACTATGAAGGCAAAAATTTAGATAAGGGGAAGGTAATTGAACTCAAATTGGAATGAATTAATATTTTTAAGATCTTATATTGATTATACATACATCAACATAGATTGGTAGTTTCATATGTACTTGCCATTTTTATGTACAGGTGATTATGAGCTATACATCGTTGTTGACAAGTGACACACTGCCTGAAGGAGTAGGTATTGGAACACCTCAAGGATTAGATGTTGAAACACCTCAAGGAGATAAAGAAAAAGATCAACCTAAAGAGGTATGTGTTTATTTTATTTTGTGTTTGGTAAATATGTTCTTATTACCAATAATCGTATGCTAACTTGGATCAATTTTATGTTTTTGTTCACATATATAGATTGGCATTTCAAAAGTTGGTTTCGTATATTCTAGGACTCCTAACCCTTTGAAGAGACGTATATTTCAAGTAATCAAGATTTCAATTTTAGATTTCAATTAAAATTCAATGTATATTGATTTTGATGTTAATTATTTGATTTTAAATTATATAGTATAACTAATCTCAATTGTGGTTTGAATTTTTCTTGTGCAACTATCTTCAGAGCCAATGAGTGCTTCAAAGAGGCTCCATTTTGATGATCCACCAGTAGTTTAGGATGAGATAGACATTTTGGCATGTAAATTTTGAATAGATATTGAGATGGCATATGCCACATTTTATAAAATTTTGTTTGAGCTGGCGTCGATACCATTTTTGTATATGGAAATACACTTGATTATTGGATAATTTGATATATAGAAGTTGACAATTGAAATTTAAGTTTTTCCTCATGTGCATGATTAAACTCTTTGAATTTTTTAATCTTGAGCAATGGTTAAATATCAATGTACAATAGCATAAAAAATAATGGTTATATTATGTAGTTTATATTTATATCACTGATTGCATTGCTTTGCACATCTTTCAAACTCAAAGCATTACTTCACATTGCATAACTAACAACTAGATGTTGATAGATGAAAAATTTTCAATTACAATATAGTTTTTACAAATTCAACCTAAGCAGTTATGCAATTACTTCACATTGCATAACTAAAACTGGTCCAATAGTTTTCAATTGCATTTTCTTGTCATGGAATTCTATGAGACCACATTTATTTGAGGCTTTTTTTCCAATAGTCCACTACCTTGTCTATGCTACCACATTTTTCATACATGTCTACCAAAGCTTTTTATCAAATAGTTCACTGGCTTGTTGGTAGGGCTTATTGGAACTTGTATTCTCTGACCTCACTCAATCCCGAAACCACTTCATTCCCTCTTAATTTTTTTTACTTAAAATTAAAACATCATTGTATTATTCTGCCCCATAATTTGGCTTACACTTTCTTTGTAAAATCACCAATTTTCCCTTGTTTTTGCCCCTTCCAACTAGGGTTTCACACTTTTACTCTTCTTAGGTTACTCTTAATCACTCAAACCTCTTAAACACCATTAAATAAACCTATTCCAATAGTTTCCAACAAGTTCCAACCTATTTTCATTCAACTTTTTAAAAATTCACTCTCTAGCCTTACTCAAAAGGCAAAAAAATCTATGTTTCTTAACAAGGAAGCCTTCTCAGACCACTCTAATCCCTTTATCAACCCTAAAAACTTGTTCCTACGCCTACCCCTATCTAATTCATGTCCATTACTCTTAGGTACAACCTATACACAAGCAGGAATGGCCTTGTCAATTCATGAAATCTTACATGTTTTAGGTGCTCCTGCACCATACTCCCTGAGTTCTCTTCACAATCTTTCTCAGGCTCTTTATGGTTAGAACCATCCCCATAGTAGCATACATTTTTCACACAACCAAATATGACAACCAAGGACAATCCCCTATCGTAACACCATATTCCTCAAACTCTTCTTCTCTAGCCTTCACTAGGCCACTCACCATCAACTCTTCCTCTCTAGTTTCCCACCTAATCTACTATTTGCAAGATTATACATTTGAAGTTTGATAGGTTGAGAGGTTAGGTGTGATCTATTTATGCTAAATAAGGTCAATGAAGACCATTTAAGGTGTATTAAGTTGAATTTTTGAGTCTAGGGGTCCAATATGCTAAAAATGCATTCTTGCTTCAAAATTATCAAAATTGCCATGTAGTCTTTTGAGGGAAAATTATTAAAATTGTAAGGGGAAGTGCAAGATAGGAGTCTAGAAGTTGTGGTAGGGTTGAAATAAAGGTGTTTGACTAGTTTTTTTGCAACAAGCTATGGTCTCATGGCTTTTTTTTGCACAAAAAATAGCATTGGAGTTCGATTGGAGGCATCAATAAATCTTGTTCTACAACTCGTATGACCAAACCAACTATTCCATCACATTTGGATGGGTATGTTTAGGTTAGGTATGGTTCCCTTTCGCATCCAAACAGACTGAAGCAGTCTGAGCTACGTTCAATTTGAAATCCCTTAAGAGTCCAAAGTGTAGAAGGGCAGCAATCTTTGACAGAATGTTACTCAAAAATTGTGACGCTTACAGACACTTCATCTAAGGATATGGGATCATTTTGGGACCATCTACAATAACCTCTCTCAGATTTTTCTATCCCAAAGGCATTTTTCCATGGTGATGAGTTGTCAATTGAGGGAAAAGTTGCAAAGTGGTGCAATTTTCATTCTCCAACTCGTGCAACCAAACAAATAGTTCCAACATGTTGGGATGGGTACATTTATGTTAGGTATGGTCCTCTTTTGCACTCAAATATGCCGAATCACTCTGAGCTACATTGGACCAATGATTTCCCTTAAGAGTCCAAAGTGCTAAAAGGCATAAATCTTCAAAGGGCCATTTCTTGTAAATCGTGACACTTATAGACTCTTCGTCTAAGGATATGAGATCATTTTGGGACCATCTACAATAAAGTCTCTCGGTTTTTTCTATCTCAGAGGCGTTTTCCCTTGGTGATGAGTTTTCAGTTGAGGGAAAAGTTGTCAAATGCAAGCAGTGTTAAGTTGCAAAGTGGTGCAACTTTCATTCTCTAACTCATATGACCAAATGGATTGTTCCAACACATCTGGATGGGTATGTTTAGGTTAGGTATGGTTCCCTTTCACACCCAAATATGCCAAATCACTCTGAGCTACATTGGAATGTCGATTTCCCTTAAGAGTCCAAAGTGCTAAAAGGTAGCAATCTTTGAAGGGATATTTATTGGAAACCGTGATGCTTATAGACTCTTCATCTAAAGATATGGGATCATATTGGGACAATCTACAATAACCTCTCTCGGTTTTTGATATCTCGGAGGTATTTTTCCTTGGTGATGAGTTTTCAGTTGAGGGAAAAGTTTCCAAATGCAAGCAGTGTAAAGTTGCAAAGTGATGCAACTTTCATTCTCTAACTCATACGAACAAACGGACTGTTCCAACACGTCTGGATGGGTACATTTACACTAGGTATGGTTCTCTTTCGCACCCAAACACACCAAATCACTATGAGCTACATTGGATCGACGATTTCCCTTAGAATCCAAACTGCTAAAAGACAACAATCTTTGAAAGATATTTCTCAGAAACCGCTATGCTTATAGAAACTTCATCTGAGGATACGAGATCCTATTGGGACCATCTACAATAACCTCTCTCAATTTTTTCTATCTCGAAGGATTTTTCCTATGGTGATGAGTTTTCAGTTGAGGGAAAAGTTGTCAAATGCAAGCAGTGTAAAGTTGCAAAGTGGTGCAACTTTCATTCTTCAACTCGTACGACCAAATGAACTATTCCAACATGTCCAGATAGATATGTTTACATTAGGTATGGTCCTCTTTTTCACCCAAATATGCTGAATCACTCTAAGCTACATTGAATCGGCGATTTCCCTTAAGAGTCCAAAGTGGTAAAAGACAACAATCTTTGAAGGGCTATTTATCAGAAAATGTGATTCTTATAGAAACCTCATCTAAGGATATGGGATTGTGTTGGGACCATCTACAATAACCTCTCTCGGTTTTTTCTATCTCAGAGTCATTTTTCCGTGGTGATGAGTTTTTAGTTGAGGGAAAAGTTGTCAAATGCAAGTAGTGTAAAGTTTCAAAGTGGTGCAACTTTCATTCTCTAACTCGTATGACCAAAAAGACTGTTCCAACATGTCTGGATGGGTAGGTTTACACTAGTTATGGTCCTCTTTTGTACCCAAATGTGTTGAATCACTCCAAGTTACACTGGACCGATGATTTCCCTTAAGAGTCTGAAGTGCTAAGAGGCACCAATCTTCGAAGGGCTATTTCTTGGAAACCGTGATGCTTACAAACTCTTTGTCTGAAGATATTGGATTTTTTTGGGACCATCTACAATAACCTCTCTTGTTTTTTTCTATCATGGAGGCATTTTCCCATGGTGATGAGTTTTTAGTTGAGGGAAAAGTTGCCAAATGCAAGTAGAGTAAAGTTGCAAAGTGGTACAACTTTCATTCTCTAACTCATACTACCAAATGGACTATTCCAACACATCCATATGGGTACGCTTATGCTAGGTATGGTCCTCTTTTGCACCCAAATACACTAAATCAGTCTAAGCTACATTGGACCGACGATTTCCCTTAAGAGTCCAAAGTGCTAAAAGGCAAAAATCTTTGAAAGGCTATTTCTCAGAAGCCGTGATGCTTATAGACACTTCATATAAGGATATGAGATCATTTTGGGACCATCTACAATAACCTCTCTCGGTTTTTCTATCTTGAAGGCGTTTTCCCGTGGTGATGAGTTTTCAGTTGAGGGAAAAGTTGCCAAATGCAAACAGTGTAAAGTTGTAAAGTGGTGCAAATTTCATTCTCTAACTCGTACAACCAAATGGACTATTCCAACACATCCAGATGGGTATGCTTAATCTAGGTATGGTCCTCTTTTGTACCCAAATACGTCGAATCACTCCGAGCTACATTGGACCAACGATTTCCCTTAAGAGTCCAAAGTGTTAAAAGGAAGCAATCTTTGAAGGGATATTTATCAAAAATTGTGATACTTACCGACACTTCATATGAGGATATGGGATCATTTTGGGACCATCTACAATAACCTCTCTCAGTTTTTGATATCTCGAAGGCGTTTTCCCGTGGTGATGAGTTTTCAGTTGAGGGAAAAGTTGCCAAATGCAAACAGTGTAAAGTTGCAAAGTGGTGCAACTTTCATTCTCTAACTCGTACGACCAAATAGAGTGTTCCAACACATCTAGATGGGTATGCTTACACTAGGTATGGTCCTCTTTTGCACCCAAATACACTGAATCACTTTGAGCTACATTGGACCGATGATTTCCCTTAAGAGTCCAAAGTGCTAATGTCAATGAAATGTGAGGGCAGAAATATTTAAGGTTGGATCAAGCTTTTTTAAGTCCTAATAGATGTGTTTGATGAGTTTGTAGGGTGTGGAAAGGTTTGGGGAATGAAGTTACACCCAAGTTTGGTTTTGACGATCAAATTGGAGTTTAAATCATCTTTAATTACATCAAAGAATCAATTACATGGGAAATGAAATTCACATGAACTTTTTACATTTTTGTTTTGGAAAATGTGGCAAGCCACTATAATTTATTATATATAAATAGGAGATATTACAAAACCTGGTTCAAATGAGCATACTGATAGGAAAGAACCAGGAAGCAAACATTTTAAACATACTCTTTATACAATGCCAAACATTTGACCCGTTTATCAAAAAACATCACTGGATATAGATTATGCCTATACACAGTTATGACCTTTTTACATTGTTTCACATTTCAAAATTCAAATTTTACAAAATTTGCCTATTGGAGGCATTCAAGGCACAGTCTTCCACAGGAGTAGTATGTTGAGGTTCTGGAGTGACAAGCACCTATACAAACCATCAAGGTAGCAATTAAACTACATACAATAGAAAAAATTCTTAGAATAACCAATCTATATTATTGTAATTTTTCGCATGCCTCTCCGAAAGGATTAGAGCTACCTATTGTTGCAGCAAATCCATGATCAATCATGCTAGGAATATCACAAAATTTTTCAAATGATAAATCTATATTGTCACAAAAAAAAAAAATGCTTAGACTAACAAATCTATATTAATCTAAAAAACCTGAATGATGATGAATTGGCAATGCAAACTATAAAAGATGATTTGAATAACCAATCTATATTATTGTAATTTATCGCATACCTCTCTAAAAGGATCAGAGTTGGCTATTGTTGCAACAGGTCCATGATCAATCGTACCAAAAATATCCCAAAAGTACATACAAAATATCACTATTAAAGAGACCTGCATTGCAATAGTATACAAAATATTAGTATTAAATAAAGAACACTAATGAACTTAAGCATAATGAACCTAAGCATTGTACCTTCCATTCTTGAATATGCTATTCAAGTGCGCCTGAAGGGTCATCTCTTTGATTAAGAGTATCCAATATTGCTTCATTATCAACATTACTAAGTGTCCATAGTTGTTTTGTCTTTGGTTTGGCATGATGCTTCAACAACTTAACATTTGTTGCTATAATAAGGTGTGAATACATGAGAATTTTTTTGTGTTTCTCGTAGTCTTCAAATGCAGGTATGCCATTCTTTCTAATCATGTATGTTCGCAACCAAGTTCTTGCAACCACAACTGAACCTGTAGGATACACGAACCCATCATCATCTTCCATCGATTGTGTTAGCTTATGCTTTACCCACACACATCGAGCCAACCAAAATTCTAATCTCTCTTCATTCCCTTGTGGTGCAACAACTACAAAAACATGTCCTGGTTGTAGTAGACTTGAAAGTCGGTCATAATCAAGTGAAATTTTCATTGTGTAATTTTTCATCGATATAGTTGAGATAAAGGAGTTAGATACTATGCAACCCATGTATCCACCCACTCACTTGACTCGCATTGATCCCACTCGCACTGAATACAAATCTGACAAAAACAAGCCAACTGTCATGTCCAAATGGTCCATGTGCTTGCATCTGAGCTTTGAAACGAATGCATCTTTGAAGAACCTTTGATTGTATGACAATCCAATCTGCCTCCCACTGTACCCTCTGCAACCAACCAAAACAATCTGTGCAATGTTGAATCAAGTGTCCCTCCCTGTGACAATGTTGAACTACACCAATCAACAATAGAACGTGCATCACTGAATTTTTCTCCTGAAATCTTCAATTGCTCCTTAACTAGAGCTCTCTTTACACATGCACCTGCTCCATCATGCTCCCCTTTCCCATGCCTAGCCTAAAAAAAACTCCAAATATTAGGTACACACCTATCTACATGCATTCTACTTAACCAATAAAATATATGAGCATTCTTGAATTGACTTGTGCAATTATCTAACCAAATGAGATGTTGGCCCAGTGCTATATCATGATCCTGCAAGAACTCAAAAAAATTCTTGACACAATGTTTGACATACTCGAACGAGTGAGATCTATCATCACTCGTATAAAAATGATACTCTTTGATTATCTTTTGATCCTCCTTTGTACTATCAGGTGCATGTCTAAACGTTATGTGGACAAAAATAGCAATCTGAATGGAATTGTAATACTGAGATTGTACCTTGTTTTATGGTTGCAATGTGTAGTTTTTTGCAAAATCAACCACTGATATAATAGTGCCAATCGAAAAAGAGTCCTTACATATCCTGAATTGTTGATCCAACCACTGTGACCTATGACTATGCCTTGCATATTTGTAGAAAAAATTGTCCTTAAAATATGAAATAAAATCAGCAACACTGCATACTTTTGTAACCAACTCGCATTTAGAACCTTCACCTCCACTCTGCAAAGTATATTTGACTATCTCATATCTCTTTTTCTCAACAAGATTCTTTCCAAATTCATGTTCGGAACCTTCATGAAAACATTGAAAAAACTTCGACAAGACACCACATTGTGAGCACTTCGCATTTAAATAATCATTTCTATAGAAAAAGGAACCATCATCTCTAGAACATAAAAATAGATCTAACAAGTCCCTTAATGATTTCAAAAGATGCATTGCACCACACTCCTGCAACATTTCATTAGTATGCAAAGTAGAACGGATATAGCATAATACTTCATGGTACATTGAAAACTCCACATGGTATTTGCAACAACAAGTATTACGAATCTTAAGAGGCACACAATAAAATGGCTTCAAACCTTCAAAATTCCTTTGCGAGATTTCCATATTTGGATGTGTTTGAATAAATTTGTTGAACAACATTGTTTGGCTTGATTCCAAGAAATTTTTAGGATGTGATGTATGGTCACGACTTCCAATTCTTAACTTTAAAACATCCTTTGCATTGGGTGATACTCTAGAGTTATCATGCCAATTTTTTTGAATTGCTTTCTTTACATTATCAGTTAGCTTCTTATAAACACGTGGAAGCCTCCCAGCAAAAGCCCATGTATCATTTTGAAGAGGATCATCTATTATTTCTCTTCTTGTAAGTGCTATATCCAAAGTTGTACAATTTATGTCAAAATCAATACACTTTTGTCTCATAAAGCGATCCTTTTTCAATTGATGGCTTACTAGGGCGGTTGTAATGACTCTTCGAGCAGCTCTCTTATCTTTTTCCTTGTTATTTTTTCCAATAGACTTGAGAGCATTAAAAGTATTTTTGACAATAATAGAGTTTTTTTTGGTCTTCTTGTTCACACGAATATTCAATTTGGCTAGTAGAGGTCTCATCTTTTGCATCTTTAGCAATTGTACAAAAATTTGGCATTTCTCGGTCAATGTCTTATCGCTAAAATATTGGTTGAAAAGTCTTCCATCCCACAACCGAACATTTCGTATTGACCTCTTGCCTTCAAATTTTTTTATAATGTTATCATAAATTTGAGCTAACCATTTAGGGGTCCTTGAAGGTCTTGAATTTGGAATATGTCTTTCTTCCACACAAATTTCTTCATTTCTCATGTAATTTGGTGAAACATAATTTACACTTGCTTCAATATTATGTTCAACATCTTCATTTCCAAGATTTTCACCTTGAACATTTTCAATATCAATTTGAATAATTTCATTCCCAATTTCAATGTCATGTTCAACATCTTCAATTCCAACATTTTCACCTTGAACATTTTCATTATCAATTTCAATATTTTCGTTCCCAATTTGAATATCATGTTCAACATCTTCAATTCCAACATTTTCATCTTGAACATTTTCATTCCCAATTTCAATATCATGTTCTAAATTTTCACCTTGAATATATTCAATTTCCTCTTCACTTGAAAGGCAATAGGGCTCAGGTTCACCAATATTTAACATACCTTCTCTTTTCTTCCTATGACCTTCTCTATCTCTTTGTTTATATTCTTCAATTTGTTCTTTTTTCAACTTTCTCGTACATTTTTTCTTTCGATGACTGTTGCTCCCCATTATACCTCATAAAATATGCTAAAAAATAATTCCTTATGAAAAATTTGAGTACAAGATGCTCCAAACAGTTTATCTTTGTCTCTTCTTGTTTGAAACCTCACGTTTGTCACCTGCAAAGTGCTACAAACAGAATGTAGGGTCCATTGGAATGCACAAAAATGACCCACTTGGGGTTTTTCTATGGCCCACAAATATGATATCCGATATAATCGGATATCTGATTTAGAAAAAAATTTAAAATGTTTTGCAACGACAAGATTTTAACTCTACACATCGAAGTTTTACAAATCGGATATCCGATTTCTGCCCACATAGAACGAAGGGTTAATGGTAGAGAGTGGGAGATTAAGAGAGGGAGAGTGAGAGAGTGAGAGGGAGAGTGGGAGGGAGAGAGGGAGAGTGAGAGAGGTAGAGGGAGAGAGGGAGAGTGGGAGGGAGAGATAGAGGGAGGGAGAGTGGGAGAGTGAGAGGGAGAGGGAGAAAGGGAGAGTGGGAGAGGGAGAGAGGGTTTAGAGTTGAGGGAGAGAGAGAGAGGAGTGATTGAATGAGAGACTTGGGAGAGATATATGTGGAGAGAGAGAGAGGGAAGTAGATAATATTTAAATATTTTATATATTAGTAATATATATATATTTAAATATTTATAGATTAACTAAAATATTGAAATAATATTTAAATATTATACATTTAATAATATAATATATTATATATTAAATACATAATTCGGTAAGAGATTATCATAAATTGCATATTATATATTACATTATAAACTTTATTGTACATTATATATATTAAATTATAAACTTTATTTCATTATTGAAATCATAAATTAAAATTTGTATAAATTTTTTAAAACTCATATCTAAAACATATCAGATATCGGATTCAAATCGGATATCCAATATGATATCACAAAATTTAATGCCTAGGGATTTAGGCTTAGGATTAGGCTTGGGATTTGGTTCGAACCTGGCAATCCTAAGAAGTCAACATGAAAAACGTGTTTAACAATTTACCTTGGTTTTCAAGACTTTTCCCATGTGGTTGACGACTTTTATTTTACCCAAAATTGATGAAATGAAAAGGGTTTGTAAAGGAGCTTCTCAGCTTTCTACCAATATGAATTATACTTTACTTTGAATCTAATAAATAATTATTATTCATTTTTTTATTAGAATTACGACTAAAGTCCTGATTAATAATCTGATAGAAAAACATCTATAAATTTCAAATGGTATCACATTTTTTGAATCCAAAATATGTGTCACATTCCATGCTTGACATACTATAGGATTAAAAAAAAAAAAAAATCATGAAGTTTTGACCAAGTTAAGGTGGTTGGACATACGAGTTTTTATATTTTTTAAAATTTGTAATAAAAAATTAATAACTAATTATTTACTTGAAAAAAATTTACAAAAAAATATGCATCACATCTAGACATGACTCCTCTACTTATATTTAAAATCTTATAAAAAAATCTTATAATTTTATTATGGTTAGGGTGGTCAGACATACACCTACTTCTTATTTTTTCCCTGAAATTTTAGTACTATTGCATTGAAATTTCAAACTTTCACCAAATAGATTTTTTTTACAAAAAATAACCTAGTAGTTTAGAAACTACATTCAATTTACCACAAATTCTATTTTTACATATTTTTGAAATAATATAGATAACTTATTCAAATTTTTACGTCAAGTTGACTAGCTCTGATTTTTCTAAATTTTCATTGCCACTTAAGGGCCTATATTTTCCATGATGATCCTACACATACCCAAGTAATTAAGATATAATGACATATTCCTTTGGTAGAATATTCCTTTCTCAAAGGTAATAATAAACTCTCAGAAATGTGAATACTAGCTGCAAATAATGTTCACTCAGAAATGTGAATAATGAACATAAAATAATGCACAAGATGATAAACAAATGATGAATAAGGCAATCACAGGATAACTCAAAAAAATGGTGAATTACATAATAACAAATTATTATAATGACCATGATGATACGATTCAAGAGAGTTGGGTGACTATTTATAGAGAGACCAACGTTCTCATTTCCTAGAGTCATGGCATGTAGTTTGACACCACTCCCATTTTGAATCATTCAACCTGGAGGTGGTGCCAAATTAAGTCTGTAGTCAACAACAAAAACAATGAATCAACACCTACATCAAGAAGACTATTTCCAATGCACATGGAGAAATTCATAAATCAACACCTACAAGAAAATGGTAATAGAGTTGGCACCAAATTTGTGAGATGGTGGGATTTTCATATGCATAGAAAAATTCAATCATATTTATTTAACACATAAAAAGTATAAACTATTTTTTAGGTTGAGTCAATTAAAATCATTAATTGCATTGGACTTGGTTTGTTCTTTCATTTCTTTCAGATATCGACTTAGTCAAAGCTACACATTTCATAGCTGAAACTGCTTGATTTCCACAGAGTTGTAATTGTTCCAAAGTCGAGTTTCATCTCTTTAAACTTTATCGAAATTTTTTAAGCCAAAGTTTAAATATGTGAATTTTGAAGTCTTCAATATATTAGTTTCAAATGTGTTAGTCAAAACTACTCACAACCTTTCCTCATGTTGTGCCTTGCCTGCCACCATAGCACTCTTGAGTTAAATGCCTCCTTCATTTCAAAGAGACTTGTGTTTCCTTATTTCTCTTCTATGCAGCATATAAAATCCTCTTGTCTAATACCTTATGTTTGACTAATTCTTTGATGACTTAGTGTGTTGGCTTTATAAGCTAAGCACTTAACTCTCTTCTATATCCTTTTATAATCTGCATAGCTTATATTTATATAGACATAGTGCTATTTTCCTCACAATATAATATATATACATATATATAGTATATTCATCATACTTAATATATATATATATATATATATAAAATAACTTATATCTTCTTACCATTATCAAATAATATACATGCAATCAAATTTTCACAATATATGAAACATATATAAACATCTTCAAAGTTAGAATAACAATAATTCATTAAACATTTATTCACATATATGCATTATTTCACCATGAATAACATCAATTGAGATAACATCAAATGAAACAACATCAAATGAGATAACATTCATATTGATAACAAGGTACAAGCATCATTAATTCATCTCCAGAATTCACATTACATTTGCATTTACCCTATGTAATAATAGTAAATAGTAACTTCACAATTGGGATGTAACATACTTCCCCGGGCTTGTGAATCATCGTCCCCGATGATCTATAGCCTTTTAACATATAGTTAAAGTCAAATATAGTTTTACTTACTATGCATAAGATTTATAAAACATTCATCCTATTTAGCAATCTTGTCCTTCTTGTACCTTTCTTCAAGTGTCCTCGCTATAGGGAAATCTTGTATGCCTCACACATACTTACACTCCAAAAGAGATTTATTACACATACACATCCTAGATACAATAGTAACTATTCATAATACCTAAAACATAGTGATCGGAAATCATTGGTCAATGAATTTATTCTTAGTATAATTCAAATAGAAAAAGGATTAATGATGTATTACGCACTACACCGTGGGTTCAATCCTTCACCTTTAGACAACTCATAAACCAAGTTCATCCATCACTTATGATGAGTCCAATTTGTGGCTCTATTTTATTTACACTTTTAGACAACTCATAAACCAAGTTCATCCATCACTTATGATGAGTCCAATTTGTGGCTCTATTTATATAGAGTTTAACATACATTTTTTGATGATACTATAGACTTTGGCACTTGGCTATTGGCATCCTTTATGTTATTTCCCTAAATTTGAGAACCTTGGGCATAAACTTATCCTTGTGATTTTTGATAATATTAACGTGTTATGTGGATTAATATATGTTGATTTTACATGTGGATGAATGGATGTTATTTTAAGATAATCATGGATATGCAATTGTTTGTGTGTCCTAATGTTATTATGCAGGTTCACATTAAGATGCTTCAATATGAATGAAGCCTACAAAGTAGAAGAAGTTCCTGCTAGCTAGTTAGTTGCCAAAGAAGTCAAAAATATGATTATTAAAAGGTCAATGGAGGGAAATTCCTAGTCAAATGAAAGATTGTAACTATCTTTTTAATGATCATATTTGTTAGTTGAGTGAATATAGGAGGTTTTATTATGCTAAATTTGTGTTCAAGAAAGACTGGCTTGACCAAATCCTGCACATGCATAACCTCCTTTCCTCTTTCCATGCTTTCAATAAGTGTCATCCTCTTAATTCGTTGGAGTTGATTGCCTTGTTAGTTAGTGGTATTTTTCTTCCTATAAATAATAATCAAATGCTCCTTCTCAGAAGGTTGGATGTTCTAATGTTGTACTTGCATTCCTAGTTTTCAAGAAATATAGATATGTTGTTGTTCCATTGTAATCATGCTTTCAATGAATAAAATGATATTATAAGTTTGTTGTATTTGAGTTAGTTTCAAGGGAAACTCACCCAAGGGGCCCCACTAGGTGAGAATTCCATCCTTTTAGCTCAGTCATTTCTTTTTTTTTCAACAATAGTTATAATTCTGACAACTATTTGTTCCTGTAGCCATTAGAATTCCATTTTGTGATTGTTTCAACAGCCAAAGCAAGCATAGTAGTTTCTTGTCTATTTGCTAAGATTTCTATTTTTATCATGCATTTTAGTTCACTAAAGTTGCTAGTTTAGGATTAGTGTTTATGATACTTCATTTCAAGCAATTTACTTTCAACATCATATTTTTCCTAGTTATAGAATGAATATGACTACAATAGAAACCTAGTGCAAATATAGTGCTGACCCATTTCAAGTTATTGTCATTGGGTTGACAATTAAATGAACCTTCATGATGAGAAAGATAGCTATTCAATATAGATGTCCAGTCTCTGAGTTACAGCTTTAAGGTCATAGTTCTTGAATCATTAGAGGGGTATGTGCAGGATCATGATGGGCCAAAAAGTGGCGATATCTAAGTGATATGATGGCTCATGTGGCTGATGATTTTTTTTACCCAAAATTGATGAAACGAAAAGGGTTTTTAAAGGATATTCTCATCTTTCCACCAGTATAAATTATTCTTTACTTTAAATTTAATAAATAATTATTATTTATTTTCTATTTGAATTACGACTAAAGTCCTGATTGATAGGTTGATTGAAAAACATCTATAGCTTTCAAACGATATCACTTTTTTTGAATCTGAAACATGTGTCACATTCTATGCTTTGCATACTATAGGATTAAAAAAAAATGAGTTTCATGAAGTTTTGACCAAGTTAAGGTGGTTAGACATACAAGTTTTTATATTTTTTAAAAAAATTAATAAAAAATTAATAATTAATTATTTACTTGGAAAAAAATTATAAAAAATATGCATCACATCGGGACATGAGTCCCCTACTTATATCTAAAATCTTATAAAAAAATATTATCATTTTATTGTGGTTAGGGTGGTCAAACAGACACCTACTTCTTATTTTTTCTCTAAAATTTAAGTATTATTGCATTGAAATATTAAATATCACCAAATATATATATATTTTTAAAAAATAAACCTAGTAGTTTAGAAACTAAATTCAATTTTCTATAGATTCTATTCTTACGTATTTTTGAAATAATATAGATAACTTATTCAACTTTTTACGTCAAGTTGCCTAACTCTGCTTTTTTGAATTTTATTGCCACTTAAGGGCCTGTTTTTTCCATGATGATCCTACACATACCCAGAGGAGGCCAAGATTTTTTGCACTATTTTCAGGGATGGTGTCGGACTAGGAGGTTCTTCAAAGTCATTTTCAATTTATTTCCTATTTTTGGTATTTTCGAAGTCTATTTTCAACATACCCTTCACTAGAATAAGTAATGATCCACTATTCTTTCACCAAATTCTTTGTGTGAGTTGGATGATACTGAGTAATACTGTATGCATATGGGTAGGAGAAGAGATTTTTTAGGGAGATTCCTTCCTAATTACCCTAACCTTGATAACCAACTAGTTGAGTTTCAAAATTTCTAGAAGAAGAAGAAGTAAACCCTTTTGCTAATGCATTTCAAGATTTGGCTAGTTCTGAAACTTCCTCTGAAGAACAAGTTGCTCAAAACCTAATAGAGATCCCATTTTCTCTGATAATCCATCAAAAAAATATGGTTGCCCCAGTTCGGCCTAACCAGCCAACCTTTCATTTCCCTATCCCTCCACAAAATGATGTTTATAACCTCAAGAAAATTCCTACTTCAACTCTTCCTAAATTTTATGGGCTTGTAACAGAGGACCTAGACACTTTCTTGTTTGAATTTGATATCCTCTACAAAAGATATGATTACACTATTGATGCTCATAGGATTAAGTTGTTTCCTACTACTTTGAAATAAGTTGCATTAAGATGGTTTATGAGATTAGGAAGGAATACTATAAATAGTTGGGATGAGATGAAGGAAAAGTTTCTTGAGAAATATAAAGAATATTGTGGACATAGTGATATGAGAGGAGGTGATATTTTTAGGATGCAATAGAAGGAAGATGAAAGCTTGTAGGACTATCTATCAAGGTTCTGGTTTAGTCTAAAGAAGTCTCCACACCATGCACTCAATGAAGAGTCTCAAAAGTTTCTCTTCCTTAGAGGAATTAGTGAGAGTTGTGTTGATGCTCTAGATTTGATAGGAGAAGGAGATATCACCCAAGTGCCTTGGGATGCTATTAAGAAGATATGTCAGAATTACTCCAGAGCAACTATAAAGAAAGGAAGAGGTTACCAATCTTCTATGGGTAAATCTTTCATTAATGGAGTTTCAAGGATGGAAATCACTCACCTGTTGTCAGAATTCAAGTAGGACATCATAAACAATATGGAAACTCATTTGGATACACTTCAAGTAAAGAAGAAACATGAGGAGGCAAAAACAATGTTGGTAGAATATTGTCCTCATTGTAGGCAAAGAAAGAAGGACTGCAAATGTAAAATGGTGGCCAATATTGATAGCAAGCACATTCCACCTGAATTTAAGACAATTGAGGGTGACGAAGATCAAGTTTTCTATGTTGCACAAATAATGCCATGGGATCCAAGACAAGGTATACAACCAAACCCATTATCTTTTAATGGACCTTACATGAATTCTTATGCATTTGGTAATCAATGGAAACCCCCATAGTCATCAAATTATGGAGGCTATCCACCTCATCTTTGGAACAACCCTCAAAATACCTAGCCTAACTACCAAAATACTCCACCCCAATGGCTGAAAAACCTAGGAAATTGCTAGCAACCTCAAGGAAACTAGCAACAGACATCCCAATGAAGGGGAGGGCAGCAATGGCCAAATCAGGCAATAGGTTACATGCAACAACCTCCATAGCCTCAACATCTTGCCATAATTCCTCCTCATAAATAAAATAATAGCACACCTAGACCTACTCAGTTACTAGCTCAGCCCACACCCAACCCAAATAACAAACCACAACAGCAACCAGTCTATTCTGTAGATTTGGAAACCAATATCCTGCCTATATTGTGAGTTTGAGTAATATTCATCTGTGTTCAGGAACCACTTTTCCATCACCTTCCACTCCTATTATTACAGAGCTTCCTATGGAAGAGGAGGTGCATCAAAATTTTCCTACCAATCCTGAACCAGTTTAGTAATCTGATCCTGAACCACCATTTCCTCAAAGGTTAGAAGTTGTTAAGAAAAAGAAAGATGCAACTGTTGATATTTTGGATCAGCTAAAACACATATACATACATCAAGATACCTTTGTTCCAGGCCATAAAATATGTTTCAATATATGATAAGACAATAAAGGAAGCATGCCTTAAAAATCCTCGGAGGAAAAAAAATACCCCACCACTGTCCATGTAGTAGGGCAATTGGCAGATATCATGCTTAGGAAAGTCACTGTTCCTAAATATACTGACTCGGGAAGTCCTGTAGTTGAAGTCATCATAAATGGGATCCAAGTAAAGAATGTTGTAATAGACTTGGGAGCAGCTATTAATGTGATGACTAGGAATATCCTGCAACAACTGAATGTTACAAATCTAAGACCTACTCCTACTAATCTGCAACTTGTTGATAGTTCCACTGTCAAACCTAATGGTGTTGTAGAAGACCTTATTGTTATTCTAGACTCTTAGGAATATCCAACAAATTTCAAGATCCTTTCCCCTAAAGGTACATTAGGAGGGTATCCCATTATTTTGGGAAGGCCATGGTTGGCTATAGCAGATGCCTACATTGGATGTTGGATAGGGGACATGACTATTTCTGATGGAAAAATTAATAAAAATCTTGCCCTTTATCATCCTACTCAGCCATCCCATTATATGGATAACCCTATTTTACCACATGATGGTGAAGAAGCCGAGGAGATAAATTTAGTAGTACAACTCATGATGATAGGAAGAAGTCCTTTCATGTAGTTACAAGAAGAGGATGAAATATTGTCCCATATAATTTAGAATAGTTACCTGAAATGCATGAAGAGTCACCTGCTCCTGAGCTTGGTTCTATTGGTCCACTGCAGACACTTATGCCCACTCTTCCTACACCTAAACTTCCTATAGCAAAAATTATGTCTCATACATTTCTGCACATTAACTAAAAATTCCATGCATCAATGAAACAACCATGATTGAGTTTATAACACAAGTGAAAGTTTCATAAGGTAAACATTTACACATTAATAACAAGCTTACTCAGGAGAAACAATTGTCCCTGACAAACTTGTTAAAAAGGAGTCAGCTTGCATTATCATGGGATTACCATGACATGAAAGGATTAGATCCTAAACTGTGTACTCATAGGATCTATATCAGAGATGACTACACACTAGTAAGGCAACCATAAAGGAGAATCAATCTTGCATTAAGGGAGATTGTCAAAGGAGAACTACAAAATTTATTGGATTCCAGATTCATCTACCCTATCCTAGACAACCAATGGGTGTCTCCTTTGGGTAATTGTGCCTAAAAAGGGAAGAAAATGGAGAGTTTGTATTGACTATAGAGAATTAAATTCTGCCACCAAAAATGATCATTTTCTTCTTACTTTCATAGACCAAGTATTGGATTCCCTTGCAAGCAAGAAGTATTTTTCCTTCTTATATGGTTTTAGTGGCTATAATCAAATACAGATTAAACCTGAGCACCAAGAGAAGACAACTTTTACCTATCCTTGGGGCACTTATGCCTATTCAGTGATTCCATTTGGTCTCTGCAATGCACCTACAACCTTCCAAAGAGCAATCATTAGTATCTTCTTAGACATTTCACATGAGTGCATGGAAATCTACATGGATGATTTCATCACTTACCGTGTTGATTTTGATGAAGCATTGGAAAACCTAAGGAAGGTTCTACAAAGATGTGAAGACCATGATTTGTCCTTAAATAGTGTGAAATGTTTCATAATGATGCAAGGAGTAGTCCTTGGCCATTAAATCTCTCATAAAGGAATTCAGGTGGATCCAACCAAGATTGAGATAATTACCAATCTCTCTATTCCTGCAAAGCAAAAAGATAGGAATTTTCTAGGTCATGTGCAAGCTATTATAGGCATTTCATCAAGGATTTCAGTAAAATGGCAATGCCAGTCTATAGTCTTTTGACTAAAGATGTCGAGTTCTAGTGGAAAAAAGATTGTGACAAAGCATTATCTACTTTGAAAGAAGCCTTAACCCATGCTCCTATGCTTAAAGGTCCTAATTGGGAAATCCCTTTCCATATTCATATAGATGCATCTGATTATTCTATAGGTGATGTCTTAGGAAAAAGAGGGAGCAATAGAGCATGCAATCTACTTCATTAACAAGAACCTACAAGGGGTTGAGTTTAACTATATAGTGACAAAAAAGGAGATGTTGGTAGTCATTTATGCCCTCAATAAGTTTGAACATTATATCACTAGATATCAGATCTTTTTCCATATAGACCATGAAACCATAAAATATATAATGAATAAGCCCTTAATTACAAGAAGATTAGCAAGATGGTTGTTGCTCATGCAGGAGTTTGATATCACCATCATAGATAGGCCAGGGAAAGCAAATGTTGTAGCAGACTTTCTCTCAAGATTGACTACATCAAAGGACACTCAAGTCATTGATGACTCCTTCCCTAATGAAAATTTATTTTCCCTTGGTATCCAAACACCTTTGTATGTAGATATAGCCAATTATATGGTTACAAGGAGAGTTCCTCCTCATTTCTCTCCAAAAGAGAGAAGGGTTCTTATTGATAAAAAATTTCCTTTCTGATGGATTGCAGGATGTTTATTCTATACTAGACCAGATCATGTGATGAGGAGATGTGTAAGAGAGGATGAGACATATGATATACTGCATGCATGCCACAATGAATCTAGTGGAGGGAATTTTGCAGCTCAGAGGACAACAATGAATATTCTTAATACAGGATATTACTGGCCCACACTTCATAAAGATGCAGACAAGTATACTAGGAAGTGTGATAGATGTCAAAGGATGGGCCGATCAACTAAATCTGATGAATTGCCTTTGTACCCTCAAGTTTTTATCACACCATTTGATAAATGGGGACTTGATTTTGTGGGTCTAATTGATCCACCATCAAATGGAAAATCCTACATATTGGTTTGCACTGACTATGTGAGCAAGTGAGTTGAGGTTAAAGCTATGAAACATGCCAGTGATATTAAGGTTGCAAAATTCCTATATGAAGAAATCTTCACATGTTATGAGGTTCCTAGAGAGATAGTGGCAGATCAAGGGGCTCAATTTACATCAACTCTTGTAACAACATTGGTCAATGAATATAATATAAGGCATATAAAATCTACCCCTATCACCCTCAAGACAATGGGTAGGCTAAGGTGACCAATAGGGAAATAGAGGCTATTTTGACCAAAACAGTGGCTATTCATAGAAGAGATTGGGAAAATAGGCTTCCAGAAGCTATCTAGGCTTATAGAACCAGTTGGAAGACAATCACTGGTTTCACTCCTTTTGAATTACTATATGGAAAGACAACTATGATGCCCATAGAGTTTGAGCATAAAACTCTTAGAACTGCACTTGATCTTGGGATAAACATATCTAAATCATAGAAGGACAAAATCATGCAGCTGAATGCCTTGGATGATATGAGAAAGTCAACCCTTCATCATATTGAGATAGAGCAGAATCAGATAATCAAATGGCATGACAAGTTCATAAAGGACAAGAAGTTACAACCAAGTGACTGGGCACTCCTTTATGATTCCAGGTATCAAGATAATGCAAGCAAGTTGCAGACTGGGTGGTTGGGACCTTATGAAGTTGTTGAACTCTTCTCCAATGATGCGATTCAACTCACAACCATTGAACCTATTAGACTGAAGCTACTTTTCAACAGTCACCACCTTAGGTTATATCATAAGCCAACTTCCAAGCAAGAATTCCTGCAGAAATTTGTTCAACACCAAGCCACCAAACTTCCTACGGCTGAAGGAAGTAGAACTAGTGTCCCACCTTCTACCTAGTCAAGGTATGTGTCACATCATAATAAATATTTATGCTTTTGTGGGAGTCAACTTCTCCAACTTCTCCATCAATCCATCTGCCCATTCATCTCCACCTTTCTCTCTTCCATAACTCCACCATCACTTCACCATCACATCACTTCATTCCATCACCACTTCAATTAATTGCTCAATGGTACTTTCCACGTAACTTGTACTTCTATCCAGGGAAAAATTTAGTGGCGAATCTTCACCAATTGGCGAATATTTGAAATCGGGACCTCCAAAAATGGCAAATAATACAAGCTAGAAAGGATGCCAAATCGCCAGGTTTTTACAAAAAAATAAATTTGTCTCGATTAATTCGCCAATGCATTATTTTTTAAATGATGTGTCATTGGAACTAATTCTCTAGTAGTTTATATTGTAATTACAAATATTACTTATATTCACCAATAATTTTATATTCCTACAATTAATTTTTGGGAAATATCAGTGCCACTAATAAAAATTTACCATTTCATTTTAGGGATATTTTAGCCTTGAATAGGATTTTTATTTATTGTCATCGATTATCTTTTTAATCGAATGGCTACAAGTTAATTTCATGAATTTATTTGCATGTGCCTTTTGAAAAGGTTCTTGAGGCCTGAAATTTGTTTTGGGCCACACGATTAGATTTGATCATGTGGCCCAAAACAAATTTTGGGCCTCAACAACCTTTTAAAAAGGCATGTGCATATAAAGTCACAGAATTAACTTCCAGCCATTTGATTAAAAAGATAATCGATGGTAATAATTTCACTTTTCATATAATATTTTTTTTTCAAGTGAGAATTTTAAAAAATGCTTAATCCATGTGTGCTCCAATGCATTTTTTATAGGGAATTTATGCTTAGTGGCGATGGGCTCTGCCCCTTGACCTTGCCTGTATCGCGACAGGAGCACATTAGGGTTGTTGTCCCTAGACCCCACGAGGGGGTGTTGCCCCCTCAACCTCCACAAGGGGGCTCTTCCCCCTTGATCCCACCGGTGGCTACCGCCCCCAAGCCCCTACTTCAATATTAAAAAAAATATGGGGGAACTGCGTCAACCAACTATGCAAATTTTTAAAGGAGATATTTGCCATTGTAATTAATCATTTTAGTGATTATTCACTAGGATTCGCCACTATGATTATTCTTTTTACCAATTGTTCATCAAGATTCACCATGATTTTATAACTTTTTTAATAATGTGCATAAGATTTGCAAAGGAAAATTAATATTTTTTTCAAATAAAAGGAAAGATTCGCCAATATTTTACACCTTAGAGTGTTTCTTAAAGTTATCCCTACTTCTATCCACATTTTTTGCAATCAACACTCCAAATTTTTAGGTGCATGCATTGCAATTTGTTATCTTTTAATTATCTTAAACACATTCATATTAATTAGTGTATATTGATGTTAATTTTTCTCACATAGCACATGCCTATACTTTTCCCTATCAAATCATAATTATATCCCAACCTATGAGGACACACTCTTTAATTCAGGTTGGGGGGAATGCAAACCCACATGTCTGCGTGTCATACATGTCAACAAATTTGAATTTTAAATGACGACTTGCATGTGTGATAAGACACTGAACTGTTGTCATTTCTCTTAATGATACTCTTCATTTATGTTTTCTTGTTAGGTTAGCCATAATTTTAAATAACGCCACAAAGTTAAATTAAAAAGACACATGATATTGGCGTTAATACTGAAGAAGAGTTGCAAGAAGCTGAGGAATTGGGTTTTTAGAGAGGGATTGTAGGAAAAGAAATTTTGCAAAGGTGCTTGCCTGATTGCAGATAGAAGTAATGGGAGGCTAGTTGATTAGAAATGAACCTAATGTTCATGATGTGTTATTGTAGGATGCACTCTCTCTGGCTGAGTTCATAAATTTTGGATGGTTAGACTATTTTCTAAATCTAGATAGTTTCAACGAGATCATTGCTCTGGAATTTTCCCATACACTTTCTAACAGTAAAAAAATGGTTAAAGGGCTAGAAGTTATAGCCATAAAGGAGAGAATTGTTGAGGTAACATGATTTATTACCAATGGAAAACCATACCCTGTTTCCAAGGATGTGAGGTTAGCTAGGCAGAGTTCACTGAACCTAGTGATCCCCCACTGGTTGTTGATAAGCAAGGAATGAGGAGGACCTCTCTACCACAACCATGGAAACATGTTGTTGTCCACATTGTTAAATATATCACCTATGAAGGTTGCCAATCATGCCTCCATTCTATGCACTTTAAACTTGGGAACCATATGAGGAATGTAAAAAGGATGAACGTGCCTAATGTGTTGTGCAATCTCCTTGCAATTATGGCAGCCAAAACACAAAATGGTAGAGATAATTTTGTTTCTCACCACTGTTTGATAAATTTTTTAGTTGAAAACTATTTGCAAGCAGTATCTAGAATGACATGGGAAGAATTTGTGAGCATAGATCAATTTAGACTAGAAGATGTAAACCCTAGAGGTCAAACCTTAGCTCTTAGGGTTAGTGAAGGTGAGAGGGTTATTGAAACCACTCCTAGAGCAACATCTAGTGCAAACCCTCTTGCAACCGAAGCCATTTTTTCTAACTCTGAACACATAGATGAGGAGAGTTCATCTTCATATCCTAACATTAATATTCCTAGTAGAAGTACACCATGCACTAGAGATTCTGCTAGGCATGAGAAAACAAAAATGATTAAAGAAGAGAGTAGCAAAGAAAAGGCTAAGAAGAAAAAGCCAGTGAAAATAAACCCTAGCCCTAGGAAGCAAAAAAAATTGGAAGCTAAAATTCTTGCAGCCGTAGAAGCTGAAGTTCCTACAGTCGCAAGGAAAAACAAAATTCCACCCAAGAAATCAAGATTAATCAAGTCTAATACTAATGAGACTCCAAGAATGATCTGAAGAGTTAGTAAAGTATCTAAGAAGAAGGCAAAGACTCCTAGAGTGCAAGAAAGTATAGATTTGACAGAGACACCTAGGGAGTAGTTAAATATTGGGTTGGAAAAACTTGTTGCTATTGTAGAACAAGTTGAACAACAAGAACCAGTAATAGGGCTAGGTAATGTTGAACATAAGGTTGTAGGGCAGGCTGAATATTCGGTTGATGAGCAACAAGAACTATTGCTCCCTACTGATATAAAGCTAGATAAATATGAGAAACCAACACAAGGAAAAATTATTGTTGGAATGCACATACCTACTTCTTCATGGGCATCTGTGGCTCTAAATTTGTGGAAGGAGATGCAAGAAAAAGAAAGAGAATGGAGAAGAGAAAAACAAAAGTTATTGGAAGAAGTTAAAAAGAAGGATGCAAAAATTAAGGAGAAAAATGCAGAAATTGTTGCATTGAAAGATAAAGTGGATAATGTTGTAGCTTTAGTGCCACAAATGATGGCATGTAGAAATCCTCCAAGATTATATACACAAAACTTGGAGGAGTGCCATCTTTCTTTCAAACTATCAAGGATTGTTTCAGGTTTGAGTCCTTCTCTTGAAAATCCACATGAGTTTTTCTCAGCTTATCAATCTTCTCCCATTGAAGTTAAAAAATTTCTATATGTGAATTATATTTGCATAATTATGTTGTGCCAAATGATCATAACTAGAACCCACTGCTATATATTGGAGATATCCATTTGAGGGCATTCATGTCCTAGATACAAAATGAAATTAGTTGGGGGCAACAGTTTAGAACATACAAGGAAAGAGAACTCCACACCCCTTTGTCTCTTAGAGCTGAATCCAGTGATCCTTCTAACATTTAATTTACATGGCACATAATTCTATATCATCCAAGCTACAAAAGTAGAATCACGCCTATTAGGGATGAAGTATATCGAGAATATGAACAAATAGATGATACTAAAAGGAAAGCAATATTGGGGTACCTGATAACTGATAATGACAACCAATTGAGCATAGTGTTGTTCCCTACATAACTAGAAGCTTGTAATACTAAAATCTCGAACTAGCATATAATACTAGATCACGGTGAACTGACAGTGTAATCTCAATAATCACACAACCTAGAGTGGAGTCATATAATATAGAGTGGATTATTGTACATTGTACTAATTTGATCAAAGTGTTTCATTTAGTATGTTCTCCTGAGGGTGATTTATCACATACACTATTCAAGGCCGATTTGACTTAAGGCTATCTTCAACTACGCATAGGTATTTCCTTCAATGGGTAGTCCATCATCCTATATAACCTACAACCATATTAATCTACTTTGAATTAATTACTTAACTGGTAATTACACAAGCTAGGTATTCCTTCTATGGATAGTGCATCATCCTAGATAACCTACATACTTGGATAACTCAACTTATGTGTAAGTATATTAATCCCTCTCCCATACTAGATGCCCTCTCCTAGGAGAAAACACAAGCTTTATAACAAGTACAATGTAAGCTCCCTCCCATACTGGATTAACTATCCTAAGAGTAAAACAAGATTTTCTAGTTAAATTAATAACTTAGTTGGGTGTACCTCAAGTGACTCTTGCATTCAATCAAGCCTAGTAAATAATAAATAGTATAAACACCATTCTCCTAATATGGATTAAATACAAACACATTGAATCCCATGATCAAACATATCTAGTATAATTAAATAATTATGGTGTACCACATGTAACATAATTAAATACCTATGTCAAGGAATCTCTTCGACATATCTAGTATATTTAACTACTAGTGTGAAGAAATCTCTCCTATCATGGAGTACTTAAAAATACATTTTAAAAGTAGCCTAAAAGCTTCAATTCCCTTTTCTCAAAAGTAATTTTAAATACTTCTATAGCTCAAATAGAAAAGACATTTCATGCAGCATCATAATTCTTGCAAATAATAAGAAGAATATCACATGCTTGTTATCGCTTTTCCCAAAATGATGACAGTGCAACCTTCTCCTTTAGCTCAATTCATCTTCACAAATCAATTCACATTCCCTCACTTATTGACAACACTCTTCTCTTAGAATTAAAAAACTCCTCACAAAGTCCACTCTTTTCTCACTCATATAACTGATGAATAGACTGGTGTAGCTCATAAATAATTAATAGATAATGATGTATTCCTTTTGTAGAATACGCCTTTCTCAAAGGTAATAATGAACTCTCAGAAAGGTGAATACTGGCTGCAAATATTTTTCACTCATAAATGTGAATAATGAACTTTAAATAATGCACAAGATGATACACAAATGATGAATAAGACAATCATAAGATAACTCAAAAATGGTGAATGACATAATACCAAAATATGATAATGACCATGATGATACGATTAAAGAGAGTTGGGTGACTATTTATAGAGATCCTATCCTTCTCACTTCCTACAGTCATGGCATGCATTTCGAAACCACTCCCATTTTGAATCATTCAACCTAGAGGTGGTGCCAACTTAAGCCTGTAGTCAACAATAAACATAATGAATCGACTTCCCATTTTTCCAGCATCAAGAAGACTATATCCAATGCACATGGAGAAATTCATAAAACAACACCTAAAGGAAAATGGTAATAGAGGTGGCACCAAATTTATGAGATGGAGGGATTTTCATATGCATAGAAGAATTCAATCATGTTTCCTTAACACATAACCAATATTGACTATTTTCTGGGTTGAGTCAGTTAAAATCATTAATTGTGTTGGACTTGGTCTGTGCTTTCATTTATTTGAGATATCAACTTAGTCAAATCCACACATTCATTGATTTATCTTTGTGCATTTCATAGTTGGAACTGCATGATTTCCATAGAGCCGTAATTGTTCCAAAGTTGAGTTTCATCTCTTTAAACTATATCGACATGTTTTAAGCCAAAGTTTAGATATGTGCAATCAAGTCTTCAATATATCAGTTTCAAATGTGTTAGTCAAAATTGCTCACAACCTTCCCTCATGTTGCACCTTGCCTACCACTGTAGCACTCTTGAGTCAAATGCCTCCTTCATTTCAAAGAGACCCACGTTGCCTTCTTTCTCTTCTGCACAACATATAAAATCCGCTTGTATAATACCTTATTTTTTACCAGGCCTTTGGTGACTTAGTGTGTTGGCTTTATAAGCTAAGTGCTTAACTCCTATATCCTTTTATAATCTACATAGCTTATATTTATATAGACATAGCGTGATTTTCCTCACAATATAATATATATATATACACACATATATATAGTATATCCATCATACTTATAAATATATATATAATAACTTATATCTTCTTATCATTATCAAACAATATACATGTATGTATATACTTATATATATGTATCTAATATGTGTGTGTATATTTATATATATATACAAGTACAAGAATTATAGTATATAATATACACATATTCCATATGCGGATGAATAACTCTTATTATCATATTCTATAATAATACGTGTATATATATTCATACACATATACTTATATAATATATGCATAAGTACACTTTTCCAATAAGCATTAACGCTTACAAGTGTATATATACAAGCATATTCATTATATGGTAATATGATATAGTCAATTAATTCATTCGATATCGAATGATTATGACCTAGTGTCTATATTCACACAAATATGTATATACATATGCCCAAAGACTCAACCCAAGCACAATCAACACAATAAAACAAGGAAGGTCTCAAAAGCTCAAATAGATAAACATCACCTGTTTATGCATGCAAAAGTAAACAAGACTCCTAATGTAGACATATCGGTTAAGGATGACTTACCTATTACCACAAAATTACTCAACTCAATCATTCTAATGTGGTGTGCGTTTATGCTCAAATAGTTACATTTACCAGTTACCCGACCAAGATCTTCTCTTGAGTGATACTTCCCTCCCCCTGGAGAATGAACATTTTCCTGTAGCCACTAACACATGCACTTGGTAGTCAATTGTTCGCAATATATGCATCATATATATAAAGATCTTAAAATTTAGAATAACAATAATTCATTAACCATCTATTCACATATATGCAGTATTTCACTATGAATAACATCAATTGAGATAACATCAAATGAATCAACATCAAATGAGATAGCATTCATATTGATAACAAGTACAAACATCATTAATCCATCTCCAGAATTCACATATAATTTGTATTTACCCTATGTAGTAGTAGTAAATAGTAACTTCACAATTAGGATGTAACAAATAAAATCATTAAAGGTCCAATGCTATGAATCCTCCAACAAAGCTCCAAACAAACAAAAAGCACACACAAAAACAATGAAAAGTGTTGGGGTTATTTTGGGGTTTTCCTAGTCAAACCCTCGTTTCAGTGTTTCCACCTCCACAAATAGCCAATAAACAAAGATATAAATAAATATAAAATAGACAATATAGAATGACAAGATAAAGAAAGAAGACACATTATATATCAATATGCTAATAAATAAGTATGATAATACCAATAAAAGAGTGTTTACCATCCCTTCAATGACCTTGAGAAGCTAAAAGAGATTGCAACACTTGAGAGAGTCAAGATGGATATGTGAGAGCCAAAAATGTTTAAGAACCTTGAGAAAATTGTGTAGGAGAGCTTGAGATTATGATAATGTAGGAAGAAGAATGAAAGATTGAGAGAATGGGTTGTAAGAATGAGAGATAGAGTTGCACGAATGAAAGATTGGTTGAATTAGAATGAATGAGAGGGAATAATGAGAGTTTGAATGAACAAATGCATGCAAGAGGGTCATTTCTGGATGCATCTACGACCATAGAAGCATTACACTCTATGGGAAGGTAGAAGTGTAACGTCCCACTGACCTTAAGGTTAAGAATCTTGTCAATACGCTAGCACAATGTGCAAATTTTTGTGCATCATAAAAGCATCCTTGATGAAATTCCCTCAAAGAATGAAAGTGGTGAGGTAAAGGATGAGTATGAAGGCTAGAAAAATGGGGTGTATTCACATGAGGGAGACACATAGAATCCACAACATCATGAAAGAGAAAAGTAGAGATGAATAAATCAACATCATAGGGGGATCTAATTATTCAAGGTCAGAACTACTCATAGATATACATGGATAAATATAATATAATATGTATCAATTGCATCACCCACAAAATAAATCAGAATGAGAAGAAGAGAAAATGAAGACAAAATAAAAATAAAAATTGAGTCAACATGGAAGAGGCCTAAATTCCCCAATTCTTTGTATTCATTTTTTTGTTGTGTATTGATGATGAACCTAGATCCTACAGGGAGGCTATCTCTTCAGAGGAAAGTGAGTCTTGGTTGCAAGCCATGCAAGAGGAGATGATGGCTTTGGATAGTTACACAACACTTGGGATCTTGTTAGTTTTCCCCAAGGAAGGAAGCCCATTGGATGCAAGGGGGTATTTAAAAAAAAATTGGAGAAGATGGTCACTTAGAGTGGTACAAGGTTGGGTTAGTGGCTATGGGGTACTCCCAAAGAGAGGGAGTTGAATTTGGTGAAATTTTCTCTCTTTTTGCTAAATTGACTTCTATTAGATTCCTATTATCTATTGCTACTTCTTGTGATTTTGAGATAGAGAAAATGGATGTTAAAACTTCTTTCTTGCATGGGGATCTTGAGGAGGAAATTTATATACATGATGGCCTGATGGTTTTGTTGTGAAAGGAAAACAAAAATTGGTCTACAAGTTGAAGAGATCTGTGTATGGTTTGAAACACTCACCTAGGATGTCACACCAAAATTTTGATGCTTTTGCATTAGAGTTGGATTTTCTTAGGATAGAGGAGGATAATTGTGTTTACATTAAGGTTATTGATGATCAAATTCTAATTATTATCTTGTATGTTCATTATATGTTGTTTATTGGTTACAACAAGGTGATGATTAGTGAGATCAAGACACATCTTTCTAGTACATTTGATATGAAGGACTTGGGGGCTGCAAAATATATTCTTGAGATGAAAATCAAAAGAGATCGAGTTCATAGAAAGCTTTGGTTAATTTAGAGTAAGTATGTTGATACCATTTTGTAGAGGTTTAATATGCATGATTGTATGCCAATTAGTATTTCATTTCTGGTTGGTACTGAGTTGAACTTAGATATGTGTCCTAATTCTAATGATGATTTTGAGGATATGTCTATGGTTCCTTATTCTAGCACCATTTCTAGTTTTATGTATGAAATAGTTTACACTAGGCCAAATATAGCCCAAGCAATGCGAGTTCTAAGCAAGTTTATGGCTAACCCTATTAGAGAGCATTGGACTTTTGTTAAGATGGTATTTAGATATTTGTGAGGTAATTTTGATTACTATTTGGTTTATCATGGTACTGATGATGTGGTCAAATCATTTTACATATAGGGTTTTGTTGATGCAGATTGGGCAGGTGACTTGGATAGTCGAAGGTCCACTAGTTGTTATGTATTTACTTTGTTTGGAGGTGCAGTGAGTTGGATGAGTAAGAGGCAACCCACAATTGCTTTGACCACCACTGAAGCATAGTATATGACTACTACACATTCTTGTTAAGAGGTGGTATGGCTACAAAGGCTTGGTAATGACATTGGTTTTGATTGCAAGATAGTGAGGATTGGTTGTGACAGTCAAAGTTCTATTTCTTTGACCAAAAATCCTATGTATCATGCTCGTACTAATAATTTTGACATTTTTAATATCACTTCATGTGATATATAGTTGAGAATGGTAAGGTATTGATAGAAAAGGTTGACACTTTGGATAATGTTGCATATTCTCTTACGAAGCTAGTAACCACGGTTAAGTTCTCTTAGTGTAGGAAGTCCATGGGCCTTGATCACTGTACTTGATTTTATTTTTTGTATCTAAATTGAATATAATTATAATTTATAATTTCAAGTGAGATTATATTATTATAAGGTGACATTAACCTTGTAATCCTATGCCATTTTTATGTCTCCACATTCCTTGGAATGTGTTCTAGGGGACATGAGAGAAAAATATTAAATTTTGGCAATGTTGTAATTATATGTTAAAGAGATGAATTAATTTCGGTGGAGGTTACATATTAAATATGGATAAGACACCTTTATTAGGCATCCAAAATAGAATATGAAGGGTATTGAATGGGGCACCCAATATTGGAGAAGAAAAGGTGTTCATTGGTGTTCCATCGAGGAGTGGAAAGGTCACCAAAGCATCTAGAAAGGAAGGAGTTGGATAGGCTATGGGTTAGGTGCCCATGGGAGAGTATTGAATTTCCAATTAATATTTTATTATATCTTTTGGCTGTCCATGAAGAGGGGTGCAGGTCGTTGTAGGTTGTTTTGGTTTACCATTTATGGTTTTACCTCCCACAATTTATATAAATTGGAGCCTTCGGATGGTAGTTTCAACATTGAGTTCTTGTAGGTAATAAGGTGTTATTGGGTTGATCAAATATTAGTAGTGAAGTGTATTATTGTGTACTCTCATTGAAATATTAATAATATACTTTTCCTCTTTTTTCGAGTGGATTTTTTTCCTGAAAGGGTTTCTCCATGTAAATTTGGTGTCACATTTTGTTTGTTGATTTTTATATTGTGATGTATGTTGCAATCACATTCTTATTTCTGATTTGGTAATTTGATTTTCAGATCTGAATTCACTTTCATAATTTCATGTTGTATCTTTCCTTCACCTTTTTTTTCAACAAAAAATGATTAAGGAGAATAAAATAAAACTATATTTAATTTATGTATTTGCTAAATGGTTTCATATTTTATAAATTTTTAGTAACTCTTCTATGAAGAGTAAATATTATTGTGTTCACCATTTCATTTAAAATGGATTGAAGGTGATAGTGTTATTATTCAATAAAAAAATTCTTGAAGCCATAATAAATTTAAATTTGAAGCCATAATAAATTTAAATTTGTAAGTGATAAAGCACTTAGTTGTGATGGTTTCTCTAGTAAATTATATAAAATAATCTAAGATGATATTAGCCATGGTTTGTTTAATGTATACCTATAATATTATGATAAGTTATATCTCTATGTCCTATAATTAACAAAGAAAATATTGAATTCATATATAAATCTAGGTTTATTGAGGTGATTTTCAATTGAAGTCCTATTGTTCTATTGAATATATCCAACAAAATCATTTCCAATACTCAAGTGGTGAAAAGTAGATATCTCCTCTTTCTTGTGGTTTTACTTAATTAAATGGGGTTTATCCAAAGAAGATATAACCTTTAAAATATTAGTATAATATAAAAATGTATGAAATAGGTATACAAATTAAATTGGTGGGCTTTGTTAGTAAAACTTGACTTGTAAAAATCTTAATATAGAATTGAGCGATGTTTCACATTGGTCATGCCTAGGGCTCTTTAATTTGGTCTCATCTTCATTTAAATGGTCAAAATAATTTGTTTAGATGCTTCATCTTGCCTTACCATTGATGACATACAATTTGAGCACTTCATCCCTTTTAGATCTATTAGGTAGGGTTTCCCTAAGACATATTGCACCATTGATTTTTATGTTAGTTGTTGAAGGGTTTAGTTATCTTATTACTAATTCCACATCATGACAATATTTAAAGGGATATCCTTTAGAAATAAATTATTCTTAGGAATTGGCTAATGGATATTATGGCTGACTCTTTCCTCACTAATTGAAGATGAAGACAATATTAAACAAGCTTTCATGTGTCTTGACACATTTTGTTAGCTTTAGGATCCAATGTTCGATGGAGTAAGAAATAATAATACACACAATGTTTCTCCCAACCTCTTGGACAAATTAATTCATTTAGCTAGAGACCCATAAAACATGGTAAATTTTAAAAAATTATTAGCATTTCCTTTGTGTTTCAAGCTTGTAAATCTAAGTTGTGGTAGTATGTGACTTAAAAAATAAAGAAAAATCTTCCATATTAGATTACTAAACTTCTTGTCACCACACATAAATATTACTTTTCTTGTTAGGTTCCTTCTTTTATTTCACACAAGATTTAAAAATTTATATCATACTTTCTATCAACCAATTTAGACTATAATAAAGGTTTTTATTATGTTTCATGACATTACGTTACTCATCAAGATGGTTTATTTTCACTTGTATCTCTTAGCCTCATGCCAAATTCAAGTTTAATTTAATCCATATATACCAAGAAAAATTCTAAATAATAATTGTGTGCATTAATATTTCCTTTTGTAGATAATGTCAATACATTATATTCAACCATGGTGGAAGTAGAAACCTAAGGCTATTATTGTTAAGTGGAATTACCTAAATCATATCTCATGTGTGAGATAGTTTTATTGATATATTGTTCATTCAACAAGTTAAAGTACTTTTGATCTTCAAACACATTAATGTATAGTTGTAGACATTTTTTTCTTGATCTTATTTAGAATGGTGCAAATTGAGGTGGTTTCCATTTTATCTGTTAAGGAGTGTTCCTCTTGTTTTGACTCTTCATAGCTTTTGGGGACCAAAATACATTTGTTTTCGAGAGGTGCATTTAGAAAAAATATTATTTGAATCAATTAGAGAAGTGAAATATAACTCAAAAGACATGTGAAGTAAGGTGTAGGAATCAAAACTCAAAAATTGGAGAAAAATGAATATTTTGATAACTTTGTGTGAAACTATGTATGTTGAGAAAGTTAGTGGTGGTTTGTTAATATATAGGTAGTATTGTTTCTAGTTTCATAATGGTTGAGAAATATTATAATCACTAGTATTAGTTTCTAAATTTCACGAGCAATTTCATTCAAAATGAATGATTTTGTCATTAAATCAATCAATGGTTTCATCACATGTTTTGAAGAAAAATAACACTCAAAGAACACTTGAAATTATTCTTCATTTTAATTTTTGATAATTTTTGGGTTCCTTAATGAGATTGTACAATTTTATTGAATATGTGTAAAACCCTATAGAGATCCAAGGGAAGGATTGAAATTGATTTTTTTGAATTCTAGTAGAGTTCATAGGTTTAATACTCTATCATAGGAAAACTACAGTTCTAAAATATATAATAGAGAGTAGTTGTATTGATCTTAGAAACTGAAAAATGTTAAAATTTCAAGTTGGTTGTGTGCCAAATAGACCTAAGATTTCATTCCCCTTTGAAGATAATAAAGCTGAATATTTTGCCTCAATATTACTAGATTTTTCTCCTAGAATTCAAGCTCTTTAAGATAAATCCTTGCATCATCTTATTATAATGTTATATTTCTCTCAAATTATTTTTGATTCATTATTATTATTCTATTGCTTAAAAAATACAATTTGTCTTGTATTACAAATAATTACTAATGTTAATTCTTGTTTTCTCTAGCTTACTAAACAATGTCAGCCTAAATTCAAAAGTGCATACTTAGGAATTTATAGATGCAAGGTATGTTGTTTACATCTAGATAATGTTTTGGGATCTATCACCTAATACATGATTTATCATTAGAATTTTGATAAAATATGATCATGTCTTTTAAGCGTGATAATAGGCCCTATCATTAGGTTTCCATAAATCACACACACATGTTCTTCTACTACACCAAAATCCCACTAAATAATATCGTGATTGATTAGAATGAAAATTAGGTTTGTTAATGAGAGGTGTACCTACAATGGCAATAAGGGAGACTATAATGGAGAAAGTGGATAACAAAATTGTTTAACATAAGTTTGATGGCAAATGGGATTGCAAGCTAAGTGGGCTTAACCTTGGAGAAAACTACATGGTTATGCCCACTTGAGTTGGAGTAGTATTGGGATGGGTGACCTCCCATGAAGGCCCAATGCTTCACCTTGTGAGCATCACCTAGATGCAATGAGTGTTAAGTGAACCATTTGAAGTGTCATGAGAGATTTGTTCTTGTGAACAATAACTCATGAAACATGGATCAATAAATTTGACTTAAAAAACTACACTTGGAATCCTAATAGCAATATCATAATATGACACACTGTGAAAAATACCTTTTACTTATCATAAATTTGATAATCATTTATACTAATTTATTAAATTTCTATTTTTTAAAATTGAAATATCAAATTTATATTAAAAAGTTTTTATTGTCCCTTATTACTATTATAATTACACATCTCACTTTACTAAAATAAAATAAAGATATTAACGTGCATAATATTTTTTTACCCAATCTTTGAAAAATAACCAATAAAAAGAACCATTTCTTCAATCATAAATCATAAGCTTATAATATAAATATCTTTATCTTTTAAAAAATTACCTGAAAATAAAGTCTACAAATGAATCTAACCACAAAATAATAAACATACCAGCTGCTTTACGGAAATTTTATGTATCATATAAGTTGACAACTTTGCTAAAAATTACAGCTGAGTAATGAATCTGAATGATAAATACCGTTCCAATGAAATAAAATGCCATTTAATGTGATTTCCTTGCAGGCGCTACATATCACACATTGAGTTTATTTTTAATAGAAGTGACAGCACTTAGGAGGCAATTTTGACCAAAAATTGCCAACTAAACAAGAAGCAGTAAGTGCACTGAAATTTGAAACGATTTATTGTCAATAAAATTATACAATGATAAGAAAACATCGGTGTCTGTAAATGAGATCTAAAATATTAGAAAAAAACAAAAATATATAGAAATAAATAGATTATATAGATAATAATATTTGTATTTATATTGTAAGAAAGTATATATCTAAATGAGAAACCATCTTTTAATTAAACTGTTAAAAAATAAGGAGATCCAATCTATTAAAATCATCTTCAGAGATCCAACATGACCCAATATCATCTTCAAAATATTTAAACTGAATAATAACTCAATCAAATAACATATCTTCATTCTCGTCAATTGAATTTTAATCTCATCTTCAGAGATCCAACTTGATCCAATAACATCTCCAACAAATTTAAACTGAATAATAACTCAATCAAATAACATATCTTCATTCTCGTCAAATGAATTTTAACTTCATCTTCAGAATCCAACTTGACTCAATAACATCTCCACCAAATTTAAACTGAATTATAACTCAATCAAATAACATATCTTCATTCTCGCCAATTGAATTTTAACCCTTCCATGTATCTAAATGTATTACTAAATATATAAAAAGATAAAATTCGAGAAAACTAAAATTACATAGGCATAGAGCAGTTGAATGCAGGGTTCAGCCAATGAATATATAAATTCCAATTACAATCAGCCAAATAGTAATGAGAGCAAAAAATATAAGGGTATGTACAAAAATGGATAGGCCATTGGTCTGAAGGTTGCCGAACTCTATAAATCGGCCCTTTGCAGCAATTTGGAACAACAGCCCGGGCGATAGTAGAACGAATAGAATTGTTCCGACTATCTCTGGTGCCCAATCACGCCCCATTTCTTCTCCTCTCTTATTCTCTGCACACAAAACTGAGTCTCATATGTTCATGGGAAGGCTGCTGGATATAGGATTCTTCATTATACCCACAGGAGCGCCGGCCCAACAGTATCTTTGAAATAAACGCCTGCCTTAGATATGGCTTCGGCTTGTGCCGTGCCCACATGGCGTACATTAGAAAACATACACAACCCTAAACCGCCAAGAATGACAGACAAAATTATTTGACTAAAGTTCGCGCCACCTGCCTCCGGCCCATTAACCATTTTAAGGGGTTATATTAGACTCTAGTTGTAATATAGTACACTATTATTTGATTTAATGGTCAGTTGTCCATAGTTTGGTTTAGGGTTTTCTACTTAAGTAATATAAAGTTGAAGGCAAGGAGACACACAAAGCAAGTTGTAATGAGGAAGTTTAGTTTAGATGTGAAGTAGTTAAATTTGGAATTGGATTAGAAATAGAATAATAAAATAAATGCATAAGAGAATGATTTAGATATTTTGAATTTAAGATTGAATTAAAAAACAAAAGATTATGACAAATGTATTATGAGATTAGATTTTCAGTTTTTGAGGTAGACTTTGTGGATCAGGCCATTCTTTCAAATCAGGCATCATAAATAAAGTAAAATCATTTAAACTAAGTGCTTCTTTTTAATTCTTCAAACAAGCATGTCTTTTGCATACAATATCATAAATAAAGTAAAATCATTTAAAGTGAGTGCTTCCTTTTAATTCTTCAAACAAGCATGTCTTTTGCATACAATATCATTTGTTGGTGATTTCAAAAATTTTAATCAAAATTTTACATGTTTTTAACTAATCATTGAATGAAAAAAAATTTCACCATCAAAGATAAAAACACATAAACAGTCATTTTTGCAAGCCGAAGAGCAAAAAGTAAAACTTCTAATAAAATTAGATTTGTAGGATGGCATTAAGAAGACAGATTTATAGACCATTTTATTTTCTATGTGCCTTGCTTGTTTTGTGTGTCTTTTCAAATTGTTGCTATGAGGGATTAAAATGAGCATTACACATTTCAATTTGGGTAATCAATGAAACACTACCCTTTAATCTTGAAGGGTGCGTGTATGCTCTTCTCTCATACACTCGTCTGCTCTTGAAAATAAAAAAACACTTCTTTCTTTTTTATTTTTAGGAAGCTTTCTTAGATATTTCATCACCTTAGAGGAAAAACTCAATTTTAGTGTTCAATTAGAGTATAAATAGCGGGGGTGAGTTGAAATACACACCTCTTGGAAGTTGTATCTTTGTCATTTAGGTTAATCCCTCAAGAAATTTATACCTTGGAGAAGTGAAGGAGAAGGGTGTGTTACCTTCTCCTGGTTGTTTAACATTGTTGCACTTTCAAATTCATAGATTGAGCCTCATGTGTCCTTGTGACTTATAAAGGATTCCCCTAAAAATCCTATACAACATAGCTTGAGTCCTTTAGTTGTCTTTTAGTGTGGTGCTCGAGATGTAGATTCTACCTTGAATTTATTCATGATGTACCTCTATTAGATGAGATAAAGCTAATAAAGGTAAATATTTCAGCAACCTTTAGTAAGGGATCCTACACTTTTCTATGGGGTGTTGATCTTTAGCTATCCATTCACAAGAAATTCTATTAGCCTTTGTCATGCGGACCCACACTAAGACTCACTACCACTTGATTAATTTTAGGATTGTTGGTGTGTTTTTTGTGCCTATTATTGTCAAATTAAAACCTCCCCACTTGAAGCCAAGTGGGGACCTTATCCTTTTTTAGCCTTAGATTCTTTAATCTTCTATATATTTTTCTTAGTGTAAGATTTTGAAAACTAGAAAAACCAAAAAACTAGAAATCCAAAAAAAAAAATGAAAAACCAAAAACCAAAAATAATATTTGATTTCTTATCTTTACCTTGCACTAGGGTGTAGAATTTAACCATCATCCAAAAGCTCAAAAATTAAGGACCTAACCAAAATAATAGACTATTCATATCTCACAAAATTATAATCAAAGGAAGGCCAAATATCATAATCAAGGGAAAAGAAAACATGATGATCCCTTTAGATCAAATCCTCTTTCCAAATCAATCCAAGTACAATGACTATGATGATGATGATAATGAGATTATTTTGCATCACCTAGTGTATGACCCTTATGATGATAATGATATTCTTATGGATCACCTAGTGTATGACTTATGATGACCTAACCTTAGAGTATATAACCTTAAGTAAGTTTCATCCATCCATGTTCCAAGAACCCACAATCCCTAGTTAGTCATCCATCTACCCTCATTCGAACAATCCACAATCCCTAGTCACCCTTTCATCTATTAACAATACCAACAACCCACAATACCTAGTCACCCATCCATTTATTGTCCATACAAACAACCCCCAATGTTCCAACATACTTACCAACAAAATATAAGCTCTATTGCCCTCAATATCAACAACCAATTAACACAATCTATATCATTAATCCCCAAAAAGAATTTATTATTCATCATCATCCTAACCTTGACAAGGGGAACTAATCTTCCATCCTAATTTTTGTTAGAGTAATCATGCATTAGCTAATAATTAATTAATTTATAATTAATTATTAGTTTAATTTATTCTCATGTGTAGTTAAGCTAAACTTAAGACCGATTTACTATGTTAACTAGAGATAGTGGGGATCCCACAATAGTGGTTTACAATTTTTGGCCAAACTGGACACTGAAATTATTATTTTTAACTAAATCTTCACATTTGGGCACCTATAGCGTCTAAACCATGAGGAATTTGAAGATGATGTAAACTAGAGTCTATCACATTTTGTCCGTAGATTCTCAAATATTTTTTTCAATTTTTTTGGAATAAGATTGCACTTCTTTTTCCATCTCCCACAAAAACTGGTTTATTTCAAAAAACAACATTTTTAAAAAGTGACACTCACCGTATACAACATAAATTTTTTTAATATGAAGAATAAAATCCTATTTTTTTTGAATTTATATTTGTAACTATGATATCTAGCACTTTCATTTGGTCTCATAGTTTTTTATTGAATATTTTTTCCTTAATAGAGTTTCAAAGTCAAACCAATTGCAATTCAGACATAGGCGGACTGTATACAACATAACATTTTATGTATGTATCAAATTTAAATTTTTTTTTTTTTAATGGATCAAGGACATCAATACCCAACATGAACATATTTTTAAAAAAATTATTTTGATAGTTTTCTATTTTTCCACATGTGCAAAACAGAGAGATTGATTTTCGGTGAAAAACCTATGTTTAATAAAACTAAAAAAACACATACATAATAAAACCAAAACATATTAAAATTATATTCATGGGATATCTTGTTTTGAGGACTACCAAATCATTTGAAATAAATTTTAAAAGAATTTATTTGATCCCCCAAAAAGTAAATCAAAAGTGATTTTTTATCAGCATTTTGATAGGTGTAAAGGAGAATCATTTATAGGTATGGTTTAAAACTAGCGAGGTTCTATCCAAGGGGGTTTGATCTAAGGTGGTTTGATCAAACCCTACTCAATTGGAATCCTTAAAATGGAACTTTTAAAAGCTTAAATCATTAGATTTTCTAAAAATATGTGATTTTAGCAAAAATCAGTTCCTCTCAAAAATTGTAAACTAGCTTTGTGGGATCACCAACCACAACCACCTTAAATTGAGAATACTATCATCATGTTCATCCAGGCGCACAACATACAACTCACTATCCAACCTTGCGAAAAAATGAACACTCAAAATTCTAAGGGATGGTACAGATACAAACAATATTAGCATGTTACCAAATCTTCAAGACAATAAAATTCAGCACAAATAAACATAATTATAGATCATTATGTATCATTACATGAGATTTTGACACTTGTCATGATCTAATCTCTTTATCATTTAGGGTTTCTCCTATATAGCACTCAACCCTCATTATATTATATCTCTCTTCTACTCTTGATTTATCATACCTTTGATAGCTTGTAATACTTGAACTCTTGATATTTTCTCTTTCTCTCTTAAATTATGTAGCTTTTTCTTATTGAGGAGTATTGCATGTTATTGTTTGTAGCTCTCTTGCATGGAAGGTGTCTTTGTTCATTGTTTGATCTTGTGGCTTGTGTTTTTCACAATTCTAACATTGTATCAAAGTGTGGATTTGGTGAACCCCTTCTCGATTTATGAAGTTTTTCTTCAATAGGGTTATAGGCTTTAGATTTGAAATCCCTTATACTATTATACATACTATGGATTTGAACACAAGGCTAATCAATGCAGATCTAGGATGAATGGAAGGAATGTTGTTCAAAATAATTTTGTATGTCATAATTACAATAGACCTAGACATATTGCTAAGTTTTGTAGAAGCAGAAGTACAAGGATAATCTGATACAAAGAGAAATGAACCAGTCAAAAATGTTGATCTATTTAAAGTAAAGGAGATGGAAAATATTTGGAGAAAGAAGGAAGAGACATAAGACAAGGGAGAATTTGTGCCACTCTCTAGTGAAAATGGGTAAAAACACAAACCTGTGTCACACTTTATAAAGGAATCAGACAACACCAACAAAAATTATGAACTTCAACCACATAAAAATGGTCTTTATATTTTGAATTTCAAAATGGTGTAAACAACTAATGAATTGTAGAACTTTTGATGAAATTTATTCCTGTAATTTTATTTTTTTTAAATAAAAATTATTTTCATTATGTTTTTTTTCAATTTAAGGACAAATTTTGGAATGCTGAAAATTTCATAAAAGAGTGACTTCATGAGCCGTCAAGAAACAAATTGAAAAAAACTTTATTTTTTCCCAATTTTTTTTTTCTCCAAATACCTAACTTCAATGTCTACTACATAGAAAAAAACATATCAAATTTTGATGTATATTTTTCTCGTAATAACATTTTAAAGTCAAACATGTCAGAATTTGATAGTTTTCATGAGCCGTCAACTATTTTCAATTTTTTTAATCATTTTCAAAAAGAAAATTATACCCTTTTGAAGAAGACTCTCTCCTCTACTGCCCCATATAAGTTTTTTTTAAAATTAATATGTTTTACTATTTTATTTAATTTCTAATCAGCCTTTTTTAAAAATTTTAACAACCTACTTGCATTATTTTAAAAATAACATATATTAAAACCAATCAAAATATTAAAAAATATATATATTTGGATTCCCCACTTTGAGCTCTACATAAGGATATTTTTCTTTTTTGCAAAAAAATCATTTTGACTCGAGAAATACTTAGTTAAAGTTTAAAGTTTCAGAAAATTCTAAAAAATGTTGAGTTGGTTGCCAACTAGGATGCCAACTAGACAGTTTCGGCCGAAACAACTTCTATCAAAAAGGTTTTAGCCGAAACCCTTCCGATAGAAACCCTACACATATAATAAGCCAAATTGAAAGCCGATTTGAAAGTTGAAAGGGAAAAAGAAAAAAAAAATTGGTTTCAACTAAAACCATGTGTACCACATATACGCCACATGGTTTTGACTGAAACATACTTGGCTAAAACATTTCTGGCCGAAATTAGTTCACTCAGAACTATTTATTTGGCCAAAAGTGTGACATAGGTTTGTGCTTTTACCCAGATGTTTCCTCTAGAAACTAAGCCAAGAGTTATGGCTTAGGGGGAGCATTAATGCATATCTTTTGTCCCCCACTAGAAAAAAGGTGTTAAAGCTACAAAATGAAGATATGTGATGAAGAAAAACATGCTTGATCTACTAATGAAAATTGCAGAAGAAAATATTGCAATGCAAAAGATTGTGGAGCACTGGAAGCTAATTATGCATACAGTTTTAAGGTTGCTAGCTTTATGAATTAAAGCATTTATTGTAGAATTGGGTCAATTTGAAGAGTTAAAAGTAAATTTTCTAAGGAAAATTCATTTCACCAAAGGCATTTGAAGGAGAATAGCGCAATGAAAATAAAATTTAAAGAGTTCAAAGTGATTCAAAGTTGCAGAGCACTGAAACCCTAATTCAACGAGCAAAACAAAAAGTTATTTAGTGAATCTTGCATGCCCTAGCTTTCAAAAATTTGTGTTTGAAATCAGTTTGAATACATTTTGCAATGGCTACACCGAAGGTTGTAGAAGTTTCAGAGAATCCCCAACCCAAGTTCAAGAGATAGCATGCTAGAGCCTTGAGATGACCCTCTAGGAGCCTTTTCACACATTTTGTATGGGGTCCGAGCAACCGGGGATATTAGGCAATACATTAATGAAAAAATGGATGAGCATTCTCCTAGAAAGTTAAGGAATGTATAGGAAAATGAATTAGTTGATGAAAACCTCACCTTGAAGTTAGAATACAAAGCCTTACTCGAGAAGAAACTAGATGTGTGGGAATGGTTCCCTAAATTTTTCTATGATAACAAGTGGATTAATATGGCCTTGAGTATAATTCATGATCAGTTCATTTGGACTGATATGCCACACATGATCACTAAGGAGGTGATAAGTGAGATCATCGGTTTATGCTCCACCAGATGGGATCCAATTTTAAAATCTATCAAAAATAAATACGTAATGGAGAAAAACCACACAATATTTGATGAGAGAGCCCTTACTATAAATCCTATCAGAAACCATGCTATTAGGTATGCTTCCATGCTCATTGGTTATAAAATTTACTACACTAATCAAGAAAACTCGGTTTCTACCATTGCAATTCATGTGCCACAGGACATGGTAGAAAATGGTGTTGATTATGACCTTTGTGAGTTTCTTAGGCAACAACTAATGGAAAACCTTAAGGAGATCAACATGAAGAAATATGTGTTTAAGTATGGCACATTGGTTATGTGCTTTCTCTTCTACTTTTTGAAGGAGGTTCCGATAATTGGAAAGGTTAAAGTTGGATAATTGGAAGGCATGTGGCACATCAAATTGTTGATTACATGAGGAGCCTTGGAGACATTAATGCACAAGATGATGCACTTACTACTTTATTTTTTGTTTTCTAGAAAAGAATGCATGAGAGGCAAAGGATTCCAAGGAATATTGTTGAGAAATACAAAGATGAGATCACTTTTCTTGTATCTATAGATTATTTTATTATGGAGGCAATGGAACCAGCAACTATTTGGGTTCTTCAGTTAGGATATGAGGTAACATAGGAAGAACTTATTGGCTATGCAGATGTTCTATTGAAGAGTCCAAAGGATGTAGATGAACCAAGGTTTAATAGAACATATGAATTGTAAAAGTCCATGGAAGAACATTTGAAGCAAAAAAAACCTGTGATGAGGAAAAATATTGATAAGATGGCAGATGTATATGGAAAAGAGTTGGGTTTTTCAAAAGAAAAGATGGAGTATGCAAGAGAAAGAGAATACAAGAGTGCAGCTGAAGCATCGAGGAGTACTAGAAGATCAAGAAGAATATCTACTACTCCTTCCTCTCCAAACACTAAATAGTTAAAATAAATATTTTAATATATATGGTTGTGGTGTGAGAGTGATAAATCTGGCCCATTTTGTACTAGAAATGGTTGTAGACGTTGGATATATTGTGGTGATTGATTGCCTAGTATAAATGTGGTCCCTAATTTTGGGTGTTTAAAATTGATTTTTTGGGGGATGAGAAAACCTGCATTTGGGATTCCATTGTCTAATGGTCCCACTACATAAATTTTTTCCTACTCTTAAGCTACCCTACCTATTTATTTGTCTTTATGATGTTCTAAGAAATCAATGATTTTTCCCCCTAGATTTGCATATTGGTATACACTTAAATTATTAATTAGTTGGTTTATTGTACTTTCTTGTTCCACCTAGTTTTGTCTTAGAGAATTGAATTTAGAGGTATTGCCCATACTTTCGTTGTCTTTCCCATTGGTTTTATTGGGGTCTTTTGGGCCTTTTCTATTAAATCATTTGGGACATTTACAATGATTTTATTCTCATCCATTGCAACATAATTACAATTATATTGTACTCAAACTTTCTAAAGTATTGTACATTGACTAGTAACATATTTAATTGAATATGGAATTTTTACCTCATATTCATATATTTATTACTTATTAGTTTTAGTCTTTATTATTTAATAAATTAATTGATACATTTTTATTTTATGTTTAAAGACGTATGTTATAAATAAATTTTCATAAAAAAAATTATAATGAGATGTTTGAATAGACTAAAGGGCCCTACTCAAGTGAGTAATCTAAGAAAATAATTTAATATTTATTTATTAGTTTGATTTAATGTCAATTAAGTTTAAATTTATCATATTATATTTCTAATGCATCTAATATAATAAAACTCTACTAATGAGATAATTTCCTTTAATTTAAAGAGTTCTAAATGTTAGCTTGAATTATTTTTAGGAATTACAAAGTCTTTTTTTTAAATAGTTTTATCTTTTCTATAAATTTGTAAGCTTTTATAGTTTATATAACTTAATTAAAGTATGTACGATATTTCATTAAATAATATAATATTTATATCAGATAATTTGTATTTACTTATTGTATTTTTTTAAAATGTTCTATTTAATTAACCAAAAAAAGTATTATTCTAAATATGTTTTTGGGAAATTTTCAATCCTTCTTCCTCTTTTATTAATCATCTTGACTAATAATCATTTTTGGTATGTTTTGATTCAAATGGTGAAATGATGTTGTGGTGGGGAATACTCATGATTTGATTATTTGGTTGATAGACTTGTAAGTTCTGACATTGATTAAAATCTACCATGTGACAAGATGCTCCGAAGCTTTGATTAGGGATACCCATATTTGTTATGTCATTGAAGTTAGTAGGATATGATGATACCATGTATGGATGATATGGAAGTGAATTTGGATATTGGATTGACATTGGTATGTTTTGTTGGTTTCAAGATTAGATTTGTAATGACCCCTAAGTGACCTAGGATCAATGTTTGGATGATAAGTTATTTGGATGAATGAAGGATTTTGTTTGGATGAATGGAGGATTTTGTTTGGATGAATGGATGGAGTAGTAGATATTTACACCACTTATCATTTTGTTTCAATTATATAGAGAAATTTAATATGGATGCAATTAAAGAAACATTAGATTAATTTAGGTAGAACTACTAGAAGGTGTCCAAGATACTTTAAAATTTTATTTTATTATTTATAACCATTGAGTAGCTATTAAGGCCAATTTCTAAATATTATAAATATGTGTATGGCTAATAGAAGAGGGTATTGAATTTGTAACATAAGCCTTTGAGCTTTTGATAATTTTCAAAGAAATAAAGTAAATCCATATTAAAACTTATTATCTTATGTGGTGCTATGATCATATATTTTCCTATATTGCTTCTTTACTTATCTTAGAGATAACTATTATTTATATATTTCCTTTTATGTACCTTCCAAACTATTGTGGGTTTAACCATTTCTTTATCCGAATGATTCTTTGTGTGAAGTTTTTATCAATCTCTAAATTTATTTAGTAAAATTTGCACTCCTATCTAGAGACAAATATTTTAATTGTATTGATTTGCTAAAATCAAACTTTCTATTTAGTAGATATACATATTTTATTTATTTCCATAAAAAATTACTTTTTATTTTATCATTAAAAGCACTCTGAAAAAGCCATCCCAAGTACTTATAAAGTGTATACTTGTCATTGTTGTTTGTAATTTTGATTTTCCGCAAAGGTACTATCATCATCTTGAGGAGTGTTTACCACCAATATCTATTGATATTTGACAAAGAAAATCCACTTATCAAGATAAAATATTATGAGGATTTTCTTTCCTATTTTAATCTATTTAGTCCAACAGATTGATTCATAGTGGAACAACTTATTGCAATTAAAGAATTGAAATTATTTTAATATTTATTATCTTTCCAAATATACTTGCATCTTCATCCTCTATAATTAGTACCTCTTCCTTCAAGTTTGTTAGGTTCACCTCTAGATGTATTTTTATTATAATTATTGAAACCTTTGTTTCTGTTATCTCTTAGGCTTGCTATAGAAGAAAATTGTGTTTTAATCTTTTTTCATTTTTTCCATTTTATCTTTCATAATTAGCAGAAGTTCGCTCAATTCATCTATTTTCATAGTTGTGAGACCTTTAAAATTTCAATCATAGAAACACATTGTAAACTTGGGAATAAAGCTCCTTAATATTCACTATGACATTATTGTGAGCCACATCTTCATCTAAATATTTAATTCAACTCATCAAACCTTCTACTTTTATCAAAAATCACACTATTTTAATCATTTTTACATTTTCCAGAAAAAATCCACTATTTATAATTTTGTTGTTTTTGCATATTGATATGCATTAATGAGTATTTTTTATGTTTTCTATAATGAACATCACTTATTGAAGGAAATGTTGCTTGATTAATTACACTTTGAATAGATAAATAAAAGTTTCATTATCAACTCTCATATAATTTTAAATCACAAACTTTTAAATTTTATATAAACTCAAACTACACACTCAAACAAACTTTAACTTTCATTAAAATAAATAATTTTTTTCCAAATTTTAAACAAAGAAAACACGAAATACTTATTAAAAAATTGCCATCAAAACCTGCTTGCAAATCAAATTTAAATCTGAACACTTTTTTCTCACCAACTCTAGTTTACCATTAAATCTCTTTAATAAAGTGAACTTGGCTAAAAGCTTTAATGTTTTAAACTGAAAAGCATTTAACTGAAAGGCAGAACATTTTCAACAAAGGTCACAGTTCTTTATAATATAAAAGCTTCTTATATAAAAGAGATTATAACATTATAAAATTTCATAGATATCCACGTCTCTCTATACATATAACAGATTATAACATTATGAAAAAGCATAAAAAGAATACACATCTAATTTATAAGTAATCCCTGATTTAAACTGTCATAAGTAGAAAGATCTGATCAAAATCATACAGAAATAACAATTCTACGATAGAACATATCTAAACCAATAGTCGTCCTGTCTCTAAATGATCACAAATACAAGATCCAATCCATTAAAATTATTAAAAAATTCAATCTTCATCAATTAAATTACAACCTTCTCAATACATATCCAAATATATTCGATAAATAAGTAAAAATTACAAAATCAGAGAACAAAATTAGGAGCCGAAAGCATGGCTCAGCCAATGATTATAGTAATTCCAATTGCAATAAGGAATATACACATGAGGGCAAAGAAAATAAGGGTATGTATAAAAATAGAGAGGCCACTGGTCTGAAAATTGCAGAACTCTATAAATCGGCCCTTGGCAGGAATTTGGAACAGCAGCCCCGGCGACAGCACTACGAACAGAATTGTCCCTATTATCTCTGGTGCCCAGTCATGACCCATTTCTTCTCCTCTCTTCTTCTCTTCTCTTCTCTTCTCTGCACACAAAACTCAGTCTCATATATTCATGGAAGGCAACTGTTCTTTATACCCACAGAAGCGCCGGCCAAACCGTATCTTTGAAAAAACCGCCCTGACTTGGATTTAAGTTGGGCCTGTATTCTGTCCATCCGTCTGTCATGTAATCTAGAAAACATAAACGACCCAAACCGCCATACGTGAAAGACAAGATTATTTGACTCAACTTCACGCCACCTCCCACCGGCCCAATGGTATTTGTGACGTGGCACACTATTGCTTGATTAATGCGGAGTTGCCCATAGTTAGGGTTAGGGTTTATACTTATATAATTTCAAGTTGAGGGCCAGGAAAGCGCATCTATTGAAATATATAGGTTAAATAAATATTAGTTTAGCTATTTTAAATTGATTTATTGAAAAGATGTTTGGGTTTATATATTAAATGTCTTGTTTAGAAGGATTGGTTTTGTTGATGTCTATAAAATAGATATATTTTAAATATTTATATCGAAGGTGTTGTTTCTATAAAGTGAACAATTGGATTTTGAAAATCCACACTTCAAAATTGTTGACAAAGATGCAAGATCATTAAAATGATCTCAATCATCAAATTTTTTAAAATATTAAAAAATTTAATATATAATATTAAAACTATTGCATTCTTATTTAGTTTTGTTCAATTGATTGTTTTTTTTTAATTTTTTAAATTTAGATTTTTGGATAAATAATAATAAATTTTTAATAAGAATAATAATAATAATAAATCAATAAATTAGGAATTTATTTTTTTAGTTTTGAATAGATTCATTTTATTTTTCACTTTTTAAGTTTATTTTTAATTTTAAATATAAAGTTAGGATTACGTTTAACAATTTTAATATAGTTTATTTTTAGTTTTAATATATAATTTGAAATATAATTTTAGTTTTTAAAATTTATTTTTTTAATAATATTTTATAATATTTTTTCATTTATTAATATTGAATTTATGTTATATTGTTTGTAATATATTAATTATATTTTTTACCAACTTTGTGGGATCTTTAAAATAAGTTTATTATTTGTTATTGATTGTTTAAAATTATTATATTTATTAATATTTGGATTTTGATATATTTTTACTTTCCATTTAGTTTATTTTATTTTAGTTTTTAATTTAGATTTAATTTTGAAACTTATTTTTATTATTTATGTTCTTTTATGAAATTATTAATAATAATTTAAAAAATTAAAATTAATTTAATTATAATTATTTATCTTATTAAAAATTTAATTATTGTAGAATAATTCTATTTTGAATTTTGTTATAATTTATATAATAAAATGAATTTCAAACTTAAAATATAAACTAAAATTTATAGAGTGGAAGAGAAGGTAACTTTTGATTAGTCATTTCATGCAACAATCCAAAGATACCACGTCCTTAGGGATTTATGCTCATGGTAGCATGTCATTTGATTAAGGATATGATAATTCACCTTTAAAACCTCTTCAATAATTTGTTTGATTAATGGGGAGTTAACCCATAGTTTGGGTTAGGTTTATACTTAGATAATTTCAAGTTGAAGGCCACTCAAACCACCTATTGAAATATATAGGTTAAATAAATATTACTTTGGGTATTTTAAATTAATTTATTGAGAAGATGTTTAGGTTTATATATTAAATGCGCTATTTGGAAGGATTGGTTTTATTGATAGTGTTAGGTAGATGTATTTTAAGTATTTATATCAAAGGTGTTCATTATATGAAAATCAATAGCTCAAAATTGTAGAGAAGGATGCAAGATCATTGAAATGATCTCAATCGTCATTTTTTTTTAAATATTAAAAAATATAATATATAATTTTAAAAAAATGCATCCTTATCTATTGTTTTTAATAATAAGTTATTAATATTATTATTTGAAAATACTAATAATAATAATAATATCAATAAATTATCAATTGACTTTTTATTTTTTAATAAAAAAATTTAAGTTTGGTGTTATTTGTGTAATTTTTAATATAAATTAGAATTTTATTTTTAACAATTTTAATGTAATTTATTTTTATTTTATTATTTTATTTGAAATATAATTTAAATTTTTAAAATTTAATCTATTTAATAATATTTTTTATTTATTAATATTGAATTTATGTTATATTGTTCATAATATATTAATTATAGTTTTTAGGTACATATTTTATTAATATTTCAATTCTAATAAATTAAAAAATATTTTTATTTTTTATTTAATTATTTTATCAACTTAATAAATTTATTATTTGTTATTTTATTTTTTTAATTATTATATTTATTAATATTTGTATTTTGATATATTTTTACTTTCCATTTATTTTATTCTATTTTAGTTTAGTTTTAAATTTAGATTTAATTTTGAAATTCATTTATATTATTTATGTTGTTTTATGAAATTCTAAACAATAATTAAAAAATTATTAGAATTAATTTAATTTATAATTATTTATCTTATTAAAACTTTAATTATTGTAGAATAATTCTATTTTGAATTTTTTTTAATTTATATAATAAAAATAATTTCAAACTTAAAATATAAATTAAAATTTATAGAGTGAAAGAGAAGGTAACTTTTGATTAGTCGTTGCATGCAACAATCCAATGATAACATTGTTAGATTAATAGGGGGTTATGCTCAAAGTAGCATGCCATTTGATTAAGGATATGATAATCCACCTTTAAAATAAGGGGGTTATTCTCAAGGTAGCATGTCATTTGATTAAGGATATGATAATTCACCTTTAAAACCTGTTCAATGTACCCATTGCACACTTTAGAGGAAAATAGATTAAAAAAAAGAAAATAAATAGAGAGATAGAGAAATGAAGAGGGAGGGAAAGAGATAAAAAGAGAGATCTAGAGATACAAAAATAGAGGTATAGATTTGAAGAAATAAATATGAAGATACAAAAAGGATTGATGCAAGAAGTTGGGTTCACAAAAAGATCAAAAAGTGGAAGTGTTTTTGTTGTTTTTCAAAATTTGTCACTTGGACTGAAAATTTGAGGCACATACACAATGAATCTTAAAAAAAGTTAGTAAGATGAAATTTAGCATTTTGAATCTAGTTTCCAAATATGTAAATTATTCAAATACCTAGATTATAAAAACCACTTTTTAAAAGTCCTTATTTTTTACCATACCATGCACATGTACGAAAACCACTTTTTGACCCAAATAAAAGTATTTTTCTAATTCCTTTTGGGGAAAGAGAGCAACATGAATATTGATGAAGAATTTTTTTTAAAAAAAATTGTTGAATATGTATTTTTTTATTGCTTTTTTATTGGTCTTAATTATTGTTTTTAAAAATCAACATGTACAGATAGCATAATTGGACCTAAACTAAACATTTTTTTAATATTTTTTCATTTTGTAAAGAATTGTCTGAAGATTGATGCCATACAATTTTTTTTACAAGAAACTTAACCCAAAAAAAGTTAAATTAAAAAACAAAAAAACCCTGATATTTCAAGTTTAAGGACTAGTTTTCTTAGAAATTAATTCAAAAATAGAAAACATAATTTAGTCTTAATAAAAAATATATATATTTGGAAACTAGACATCGTGTTCTCTAATGGGTTTTAATTTTATAGATTGATTCAGAAAAAAAATCCCATCAACCATATTGCCAAAGTTGGACATTCTTCTTCAATCTGCCTTAGTTTTTTAGTTGCAGGTCAAAGACTAAGGCTCAGATTGCCAAGCCTTTCCTGAGCCTAAAACCAAGGCTACATGTGGATTGGAAATTCAATTTGCATTACTAAAACACCTACGCATTATTTAAATGAAACATGTACGTGTTTCATAGCACATATGTGTTACCTATTTACACGTTGGGTAAAGGTAATGCATATAAGTTTTATAATGCGTACACGTTCCTAAAATAGAACACGTATGTGTTTCATAATGCATACACATTTCTTATATATCTATTTTTTCCTAATTTGTAAAATAGTTATAAAATACATTTTTCTGCAACATTCATTTTCTACAGTACGGTCCGAAAGTGCCATTTTCTGCATTTTTTATTGCAAATTTGTCTTGTGTAGGGCATATTCTATTCAAATTTTTGGAAGAGACAAGTGCAGGTTGAATTTTCTGAAGTGGAATCAAGTACAAGAAGATTTGGAAAAATAGAACTTTTGGATGTATTCATGATGTTTTTGTACTTCAAAGTTTATAGAAGAAAGGATCTTTAGACTACATAGTTTTATTTGAATATTTGAAGGAGATGGCAATTTGAAAATAAGTTACTTGAATCATTTGTTTTGTCATCAAAGAGGGTTTGGTAACCATGGGATCAAAGCAAAGACAAAGAAAAAATGTAGAAAATTAATGACACCCGAAAAAATTCAAGCAAATAAAGATATGGAGGCAAAAAGACAAAGGGATAGAAGAGAAAGGATTCACTAAAAAAAATAAAATTGGAAGAATCTAGTTTCATGAATGTTGAAGAGGAAGCCATGAATGATGAAATGAATGTATATGATGCAAATGTGGAGATGGTGATATGGAAGAAAATGCAATTATGGAGACAAATACAACTATTCCTTCAACTTCAACTTTGAATGATATGGAAATAGTACCTATGCAAACAACTTTGGGTATGTCTTCAAATCCACCTCCCAATGATATGGAAAATGCACATATTCAAACAATCTATCCAGGTATGTTTTCAAACCCAAGTCTTGATAATACTAATCTTGTTTTTTTAGATGAAGTTGGATACACCATCGATAATATCAATAATTCTAGGGTTGAAACAATGCAAAAACAAAAAATGGTGAAATTATATCTTATGAGAATGCAAATGAGAATGAAATCCCTCATATTGATGAAAATGAAAATGAAACCCCTTGTATGGATGAAGGTGAAAATGTTTTTTTTTTTACAATTGAAAAAGATGTGCTTGATAACCTTCATGGTAAATTTTATTGGAGACAAATTAGAACTTATCGAAATAGAATATATAAAATATTTTTTTATAGAAAGAAATTATGATTCCACTGTCAACTCATGGTGCAATTGATGAGAATGTCAAAAATGAAAAAAGTGATGAAAAAATTAGGTATTTTTGTAAAACCAAAAAAGAAAGATGATTCAGTAGAACAAGTCATATCTAGTGTTGCTAATGCTATTGATTTTATAGGTAAGAAAATTCAATCTAAAGATAAGAATGTGGCTTGTCATGCAATAACAACTTCTCTAGTTGATAAAGCAACTTCAAATAAAAGAATGTTAAGTAAGATTAGTAAATGTATAAAAGTAAATCCTAAAACTTTGATAAGAGCTGCTAAAAGAAGAGGAAGTATTGAAAAGGGTCTTGTTAATCAATGTTGGAGTTTTAGTGGTAGAATCACAAGATTAGACATGAAATTAACTAATGAAATTAAATCTTTAATCGATAAATTTTGGCATGATAATACAAGAGTATCACCTAACATTAGAGATATCTTAAAATTAAAGGTGGGTTCCAAAATTCGTGAACCTCGTCCAAAGCATCTCTTAGATATGACTCAAACTGAATTATATAAAAAAAAATTAGATGCTTCAATCTTACCATTGAATATTAACATAAGTCAAAGATCATTTGAAAAGTATAAACCTTGGTATGTTAGAATTAATAAGCAATGAATCTCTTGTTGTTGTAAGACTCGTGTACAATTTCATTATTATTATGATAAGTTTCAATATATATATGATGCACTTTTCATGCTAACCAAATTATGCAAGACATTTGTGGTATTAATATGCCACCTAAAAGAATCAAAGATTTTATAGTAGGTTTGTTTTGTGAGCCCTTTAATAGAAACTTATTTTATTTAAAAGCATGTATTTTTGTAGAATGTGATAGATGTGCTAAATTTTCATTATTAGGAGAATGTATGCATGAAAGTAGTTTAGATGAATTTGGACAACAATTAGTGGATGTAAAAAATATTAAAATGTTGAGTATTCTTTAAAAGAGGAAAAACTGGAAAACGTTGTGAGCTAATTGTGAAAAATTTAGTGTGTGTACATGTATTAAAGAATTTAAAGATAATATTGTGCCTAAATATGTTCAACACTCTTAGTATGCTCATTGTCTTGATAATCAATTTTGATTATGTAAAAAAACATTCTCAATTGGAACTATATTGTCAGTTGTTGATTTTTCTAAAAATTATACTCTTGCTCCACAAGAAGAAATTCAATCATAGTATTATAATTCAGTGCAAGTAGCTATATTTGTTCATATTGTTTATAGACATACAGATGATAGTATAGAAGATAATAGAAAAAATTTGAGAGAGTTCCATTTTTATGTAAGTGATAATCGATTACATTCATTTGAGTTTGTTCAATATTGTTTTGATATATATTTTATAAAAAATTAAAAGAGAGAGGAATTCAAATGCTAGAACATCTCATATGGTCAGATAATTGCACGGGTCAATTCAAAAATGCTAGAATGTCTTATTGGTTATGTAGAGTTCATAAGGAAAATAATATCCAGCACATATGGATTTTTTTTGAAGTTGATCATGGTAAGGGAGAATGCGATGGAGCAAACCTACATGTGTGAAAAGAGCTCTTGCTTCTAGAGCAACTTAAATTTGAGGATGCTGTGAAATTTAGAGATGCACATGGAATTGTAGATTGGTGCAATACTAAATTATCTCTAGAAGAACAAGTGAGAGCTCAATAATTTGATGCTTCTTTTGGTTAGTTGAAGAAAATGATATTTTTTCTCAACAAGATTGTGAAACAATTAATGGATCTGCAAAATGGCATTTTTTTAAGAGTTCAAATGCAAACACATGGACAATATGGACAAGGGAGTTAACATGATTTTGTCAATTTTGTATTGCATGTGATTGGGAAGCATGTGAAAATGCATAATGGGTTGAACAATGGCAACAAAGAGCCTTAACACCTACATCGACACATGTTCAACATGCAATGATAATTGAAGATAATCAAGTGTTTGCATCAGATGATTATGATCATGTTTTGGATCTTGTACAAGAAGGTACATTATTTATTGAGTTAAATTTTATATGTATACATTTTTATATATTAATTAAATATAAGTCACTCTTTATTGAATTTTTTATTTATTTTTGTAGGACATGTGTATGTTGTTGTTGCACCTGAGGGGAATGAAGAGGATACTGAGTACTAGTTGGATAGATTTGTTGAGAGAAAACATAAGTTGGTACATCCTAGAGTGGATGATGACAACTTTGAGTATCCAACTGGTTTAGTGGTTGTTTTTGGCACCTAGCTTTGAAAATATTTGATAAGAAAGAATGGCTTGCCTAAATTTGAAGATTATGAAAGACACAATAAGATTATACATTATTCACATTTTATTTTGACAACCAATATAAAACTAGTTAGATATCAAGGTAGGCCTGCTAATAAATTTTTATGGACACTTTCAATGGATGATCATGAGAAAATCATTGATGCATTACAAAAAAGAGATGATGCAGATAGTACAACAGAGTAAATAAATATCGGTAAGTCTATAGTTGTATATATATTTGTCTTTAGTCATTTCCTAATTAAAGTTTTATATCATTTTTTGTTTCAAGTCTCTCAAAACTAGATACTTTACAAAAAAGAGAGGAGATGCACATATATTACAATGGAATTTGAATCTAGAGATAGGTAACTATATATAGTTTTAGATACATTTAATTGATAGTATAAATATAAAACTAAATTTAATTCATGTCATTTTATAAAAAAATTATAATTGATTTCATATCCCCTTAAGTCATTCTCTTAAAACCCCCTAATCCATCCTCATATGTACCATTAATCAATCCTCTTGCATCCCCTTAAGTCTCTCTATTAATTCCCCTTAAGTCATTCTATTAGGACCCCTTAATCCATTTCCTCGTATATCTACCCTTAATCCATCCTCTTGCATCCCCTTAAGTCACTCTCTCAACACCCCTTAAGCCATCCTCTTATGTATCATTTATCCATCCTCTTGCATCCCCTTAAGCCATTCTATTAGGACCCCTTAATCCATATCCTCGTATATCTACCCTTAATACATCCTCTTGCATCTCCTTAAGTCACTCTCTCAACACCCCTTGAGTCATCCTAGTAGGACCCCTTAATCCATATCTGCATATATCTACCCTTTTAATCCATCCACTTGCATCCCCTTAATTCACTCTCTCAACACCCCTTAAGCCATCCTCTTAGGAACCCTTAATCCATATCCTCATATATCTAGCCTTAATCCATCCACTTGCATCCCCTTAAGTCACTCTCTCAACACCCCTTAATCCATCCTCTTAGGACCCCTTAATCCATCCACTTGCATCCCCTTAATTCACTCACGCAATACCCCTTAAGCCATCCTCTTAGGACCCCTTAATCCATATCCTCGTATATCTACTCTTAATCCATCCATTTGCATCTCCTTAAGTCACTCTCTCAACACCCATTAAGCCATCCTCTTAGGACCCCTTAATCCATATCCTCGTATATCTACCCTTAATCCATCCACTTGCATCCCCTTAAGTCTCTCTAGGGTTCATGAGATGCTTAGAATAAAAAATATATATGGGTTAATGGTTTACAGTTCGTCTCCTAGTCTTTAGGTCATATTGTTTAGGGTTTAGGGTTTCTAAGGTTCATGAAATACTTAGAATAACAAATCTATATAGGTTAATGGTTTACGGTTCATCTCCTAGTCTTTAGGTCATATGGTTTAGGGTTTAGGGTTTCTAGGGTTCATGAGATGATTAGAATAATAAATCTATATGGGTTAATGGTTTAGGGTTCATCTCCTAGTCTTTAGGTCATATGGTTTAGGGTTTAGGGTTTCTAGGGTTCATGAGATTCTTAGAATAACAAATCTATATGGGTTTTAAGGGTTTAGGGTTCATCTCCTAGTATTTAGGTCCTATGGTTTAGGGTTTAGGGTTTCTAGGGTTCATGAGATGATTAAAATTAACAAATCTATATGGGTTTTAAGGGTTTAGGGTTCATCTCATAGGATTTAGGTCCTATCATTTAGGGTTTAGGGTTTTTAGGGTTCATGAGATGCTTAGAATAATAAATATATATGGGTTAATGGCTTAAGGTTCATCTCCTAGTCTTTAGGTCATATTGTTTAGGGTTTAGGGTTTCTAGGGTTCATGAGTTGCTTAGAATAACAAAACTCTATGGGTTAATGGTTTTCGGTTCATCTCCTAGTCTTTAGGTCATATGGTTTAGGGTTTAGGGTTTCTAGGGTTCATGAGATACTTAGAATAACAAATCTATATGGGTTAATGGTTTACGGTTCATCTCCTAGAATTTAGGTCATATGGTTTAGGTTTTAGGGTTTCTAGGGTTCATGAGATGACTAGAATAATAAATATATATGGGTTAATGGTTTATGATTCATCTCCTAGTATTTAGGTCATATGGTTTAGGTTTTAGGGTTTCTAGGGTTCATGAGATGCTTAGAATAACAAATCAATATGGGATAATGGTTTAGGGTTCATCTCCTAGTCTTTAGGTCATATGGTTTAGGTTTTAGGGTTTCTAGGGTTCATGAGATGCTTAGAATAACAAATCTATATGGGTTTTAAGGATTTAGGGTTCATCTCCTAGGATTTAGGTCCTATAGTTTAGGGTTTAGGGTTTTAATTCATTCTCTCAGCTCCCCTTAATCCACCCTCTTACATCCCTTTAATTCATTCTATCAACTCCCCTTAATCCACCCTCGTGCATCCCCTTAATACATCCATTTAGAGGGCCCTTAATTCATATATTCTTACATCCCCTTAATCTACAATCTTGCATCCCTTAATTCACTCTCATAATTCCCCTTAAGCCATCCTCTTAGGGCCCATTAAGCCATATCCTAAGGTTCATGACATGCATCCCCTTAATACACCCTCTTACATTCCTTTAATTCATTCTATCAACTCCCCTTAATCCACCTTCTTACATCCCTTTAAGTCATTCTATCAACTCCCCTTAATCCACCCTCTTACATCCCTTCAAGTCATTCTATCAACTCCCCTTAATCCACCCTCTTGCATCCCCTTAAGCCATCCTCTTAAAGGACCCTTAAGTCATATACTCTTGCATACCCTTAATCCACAATCTTGCATCTCTTAAGTCACTCTCACAATTCCCCTTAATCCATCCTCTTAGGACTCGTTAATCCATACCCTAGGGTTCATGACATGCATCCCCTTAATCCACCCTCTTATATCCCTTTAAGTCATTCTATCAAATCCCCTTAATCCACCCTCTTACATCCCTTTAAGTCATTTTATCAACTCCCCTTAGTCCACCCTCTTGCATCCCCTTAATCCATCCTCTTAACTCCCATAAATCACCCTCTTGCATCCCCTTAAGCCATCCTCTTAACTCCCCTTAAGGAATTCTCTTAGGATCCCCCTTAAGCTATATCCTCTTAGGTCCCCTTAATCCATCCTATGGAAAACATCATTTGAATTTATATAGAATTTATAAGATCCAATTTTCTAACTTTTACTATATATTGTTCTTTTCTCGCATGAATTATTTACTTAAATGACTCATAAAAATTATAGTTACTTTACTTACATTAATTATTTTTGCAGGTTCTCATCAAGTTGGTCTACCATGTGATTTTCACTGAAAAAATATTTTATCAAGAGACTATGTAAATATCAATTTTTGGTCTTCACCTAAAAGTTGATTAGCTTTAGTTGTATCTACATGCACATATATGTTTCATCATGTTATATAGTTGTATTAAACATCAATATACATTATATATATTTGTTCAATGTATGAACTTTAATGAACTTATTGGTCACTTTTTAAATATCTTGTTCCAATTTTATAGATTATACATTTCATGTCTTGTATTTACCACATTTTATATAATTTTTTAAATGCATAGATTATACATTTTATACATACAAGGAGATAGATTTTTGTTTATTGATTCAAATATTTTATAGAATTGGAAAATAGTTAAAATTACCTGCCCCTAATTTATTATGAATATGATCTAAACTATTTAAGGAATGTTTTAATTTGACACCTTACCATGTGAAAATTATATATATGAAATTTGATTCTAGATAATAATTTATATAGTGCATGTATTACTTGAAAATTAGATAAAATATATATACATACATGAGTGCATATAATCATCAAAATGAACACAACATGATCATAATTGGTTGCATATATAATCATCATATTAAGGGCGGGTGAATGGAAATGGGTAGCCAATTTGTGGCCACTTAAAAAAAAAAAAAATCAAAAGTCATAACGTGAGCGCGTTGTAACGTGCTCATGTTATTGCTTGTTAAAAGCAAAAAAAAAAAAGTGAAATGCTATCATTTTCATTTCGGTTGTTTTTTCTTCTCCCCACGGCCAAAACCCCCATTTTTCATGCTCGCGTTCTAGGAGGATCCATTCAGCAAAATTCTTCACCAACAATTTCTATTTCTTTGCAACAATGGCTCCATGAGGAGGAGGAGGTGTGAGAGGTAAGGATTGTGTGCTTTTTGTTTTGAATTTGTTAGTTTTAGGTTGAATTTGATATATATTTGTTTGAATTTTTAGGAGATACAAATCAACCTGCAAACCCTCAAGATCCTCAACAGGAAGATCAACAAAATCCTTAAGATCAAAATCAATGACAACAACAACCTCCTCTACCAATCACTCAACCCCCTCCTAGCACTCAACAAAATTTAATGAGTGAAATTGAGAACAACAAAAAGCAAATTGAGGATTTCATCAGTAGGTTGAGTGATCCAAATGGTTCAACCACAGAAAGAATGACCCTAGCAAATTCATTGAAAGATATGTTAACAAATGTAGATTCAATTAGCAAAAAAATAATTGGATGGCAAGATAGGAGGCAAGCGACTAGGGATTACTATACAAATAAACTATAATATAAAGATGTAAAGGATTTAAAAATTACAAAAGATGATTTGTGCTCATTATTCACTAACCCATGCATAAATAAAAAATATTAACCTCAATGCAAAGACGTTTCCTATCCATTGGTGCCACCACCAATAGATTAGGAACCAATTTTATGATAGGTGGTACATGGTCTTCGATTACCCACTGTGCAACAATTGTGAAGTCTCGCAATATTTCCTTAGGAAAATATACGGTGAGTTCATATTGAATAAAATCCAAAATTATTTTGATATAAGGGATTTCCAGGGGAGAGGTGGGGGGTCAGCTCAGGATAAACCCGAAGCACAGTCGGATCCTATGCGGCAAGGTAGACAAGCTCTCGCTAGGCCACCTCGTGAGCATGTTGTTATGCCTTCTATCATGAAGGAAAGTGCTGACGTAGAGACATTTCAGGTGATCAACACTTTGACCCATAGTGGTATCCATCATACTAGCCCTATTCTATAGCACCATCCAGGGGGGGTTTCGAGTGGTGGCCTTCGAACCCATGCGTGTCAATCCTATGGGGCGACTTGTTCATATGACCCCACCGACACTCAGGAGGCTACTACATAATATTCTTCTACAACTATGGATATGGAGAGGGTAGTTGACATTTTTCATGAGGCATATGGCATTGATATTCAGGTAAAAGTTAGCATGTTCATTGAATTTAATTTATTAAATTTTGATTTTGAAATGCAAGATTAACTAAAAATGTTTTATGATTTTAATAAAATTGCAAGGTCGCAGTGTTTTGACTAAATACACCGGCCCCCCACCTACTTATTTTTGCAGTACACCTATTGCTGGGGTATGTAACTAGTAAACAATTATAATTTTATTACATGTTAATAGCATTATTTTACGAATGGTAATTTAATATGTGATTTTGGATGTTGAGCAGGCTAATATTGGAGGTTTCAAGGGAACACTTCCCAGTGGCGATGGATTTACTCAAACCTACACAGAGGTAATAGAATAAAGAGTTTAACTAATGAGTTTTACTAAATATATTTGTGTAGTTTATATGCACATAGTTGATTACATTGAATAATTTTTTATTTTATTTTGAGTTGTTGCAAGCTGAAACACCTTTGAATGTGACGAGGGCAATGGAGATTGGTGTTTCATCTGCTATACAATCCTCAATGGCTCTAATAGAGGAGGTATGAGGAAAATTAGTAAATTTTAATTTACATTCATTGTTATAGATGTTAGTTAGTGAAAAATCAAACCATTATTGATTCACATAGTTTAATTTCTATTTGTATGGTTTATACAGGGCTTGAGTACGCCTGAGCATGGGCATGAGAATATATCCCTCGTGGAGAGATATCATGAGATGGCAGTAAGTGATTATTGATAGGGTGTCGTTAGGTCCCATTACTTTAGAATATAAAATGTTAATAAGTCAACTGAGTAGTGTCCAAGGCAATTTGCAATAGAAGATAATTTAGATAACTCATCTTAGATTTTAAGTTTTTCTTTAAACTACTGAAGTCAATTTTAGTCTAAGGCCATCTAACTACTTAACTAGGAAATAATTTATTCTAAGAAAATCAGAAATATTAAACTAGAAAGCACAAAATAACTAATTTAGAAAGCATAACAACTAAGCTGGAAAGCATAGGAATAAATAAACTGAACAACTGATAAACTACAAAAGTGGAAAAATGAGTAAACAATCCATGAAACATTCTCTTAAACACTAAAATATTCTAACAGTTGCAACAAGTAACTCATAATAATTGAAAATAAAGAGTCCTCTGGAACTTCAAACTCAACAACCGATAGACTTAACGATTTCCTACTGAATGGTTATATATGTAACAAATAAAACAACATAGCACTAAGTACTTATCTATTTAAGTTATCTTCCCTCGAGTGGCCAGCTCACAGGTTATCAGGTTCGTTCTCAAGTTACATACACTACTGGTTCAGAAGTTCTTCCATTAAAGACAATTATCATCCATGGCTCAAAAACTCAACAATTGATAGAAGATAGTTTCATAAATATTCAGAGATCATGTTAACAACATTACATTACTATTAAGCGTCTTTTTCAACTTCAGAAATTACATTTTTATAGAAAAAAATTAACTAAATCTTAGATTTCAAATGGCGTGGATAGCCATTGAAAAATTCTATAACAATTAACTCCCCATTACATAAACATTAAGAAGGATCGAGACAAGCCATGAAGTTTTTTACTAAAGATCATAACAAAAATTAAAATAACAATAACTATATCTTCGATTCATTAGTCTGGCGTTCAGGAGCAGGTTCCCAGCATCTATCTTCAACCGTTACTGAGGCACGTGATGGTTTAAACATTTTGCAACTGATGATGTCTGATTATTTCTCTACAAAAACACTCAAAAAAAACCATTAAACCCATATTGGTAGATTACCTCAATTAATCATAAGAAATAAAGTTTGCATAATTTTCCTTAAAGATAAGCAATTATTTCTCTTAAAGTTTAATTAATTGGCAGAGACTGAGGATTGAGCTTATATAAATAGGATTTTCTAGTTTCATTATGATGAGGTTATTTTTACCTCATCATTTCCTTTCCCTCCTATTTTCTCGCAGGTCCTCCTACTCCATAGTTGTAACCTTGACTTTTATTCCATTCTTCATATCTGGCACTAAGGTCATACTCATCTCTTGTTGTTGAATCAAATTTTATAGGGTCATGGATGAACCCTCTGTGAAAGACAACACCTTCTCTCCATTCATTGAAAACTCAATCATTTTGATCTATTGAAATATGGAAAGCGGGAGGTGGATTAAGCAGCAAGGGAGATCTATACCTCATCCCTATCTAGTTTATCTTGAGGTCTCTTAGAATTTTAACTAAAACATCTGCCCTTCTGAAAGACCGCCTGATATTAAGAGGAGAGATGGCCTCTCTTTTCTTGAGATGAGTTGGTAATGGAGTAAATCTCTCTTCACAAGTGTACCAGGATTTTCCAATTATATTTTTCCCATGTTCCATGAAATTATTATAACAGAGTCTGAGACTGTCATCATATATTTCTTTCATTTTATCATTTACTAGGAGAGATAAAAAGGTGTCTTTAAAACCTGCAGGCCTAGCATTAGGTGATCTTATTTGAAGACCCATAGTTCTCTCTGCTTGTGCGTATTCTTTGGTGTGTTCTTGCCAATGAACCTAGTTTCATATAGTAGACAACATAGCTCTTAATTGTACTTCACCAACAAACAAATTGATGAAGAAATCGAAATGATTTTCTAATAAAAGATCATGTAAAAAGAATTCACCAAGAAAATCTTTATCCTCAAGGGTTGATTCCACAAATATTTTTACAAATTCTTTATCATTAGGCTCATAAGGCTAATCATTGTAGATTCTGGACAGTTTCCACCTTATCCATTGTTCATTTAAAAACATTGAGTACAATCTGGATGGCCTTCTACAGGATAATGGACACTCTCCTAGCTGACATGCATCTTTATTCCCTTTATAAGTCTTGTGAAATGATTCTTTCAGAAGTACCAATTCCTTTTTCAACCTGTAGTTCTCAGTTTGAACATTTCTCAAGAAATAGTATTTTTCCTTCCATTTCATAAGTAATGGGGGAATGCGAACTAGGAACCATTCAGTTATAATTGGCTCAGTTTGGATTTCCTTTGATTCCATTCTTGGTTTAGCATTGCTTTCTTGTAAGACCTGTTCCAACTCTACAATTTTGCTAAGGGAGGAATTTAATTCTTCTTTTTGTGTCTTCTTGTCTTCCTCAAAAGCTGAGAACATAAGAATAAAATTCTTCTTTATCATTTTCAATTTCTTTATTTTTTCAGCAATATCAGCATTATAAGTTCTATTTCCTTGACTTAATTCTTGAATTTGTTCTTTTAACCTATAAATCAATGTATATTTTTCCTATAGTTGCAGTTTCAAACCCTGAATTTCTTGATTTCTTTTATTTATTACAGCAACATGCACTATTAGCTCCTCTTTTTTAATTCAATCTATTCATTTTTTTTGTACACTTGTTTCTTTAAATCATCATTTTCTATCCTAAATTTCTCTACCTCTACATTAGTATCTCCTATTTCAGTAGTCTCTACAATTCTATCAACAATGGGAGATAAATGACTTAAAATATTATCTCCCCCATCCTATTATTTTTCTTGCATTTCTTCAGCGAGGACTTCCTCCACATATTGTGAGTGAGAAGGAATTTCCTCAACTGAATTCTCTCTTTCTAGAGGCATTTCCTCTTCATTGACAGGCTCAAAAATCTCAGTGGGTTTTGACAGTTGTCTGGGCTTCTTTTTCTTCGTACTACTTTCCATACCCTGTATTGGGGTTTCTGTGAATTCAAAGGCTAGACGTTTACTTCTCCTTAAGGGAGGAATATTTTGGAAGGTGACAGGATTCTTTCTTTTCCATTTCCTTTTTCTCTTGAGACTGCTCACATCAGGATAGATGAGTTCAACATGTTTTGGTTGATCAGGGGTTTTGAATTCATCATTCAAAGCTTATGGCACTTCTTCACCAGGGGTTATGGGAATTGGAGCTTCCGGAGCTTGAGAGCCCTCAGGGGAAATTGCTCTGGATGGCAAAGCAACTTGGTTAGACATTTCGCCTAGTTCTTATTTCCTTTTAACTAAAGACTTTTCAATTTTCCACAAAAACTTCTCCCACTTACCCTCAGATTTCTTATGAAAATAATATTTGCAAATTAATTGAATCAACCCATGGTGTTTAAGTGGCCCTAACCCCGTCTTATATCTTTCAATAGAGGATTTTATAGAGTCATATAAAAATTCTAGAAAATTAACCCTAAGAGTAGGGTTTTCCTTTCCATGACACAAATGGATTAGCATTTGAAATGCAAGTCCTACTACAACAGTGAGTTATCCTTCACAAGTGAAATATTTTATAATCGAGGCTAAAACATTTCCCCAAGGTTCTAGTATAGAGGTTCTTTCAAATCCCTTATTTTTCCCTCTAGTACTAATGACTACCATGGGGTGAGGGTCTCCCTCTCTAACAAATAATTCAGACAATTTTTGATATGTTATTTGAGAGGTCTCTTTCAATTTTATGCCTGAATTATCTAACCCTGACAAACGAGAGATAATTTTTGGATTCACCTTAAAGCGCTTTCCATGGAGTATCACTTGATCATTTGGGTAGTTTTCTACAAATGCGTTAACCATCTTTTCATTATAACCTTCAAACTTTCTGATAAAGTCCAACCACCATGCCTCCTCGAACAGACCAGAGATATTGCTTAACCTCAATATTTTTTCTATGGAACATGGCTCTGACTTCTTTTTACCACCCCCCATTCTCTTATTTTCCACTCTGCTAAATATTTCAATCAAGTCAAGAAACTTGTCTCGGCTACTTTTGAAAATACAACTACTGAGATTATTTATTTGTCTTGCTCGAAGCTTACTATGCAATGATTTTAATCTACATGGAGGCATGCAAAAATTTTGTCGTAAAAGTAGTTGATCGTCAAGTGGCACAAATTGCTAAATTAGGAGGGAAGTTCATGCCAATTAACTATTCTCTATTTTAAATAACTACTTACTTAAAGCGAAAATTATTACTTACTTGCATTCTATGATCATTCGAAGATCTCATACCTTTACAGATTTGACAGGATGACGCAATGGTATTTGTTGAGGTGACGGTGGATTTATTATGGCATGGATGCGGAAGCTTATGAATGAAGGATCCATCAATGAGGACAGGATGTAATGGTAGCTTTATTTATGATGAGAAAAATTTAAAAAAATAGATAAGAAGGCATGTGTACTAAGATATGATGATGAAAATATCATAGAATTTTGAATTTATGAAAAAGGTGGCGGAATGTAGATGAATAAGTTTTGGAGCACGTAAATGAAAATGTGCTCATAACTAGTGAAAATGTTTCGGAGAATGCAATAGGCATGCATTCGTGATGAAGAAGGCGGATATCTTCTGGAGCATTACCAAAAGATGCAATCGTGGCAGTTGGGAAATGGAAGTTTTGAAGCATCATCGAAAGATGCAGCTGGAGCAACAACGGAATGAAGGTTCTGGAGCATCGCTGAAAGATGCAGCTAGAGAAGCAATGGAATGAAGGTTCAGGAGCATCGTTGAAAGATGCAGCCGAAGCAGCAACAAAATGAAGGTTCTAGAGCATCACTGAAAGATGCAGTCGGAGCAGCAATGAAATTAATATTTTGGAGCATCACTGAAAGATGCAGCTAGAGCAGCAATGAAATGAAGATTCTGGAGAATCACTAAAAGATGCAGCCAAAGCAGCAACAAAATGAAGATGAAGTGGCAAGACCATGAATTTGAACTTTAGGAGCTTTGAATCGCTTTGCGGGAATGAATTTTTAATGTGATGAGTTGTTGTACAAGTTCTAGAGCATCGGGTATAAAGACCGTCAGGTTCCGAAGCACTTGGCATCAAGACCATAAAGTTTTGGAGCATCTTCGAAAGGTGCTCTGGAAGTTATTTTCCTCTTTATAAGAAGTCATGTAAAATGGAACAAAAATTAGCTAAGTCCAAAAGAATAAGAACTGATGAAAGGAAAATATCTTGGTATATATGTCTTTTTATTATTACAAATTTTCAATATATATATATATATATATATTTATTTTTATTTTTATTTTTTTTAATTAGTTTTTAATTAGTTAGACTCTGCTCTGGCAGAGTCGATGCATTGGATCTCTCCCTGCATTTCTACCAGTTTTGAAAATTCTTCCCTATTGACTGGCTTATGGTAGATACGTAAGCAATGACCATTGACTAAGAGAGTTCGTGTATCACCATCAATTGGTTTCAACTGAACTATGTCATTTGAAAAGAACTCAGAAATCTCATAAGGCCCCAACCAATGAGTCATGAGCTTTCCTTTATGATATTTATATTTGGAATTGAATAGCAAGGCCTAGTCTTTGTTATGGAACTCTCTCTTTTTAATATATTTTTCATGCCAAATTTTTCGTTGATACTGAGTTAGTTTAGTTCAATGGACAACATCTAAGCGAAGCTCATCCAATTCACTTAATTGCAGAAATCATTCGACTTGGGCTCATTTCAAATCCAGACCAAGTCCCATAGCTGTTCATAGAGTTTGAAGTTCAAACTCAATGGGAAGAAGATGTTTCTTCCCAAAGACGAGCTCATAGGGGTTGAATCCAATTGTGGATTTCCATGTTGTGTTGTACACCCAAACAGCTTTAGGTAGTTTCCTAGCCCAATCTTTTCTTCCTGAAGAAATTGTTTTCGTTAATATTTTCTCAAGCTCCCTATTAGTTACTTCCACCTGGCCATTTGCTTAAGGGTGGTAATGGGATGAATTTCTATGGCTTACCTAAAAAATGGTTGGTGAATGCTAAGAGTACTTTGGAAATGAATTGAGGTCCCTGTTCGGTGAAGATAGTTCGAGGGGCTCTGAATCTAAGGAATATTTTATTATAGAGGAATTCTGCGACTTGCTCTTCCCTAGCTATTCATAAGGTTTGAACTGCTGCCCATTTCGTCAGGTACTTAGTAAAAACTAATATGTATTATTTCCCTAGAGAGGAAGGATCTATGGGTCCGATAAAATCTAGGCACCATTTTTTGAATGGTTCAAGGACTACCTCTGGTAGTAAAGGCGTCTCCAAATAAGTAGTTGGTCTTCCTACTCTTTGAAATTCATCACAACAATGAACATAGTTCTATAGAGGTCAAAATATCAAGAGATTAAGAGGGAAAGGGGGGAGAGAGGGGGATATAAATAGGGATTGCAAAAAATAGTAAGGGCAAAAATATAGGTAGAGGGAAATAGACAAAGAGAAGAAATGAGAGAAAGATAGATAGAGAAAGAGAAAAGGGAAGACAAATATAGAGATAAATAGGGGAGAGAGAGGAATAGAGAGATTGAGAGATAACAAAAAATAATAAAGATAGAGAGGGAGACACAGATAGAAAGAGATCTCTCTTTCTCTTCCCATATCTCTCTCTCTCTATATATATATATATATCTCCCCATACATACCTCTCCCTACCTATCTCTATATATATCTCCCTCTCTCTATCTCTCTGTATAGCTTCCTATCTCTCTCTTTCCATCCCTCCATTTATCCCTCTCATTCTATTCCTCTCTTTGTGTCCCCCTCTTTCTATCTTTTTTTCTCTCTCACTCTCTCTCCATTTTCATTTCCATCACCATATTTATTTTCCTCTCTATCTCTCTCCCTATCTCTATCTCCTTGCCTCTCCTTAAATATTTCTCTCTTTCCCCGCTATCTTTCCCACTATATATATCTCTATCTCTCCCTCTTTCTATATATCTCTCCCTCTCTCCCTCTTTCTATATATCGCTCTCTACCTCTATATCACTTCCTATATATTAATATTTATCTCTCCATCTCCCTCTTTTTCAAATTTTCTCTCTCTTTGTATCTCTATCTCTCCCTCTTCCTCTCTGCTTCCATCTCTCCCTTTATATATTTATATTTCGCTGTCTTTGTCTTTCTCTCTCTCACCCTCTATCTTTCCCAAGTTATATTTATATCTATATCTCTCCTTTATATCTATATCTCTCCTCCCTATCACTTCCTCTTTATATATCTCTCTACTTATCTCTCCTATCTCTATTTATCTCCCTCCTTCTACCTCCCTCTCTATCTATTTATACATATCTATATCCCTCTCTATATCTCTCTTGTACTCATACACACACACACGCTCCTTGTTCCTCCCTCCCTATCTCTATCTCTATCTCTATCTCTTCATATTTAAACTCTTAAATGTCTCCCTCTATCTCTATCTCATTATCTATCCATCTCTCTCTACCCCTATATCTTCCCCTCTCTCTACCCCTCTCCATATATCACTTCCTACCTCTATCTTTATATTTCTATCTCACCCTCTCTCCCCCTCTCTATATTTTTTCCTCCATCTCTATCTATCTCTTTGTCCTCTCTCTTTATCTCTCCCTTTATTTCTCTCCATATCCATCTCCATTTACATATCTCTCTCTTCCCCTTATATCTCTCCCTCTTTTTATCCCCATATCTCCCTCTCTCCCCATCTCTCCCTATTGCAAACATAACATGAGCCTATTGGTAATGGAGCCTTATTAACTTCCTAATTTAGAGGTTTTTTTTAGTTGTGTTTGGATCCTTGTAAGCGGTTGAATAGTTTATTTTAAGCTATCACTTCTCCATTAAGACCTTTGTTTCACAAACAACATCATTTTCTAAATGGCCTACCAATTGGCCTCATGTATGTACTACACAAATATATGTAAAAAATAGACCAAAAAATTCCCAAATTGACCTTCCACAATTCTCCAATGTACCTATTGAACACCAAGGTGTGATTGTTTGTTATATTTATCGCATCATCATTATGAACAATATTATAATTCTAAATCAATAATCTATTAAAGACATGAAATTATTATTTTTGACTTATTTTATATCTAAAATAACTATTTCAATGAAATTAAACTGTTTACTTTTAACTTTTATTATTTTTATAATATATATTTAAATTATTGTGGATAGATTAATAATATTTTGTCTCTATAAAAGCCACTATAAATATGTGAAATAGATCTATCTAAAAAAAATCAAGAAATATCAATCTTGAATTAATTAATTTATTATGTGGAAGGCATTCCCTCTATGAAAAAGGCAATAATACTTAGGTCATCCATAATGCAAGTTGTTTGTGAAGGGATGCAAGATGATGGTTTTCATCCAGACCGTTGAATTTTGGTTGTTTTTATTCATCATATTCATTCCACGTGACAATAACTGTAAAAATAAAGCCATTTATTAAGTGGTCGTTAGATTCTCATTAATACATATACAAAGCACTTGTTATTTTTCTTTCCCCTGTGCTCTTTTCATGTCCACCCCTGTTGATGTTGCTTGTGGCTTGGCCTTCTCATCCACCAACACATGGTTCCCACCAATTCTCTATCATGTGATTTAAGAAAATCCATGGAAAATAATTAGAAGGATGGCCAAATATTTAGAAACTTTCAATAAAATGTAATCGGTAGGTGTAAATCTAGACTCTACAACCTTTTCCACCATTCTCCATTCCTATAGAAAAATATTTCTTTGGAACATGGTAATGGAATTCATTGATTACAATTTTTTTGAAGTCGTTGGGTACTTGAGTGGTATCATTAGGAAAAAGAATAGTCACAAGATTATTTTCTTTTTAGTGTGTCGATTGAAGCCATCCTATATCTTTTGTCCAAAATCCAACTATTTTTTAATATTTTCCAACCACATCAATGATTTCATACTAAGAGATTTCTAAATTTCCAGAAAAAATACCACATTCAATCTCCTCAAAAATAAAATTTCAAGAAAATGTAATTAGTAAGTGAAAATATAGACTCCTCAACCTTTGAGAGCACCCTCCCTGGTTGTGTTCAAATTGGATCTTTGGAATAGGCTATGCACACCCATAATAGGATAAGGATATAGAAATTTTGTCAAATGTTGTAGTTACAACTGCCCTGTTTGACATGTATGTAAAATGTGGAAGCATAGATAAGGAACAAAAACTATTTAAAAGAATGTACCTCAAATAAATATATTCTCATTAATTGCCCCGATTACAAGATATTCATAAATGGATTAGTTGAAAAGGCTTAACAAAATTTCATGCAATTACAATGGGCAAGTGTAAAGAAAAACTCTACAACCTTTTCCAACATCCTTTCTACCTATAAATTTGGGAGCTTTGGAACAAGATATGGACATCCACCAAAGCATAAAGGATAGAGGAATTTTGTGAAGTGTTTTAGTTACAACCGCACTAGTAGACATGTATACAAAATGTGGAAGCATAGACAAGGCACATGAAGTGTTTGACAAAGTGCCTCAAATTGTTGTGGGCTTGTGAACTAAAATGATTACAATATATCCAAAAAATGGATTTGTTGAGAAGGATTTAGAAATTTCTAATAAAATGCATTCTTTAGGTTTAAAGATAAATTTTGAAACCTTTGTTATCATCCTCCTTGCCCATGAAAAAATGGGAGCTTTGGAATAGCATAGTAAACATGGATGCAAAAAGTGGAAGCATTAACATGGAGCATGAATTGTTTGATAGAATACCTAAAAAATATGTCATCTCATGAACTGCAATGATTGTAGGATATGTACAAAATGGATTTTTTGAAAAGGCTTTAGAAACTTTCAAGAAAATCCAATTGGCAAGTGTAAATCCAAATTCCATAACCTTCACCAGTATCCTCCCCATTTATGCCAAAATGGGAGCTTTGGAATAGGGTATGGACATCCATCAAAGCATAATGGAAGGGGGATTTTTTTAGATATTATAGTTGGAAATGCTCTAGTAGACATGTATGCAAAATGTGCAGGCATAGAAAATGTATGTGAACTAATTGAAAAAATCCCTCAAAGAGAGGTTATCTCATGGAATGCAATGATCATAGGATATGCACAAAATAGGATATACTACACAACTTTTTCTAGCATTCTCCTTACCTATGCCAAAATAGGAGCATTGGAACAAGGTATGGACATCCATCAAAACATAAATCATAGAGGAATTTTATCAGATGTTGCAGTTGAAAATACCCTAGTGGACATGTATTTGAAATGTGGAAGCATAGAAAAGGCACGTAAACTATTTGAAAAAATTCCCCAAAGAGATATCATCTCATGGAATGCAATGATTGTAGGATATGCACAACATGGGCTTTGCAAGGATGCTCTCAAAATATTTGAATTAATAAAACACTTTGGAACATGTTCGGATATTGTAATCTTTGCTTATTTTTTATATTCATGTAGCCATACAAGTTTAGTGGATGAGGGTTACATACATAATTCAATCACATGAGTAATCGTTATTACATTACACCTATATTTGATCATTATATGTGCATGGTTGACCTTCTTGCTTGGGTTGACTATCTTGAAGACACTCTACACTTTAGTGGTTGTGTGGATGTGTTTTTTGGGTACCTGTAGATCACATATGAATATAGGTTTAGGAGTATTTACAACAAAACATATTCTTGATTTGGATCCTAAAATTGTTGTGAAATATGTTATCTCAAACATCTACATAGAAGTGGTCAAATGCAGTGAGGTTTAAATGGCAAGGAAATTGATAAAAGATAGAGGAATTAAAAATATCCATGGATGTAGTTGGATTGAAGGCCATAAAGTGGTACATTTTTTTCATGTAGGAGACATATTACATCCACAAACATAGGAGATCTATGCAAAGTTGGATAAATTGGACTTGGGAGATGAAGGCGATAGCGTATTTTATAAATTCAAGGTATTTAGTTTATGTTGTGGAAGAGGAGGAAAAAGAATTATTTCCTAGCTACCATAGTGAAAATTTGGAAATTGTATTTGGTTTGTTAAAAAACACCCTTGGAACAATTATTAGAGTTGTTAAAAACCTTTGAGTATGCGCTAATTGCCACACTACAACAAAGTTTATCTCCATGATAGTTGCAAGAGAATTTTTTTTGAGAGATTTAAACCATTTCCATCATTTTGAACAGGGAAAATGTTATTGCAAAGATTATTGGTGATGTTAAATGATCTAAAAATGGGCTTGCACTATAATAAAGTGCATAGTGTCAAACCTTTAATAATAAAAAAGGGACAAGGTTTTATTTTTAGTTTCTAGATTTTTTTTAATTTTGATTTTGATTATTTGGGAATCTTGTTGAGAATCTATGTCTCAATTTCCAGTCGTGTAGCCCCTTCTTTCTCCCTTGGTGTTAAATTTTTCTCTTTTTGGCCTTTACCATTTTATCGCAGTGGCTTTGTCTAGCTCTAGCGGTTACAGTTCTGGCAGTTACTGCCCTACCACGGTTAGCCAAGAGACTAACCACGATGGCCATGGTAAGAATTCCAGTGGCCTAGCTAGCGGTTACCACCCTACCGCGGCCAGCCAAGAGGTTGACCGTGATGGCCACAGTAAGGCCGCCAGCGGTTACCGCCATACCGTGGCCAACCAAGAGGTTGACTGCATTGGGCATGGTAAGGCTGCTAGCAGCCTAGCTGGTAGTTACTGCCTTACTACGACCAACCAAGAGGCTAACCGCAGTGGCCACAGTAAGGCCGCCAGTGGCCAGACTGGCGATTACTGCCTTATCACGGCTAGCCAAGAGGCTGACCACGGTGATCGCAGTAAGACCGCCAGCGGTCAACCTTGTCGGCTACCATTGTACCGCGGTGAGCCTTGAAGCCAGAAGCAATAGCATGGTAGATTGAGCAACAGAGCTCAGATAGACTCAGATGTCTTACTTCCATATTGCGAGCTGGTAGGATATAGTCTACGATAGCGCGGTAAGGACTATGGAGAGCTCAGTTGAGCTAGTTGACTAGTTTGACCGATTTGGACTCGGTGGCAGAAGCGGTTAGCAAATGAAATGCAGACACGTGGCTTACTATCAAAGAAATAATTGGCTAGAGGCCAAAGTTGTAGCAGCAGTAATTACAGGTTGATTCAGGGTGGCGAGCAAGACCCATTTTAGGTAATGAAGTTATGACCTGGGTGGCTCGATGCAATGAGATCGATATGGGCAGATCATTGGTGCGAACTGAATCAGACATGATTTGTACCTGAGATCAATGGTTGACAGATGGGGTTTGAACTGTATGTTATATAGAACATTGTAATAGTGAGAAAAGAGAGGAGCTAGATATAATTCAAGTAGTGTTGTTGTGAGCTGATCAAAGAAGACTGTATTTTTTGTATGTAACTGTTTTGTTACTGTAATACAAATAGTCTGGACTTTGTGTGGTGGGTTTTTTTAGCTGAAAAGATTTTCCCACGTATATCTTGATGATTGCTAATTTTTGTTATCTATTTTACTTGCATGTATTCATCTCAAGTAGTTTTAGAATGCTATTGAAACCATTTTATGCTCTTCTCCTCTGTTGTATTAGTGTTAAGGGAATGTATTTCGCACTGTTGGGTCTCTAGATCCATGCTTGTTTTCCCTTCAAGTGGTATCAGAGCTTGGCCAGTTGTGTTATCCTTGTAGGAAAGATTAGTTTTTTGTGCTAATATTGTTTCAGTGGGAGTCTCGTATTATTAAAACTTGTTTCTATTTGAGATGGCGAGTACATCTAGTAGAGTAGATATTGAAAAATTTAATGACAATAACTTTGAGTTATGGAAACTCAAGATAGAAGAATTGCTTGTGGATAGAGACCTCTGGATTGCAGTGTCTGGAACTAAGCCACAAAGTACAATGCAAGAAGCTTGGGATCTTGCTGATAGAAAAGCAAGAGGTTTGATAAGACTGAGTCTAGCCAATTTTGTTCTCCTAAACTTCCATGAGGAGCAGTCTGCAGCTTCATTATGGAAGAAGCTTGGTGATATTTATCAAGGAAAGTCTCTGGTAAATAAGTTATTCCTGAGGAAGAATTTGTACTCCTTGAAGATGGAAGAAGGTTCATCTATTGCAAACCATCTAAAATCGTTTAATATGAGTGTTACTTGGCTGGCATATGTAGGTGTAAAGATAGAGGAGGAGGATTGTTGCATGCTCCTATTGTGCTCGATACCTGACAATTGGGATCATCTTGTGATGGCCATTGGAAGCACTACTGTTGCTTTCAAGATGGAAGCATTGTTGCCTCATTTCTATCTAAAGAGATGTGGAGAAAGTCTTCAGAGATGGCCAAAGAGGCTCTTGTTGTTCAAGGTAGACCAAAGGAGAAGGGAAAGAAGAAAGACAAGAAGTCGAAATCCAAATCTGTAGGGAGTGTAGATACCTAAAAATGAACTAGGCATGCGAACACTATTTTACCACTTTCCATCCTAGCATAATTGTAACATTTGAATTATGTCCCTAACGCACATTCAACTATTAATTAAATAATTCATGATTATTTAATTAATTCATAAACTTTCATTCTTCATGATTATTAAATAAATAAATCTTATTTATTTAATTTAATATGTCACTAATTATCAAAGTCTTCTAATAATTAAATAAAGACATCAATTTATTTAATTAATCCTTATCATAAATGTCTTCTTGATTATTAAATTAATATATTTTAATATATCTATTTAATATGTCACTAATTCCTAAATCCTCTCTTAATTAAATAAATTCATTTATTTATTTAATTAATTAACTACTTCTTCTAAATTAAATAATTATTTTAATTATTTAATTAGGGCATGTGACACTTCTATATTTTTAAATAAAACAAATCATTTAAAAATATCTCACATACTTAACTGATTCTTCATTTAGTAATTAATTTCAAAAATCAATTACTAATTACCTCACAAAACCTTCTATTTTGAATTAATTTAATTCAAAAGTGAAATATTCTTCTACAAATCAAGTAATTTCTAAAATTATTGATTTTCTAAAATCTCATCCTCCTGTCTTCTGATTTTTACTAATTTCATCTCCACTATCACATTCAGTCTGGATTTAATTCATTTAATTAAATCTTATTTACACCTATGGTTATTTTTCCCTAACCCTAATTGAGGTTGCCTTATTGAATCTTGACCTTTGATTCTAGGGTATTCCTCAATCTCTCATCTTGTCTGTCCATTCAAGATTGCATTTTCTATAAAATGACAATCTTGACCTCATTTTCGGATCGATGTTCATTTGCTTGAGATACTTTTACTATAGGCATTCTAGGCTTTTACTTGTTTTACTATTTGCATAATAGGAATAACCTTCTACATTGCAATAGTTTAGATTTAAAATCCTTCAAAGGCATTGGCTAGGGCTAGACATTATAGGATTGCTCACAAATCTGAGGGCATCATACTATTATAACAATCCCAAGAAGGTATAATAGAAGTGAAGCATGGAGGAGAGAAGACATGGGTGAGATCTATCTAATTCATCTCTTTTCTTGTTATTTCTCTATTGTATTCCATTATTTGATTTATATTAACTTGCAGGTACAACTAATAGTTTGTTGAATGTTTGCAGGAAGATTTTAGGTCATTACATTGGTGAACCTGACTTTCAAACACGAATTTTTTTTGCAGGTTTCAGCTTCAAACATTTGTTTTTTTGCAGGTTCAGTACAGAATGACACATTTGAAGACCCAAACAACACATTCGCCCTGTTGCATAGCATTTGCGATCATGAGCAATGCATCCACTTTGTCACACCACATATGAGTCTTCCAGAGACGCATTTGATCGGACGCGATGCATTTGACAGAAGCAGAGCCGCATCCGCTCTGCCGAACCACAGGTAACTAGTAATCATTTGTGTCTTTTTTATCATTATTTTAATCTGGACCCGATGCATCCGCGGCCATAATTTCATGTTTTCTTTCATTTTTGGTATTTAAAAAGAACCAACCTAGGATAGTCACATAAAGTTCATTTTACCAATCCTAGGATAGGCAATTTAAGTGGAATTTATCAATCTAAGGTAGCCACCACATTTTTAATTTGGTTAAAAATGAACACCATGTCTGTGTGAAGCAACATCTTCACTTAGATTAGAAATTTTTTATTTTTTGGGTTTAAAATTGAACAATATTGCTTTGTGTGTTTTGGATAATAGGCATATGCTCTCCCCTTTACTGGGTGATCAAAAAGCCAGACTTATCCCTTTTTCATACTTATGCATTTAAAGTTTTCTTACAACCCTTAGAAGGCCTACCGTAGTGGGAAAAAGTACTCACCCTACGGGAACGACCTAAGTGGGAACACCTAAAGCCAAGGTTTCCAACCCACTATAATCAAAAGCAAGTTGTTGATGAAAATCCAACTTGACAGTAGTTGACAGGATAACCATCCCCAAAGCCTTTGTTCTAAAGGTTGGGAGGTCTCTCGAGGGAGTATATCCATTGTCACACTGAACAGAAAGGCTTACTAAGAACCTAGTGTAGTAGCCAGCCGTGTCAGTAACCAGACATCCTTTCAATCACGGTGCAAGGGGAGGGAAGAATCTCCCCCCAAGACACTCACCATATAATCACCACGAACTGTTTGCTCAAGGGATTCGGTATCCACTTTCGTCACCTTGAGTACGCACCTGGAAAAGACAAAAACACAGGTGCCCTCTACGAGCTGACAAGGCTGTGTGAGTCGACATGATTTTAAGATGTGGGTTGTGATTGTGAGGATGACCCACTTGACTTTTAAGAGTGAGTTTGTTTGAACAAGCATTTCATATTTTTGATTTCTGTGTTTTCCAAGAATTCTTAAAAATCTTCAAACAAATTACAAAATCACAAATCTGGATCACAAAAACTGGTCGAAAACTACAAACTGTATTCGGGTTTTTCCCTAAAACTACATATTGCGATGCAATCGCTCTGTTGCAGCACATTCGACATCTGAAAAACTGCATTCGCTCTGATGAGCCACATTTGAGCCATCAGGAGCCGCATTCGCTCTGTCAAAATGCAATCGACAATTACAGAGCCGCATTTGCAACTAGTGAGCCGCATTCGGTTAATTGAGCCGCATTTGCCAGACATAAACCCGCATTTGCAAAATAGTGTCGCAATCGACACTTCTAGAACCGCATTCGATTCTATGAGCTGCATTTGATCTGTCGTAACACATTTGTTGTGATGCATTTTCTAGACCTTACAACCAATTTCTCACTGTCAAAACAGAAAGTCCACAACTTGTTTGAAATCCAATCAAGTCTTCCTTCAGTGTTTCAAGTCAAACCAGACTCTAAATTGCTCAATTATCATTAAACATTGCATCTTTAGATACCATCTAGCCCATTAGATTGCATTGGTAGCTTCACCACCTCCTTAGACACTCACTTTGGTAGATTTTAGGAGTTGACTCTTACCATTCATTGTCCAAACTTTGCATTCATTAGTAGGTTATCATTGGACCCAATTACCTTTGTCACTTTGTCAATCCTTTTTGTGAAGCATTTCCCACTCAATAGTCTAGTGTGGAGATTTCACTTTGTCCCATTTATAGTCCTTCTACGGTCCATTGATCCTCCAAAACTGAATCATTGCAAAAACATTATTTGTCCAAGTTTGTCCTATTTAGATCTGTCACTAGTAAGTACATCTTAGGATCATTTATTGCATATCATTTAGTGTCCTTCAACTTGCATCCACAAGTCTTTTTCATAGCATCATTTTAAAAATCCAAAAAACCAAAAACATAGTCTCATATTTAGATCATTTTCTCCATCATCCCAAGTTGAGCAAAACTTTGTATGGTTGAAACTAGACTACAGAAAAAGAAAAAACTTATGGATTCCTTTGGACAAGACACCAAATTTCTTGGGTTCACAACTGGCATGAGTTCATTTACTAATGCCACGAATAATCCTTGTTTTGACATGGAAAATTCCAACTTCAATCCTTTTAGTGGGATGAACATCCCATCATCTCCATCACATCTTTTTGAACCATTCATCTGACGGGATGAAAATGGGGATGTCTTTGAAGAATACATACAAGCTACCGCTCAAAACCCAGAAGTGGCCTCTTTTGTGGAAGAAATGGTCTTAAATGACTCTTCTAGATTCCTAGCTATGCTCCTTGACCAAGGGGCTAAGTTACCAAAGGGATTCGATATTAACACTCTTAGACCAACTTCTCCCACTCCAACATCATACAATTCCTCCATGGGAGCCTCTTCACAAAACATCATCAACACAATCAATGCTACCTCCCTTGGTCACACTACCTGCCACAACCAACACAACATCTATTGGGGGATCATCTTCCCAAACCAACACCACATCACAATCCATCCCCCAACAAACATCCACCATTCCTTCACAAACAATGGGGGAAACCACATCAAACCTCTTTGGAACTACATCTAGTTCCATGAGTACATCAACAAACCTACTATTAGGTTCTTCAAGTGCCATTGCAACCAACTCATCTAACCCATTTGGGAGAAATAAACGAAGAGTTTTCATCCAAGGCACCCAATCCACTTCATCACAAGTCAATACCAGCATTCCTATGACCCAAATCACCAACACTCCTCAAGGTCATAATCTTTTAGCTGGGCAAGGCAATCAAGGCATGCAATCATATACTCCATTTGGGCATCAACAAGCTCAAAATCAACAAGGCACTCCATTCTTCACTCCATTTGGAAATCAACAAGGTCAAAACCAGCAAGGTCCTCAAATCCAGTCCAATATGGCAGGATATCATATTCCCACTTATGCTTCTCAAGTCTATACGCAGCAGCACATCCCTCATCAAAATACTCATTTCCAACAACCGCCTAATCACAACAATCATTTTTCTCACCGGCAACCCATTCCCAATCAACACATCTCACAACATTTGGGGAATCAAATTGCCTCCACCACCAACATAGGTGATGCTACCAACCATCCAATGGTGGAAGCACTCACTCACCAACTCGCTGCTCTTCAAACACAAGTGGAGACCTTGCAACAATCCAATAAAAATTCATACATGTCACATGAATTGTGTCCTTATCCGTTTGACACAACTTTATATATGCCACCATTTCCTAATGGATATGTGGTCCCTCATTTTCCCAAGTATAAAGGCAAAACAAACCCCCTTGAACACATAAGGGAATTCACAACTAGTTGTATTGACATTGCTTATGAGCAAACTTATCTCATGAGACTCTTTTCTAGAAGTCTTGGAGGTCATGCACTAGAATGGTTCTCACTCTTGCCTAAGGGAATAAAAACTTGGGATGAACTAACAAACAAGTTTGTCGAAAACTATGCTTACAATATTGACACAGACATTGACATCGCCTCCTTATGCAAACTTACCCAAGAGGATGCAGGAGAGACTTTCATTCCATTCTTTCAAAGATGGAGAACCTTAGCAAGCAGATGTCCGGTAGAAATACCTGAAAAGGAGAAAGTAACCATGTTTGTACAAACTCTTCTTGGACCACTAAGGTATGGATTACAAGTACATTGTTGCACCACTTTTGTTGACCTTGTTGAAAAGGGGGTTCAACTGGAAAAAGCCTTGATTGCCAAAGGTGAATTGAAATATGGTGACAAAACCATCAACACAACCACCAATAATAACCCAAGTAGCTCAAATGACAAAAACAAATACTGGGTTAAGAACAAACACATCACAAGTGACGGTGTAGTTGATGCAAAAACCGTCAATGCAACAGGTCATGTACTCACAATCAAAGGAGTACACAATCAAAATGCACCTGTAACTACACCAACACCAACTACCAATGCTCTCCAAAATAATCATGGTCAATCTAATCAAAGGCAGTTGCGTCAACCACGACAGTTCCAAAAACGTACATACACCCTGCTGGGTGAACCTATCGAAACTGTCTTAAAGAAAATTCTTCAAAATGGCATCATCAAGCTGGAAGAGCCTAAACCGTATGACCCTGGTTAGTTCAAGCCGTCATGGTGGGATGACAATTCATTTTGTGATTACCACCGTGCCAAAGGGCACAAAACTTCCTCTTGTCACCAATTGCGAAATCTGGTGCAAGATCTCATAGAGAACCACACCATTGAGTTGGGTGGTCAATATTTTTCATCTAATGCAGATCATACCATACACAAAAACCCACTACAGGATCATGGTAAAGCTTCCTCGTCTGGCACAAAGCATACAAACAATCAAGCCAACCATATCCGTCCGGCCTATAATACTACTCGTCCTGCATACAGTTATCCCGATGGTACTATTATTAACAATCTTTGCGCTGGTAATGAAGATGAATCTGTTAATACCATCAACATTAAAAGAGCCCTAGAATGCAATGTGACTACATGTAAAGGCAAGGTCACTATCCCAGGTCCTTCTACCCATCAGCCAAAGATCACCATACCTGGTCCATCCGCCAGACAGTCCAACCCCAAACCAGAGTTCAACATTGTTGAGTAGTTAAATAAAACACCTGCTCAAATATCCATTCTTGAACTACTTTGTATTTCACCCACGCATAAGGCCATCCTCGATAAAGTACTGCAAGAGTCATCCATCCCTACCAACATTGATGTCAACCATTTTGAGACTATGGTCAGATACCTGAACTCACCTCATCGCATCACCTTTTTAGACAGCGACGATTCCTCACCTAAACCATTGCATAATGACGCCCTTCACATTGAAGTCTTTGTCCATAAGCATAAGGTCAGATGAGTCCTAGTAGATGGCGGAGTAGGATTGAATATCTGCTCTCTGAAATTGGTCAAAGCTCTTGGTTTCTCGGATGCATGTGTAGATGCTAGCAAGAGCATCGTCATCAAGGCATATGATGATGAAGAATGCGCTTCCAAAGGCGTTATTACAATTCCTCTTTGGGTAGGACCTATCATCATAGATACAACATGCCAGGTCCTGGATCATGATATACACTACAATATCTTACTTGGTTGTCCATGGATCCATGCTCTAAAGGCTATTCCATCAACCTACCACCAGTGCCTCAAATTTCCTTTTGATGGAACTGAGATCACCATCCCAGGAGATCCTAATCCATTCCAATACTGTACCAACCTGTGCGCTACTGCTAAGCACCAGGTGCCCATCAATCGGGAGGCTTCATCTTCCACAACATCCAAATACATTGACCCAGCAACACTTACAAAGTCATCCATTCCATCATCTTCTACCACACTATCTCCATCAACCTCCATCCCAAGTAAAGATATTCAGATCCAGGACCTTGGTTGTGGAGAGTTCAAGTTAAATACGACTTACTGTATAACCACAATACCAAATCCACCTAAGGTCTATAGTAGACCATGCTTTGCAATAGAGCCCAAAATAACTTTCAAGGTTCCACCCAAAAGTGTTTTCACACGGTGGGGCGATATGGGTAATGAAGCCATTATTGACATGGACAATTGGATTTACAAAGACCCGGCAGAGCTACCTCCACTACCCTTGCATCTCTATGGAAAAGGATATGATATATGCAAAGCACAAGGTTTTGATGGTACAAGCGGCCTTGGAAAGAACAACAATGGAAGACGGGAACCTATTATCATAATGGAAAGACCAAGATACATAGGGCTAGGGTATGACCAAATCAGAACTAACGATCAACATACCCTTGAACTTTCAAGTATGGTTGTAACGACTACATAAAGTGTTGAGACATGCGAAGAACCCCTAACCAAAATAGACTCAAATGAATGGGAATGGGGATCTGACAAAACCATCAGTGATTACGACATTGATGAACTATTCCTAGAACCTGACCAACCTTCCTTTGAAGAGAGATTCCGCATGAAATATGACATTGACCATATTAACCATCATTCTAAAAAAAAGGAATGGGTAAACATTCCTTGGAATCCAGAAACACACAAGGTGTTATCAGCCATGCCTGAACCATCCCACCCCATTCCTGAACCCACCCATGAGCCAAATTTATCTGAGCCCACTATCCATACTTCTGAAATGCCAACCACTAGTCATGATGATAATTTTATCCCATACTATGACTTTGAATTCGATTCATCTGACTCAGAATATGGACCTTCCATTGCATCGGACACAGAAGTGGAAATTGACAACTTTGCCTTTACACTTGAGCCATCAATCTTCACACTTTCTGCATCCTCCCCTTCCTTCACCAACACTGATGATGGAATCCCTCTTGTTTATCCACAACTGATTGACTGGGACCAACAAGATCCACCGGTGATGGACATATTTCAGAACGACGAGGCAATTGCAGAATTCATGGGACTAAGAGAAGGTATTCCATGGGGAGATCACAAAATAGGGTTCTCCATAGATCTAGATTGTACAGCTTACTTCGGTGAGACTGTGCAATCCTCCAGTCGCAAAAATACAAAAAAGAAAAAAGAAAAATAAATGCCCTTAGGTGAAAACCGCAAGGCACCTTCTGGCAATAAAATAGTAAAAACAAAGGACGTATCCGAAGGTGAAAACCTCTCGGAGGTGCCTAAGGATGGAGGATTGGACTTTCTTCCTGTAACACAGGAAAAATCAGCTATGTTTATTGAAGACACAGTGGAAGTTAACATAGCCATGCCAGAGAATCCCAAAATGATTCTCTTGGCTGCATCATTGTTAGATGAAGAAAAACCCGAATTCAAACAATTCTTCACAGAAAGAAAAGTTAACTTCGCATGGTCATATGCTGACATGCCAGGGCTTGATCCTGAATTGGTTCTGTACCATCTTCCTTTAATCCCAGGAATCAAGCCGGTCAAACAAAATTTGCACAAGATGCACCTCTAGATTGCACTACTTGTCAAAGCAGAACTAAAAAAGTTACTAGATGCTGAATTCATAAGGTCAATTGATTATGCGGATTGGATATCAAACATTGTTCCTATTACCAAGCCGAATGGAAAAATCCATATTTGCATGGATTTCAGAGATTTAAACAAAGCTTGTCCAAAGGATGACTTCCCCCTACCAAACATAGACATGATTGTTGACCTCACGACAGGATATGAGATGTTATCTCTCATGGATGGCTTTTCAGGCTATAACCAAATCAGAATTGCAACAGAGGATCAACATAAAACGACATTCACTTGTCCTTGGGGAACATACTGTTGAAACGTCATGCCTTTTGGCTTAAAGAATGTAGGCGCAACATACTAGAGGGCCATGACAACAATCTTCCATGACATGATGCACATTCTAATGGAAGATTATGTGGATGACCTATTGGAAAAATCTTTGACAAGGACAAAACATCTCAACGTCTTGGATAGAATTTTTAGACGGCTTGAGGATTACAAGGTTAGATTGAACCCAAAGAAATGTGTCTTTGGAGTCACTTCAGGCAAGCTGCTAGGATAAATTGTTTCAAGACGAGGCATTGAGGTTGATCCTGCAAAAGTAAAAGCAATTCTAGACATGCCTCCACCAAAGGGAATTAGCGAGTTGCGCACACTTCAGGGCAGATTGTAGTCTATTCGTCGCTTCATTGCACAGTTGGCAAACAAGTGTCAACCATTCCAATATCTACTCCGCAAAAGCATTCCATTTGTATGGACAGATAAGTGCAACATGGCTTTTGATAAAATTAAAGAATATTTATTAACAGCTCCAGTGTTAATGCCACCTATTGAGGGAAAACCACTGATTCTATATGTCTCTGCAATGACAAATGCACTGGGGGCATTATTGGCACAGAATGACCATGAAGAAAAAGAAAGAGCCATATATTACATCAGTCGCACATTAATTGGATATGAGCTCAACTATACACCCATTGAACGGGCATGCCTTGCAGTTGTCTTTGCGGCACAAAAACTAAGACACTATATGCTAAGTCATCAAACACATTTGATAGCAAAAATTGACCCATTAAAATATCTCCTGAAGCGAGCAACATTGATAGGTCACTTGGCAAAGTGTGTCATGATTTTAAGCAAGTATGACATACAGTATGTGGAGCGCAAGGCTATAAAAGGTCAAGTAATAGCAAATCAACTGGAAGATGCACCAATTCAAGCCACTTATCCGTTGATCACTAATTTTCCCAATGAGTCAATCTTTCATGCAGAACCAACTCTACCATGGAAATTATACTTTGATGGATCCCACATTGGGCACGGGTCAGGAGCAGGCATATTATTTATTACACCACAAGGGGATTCAATTCCTAAATCTTTTCGAATTGCTTTCCCTTGTACAAATAATATTGTAGAATACGAGGCATTGGTCACAGGTCTCAAAATAGCAATTCAATGGAAAATTTAGACACTCCTTGTATTTGGGGATTCTTAATTAGTTATCAACCAAGTGAATGATGACTATGACACAAAGGACGAAAAGTTGCTCCCTTACAAGTGCATGGTGGATAGTTTCTTAATGTACTTCAAAATGATTGCATTTGAATAAATCCCAAGAACACAAAATAAAGCAGCTGATGAAATGGCTACCATTGGATCTCTTTTAGACATTCCTAAAAAATGTGTCGCAGTTTGAATTCCTAGTGAACAACTTCTAATGCCTGCATACAATATTCCAGAGTTAATAATGGTGTGTGAGATTGTTGGTCCCAGCTCGCCTTAGTACCAGGATATATATGACTACCTAAAATCCCAAATCCTCTCACCCAACTTGTCCAATAACCAAAGAAAATCCTTCATCCGAAAAGTGGCCAGACATACCATCGTCAGTGACACTTTATACCGCCATGGCTTTGACAACACCCTTCTTCACTGTCTCAGCACTGATGAAGCCCAAACAACTTTATGAGAAGTACATGAGGGTATATGTGGATCTCATTCGAGTGGTCCAACCTTAGCTAGGAAAGTCACCAGACTGGGGTACTACTGGCCGACATTGGAAAAAGATGCTCTTCAATTTGTCAGAAGATGTCGAAAATTCCAGGTTCACAGTGATCTGATCCATGCACCTGCACAAGAATTGAGACCTATCACTTCTCCATGGCCTTTTGCACAATGGGGACTCGACCTCGTGGGTAAGATCCATCCATCCTCTTCAAATGACCATAAATTTATAATAACCGCCATTGAGTATTTCACTAAGTGGATTGAAGCCGTCCCTCTCACCTACATCACTGGTAAGCAAATATCCAAGTTCATCCTAAATTACATCATTTTCCGGTATGGTGTCCCACAATCCATCATCACAAATAACGATAGTCCATTCAAAAATCAGGACGTCCATGAACTTTGTGAGTGATTCCACATTCAACACCATTTTTCCACCCCATACTACCCACAAGGTAACGGCCAAGCTGAGGCATCCAACAAAACAATCATTCGTATTCTGAAGAAGACCATCAACGATGCTGGCTGAGATTGGCACCTACAACTTAATCCTGCTTTATGGGCCTATCGTACCAGTATCCGCACCCCCACAGGAGCCACTCCATTTTACCTGGTCTATGGATCTGAGGCCATATTACCCATCGAGGTTGAAATTCCTTCTCTCTGAGTCTCTTTGAAAGTTATGATTGATGATGAAGAGTACAAACATACTCGCCTACATGAACTAGAAATGCTACAAGAAAGATGACAAAATGCCTTAAATCATTTGCAGGCACATCAAAACCGTCTTTGCAGAAGTTATAACAAAAGAGTCATGGTGAGAAAGTTTGAAATTGGTGACTTGGTTCTCATGCAGAATCCCAGAAATCAAGTCAAATCGTGAAAAGCCTGGAAAGTTTGAGGCTAATTGGCTTGGTCCATATATCATTTCTGCCACATTTGGTTCTGGAGCTTATCAGTTGGCCACACCTGATGGAGAACAATTGACAAAACCTATCAACAGTTTACACCTAAGAAAATTCTACACATAGCATCAAAGAGCTTGGGCCAAAAACCTACAAAATACAAAAAAATTGGAAAATACAAAAATTCATCCCTTGATGAAAACCTGGCAAACAGGCGTCTTAGTGACACCAAAAAAATTGAAAAATGACAAAAATAGTAAAAAGAAATGAATTCATCCAATAGTGAAAACCTGGCAAACAGGCGCTTTGGATAGGTACCATGGTGAAAACCTGGCAAACAGGCGCCATGCATAGTCAATCGTTGCTTCGCCATCTACTGTCACTCAAAATGACCTTTTATACATTTGTCATAATCACAAAGGCTTGACACATTCTCGACATCCGTCCTAAGTCTTGTCAATTCTGATCATGGTTAACATTTGGTGGACATCAGTCCTGGCTTAGCCTTGACTTTGCCTTGTGTTTACCTATCTCCATGTCATTTCAAAATCGGATACTCCCGCTCTGTCTGGGGGCAAGACCTTTATCATGCAACTGCAGTGGGTACCGCACATGATTCTGCATTCTAAAAAGTCCTGAAAAAATCATACAAATCTAAAAAGTCCTGAAAAAATCATACAAATCTGAAAAAATCCTGAAAAGATCATAAAAATTTGAAAGAGTCCTGAAAAAAATCATAAAAATCTGAAAAAGTCCTGAGAAAATACAAAAACATCCAAATCAATGTCAAAATCCAAAAACAAAGTCAAAGTCAATCTTTGATCAATCCAATCAGTCCTGTCAAAATCAATATTTTCATCCATGTCCGAACTACGTTGTCTCTGTGCATTTGCTACGTAGGCAAGATTCATCTTTGAATCTTCAAGACATTAGGTCAGTCTTTCTAGGTTTGTCACAAAATAAATCATGATTCAAACTGTTGTTCTTTGGACAATATCATTGGTCGTGTCGAACTACGAGGTCTCTGAGTGCACGACGTAGGCAAGGCCATCAATCGATGGACCCCCGAGGCCACACTAGGTCAGTCCATTAGGGTTCATGGTAGTATACATTCACACACATCAAACTATCTTCAAATCAAGAAAATCTTATCAATCTATCAACAATATGTTCCATCAAACATTTTCAGTCAATTCAGCATGTCAGCAATGACATGTAGTCAAAATCATATCAAGACAATTTATCATGGCAAAACTTTGGGTTCTTTTTCAGATGTGTCCTTTTGAAGAACAACTGTCATCAACTTTCTTTATGCTTTTGGATGTGTCCTTCCTAAGCATCGTCGTCATCATCTGGCATTATTGATTCTCCTAACTCTGAGAATTGATCTCCTAGATATCAACGTCATTTAGGATGTGTCCTTCCTAAGCATCGTTGTCATCATTTGGCATCATTGATTCTCCTAACTCCGAGAATTGATCTCCTAGATATCAACGTCATTTAGGATGTGTCCTTCCTAAATTTGATATCGCTAGACATTTAACAACCCTTGACATTAAAAACACTTGGCAAACACTTGGCAAACTTTTTCTGTTGTTTTGATAATTATCATGATATTAGTTCCTTATGTCTTAGGAACAACGACATATCATGATTATCCTTGTCTGCTTATCACTCTACTATTAGCTTCTCTAGGATGTCCTGACTTTAGGATTTAGAGAAGCAACGACATAGTATGGTGATTTTACTGTCTGTTTTACTATCATGTGGCTAGTTTCTCCATGATATCCTATCATCATGATTTAGAGAAGCAGCGACATCTCATGATTAGTTTGGTTTTTCTGGTGGTTGGTCATGATAAGTGGCTAGGGGCAACTGTGTTCCTTGCATGAGTTATGATCATCCTATGTCTGCGGCTATTGACTTACGTGATGGTTCGACCTTGCACACTATTGAGCTATGTCATATCATAGTGTTTGTTGACCATCATGACATTTTTCGCCCAATGATGATTAAAGAGCAACTAGGATAGCACTATAAGCAAGGCTTTTGAAGTATTTTTAATTTTTTGCACTAACATGCATATCTTTCTTCGCACTAACATCCATCTTCACCTTCTCTTCTATAGTTCTCTGATAATATCCCATGACATACAAAAACAAAGTTGCATACATAATGGCATGAGCATATCATAATTCACATTGCATAAATGCTATCATTTGCATCCATTCATAAAACCATCATTTGCATCAACATATAAGCATCATAAAAAAACATTTGCATTAACATATAGGAATCACATCGTTACAACATTACACAATGCATACATACATTACCACATCCATAATCGCATTCATAAACATAAACATAATCTCCATACATCTCAAAGCATCACATAAGCATCTCATAAAAGCATAGAATACCATAACGCATAACATCATATAGGCCACATCAAAACTGCATCGCATATATATACAATCTCAAAAATGTCATGTCACAGGATAGAGTCATATAACATCCCAAAAATAGAGCTCGCAGGCTCGAATATCAAAATATACATGTGTCTAAAAATAAGTCCTAAGATGGCCCGCCTCCATCCCATGGAGGTGAACTACGAGGTGGCTATGCCTGATC
>CM021101.1:652759851-653105564 GCA_007115665.2 Sequoiadendron giganteum | reverse complement strand
ATTTATCCCTCTCATTCTATTCCTCTCTTTGTGTCCCCCTCTTTCTATCTTTTTTTCTCTCTCACTCTCTCTCCATTTTCATTTCCATCACCATATTTATTTTCCTCTCTATCTCTCTCCCTATCTCTATCTCCTTGCCTCTCCTTAAATATTTCTCTCTTTCCCCGCTATCTTTCCCACTATATATATCTCTATCTCTCCCTCTTTCTATATATCTCTCCCTCTCTCCCTCTTTCTATATATCGCTCTCTACCTCTATATCACTTCCTATATATTAATATTTATCTCTCCATCTCCCTCTTTTTCAAATTTTCTCTCTCTTTGTATCTCTATCTCTCCCTCTTCCTCTCTGCTTCCATCTCTCCCTTTATATATTTATATTTCGCTGTCTTTGTCTTTCTCTCTCTCACCCTCTATCTTTCCCAAGTTATATTTATATCTATATCTCTCCTTTATATCTATATCTCTCCTCCCTATCACTTCCTCTTTATATATCTCTCTACTTATCTCTCCTATCTCTATTTATCTCCCTCCTTCTACCTCCCTCTCTATCTATTTATACATATCTATATCCCTCTCTATATCTCTCTTGTACTCATACACACACACACGCTCCTTGTTCCTCCCTCCCTATCTCTATCTCTATCTCTATCTCTTCATATTTAAACTCTTAAATGTCTCCCTCTATCTCTATCTCATTATCTATCCATCTCTCTCTACCCCTATATCTTCCCCTCTCTCTACCCCTCTCCATATATCACTTCCTACCTCTATCTTTATATTTCTATCTCACCCTCTCTCCCCCTCTCTATATTTTTTCCTCCATCTCTATCTATCTCTTTGTCCTCTCTCTTTATCTCTCCCTTTATTTCTCTCCATATCCATCTCCATTTACATATCTCTCTCTTCCCCTTATATCTCTCCCTCTTTTTATCCCCATATCTCCCTCTCTCCCCATCTCTCCCTATTGCAAACATAACATGAGCCTATTGGTAATGGAGCCTTATTAACTTCCTAATTTAGAGGTTTTTTTTAGTTGTGTTTGGATCCTTGTAAGCGGTTGAATAGTTTATTTTAAGCTATCACTTCTCCATTAAGACCTTTGTTTCACAAACAACATCATTTTCTAAATGGCCTACCAATTGGCCTCATGTATGTACTACACAAATATATGTAAAAAATAGACCAAAAAATTCCCAAATTGACCTTCCACAATTCTCCAATGTACCTATTGAACACCAAGGTGTGATTGTTTGTTATATTTATCGCATCATCATTATGAACAATATTATAATTCTAAATCAATAATCTATTAAAGACATGAAATTATTATTTTTGACTTATTTTATATCTAAAATAACTATTTCAATGAAATTAAACTGTTTACTTTTAACTTTTATTATTTTTATAATATATATTTAAATTATTGTGGATAGATTAATAATATTTTGTCTCTATAAAAGCCACTATAAATATGTGAAATAGATCTATCTAAAAAAAATCAAGAAATATCAATCTTGAATTAATTAATTTATTATGTGGAAGGCATTCCCTCTATGAAAAAGGCAATAATACTTAGGTCATCCATAATGCAAGTTGTTTGTGAAGGGATGCAAGATGATGGTTTTCATCCAGACCGTTGAATTTTGGTTGTTTTTATTCATCATATTCATTCCACGTGACAATAACTGTAAAAATAAAGCCATTTATTAAGTGGTCGTTAGATTCTCATTAATACATATACAAAGCACTTGTTATTTTTCTTTCCCCTGTGCTCTTTTCATGTCCACCCCTGTTGATGTTGCTTGTGGCTTGGCCTTCTCATCCACCAACACATGGTTCCCACCAATTCTCTATCATGTGATTTAAGAAAATCCATGGAAAATAATTAGAAGGATGGCCAAATATTTAGAAACTTTCAATAAAATGTAATCGGTAGGTGTAAATCTAGACTCTACAACCTTTTCCACCATTCTCCATTCCTATAGAAAAATATTTCTTTGGAACATGGTAATGGAATTCATTGATTACAATTTTTTTGAAGTCGTTGGGTACTTGAGTGGTATCATTAGGAAAAAGAATAGTCACAAGATTATTTTCTTTTTAGTGTGTCGATTGAAGCCATCCTATATCTTTTGTCCAAAATCCAACTATTTTTTAATATTTTCCAACCACATCAATGATTTCATACTAAGAGATTTCTAAATTTCCAGAAAAAATACCACATTCAATCTCCTCAAAAATAAAATTTCAAGAAAATGTAATTAGTAAGTGAAAATATAGACTCCTCAACCTTTGAGAGCACCCTCCCTGGTTGTGTTCAAATTGGATCTTTGGAATAGGCTATGCACACCCATAATAGGATAAGGATATAGAAATTTTGTCAAATGTTGTAGTTACAACTGCCCTGTTTGACATGTATGTAAAATGTGGAAGCATAGATAAGGAACAAAAACTATTTAAAAGAATGTACCTCAAATAAATATATTCTCATTAATTGCCCCGATTACAAGATATTCATAAATGGATTAGTTGAAAAGGCTTAACAAAATTTCATGCAATTACAATGGGCAAGTGTAAAGAAAAACTCTACAACCTTTTCCAACATCCTTTCTACCTATAAATTTGGGAGCTTTGGAACAAGATATGGACATCCACCAAAGCATAAAGGATAGAGGAATTTTGTGAAGTGTTTTAGTTACAACCGCACTAGTAGACATGTATACAAAATGTGGAAGCATAGACAAGGCACATGAAGTGTTTGACAAAGTGCCTCAAATTGTTGTGGGCTTGTGAACTAAAATGATTACAATATATCCAAAAAATGGATTTGTTGAGAAGGATTTAGAAATTTCTAATAAAATGCATTCTTTAGGTTTAAAGATAAATTTTGAAACCTTTGTTATCATCCTCCTTGCCCATGAAAAAATGGGAGCTTTGGAATAGCATAGTAAACATGGATGCAAAAAGTGGAAGCATTAACATGGAGCATGAATTGTTTGATAGAATACCTAAAAAATATGTCATCTCATGAACTGCAATGATTGTAGGATATGTACAAAATGGATTTTTTGAAAAGGCTTTAGAAACTTTCAAGAAAATCCAATTGGCAAGTGTAAATCCAAATTCCATAACCTTCACCAGTATCCTCCCCATTTATGCCAAAATGGGAGCTTTGGAATAGGGTATGGACATCCATCAAAGCATAATGGAAGGGGGATTTTTTTAGATATTATAGTTGGAAATGCTCTAGTAGACATGTATGCAAAATGTGCAGGCATAGAAAATGTATGTGAACTAATTGAAAAAATCCCTCAAAGAGAGGTTATCTCATGGAATGCAATGATCATAGGATATGCACAAAATAGGATATACTACACAACTTTTTCTAGCATTCTCCTTACCTATGCCAAAATAGGAGCATTGGAACAAGGTATGGACATCCATCAAAACATAAATCATAGAGGAATTTTATCAGATGTTGCAGTTGAAAATACCCTAGTGGACATGTATTTGAAATGTGGAAGCATAGAAAAGGCACGTAAACTATTTGAAAAAATTCCCCAAAGAGATATCATCTCATGGAATGCAATGATTGTAGGATATGCACAACATGGGCTTTGCAAGGATGCTCTCAAAATATTTGAATTAATAAAACACTTTGGAACATGTTCGGATATTGTAATCTTTGCTTATTTTTTATATTCATGTAGCCATACAAGTTTAGTGGATGAGGGTTACATACATAATTCAATCACATGAGTAATCGTTATTACATTACACCTATATTTGATCATTATATGTGCATGGTTGACCTTCTTGCTTGGGTTGACTATCTTGAAGACACTCTACACTTTAGTGGTTGTGTGGATGTGTTTTTTGGGTACCTGTAGATCACATATGAATATAGGTTTAGGAGTATTTACAACAAAACATATTCTTGATTTGGATCCTAAAATTGTTGTGAAATATGTTATCTCAAACATCTACATAGAAGTGGTCAAATGCAGTGAGGTTTAAATGGCAAGGAAATTGATAAAAGATAGAGGAATTAAAAATATCCATGGATGTAGTTGGATTGAAGGCCATAAAGTGGTACATTTTTTTCATGTAGGAGACATATTACATCCACAAACATAGGAGATCTATGCAAAGTTGGATAAATTGGACTTGGGAGATGAAGGCGATAGCGTATTTTATAAATTCAAGGTATTTAGTTTATGTTGTGGAAGAGGAGGAAAAAGAATTATTTCCTAGCTACCATAGTGAAAATTTGGAAATTGTATTTGGTTTGTTAAAAAACACCCTTGGAACAATTATTAGAGTTGTTAAAAACCTTTGAGTATGCGCTAATTGCCACACTACAACAAAGTTTATCTCCATGATAGTTGCAAGAGAATTTTTTTTGAGAGATTTAAACCATTTCCATCATTTTGAACAGGGAAAATGTTATTGCAAAGATTATTGGTGATGTTAAATGATCTAAAAATGGGCTTGCACTATAATAAAGTGCATAGTGTCAAACCTTTAATAATAAAAAAGGGACAAGGTTTTATTTTTAGTTTCTAGATTTTTTTTAATTTTGATTTTGATTATTTGGGAATCTTGTTGAGAATCTATGTCTCAATTTCCAGTCGTGTAGCCCCTTCTTTCTCCCTTGGTGTTAAATTTTTCTCTTTTTGGCCTTTACCATTTTATCGCAGTGGCTTTGTCTAGCTCTAGCGGTTACAGTTCTGGCAGTTACTGCCCTACCACGGTTAGCCAAGAGACTAACCACGATGGCCATGGTAAGAATTCCAGTGGCCTAGCTAGCGGTTACCACCCTACCGCGGCCAGCCAAGAGGTTGACCGTGATGGCCACAGTAAGGCCGCCAGCGGTTACCGCCATACCGTGGCCAACCAAGAGGTTGACTGCATTGGGCATGGTAAGGCTGCTAGCAGCCTAGCTGGTAGTTACTGCCTTACTACGACCAACCAAGAGGCTAACCGCAGTGGCCACAGTAAGGCCGCCAGTGGCCAGACTGGCGATTACTGCCTTATCACGGCTAGCCAAGAGGCTGACCACGGTGATCGCAGTAAGACCGCCAGCGGTCAACCTTGTCGGCTACCATTGTACCGCGGTGAGCCTTGAAGCCAGAAGCAATAGCATGGTAGATTGAGCAACAGAGCTCAGATAGACTCAGATGTCTTACTTCCATATTGCGAGCTGGTAGGATATAGTCTACGATAGCGCGGTAAGGACTATGGAGAGCTCAGTTGAGCTAGTTGACTAGTTTGACCGATTTGGACTCGGTGGCAGAAGCGGTTAGCAAATGAAATGCAGACACGTGGCTTACTATCAAAGAAATAATTGGCTAGAGGCCAAAGTTGTAGCAGCAGTAATTACAGGTTGATTCAGGGTGGCGAGCAAGACCCATTTTAGGTAATGAAGTTATGACCTGGGTGGCTCGATGCAATGAGATCGATATGGGCAGATCATTGGTGCGAACTGAATCAGACATGATTTGTACCTGAGATCAATGGTTGACAGATGGGGTTTGAACTGTATGTTATATAGAACATTGTAATAGTGAGAAAAGAGAGGAGCTAGATATAATTCAAGTAGTGTTGTTGTGAGCTGATCAAAGAAGACTGTATTTTTTGTATGTAACTGTTTTGTTACTGTAATACAAATAGTCTGGACTTTGTGTGGTGGGTTTTTTTAGCTGAAAAGATTTTCCCACGTATATCTTGATGATTGCTAATTTTTGTTATCTATTTTACTTGCATGTATTCATCTCAAGTAGTTTTAGAATGCTATTGAAACCATTTTATGCTCTTCTCCTCTGTTGTATTAGTGTTAAGGGAATGTATTTCGCACTGTTGGGTCTCTAGATCCATGCTTGTTTTCCCTTCAAGTGGTATCAGAGCTTGGCCAGTTGTGTTATCCTTGTAGGAAAGATTAGTTTTTTGTGCTAATATTGTTTCAGTGGGAGTCTCGTATTATTAAAACTTGTTTCTATTTGAGATGGCGAGTACATCTAGTAGAGTAGATATTGAAAAATTTAATGACAATAACTTTGAGTTATGGAAACTCAAGATAGAAGAATTGCTTGTGGATAGAGACCTCTGGATTGCAGTGTCTGGAACTAAGCCACAAAGTACAATGCAAGAAGCTTGGGATCTTGCTGATAGAAAAGCAAGAGGTTTGATAAGACTGAGTCTAGCCAATTTTGTTCTCCTAAACTTCCATGAGGAGCAGTCTGCAGCTTCATTATGGAAGAAGCTTGGTGATATTTATCAAGGAAAGTCTCTGGTAAATAAGTTATTCCTGAGGAAGAATTTGTACTCCTTGAAGATGGAAGAAGGTTCATCTATTGCAAACCATCTAAAATCGTTTAATATGAGTGTTACTTGGCTGGCATATGTAGGTGTAAAGATAGAGGAGGAGGATTGTTGCATGCTCCTATTGTGCTCGATACCTGACAATTGGGATCATCTTGTGATGGCCATTGGAAGCACTACTGTTGCTTTCAAGATGGAAGCATTGTTGCCTCATTTCTATCTAAAGAGATGTGGAGAAAGTCTTCAGAGATGGCCAAAGAGGCTCTTGTTGTTCAAGGTAGACCAAAGGAGAAGGGAAAGAAGAAAGACAAGAAGTCGAAATCCAAATCTGTAGGGAGTGTAGATACCTAAAAATGAACTAGGCATGCGAACACTATTTTACCACTTTCCATCCTAGCATAATTGTAACATTTGAATTATGTCCCTAACGCACATTCAACTATTAATTAAATAATTCATGATTATTTAATTAATTCATAAACTTTCATTCTTCATGATTATTAAATAAATAAATCTTATTTATTTAATTTAATATGTCACTAATTATCAAAGTCTTCTAATAATTAAATAAAGACATCAATTTATTTAATTAATCCTTATCATAAATGTCTTCTTGATTATTAAATTAATATATTTTAATATATCTATTTAATATGTCACTAATTCCTAAATCCTCTCTTAATTAAATAAATTCATTTATTTATTTAATTAATTAACTACTTCTTCTAAATTAAATAATTATTTTAATTATTTAATTAGGGCATGTGACACTTCTATATTTTTAAATAAAACAAATCATTTAAAAATATCTCACATACTTAACTGATTCTTCATTTAGTAATTAATTTCAAAAATCAATTACTAATTACCTCACAAAACCTTCTATTTTGAATTAATTTAATTCAAAAGTGAAATATTCTTCTACAAATCAAGTAATTTCTAAAATTATTGATTTTCTAAAATCTCATCCTCCTGTCTTCTGATTTTTACTAATTTCATCTCCACTATCACATTCAGTCTGGATTTAATTCATTTAATTAAATCTTATTTACACCTATGGTTATTTTTCCCTAACCCTAATTGAGGTTGCCTTATTGAATCTTGACCTTTGATTCTAGGGTATTCCTCAATCTCTCATCTTGTCTGTCCATTCAAGATTGCATTTTCTATAAAATGACAATCTTGACCTCATTTTCGGATCGATGTTCATTTGCTTGAGATACTTTTACTATAGGCATTCTAGGCTTTTACTTGTTTTACTATTTGCATAATAGGAATAACCTTCTACATTGCAATAGTTTAGATTTAAAATCCTTCAAAGGCATTGGCTAGGGCTAGACATTATAGGATTGCTCACAAATCTGAGGGCATCATACTATTATAACAATCCCAAGAAGGTATAATAGAAGTGAAGCATGGAGGAGAGAAGACATGGGTGAGATCTATCTAATTCATCTCTTTTCTTGTTATTTCTCTATTGTATTCCATTATTTGATTTATATTAACTTGCAGGTACAACTAATAGTTTGTTGAATGTTTGCAGGAAGATTTTAGGTCATTACATTGGTGAACCTGACTTTCAAACACGAATTTTTTTTGCAGGTTTCAGCTTCAAACATTTGTTTTTTTGCAGGTTCAGTACAGAATGACACATTTGAAGACCCAAACAACACATTCGCCCTGTTGCATAGCATTTGCGATCATGAGCAATGCATCCACTTTGTCACACCACATATGAGTCTTCCAGAGACGCATTTGATCGGACGCGATGCATTTGACAGAAGCAGAGCCGCATCCGCTCTGCCGAACCACAGGTAACTAGTAATCATTTGTGTCTTTTTTATCATTATTTTAATCTGGACCCGATGCATCCGCGGCCATAATTTCATGTTTTCTTTCATTTTTGGTATTTAAAAAGAACCAACCTAGGATAGTCACATAAAGTTCATTTTACCAATCCTAGGATAGGCAATTTAAGTGGAATTTATCAATCTAAGGTAGCCACCACATTTTTAATTTGGTTAAAAATGAACACCATGTCTGTGTGAAGCAACATCTTCACTTAGATTAGAAATTTTTTATTTTTTGGGTTTAAAATTGAACAATATTGCTTTGTGTGTTTTGGATAATAGGCATATGCTCTCCCCTTTACTGGGTGATCAAAAAGCCAGACTTATCCCTTTTTCATACTTATGCATTTAAAGTTTTCTTACAACCCTTAGAAGGCCTACCGTAGTGGGAAAAAGTACTCACCCTACGGGAACGACCTAAGTGGGAACACCTAAAGCCAAGGTTTCCAACCCACTATAATCAAAAGCAAGTTGTTGATGAAAATCCAACTTGACAGTAGTTGACAGGATAACCATCCCCAAAGCCTTTGTTCTAAAGGTTGGGAGGTCTCTCGAGGGAGTATATCCATTGTCACACTGAACAGAAAGGCTTACTAAGAACCTAGTGTAGTAGCCAGCCGTGTCAGTAACCAGACATCCTTTCAATCACGGTGCAAGGGGAGGGAAGAATCTCCCCCCAAGACACTCACCATATAATCACCACGAACTGTTTGCTCAAGGGATTCGGTATCCACTTTCGTCACCTTGAGTACGCACCTGGAAAAGACAAAAACACAGGTGCCCTCTACGAGCTGACAAGGCTGTGTGAGTCGACATGATTTTAAGATGTGGGTTGTGATTGTGAGGATGACCCACTTGACTTTTAAGAGTGAGTTTGTTTGAACAAGCATTTCATATTTTTGATTTCTGTGTTTTCCAAGAATTCTTAAAAATCTTCAAACAAATTACAAAATCACAAATCTGGATCACAAAAACTGGTCGAAAACTACAAACTGTATTCGGGTTTTTCCCTAAAACTACATATTGCGATGCAATCGCTCTGTTGCAGCACATTCGACATCTGAAAAACTGCATTCGCTCTGATGAGCCACATTTGAGCCATCAGGAGCCGCATTCGCTCTGTCAAAATGCAATCGACAATTACAGAGCCGCATTTGCAACTAGTGAGCCGCATTCGGTTAATTGAGCCGCATTTGCCAGACATAAACCCGCATTTGCAAAATAGTGTCGCAATCGACACTTCTAGAACCGCATTCGATTCTATGAGCTGCATTTGATCTGTCGTAACACATTTGTTGTGATGCATTTTCTAGACCTTACAACCAATTTCTCACTGTCAAAACAGAAAGTCCACAACTTGTTTGAAATCCAATCAAGTCTTCCTTCAGTGTTTCAAGTCAAACCAGACTCTAAATTGCTCAATTATCATTAAACATTGCATCTTTAGATACCATCTAGCCCATTAGATTGCATTGGTAGCTTCACCACCTCCTTAGACACTCACTTTGGTAGATTTTAGGAGTTGACTCTTACCATTCATTGTCCAAACTTTGCATTCATTAGTAGGTTATCATTGGACCCAATTACCTTTGTCACTTTGTCAATCCTTTTTGTGAAGCATTTCCCACTCAATAGTCTAGTGTGGAGATTTCACTTTGTCCCATTTATAGTCCTTCTACGGTCCATTGATCCTCCAAAACTGAATCATTGCAAAAACATTATTTGTCCAAGTTTGTCCTATTTAGATCTGTCACTAGTAAGTACATCTTAGGATCATTTATTGCATATCATTTAGTGTCCTTCAACTTGCATCCACAAGTCTTTTTCATAGCATCATTTTAAAAATCCAAAAAACCAAAAACATAGTCTCATATTTAGATCATTTTCTCCATCATCCCAAGTTGAGCAAAACTTTGTATGGTTGAAACTAGACTACAGAAAAAGAAAAAACTTATGGATTCCTTTGGACAAGACACCAAATTTCTTGGGTTCACAACTGGCATGAGTTCATTTACTAATGCCACGAATAATCCTTGTTTTGACATGGAAAATTCCAACTTCAATCCTTTTAGTGGGATGAACATCCCATCATCTCCATCACATCTTTTTGAACCATTCATCTGACGGGATGAAAATGGGGATGTCTTTGAAGAATACATACAAGCTACCGCTCAAAACCCAGAAGTGGCCTCTTTTGTGGAAGAAATGGTCTTAAATGACTCATCTAGATTCCTAGCTATGCTCCTTGACCAAGGGGCTAAGTTACCAAAGGGATTCGATATTAACACTCTTAGACCAACTTCTCCCACTCCATCATCATACAATTCCTCCATGGGAGCCTCTTCACAAAACATCATCAACACAATCAATGCTACCTCCCTTGGTCACACTACTGCCACAACCAACACAACATCTATTGGGGGATCATCTTCTCAAACCAACACCACATTACAATCCATCCCCCAAAAAACATCCACCATTCCTTCACAAACAATGGGGGAAACCACATCAAACCTCTTTGGAACTACATCTAGTTCCATGAGTACATCAACAAACCTACTATTAGGTTCTTCAAGTGCCATTGCAACCAACTCATCTAACCCATTTGGGAGAAATAAACGAAGAGTTTTCATCCAAGGCACCCAATCCACTTCATCACAAGTCAATACCAGCATTCCTATGACCCAAATCACCAACACTCCTCAAGGTCATAATCTTTTAGCTGGGCAAGGCAATCAAGGCATGCAATCATATACTCCATTTGGGCATCAACAAGCTCAAAATCAACAAGGCACTCCATTCTTCACTCCATTTGGAAATCAACAAGGTCAAAACCAGCAAGGTCCTCAAATCCAGTCCAATATGGCAGGATATCATATTCCCACTTATGCTTCTCAAGTCTATACGCAGCAGCACATCCCTCATCAAAATACTCATTTCCAACAACCGCCTAATCACAACAATCATTTTTCTCACCGGCAACCCATTCCCAATCAACACATCTCACAACATTTGGGGAATCAAATTGCCTCCACCACCAACATAGGTGATGCTACCAACCATCCAATGGTGGAAGCACTCACTCACCAACTCGCTGCTCTTCAAACACAAGTGGAGACCTTGCAACAATCCAATAAAAATTCATACATGTCACATGAATTGTGTCCTTATCCGTTTGACACAACTTTATATATGCCACCATTTCCTAATGGATATGTGGTCCCTCATTTTCCCAAGTATAAAGGCAAAACAAACCCCCTTGAACACATAAGGGAATTCACAACTAGTTGTATTGACATTGCTTATGAGCAAACTTATCTCATGAGACTCTTTTCTAGAAGTCTTGGAGGTCATGCACTAGAATGGTTCTCACTCTTGCCTAAGGGAATAAAAACTTGGGATGAACTAACAAACAAGTTTGTCGAAAACTATGCTTACAATATTGACACAGACATTGACATCGCCTCCTTATGCAAACTTACCCAAGAGGATGCAGGAGAGACTTTCATTCCATTCTTTCAAAGATGGAGAACCTTAGCAAGTAGATGTCCGATAGAAATACCCAAAAAGGAGAAAGTAACCATGTTTGTGCAAACTCTCCTTGGACCACTAAGGTATGGATTACAAGTACATTGCTGCACCACTTTTGTTGACCTTTTTGAAAAGGGAGTTCAACTGGAAAAAGCCTTGATTGCCAAAGGTGAATTGAAATATGGTGGCAAAACCATCAACACAACCACCAATAATAACCCAAGTAGCTCAAACGACAAAAACAAATACTAGGTTAAGAACAAACACATCACAAGTGATGGTGTAGTTGATGCAAAAACTATCAATGCAACAGGTCATGTACTCAAAATCAAAGGAGTACACAATCAAAATGCACCTATAACTACACCAACTACTAATGCTATCCAAAACAATCATGGTCAATCTAATCAAAGGTAGTTACATCAACCATGACAGTTCCAAAAATGTACATACACCCCGTTGGGTGAACCTATCGAAACTGTCTTAAAGAAACTCCTTCAAAACAGCATCATAATGCTAGAAGAGCCTAAACCGTATGACCCTAGTCAATTCAAGCCATCATGGTGGGATGAAAATTCATTCTATGATTACCACCATGCCAAAGGGAACAAAACTTCCTCTTATCGCCAACTGCGAAATCTGGTACAAGATCTCATAGAGAACCACACCATTGAGTTGGGTGGTCAATCCTTTTCATCCAACGCAGATCATACCATACACAAAAACCCACTGCAGGATCATGGTAAAGCATCCTTGTCTGGCACAAAGCATACAAACAATCAAGCTAACCATATCCATCCAGCCTATAATACTACTCATCCTGCATACAGTTATCCTAATGGTACTATTATTAACAATCTTTGCATTGCTAATGAAGATGAATCTGTTAATACCATCAACATTAAAAGAGCCCCAAAATGCAATGTGACTACGCGTAAAGGCAAAGTCACTATCCCAGGTCCTTCTGCCCGACAACCAAAGATCACCATACCTGGTCCATCCGCTAGACAATCCACCCCAGAACTGGAGTTCAACATTATTGAGCAATTAAATAAAACACCTGCTAAAATATCCATTCTTGAACTACTCTGTATTTCACCCATGCATAAGGCCATCCTCGATAAAGTATTGCAAGTCATCTGTCCCTACCAACATTGATGTCAACCATTTTGAGACTATGGTCGGATACCTGAACTCGCCTCACCACATGATCCAGGTGGATCTTTAAGTCCTGAAATTGAAGTGTTCCAGTTTCTCTCGGAAGTAGTACCATTGCGTAGAGCACAGAATTCTGAATCCGGCGCAACTCGAATGGGCGAAAAAGGAGTCCGTTTGCTCAAGTTACGCGCAGTCAAAGTTCGGTCAAAGGTTGGTCAACTCAGCTATCAGGGACGAGAAAAAAGGTGGAAAATTCATCGTCACCAAATTGGTTGAAGTTGGCGTCATCGCGAAGATCTCATCGAGACCTTTCCAACGGCGTTCGTTTCGTGCAAATCGGACGTCGTGTACGCGAGTTAGAGCCAGTCAAAGTTTTTGGTTGACCGAGGTACAAGTGGCATGGTTGCTGATGTCAACGTGACGTCATCGTGCTGATTTGGCAGATGGGCCATTGTACTGACGATGGCGTGGACCAATGTGGTCTTGACATGTGGCAGTCCGTACTATGATGACATCATCATTTCCACTACGGCGGATGACGTGGACCAATTAGGTGTGGACACATGTCCACTCGATGATGTGGCACGATGACTGGACAGGTGACGTGGAAGGCTAACTGGGCAGCATGGCGGACCATTCCACTCTTGACACATGGCAGGCGGATGATGTGGCATGGTGACGAGACACCGATGTGGCAATGACGTGGCTCCATCTGGCGGTGAGCTGATTTGTCCGTTTGTTGAAAATGTATGGGCGAGAGTTTTGAACCGCAGACCTCCGATTTACATGGTAACCGCCAGCCGTTATGCCATACACTCCGACCCAAATATGTGCGCGGTGGACTTTTTCTTTGTTACAATTCCGTTGGAAATTGTATGGCCGGCAGGAGTTGAACCCGAACCGGTCGGGTTATAAAATAATTACCCACCAATAAGCCACCGAAAATGGTTAATATGTACGTAGCACGGGTTTTATATAATGAGTTGTTAGGCCCGAATGCCTAAATAACCAATTATTGGTTATTAAAAACAAACCCCTAACCTCAATAGCCCAAAAATGATAAAGAATGAAGGGCTTAGAATATTTAGAAAGGGGATTTTGTTTTTATTTTGCTTTTATTGAGAGATGGAGTTGTTTTTAGGAGATATGGGGAAATTTTGTAAATCATATGGTTTTCTACCATATCAGGTAAACTTCAAGTATAAAAGAGAGGAGTCTTGGAGTGTTTTTCATCATCCATTAGTTGATCATCACTTCCTAAGATGATCCATCAGTTGATCATTCTCCATTGTATTCCTTTTTCTTGGTCTTTGAGAGGCTTTTTGTGAGAGAATTTCTTAGAGGGAATTAGGAGAATATTTGAGTTGTGATGTATTGATGTTTTGAGTCTTGTAGTAGATCCTATTAGGCAAAGTCAGTTTTCTTCCTCTTTGTTAGTCATCCCTAGCCTTGAGAGCTTTTGAGAGGGGTGTGAGTGAGAGACTTTTTATATGACTTTGTGGAAAGGCTACAAGATATTGTAAAGCAGTGTTACAAGAGGCTCGTGGAGATTGTACTGCGTTTCAGAACATTTCAATACATTGGTCACTCGATTGAGCTCGACCCGGAGACGTAGTCACGTTGTGGCGAACTCCGTAATCAAATTGGTGTCTTCTTGTCTCTCTCTTGATTCTATGTTTTGAATTCCTTCTGATTAATGTTCCTGCTACTTCATTGTTGATGTCTTTATTCCTTTGTTCATAATCACTTAAGCAACATTTGTCATAGATCCCTTCCGCTATACGGATCAAGTGGTATCAGAGCTTTGCTTGGCTAGTTTGCAGGAGTGATTGTGATTCATTTTTCTATTAGTGGACATTTGGAGTTTGGAGCAAAGATGGCATCAGAAAAGGGTGAATCTTCCAGGCTGACATTGACCCCATCCATGGTGGATGATCTCTTGTCAATGAAAGGCATGGTTGAAGAACTCTATCGAGACCATCGAGAGAAGGCTGATAGGATGCAAGAATTGGAAGAAGCCAATCGACGCTTGCAGAGAGAGAATGCAGAACTTCAGCGGATGTTGGAGGAATCCAACATGGAGAAGGAAAGACTGCAAAAGTTGTTGCAGGACATCTTAGAGGAGCAGAACAGGAGAAGTCCTCCTGTATCAGGGAGTGGACACATATGTGGTTTCTGTCCGCATTCCAAGGATACATCATCCTCATACTCCCCGCTTACACCGCCTGATAGTACGGGAGCTTCTTCAGCGATGAGGCCCATGGCTAGATTTGCTTGTGGCCATGATTGGGCTAACTCTCGTGGTACAGTAGAGTGTGCTTACTGTCGACAGAAGGAGTACCTCCAGACTCTAAATCTGCCTGATAGTGGCAGTAATTATCTCGAAGCCTCTTCTTCCATCAAACAGAAGAAGTCAACAGAGGATGAGCAAGACTCTTTTGCACACTTTGAGAAGCACACAAGAGGCATAGGATCGAAGCTACTCGGGAAGATGGGCTTCAAAGGGAAAGGCTTTGGTATTTCTGAGCAAGGCATCACCAATCCGATCGAGGCGAAGAAGCGTCCATGATACCAAGGATTGGGATTTAGAGGAGGAGATGGACAATCCTCTAAAGCTCAGAACTTCTGCAACCACTGTGGCATCAGTGGACATTGGGAAGCAAAGTGTTGGAAGCTGCATCCAGAGCTTCATCGTCAATTGAGGTCTACTGAGAGACCAAACCACCAAAAAGTTGAGGAGACGAAAGCAGAGCTAGCAGTAGCTACCACTTCTGAGGCAGTCCCAGGAGAAATTCAACCACAGCCTGAACAACCTGTGAAAGAGAGTTCCTTTGAACAGCTTCGTAAGAGTTGGGAACAACGCTCATCAAACTAGTATATCAGCTTGTGTGTGTTTATTACATCTTTTGTAGTGCGATGAATATGTTGATAAGCTAGTATTGTTTTGTGAGCTCTGAATAAACTTGTTGTAATAATTTTTATGAAGTTGTATTTCTCTAGAGATTGAGAATTTGTAAGGCTCTTGGAAGCCATGTCTTGTAATCTGGAAAGAGAATACTTTGTAACTTCTTACTGCAGGATAGCAATTTGTTGCTGATAGTTTCTTGCAGTTTCTTTTAGTGCGAAGCTTCAGTTGAAGAGCACTTTTTCAGACAGAGTTGTTGAGAACGGTTAACAGTGACCTTGCATGTTCTTAGCTTGAAGACTCAGTTGAGGCCATTTGGAGGATAAGTCTGAACTCAAATGGAGTTCTTGAAGGATTTATCGATGACCTTGTTGCAGGACCCGAGCTGTATGGTGGAGCCTTGAATCAGTTGTTCCGAAGTACAAAGGTGAAGGAATATGTCAGGCTGAGGCGCAAATCCGTGCTCGAGCAGTTGGAGGAGCAACAGAAGCATGCCAGAAAGAATAGTGAGAGATGTAGAATGCGAACTACCTATAAGAAGCACTGGGGGATAGGTTTATCATACTCAGTTTTTACTTCTTGCTTTGGGTGTTTTAAGTTCCATTTTTGAACTACATCATGACGAGTTGTGAATTCCTGCATTGCCGAAGTGTAAGACCCTAGCAGGCAGATGTGGCAGTGTATTTTAGTGTATTCAGATTGTGGCGAATGGCAAGATGCTGAATGCGAGATGTTTAGAAGGAACTATACACTTTTGGAGGACCAAAAGTTCTTCAGTGGGGAGGTTTGATCCAGGTGGATCTTTAAGACCTTAAATTGAAGTGTTCTAGTTTCTCTCGGAAGTAGTTCCATTGCGTAGAGCACAGAATTCTGAATCCGGCGCAACTCGAACGGGCGAAAAAGGAGTCCGTTTGCTCAAGTTACGCGTAGTCAAAGTTCGGTAAAAGGTTGGTCAACTCAGCTATCAGCGACGAGAAAAAAGGTGGAAAATTCATCGTCACCAAATTGGTTGAAGTTGGCATCATCGCGAAGATCTCATCGAGACCTTTCCAACGGCGTTCGTTTCGTGCAAATCGGACGTCGTGTACGCGAGTTAGAGCCAGTCAAAGTTTTTGGTTGACCGAGGTACAAGTGGCATGGTTGCTGATGTCAACATGACATCATCGTGCTGATTTGGCAGATGGGCCATTGTACGGATGATGGCGTGGACCAATGTGGTCTTGACATGTGGCAGTCCGTACTATGATGACATCATCATTTCCACTACGGCAGATGACGTGGACCAATTAGGTGTGGACACATGTCCACTCGATGATGTGGCACGATGACTGGACAGGTGACGTGGAAGGCTAACTGGGCAGCATGGCGGACCATTCCACTCTTGACACATGGCAGGCGGATGATGTGGCATGGTGACGAGACACCGACGTGGCAGATGACGTGGCTCCATCTGGCGGTGAGCTGATTTGTCCGTTTGTTGAAAATGTATGGGCGAGAGTTTTGAACCGCAGACCTCCGATTTACATGGTAACCGCCAGCCGTTATGCCATACACTCCGACCCAAATATGTGCGCGGTGGACTTTTTCTTTGTTACAATTCCGTTGGAAATTGTATGGCCGGCAGGAGTTGAACCCGAACCGGTCGGGTTATAAAATAATTACCCACCAATAAGCCACCGAAAATGGTTAATATGTACGTAGCACGGGTTTTATATAATGAGTTGTTAGGCCCGAATGCCTAAATAACCAATTATTGGTTATTAAAAACAAACCCCTAACCTCAATAGCCCAAAAATGATAAAGAATGAAGGGCTTAGAATATTTAGAAAGGGGATTTTGTTTTTATTTTGCTTTTATTGGGAGATGGAGTTGTTTTTAGGAGATATGGGGAAATTTTGTAAATCATATGGTTTTCTACCATATCAGGTAAACTTCAAGTATAAAAGAGAGGAGTCTTGGAGTGTTTTTCATCATCCATTAGTTGATCATCACTTCCTAAGATGATCCATCAGTTGATCATTCTCCATTGTATTCCTTTTTCTTGGTCTTTGAGAGGCTTTTTGTGAGAGAATTTCTTAGAGGGAATTAGGAGAATATGTGAGTTGTGATGTATTGATGTTTTGAGTCTTGTAGTAGATCCTATTAGGCAAAGTCAGTTTTCTTCCTCTTTGTTAGTCATCCCTAGCCTTGAGAGCTTTTGAGAGGGGTGTGAGTGAGAGACTTTTTATATGACTTTGTGGAAAGGCTACAAGATATTGTAAAGCAGTGTTACAAGAGGCTCGTGGAGATTGTACTGTGTTTCAGAACATTTTCAATACATTGGTCACTCGATTGAGCTCGACCCGGAGACGTAGTCATGTTGTGGCGAACTCTGTAATCAAATTGGTGTCTTCTTGTCTCTCTCTTGATTCTATGTTTTGAATTCCTTCTGATTAATGTTCCTGCTACTTCATTGTTGATGTCTTTATTCCTTTGTTCATAATCACTTAAGCAACATTTGTCATAGATCCCTTCCGCTATACGGATCACCACATCACCTTTTTAGACAATGACTATTCCTCACCTAAACCATCGCATAATGATGCCCTTTACATTGAAGTCTTTGTCCATAAACATAAGGTCAGACGAGTCCTAGTAGATGGCAGAGCAGGATTGAACATCTGCTCTCTAAAATTGGTCAAAGCTCTTGGTTTTTCTGATGCATGTGTAGATGCTAGCAAGAGCATCATCATTAAGGCATACGATGATGAAGAACGCGCTTCCAAAGGCGTTATTACAATTCCTCTTTGGGTAGGACCTGTCATCATAGATACAACATGCCAGGTCCTGGATAGTGATATACACTACAATATATTACTTGGTCGTCCATGGATCCATGCTCTAAAGGCTATTCCATCCACCTACCACCAATGCCTCAAATTTCCTTTTGATGGAACTAAGATCACCATCCTAGGAGATCCGGATCCATTCCAATACTGTACCAACCTACACTCTACTGCTGAGCACCAGGTGCCCATCAATCGAGAGGCTTCATCTTCCACAACATCCAAATACATTGACCCAGCAACACTTATGAAATCATCCATTCCATCATCTTCTACCACACCATCTCCATCGACCTCCATCCCAAGTAAAGATATTTAGATCCAGGACCTTGGTTGTGGAGAGTTCAAGTTAAATACGGCTTACTGTATAACCACAATACCGAAGCCACCTAAGGTCTATGGTAGACCATGCTTTGCAGTAGAGCACAAAATAACTTTCAAAGTCCCACCAAAAAGTGTTTTCACATGGTGGGGCGATATGGGTAATGAAATCATTATTGACATGGAAAATTGGATTAACAAAGACCTGACAGAGTTACCTCCACTACCCTTGCATGTCTATGGCAAAGGATATGATATATGCAAAGCACAAGGTTTTGATGGTACAAGCGGCCTTGGAAATAATAGCAACGGAAGACGGGAACCCATTATCATAAAGGCAAGACCAAGATACATAGGGCTAGGGTATGACCAAATCGGAATTGGTGATCAACGTACCCTTGAACCTTTAAGTAAGGTTGTAATGGCTATAGAAAGTGTTGAGACATGCGAAGAATCCCTAACCGAAACAGACTCAAATGAATGGGAATGGGGATTTGACAAAACCATCAGTGATTACAACATTGATGAACTATTCCTAGAACCTGGCCAACCTTCCTTTAAAGAGAGATTTCGCATGAAATATGACATTGACCATATTAACCGTCATTCTAAAAACAAGGAATGGGTAAGAATTCCTTGGAATCCAGAAACACACAAGGTGTTATCATCCATACCCGAACCATCCCACCCCATTCCTGAACCCACCCATGAGCCAAATTTATCTGAGCCCACTATCCATACTTTTGAAATGCCAACCACTAGTCACGATGATAATTTTATCCCATACTATGACTTTAAATTCGATTCATCTAACTCAAAATATGGACCTTCCATTGCATCAGACATGGAAGTGGAAATTGGCAACTTTTCTTTTACACTTGAAGCATCAATTTTCACACTTTCCACATCCTCCCCTTCCTTCACCAACACTGACAACAGAATCCCTCTTATTTATCCGCAACTGATCAACTGGGACCAACAAGATCCACCGGTAATGGACATATTTCAGAATGACGAGGCAATTGCAGAGTTCATGGGGCTAAGAGAAGGCATTCCATGGGGAGATCACAAAATAGGGTTCTCCATAGATCTAGATTGTATGGCTTACTTCGGGGAGACTGTGCAATCCTCCAGTCGCAAAAATGCAAAAAATAAAAAAGAAAAAGAAATGCCTTTAGGTGAAAACTGCAAGCCACCTTCTGGCAATAAAATAGTAAAAACAAAGGATGTATCCAAAGGTGAAAACCTCTCTAAGGCGCCTAAGGATGGAGGATTGGAATTTCTTCCCATAACATAGGAAAAATCGGCTATGCTTATTGAAGACGCAGTGGAAGTTAACATAGACACACCAAAGAATCCCAAAATGATTCTCTTGGCTGCATCATTGTCAGATGAAGAAAAACCTGAATTCAAACAATTCTTCACAGAAAGAAAAGTTAACTTCGCATGGTCATATGCTGACATGCCAGGGCTTGATCCTGAATTGGTTCTACACCATCTTCCTTTAATCCCAGGAATCAAGCCGGTCAAACAAAAGTTGCGCAAGATGCACCCATAGATTGCACTACTTGTCAAGGCAGAACTAAAAAAGTTACTGGATGCTAAATTCATAAGGTCAATTGATTATGTGGATTGGATATCAAACATTGTTCTTGTTACCAAGCCGAATGGACAAATCTGTATTTGCACGGATTTCAGAGATTTAAACAAAGCTTGTCCAAAGGATGACTTCCCCCTACCAAACATAGACATGATTGTTGACCTCACGGCAGGATATGAGATGCTATCTCTCATGGATGGCTTTTCAGGCTAGAACCAAATCAGAATTGCAACAGAGGATCAACATAAAACATCATTCACTTGTCCTTGGGGAACATACTGTTGGAACGTCATGCCTTTTGGCTTAAAGAGTGCAGGTGCAACATACCAGAGGACCATGACAACAATTTTCCATGACATGATGCACATTCTAATGGAAGATTATGTGGATGACCTATTGGCAAAATCTTTGACAAGGACAGAACATCTCAAAGTCTTAGATAAAAAAATTTGACGACTTGAGGATTACAAGGTTAGATTGAACCCAAAGAAATGTGTCTTTGGAGTCACTTCAGGCAAGCTACTAGGATACATTGTTTCAAGACAAGGCATTGAGGTTGATCCCACAAAAGTAAAAGCAATTTTGGACATGCCTCCACCAAAGGGAATTAGTGAGTTGTGCACACTTTAGGGAAGATTGCAGTCTATTCGTCGCTTCATTGCACAGTTGGTAGACAAGTGTCAACCATTCCAGTATCTACTCCACAAGAGCATTCCATTTGTATGGACAGATAAGTGCAACATGGCCTTTGACAAAATCAAAGAATATTTATTAACAGCTCCAGTATTAATGCCACCTATTGAGGGAAAACCATTGATTCTATATGTATCTGCAACAACAAATGCACTGGGGGCATTATTGGCACAGAATGATCATGAAGAAAAAGAAAGAGCCATTTATTACATCAGTCGCACATTAATTGGGTATGAACTCAACTATACACCCATTGAAAGGGCATGCCTGGCAGTTGTCTTTGCGGCACAAAAACTAAGACACTATATGCTAAGTCATCAAACACATCTAATAGCAAAGATTGACCCATTAAAATATCTCTTGAGTCGAGCAGCATTGACAAGTCGCTTGGAAAAATGGGTCATGGTCTTAAGCGAGTATGACATACAGTATGTGGAGTGTAAGGCTATAAAAGGTCAAGTAATAGCATATCAACTGGCAGATGCACCAATCCAAGCTACTCATCCACTGATCACTGATTTTCTGGATGAGTCAATCTTTCACGCAGAACCAGCTCTACCATGGAAATTATACTTTGATGGATCCCACACCGGGCATGGCTCAGGAGCAGGCATATTATTTATCACTCCACAAGGGGATTCAATTCCTAAATCATTTCGGATTGCTTTCCCTTGTACAAATAATATTGCAAAATACGAGGCATTGGTCACAGGTCTAAAAATAGCAATTCAATGGAAATTTCAGACACTCCTTGTATTTGGGGATTCTCAATTAGTTATCAACCAAGTGAATGATGACTATGACACAAAAGATGAAAATTTGCTCCCTTATAAGCGCGTGGTGGATAGTTTCTTAATGTACTTCAAAATCATTGCATTTGAACAAATCCCAAGAACACAAAATAAAGCAGTTGATGCAATGGCTACCATTGGATCTCTTTTAGACATTCCTAAGAATGTGTCACAGTTTGAACTCGTAGTGGAACAACTTTTGATGCCTACATATGATATTCCAGAGTCAACAATGGTGTGTGAGATTGTTGGTCCCAGCTTGCCTTGGTACCAGGATATTTACGACTACCTTAAATCCCAAATCCTCCAACCCAACTTGTCTAATAACCAAAGAAAATCCTTCATCTGAAAAGCAGCCAGACATACCATCGTCAGTGACACTTTATATCGCTATGGCTTTGACAACACCCTTCTTCACTGTCTCGACACTGATGAAGCCCAAACAACTTTACGAGAAGTACATGAGGGTATATGTGGATCTCATTTGAGTGGTCCAACCTTAGCTAGGAAAGTCACCAAACTGGGTTACTACTGGCCAACATTGGAAAAAGATGCTCTTCAATTTGTCAAAACATGTCGGAAATGCCAGGTGCACGGTGATCTGATCCACGCACCTGCACAAGAATTAAGACCTGTCACTTCTCCATGGCCTTTTTCACAATGGGGACTTGACCTCGTGGGTAAGATCCATCCATCCTCTTCAAATGGCCATAAATTCATAATAACTACCACTGAGTATTTCACTAAGTGGATTGAAGCCGTCCCTCTCACCTACATCACCGGCAAGCAAATATCCAAGTTCATCCTAAATTACATCATTTGCTGATATGGTGTCCCATAATCCATCATCACAGATAACAACTGCCCATTCAAAAATCAGGACGTCCGTGAACTCTATGAGCAATTCCACATCCAACATCATTTTTCCACCCCATACTACCCACAAGGTAACAGCCAAGTTGATGTGTCCAACAAAACAATCCTTCGTATTCTGAAGAAGACCGTCAACGACGCTGGCCGAGATTGGCACCTCCAACTTAATCCTGCTTTATGGGCCTATCATACCAGTATCCGCACCCCCACTAGAGCCACTCCATTTTCCCTAGTCTATGGATTTGAGGCCATATTACCCATCGAGGTCGAAATTCCTTCTCTCTAAGTCTCTTTGAAAGGAATGATTGATGATGAAGAGTATAGACATACTCGCCTACATGAACTAGAAATGCTACAAGAAAGATGACAAAATGCCTTAAATCATCTACAGGTATATCAAAACCATCTTTGCAGAAGTTATAACAAAAGAGTCATGGTGAGAAAGTTCGAAATTGGTGACTTGGTTCTCATGCAGAATCCCAGAAATCAAGCAGATCGTGAAAAGCCTGGCAAGTTTGAGGCTAATTGGCTTGGTCTGTATATCATTACTGCCACATTTGGTTCTGGAGCTTATCAGCTGGCTACACCTGATGGAGAATAGTTAACAGAACCTATCAATATTTTACACCTGAGAAAATTCTACACATAGCATCAGAGAGCTTGGGCTAAAAACCTACAAAATACAAAAAAATTGGAAAATACAAAAAATCATCCCTTGATGAAAACCTGGCAAACAGGTGTCTTGGTGACACCAAAAAAATTGAAAAATGACAAAAATAGTAAAAAGAAATGAACTCATCCAATAGAGAAAACCTAGCAAACAGGCACTTTGGATAGGTACCATGGTGAAAACCAGGCAAACAGGCGCCATGCGTAGTCAATCGTTGCTTCGCCATCTACTGTCACTCAAAACGACCTTTATACATTTGTTATAATCACAAAGGCTTGACACATTCATGACATCCATCCTAAGTCCTATCAATTTCGACCATGGTTAACATTTGGTTGACATCAGTCATGGCATATCCTTACCTTTGACTTGCGTTTACCTATCTCCATGTCATTCCGAAATCGGATACTCCCACTCTATCTAGGGGAAAGACCTTTATCATGCCATTGCAATGGGTATCGCACATGATTCTGCATTCTAAAAAGTCCTGAAAAAATCCTAAAAATCTGAAAAAGTCCTGAAAAAATCCTAAAAATTTGAAAAAGTCCTAAAAAAATCATAAAAATTTGAAAAAGTCTTGAGAAAATACAAAAACATCCAAATCAATGTCAAAATCCAAAAACAGGGTCAAAGTCAATCTCTAATCAATCCAATCAATCCTATCAAAATCAATATTCTGGTCCAAGTCTGAACTACGTTGTCTCTGCGCACTTGCTACGTAGGCAAGATTCATCTTTGAATCCCCGAGACATTAGGTCAGTCCTTCTAGGTTTGTCAAAATAAATCATGATTCAAACTATTGTCCTTTGGACAACATCTTTGGTTGTGTCGAACTACGAAGTCTCTGAGTGCATGATGTAGGCAAGGCCATCAATCGATGGACCTCCGAGGTCGCACTAGGTCAGTCCATTAGGGTTCATGGCACTATAAATTCACACACGTCAAAGTATCTTCAAATCAAGCAAATCTTGGGGTTGGGGCCCTAGCTCGGTTGGCTAAATCTTTCCTATTGCAGGAGGTTGGTCATGAAGTCTAGTCTCCCCCACCCCCGTGGTACCGGAGGGCATGTCACACCAGCGCCGCCGGTCACATTAAAAAGTTTACCAAGCACACTGCAATTTATAGGGGATCGTGCTACCTGATTCCTGTAGTCTAATAAATTATTAAAAAAAAATCAAGCAAATCTTATCAATCTATCAACAATATGTTCCATCAAACATTTTTAGTCAATTCAGCATGTCAACAATGACATGTAGTCAAAATCATATCAAGGCAATTCATCTGGAAAATTTTGGGTTCTTCTTCAGATGTGTCCTTCTAAAGAGAGACTCTCATCACTTCTGTATGCTTCTAGATGTGTCCTTCCTAAGCATCGTCATCATCACCTAGCATTTTGATGGATTCTCCTAGCTCCAAGAATCGATCTCCTAGATATCAACGTCATTTAGGATGTGTCCTTCCTAAATTTGATATCGCTCGACATGTAACAAACATTTGACATTAAAACACTTGGAAAACACTTGGAAAACTTTGTTTTTTCTGTCTTTTGATGATTATCAGGATATTAGTTCCTTATGTCTTAGGAACAATGACATATCATGATGATTATCCTTGTCTACTTATCACTCTACTACTAGTTTCTCTAGGATGTCCTAACTTAAGGATTTAGAGAAGCAACGACATAGTATGACGATTTTACTGTCTATTTCTTACTATCAAGTGGCTAGTTTCTCCACGATATCCTATCATCAAGATTTAGAGAAGCAACAATGTCTCATGATTAGTTTGGTTTTTCTGGGGGTTGGTCATGATAAGTGGCTAAGGGCAACTGCGTTCCTTACATGAGTTATGGTCATCCTTTGTCTGTGACTGTTGATCTACGTGATGGTTCGATCTTGCACACTATTTATCTATATCATATCGTAGTGTTTGTCGACCATCCTGACATTTTTGCCCAATGATGATTAAAGAGCAACTAGGATAGCACTATAGCAAAGCTTTTGAAGGATTTTTAATTTTTTGCACTAACATACATATCTTTCTTCGCACTAACAAGTGGATCCGCCTCCACTCGCTCCTCCGCCACCACCTCTACCTCTACTCTCTCCTCAAGCACCACCTCCACCTCCTCCTCACATCCTCTAGCCTCCTCGGCTCTCGCCTTCAGCTCTCTCTCCTCCCCCTCCTCCCGAATGGGTGATAATGGTACACCACCCACTCTCTGTCTCACTCTCCTAGGCTGCCTCCGCCCTTGGTCATCTCTCCTCCTCCTGGTACCCCTGCCATCTCCCTCACCTCCTCCATCTCCCCCACCTCCTCCATCTCCTCCACCACCGTCGTCACCTCCACCTCCTCCATCTACCCCATCTCGGCCTCCATCCCTGCCTCCATCTCTACCCCTGGCACATCTGCCATCTCTCCCTCCATCTCTACCACCCCGACCTCTCCTTGGTACTCGCAGAATAATTGATCTCTAATCAATGGATGGTGGACCATCTGGATCTGTCAAAGGAATGGGCCTGTGAACTTGCCACCAGGTGTCAAACTCGACCGATGTGCCCGCATCTGCTGGACCCCCTCTCCATACCCACTGAATGGCCACTAAGTTTTCAACCTGCTGCTCTGCCACGGTCACTGATATGGGTGGCCCCCACATGGTCTCTCTAGAAGATTGAGCATACTGTGATGTGCCTACTGGCACAATATGCTACTCTCCAAACTGTCGTAGTACCTATTGGGGTAGGGACATCTCAATGATCCGCTGTGTCTGCACCGTGCGACCAATAAGGTACCAAAACTATCTACAAAAGGACAAGTGGCCATCCTCATCTACCCACTGAGCACAATCTCTGTACAGCCTCCAAACAAAGCTGATCATCGTATCAATCCGATGACGCCAGTACCTGGTATCTCCAACACGAGTCTGGCTGACTGATCCTGCATACAAATAAACGTATGGCATCCCATCACCTAACTGTTGCATCTGTACTGGTGGTCGAAAGATGGGAATACGCTCTCATACCCAAATCATGAGTAGGGTGGTCCCGCAACTGATACTGTGCCCCTAGAGATAGACTACCTCATGCAACTGGTGGTACAACATGGCCAACAAGCATGGCCCCCAAGTGAAAATAGTCTTTTGTGACCTCATGCGAACAAGAACATCCCCCCATCCAATAGGAAATCCGTGACCATGATGATCTGGGATCAGCAATCCAGCAATCAGGGTCATGAGTATGGCATCAAATCAGGGAAATCAGTTGGCTACAATGTCCCAGCCGATCTCATAATCGTCTAAAGCCAACTATGCACCATCGGTACCCTCATATCTCTCTGTCAAGACCTGCCACCCTCAGTGTGGGTCATAGACCACCCTCTCTCCGCTGATCAGAATGTGGAGAATGCGGTAAACATCCTCCAAAGTCACAATCGCCTCTCCAGTAGGCAGGTGGAACGAGCAGGTCTCAGAATGCCATCTCTCGCAAACCTCTGTTTGCCCGAATAACGGGCATATACATAACATGGTATAGGCCTAGGGCCATCAGTCGCTGCCTCTGTGAGTCGATAATAGATAAATGTATAGAGGATAACCATAATTTTGTAGCATTCATAAACATTTGCATGTGTGACAATTCTATATACTTCAAGAGATTCATATGTCTTTGTCCCCAAAAACTTGCATAGTCTGTTAGAAATATGAAATGGAATGATAACCCAAGGAACTTTATAAGAGATATTCAAAGATACATAAATTGGAAAAATATAAACAATGCAAACCAGTGACTCCAAGAGATATGCAAGGTCAAAATGACAAAAAAATGCATTAAGAGCTTCCAAGATGAAAAATACAAGCTAGGTAATGATTTTATATAGAACTAATGAGAGGATGTAGGTGGTAAATCAACCACTATGAATTGACCACCAATATCCACCAATATGAAATATGGTGATGAAAATAGTAAATGCTCATCACCTTATCTCCTAATTGTTAAATAATAAACTCACTTTATTATCTTGATAAATATTAATAAAAGTATATAAATAACTTATAACTAAGGGAAAATAAATTATCCCACTAGGAAAATAAAACCATAAACTAACACCCCTCTTTAAGTGTAGTTTAGGAGGATGTCAAGATGTTGGGTCTTGAAAAATGAGGCCATGTTAGTTACCCATGTACATATAAAATTATCCCTCAAAGAAGAAGAAGCATCCCACCTCATAAATAGAGAGAGAGAGAGAGACAACATTCCCCAAAATATAGAGAAAGAAGAGAAAGACTAAATAGACCCCCAAAAGAGGACACCAATCGAACCCCAAGAAAAGCTTGTAAGTTGAGGAACTTTCTCTCAATAAAGGGTTTAGTGAAGATGTATGCAATTTTATCTAATGTCGGACAATACATGAGATCAATACTCAACTCATGAATTAGCTCGTAAATGTAGTGCATGTTGATCTCAATGTGTTTGGTTTACTGATGATGGACCAAATTGTGAGAGATTTGTATTGAAGGGAAAAGAATGTGGATCTAATGACCCAACAGTGTGGAATACATTCCCTTAACACCTTTACTAAAGGGGAGAGAAGCAAAAATGAAAAACTAATAGTTTCTAAAACTTATAGAGATGCATACAACCATGGCAATGAGAAACCAGAAAGATAAGCAAACAAAGATGACATAGTATTTACATGGGAAAACCCTTTCAAGCAAAAAACCCACCACACAAAGTCAAATCAATTGTATTATAGTAATGAATCAATTAGATACAATATCCAGACTTCTTTGCTCAGCTCACAATCATCTAGAGAGTTTCAGATTCACTGTTACAATGTTTTCACAACATACAATTCAAAACCCTCTTCAAGAACTCACGTCCTTCTTGTTCTTCAGCTCGCGACTTCAACTTGCTCTGCAACTTTCGACTCAACTCAACTTTTTTAACTTATGAGAAAATAACACATCTCATCCAAATGTAACCGACCCAGAAGAGCAATGAAGTCCATCCTCAAATCACGCATCTGGTCGAATCTGACAGATCTCCTGCAACAAGCCATCATTGCATTCAAAGCCATTACCAAAACGGTTGAGCTCACCACCCTTCGTTGACAAATGCAACTTCCACAATAACTATCTTGGTATCTATACAATCACTATTCAACCAGGTGCCACACATCCAAGACCCATCAGCAATTGCAGCTAACAGAGCAACCAAAACGGTCAAATAGACATCGGGCACGACCAAGACTTCAAGTCATAAATAGCATTGTCGGAGTCGGAGTTGGAACAGGAGTCGAAACAAGACTCCACCGAAAATACAAACTGCTAGAGTCGGAGTCGGAGTCGAAGTCAGAACTGGAGTCAAAACATGACCCTACCAAAATTACAGGTTCAGGAACCAATTCGGTTCCACGTCCGCCCACGACAAAGGGGAACTCATCGAAAACAGTTCTGACTAGGTAAAGTCAACCCGGGGTCAAACCAAGATGGGAACACAAAAGATCGAAGTCGGAGTCGGGGATAGAACAGGAACAGAAACAGGACTTTACCAAAAGTCCAAGATTAGGAACCAATCCGGCTCTGGTTCCGCCTCCACCAACTGCAAGAAACAATAATCCAAAACTAGGACAAGGCAGAGGAAAACACCCCGAGGAGAATCCAAACATCCAGAAGAACCAGATCACAAAAGCAGGAATCAGACCCGAAGTTGGAACAGAAACTAAAATAGGAACTTGGCAAACGGACATTGCCAACTTCCAAAACTGGTTTCGCCTCCGCCAGAACCTGCGAAGCGACGTGAGAAGAAACAAATGGTAGGAAGTGATTCGGAGTAGGAACGAGAACCGAAACCCGGAACGTAGGCAAACAGAACAATGCCAAGTTCCATCCCAGTTTCGCCTCCGCCAGAGACTCAGAACTTAGGCAAACAAAACAATGCCAATTTCCATCCTAGCTCCCCCTCTGCCAAAACTTTGTAAACAACACAAAATCACCAAGTCATGAAAATGAGGACTTCAAGTTGGAAGTTGAGACATAATTTCTCAACATGTATCACATTTTGGTTGTCACAAAAGATTACTATGGGCTTCGAGAAAGGAATGCAAAACTCATTAAAAAAATTATCAAGCTAAATATCCTCAATATTAGTATTATTTTCTCCTCAATACTCAACCTTTGTAGATTAAAGAGTATTAGAATATTGCTTCTTTCTTGACCAATAAAATTGACTAGAACCAAGGGAGAAGCAATACCCTGAAGTCAACATGTTATCTTGAGAATCCCCTACCCAATCTGAATTTATGTCTCTCATCAAGTCAAAGTCCATTCTCACTACATTGTGAATTCTATAACTATGAGTGTTGGCATATGGCTGGGGAGATTGGCTCGTAAGTGTTACCTTTGATGGCAACCCAAGTCATGCAACTTAAGTATAATTTTGGTTTCTATCGGCAGAACAAAATAAAGAACAGTGCATCTAGTTAAAAGAATAAAAGTTTATCTAAATACCCCACCAGACAAATATTTTGGATTGTGGATCTCTGAGAAAGGTTTGTTGATGTTTGTAGTATCTTGTTTTTGATGTGCACTCACTAGTACGTGATATAGGAGATATGATGCACTAATTTGTTAATTATCTATGCTAGAAGGCCGACCCGACAAAGATAGAAATCACGGATGTATAAGATGTAATTAATTATAAGTTTTCATGTTGTATTAAGTGTTATTTGGGTCCTCTCTTTTTATTAACTCGCTGTGGAGGATGCACACAAATATTTTTGTGTTAGATCTATCCAACAAGTTAAAAGTAACTTAATATTTTATAAAGTCATTTGTTGGATGAATAAGTCTTTGATCGCGGATATATATAAGAGGTTGTTTTTATCATTTAAGCATGAAAGAAGGTATGTGAATAAGTGTGTGTATGTGTGGAAGTTCAAGTTGTGAGATTCAACAGTGCAGTAGTGTGAATTTGATCATAAGCGATGCAAAGAACATAAAGGAGCATAATAGGGCAGAGCGAAGTGTAGAATCGGAAAGCAGATTCATAATAAAATCTATGAGCTTCACTAGAACTATCACCAGACATGAATAGATGCTACTATCTTAGTTCACCCTTCAGATGGTTTTAATTTGAATTTCGTTGGCAGTAAACCTTTTCTCTTTGAGCAGTGAGCTCTAGGCGGTGCACCTGAATGCAAGTGCATTCCTTTTGTAAACAATTATATTTGAGTAACTCAAATTATGGATTAACCTCCACTGTGGTTTTTCCCCTAATAGGGTTTCCACACAAAAATTTGTGTGTCATGGTGTTATGAATGTTTACTTTGAATGAATACATATTTTCTTTAATACAATGATGAAATAGTTTCATGTTTTGGATGGATGGAGTTTAAATATTGTTGAACACTGATTCACCCCCCTTCTCAGTGTTCCCTTGAGTCCAACAATTGGTATCAGAACTTGTTCCTCTCAAGAACTTTTACAGCTTGAGGTGGATCTTGGAATTTGATGGACTCTAGTAGTCTTCAACAATAGCTTATGGTGGCTCTTGATGACCTTGATCAGTCTAAAGTAGAAGTTCAAGAATTAAAATCAAATCTTAGAGATGCAGAAAAAATCATTTAGTCATTAAAGGATCAGATATTTAAATCCAGGGTGAAGAGGAAGGATCTCTATGATCATATCAAGAAGAAGGAGAACGAAGACATGGGTGATGCTCACCTAAATCAAATAATCAAAGAATGTGAAAATATTGCTAGAGACAATACAAACCTAAAACGTGAGATGGAATCTATGATGATGAAGATGACTAAATAAATAGAAGAAAGGAAGAAAAATGAAGAAAATACTGCTCAGACCCTGAAAGAGAAATTTGATGAATGCAGCAGAATAAATGGAGAATTCACTCAATTGGAAAGTGAATTACAAAGAACTAGAAACAATGAAGAAAAACTTGGTAAGCAGATTACTACTCTTAGGAATGATCTTGTCATTGCAAATGAATACAAAGAAAATTTTAAAATTAGTTCAGTAAAACTTGATGAGCTAACTCAAGGATAGAAGAATGGAAATGATAAGAGAGGTCTTGGATATGAAAAGGGAGAAATTTCCAAATCATGACAAAAAGAACTTCAGACAAAACATAAATGGAAGATATCTGGTAAGACAACCTAATGCACAAAATTTTAATGTCTATTATTTTTCTTGTAATAAGTTTGGTCATATGGTTGCTCAGTGTAGAAATAATTTGAAGTCAAAAATTTCATCATTCTCTGGTCAATGTTTCAATTGCAAAAAGCATTGTCATAAATCAACTAAATGCATAAACATATCAAGTCACTCTATTGGCAGAAGAAATGTTGAATGTTATACTTGTGGGAAATTTGGGCACATTGCTAATCAATGCAGATCGAGAAGAAACCAATGGAATGGACAAGGAAACATTGTGTGCTATAACTACAACAAGTATGGTCATATTGCAAGATTCTATAGAAGCAAAAAGGTAGACATAAGAGGTTTGGTATACAGAGGTAGAAATACATAGAAAAATAATAAAGGGAAAGAAAAGATAACTACAGAAGAAATCAAAGATCAGATGAAGAAGACATGGATAAGGAAAATTGATTCTGATGCTGGAAATGGTTCCACACCAGAACCTAATTCTGGTAATTCTTCTGGTAATTGATTTCAGGCCACTAGCCTAGGGGGAGTTTTACAATAAAATATTTCATCCCCTATTTATGGATGGTATCGGAATGTAGAGAATAGTCGAGAAAGTGCACCCATTATGTACAAAATTTTTGGATGACTTTTAGCAATGGGAATTCAAAAAATTCATAGGTCCATAGAAGATTTTTCTGTCATCGTCTGAGAAAATAGAGTCTCTGGAAAACTTAGGGAAAATGCATTTATTGCGCATGTGCAGGCTATAAAATTCAAGTCGGAGCCGTCATTTCTCACTTTGCATTGTCAAAGAGAATAAGAAGAGCACTCGATTGGTGGATTTCGAAGCAGCAAAATCAATTTCATTAGTAGATCTTGAAATCTATCAAGTGTTTCAAATCATTCTCGGACTATTCATACATTTTGTGTGGTTGTGAACCCTAATCATGAAAATGGAAAATGGAACAAATTAAAAGGTTGATCACTCTAGATGAATATAACACTGCAAAGATTAGGTCTATAATGAATGTGTTGCTCCCTGATGAATTAAAGCAATTGAGCGAAGCCAAGCATGGAAATTTGGATATGTGGAGAGAGTTTTCATACCTTGAGAATGCAGAATTTGTGAAATTCATATTAAGAATATTACATGGTGATGTATTAACTTTGGATAAACCTTACATCATCTCAAAAGAGGCAATTGAAAAATTAACTGGTTTTTGCAAAATTGGAGATGTTCTTAGGAAGAAATCTATCTGGGACAAAGAGGTTGAAACCCTAACTAGAATAAGAGGAGATCAAAGAGCTCTACTGATCACAACAATCAAAAATCTTGTTATGAAGTACATTGCACATGGGATAACATATAAAATCTTCTACATAAATTGAGAAGGAGCTACATCAGCTACCATAGTATACATTGCTCACAAAATGATAATTGAAGGTCAGAACTTTGACCTACGCAGATTGTTAAAAGATTAGATGATGGAGAATGTTCATCTGACAAAGGATTCAAGATATCCATTCAATTTTGGCACTTTAAATATATGTCTGGTTATGTATTTTCTAAGTTGGTTGTCGAAAATCGACAATGTAGCATGGAAATTAGACAAACCGGTATGCAATCAAATATACTCTTATTCTAAGAGCTTGTCTAATTGGGATTTGGAATTTGAAATTTTTTGTAAGAATGTGCTTGTAAAGTGTGGATCAGTCATTATTTCCCCTCTGGTAAGAAAAATGGAAGTTGGTTCCTATTCTGGTGGCACTAATAGAGGATAGGAAATTACTGAATATAGCCCTCTAAAAAGAAAAGTTTCTAGGATTGAGGGAAAAGGAAAAGAAAAAGAAATTGTGGAAATTCCAGATGAAGAATTTGATGAACCTAAGAATTCACTGGAAAATGAATCCGGTCTTGAAAAAGGTAGTGGGGAAGAAGAAGATCTAACTAAAGAAAAGCTATAGAAGCTTATCCAAAGTGCAGGTGGCATGTAGAAAATTGCAAGGTTATGGTCAATCAGACCATCATATGGTCAAGACTTGATTTTGGAAATTCTAAATGCTCATATTGAGAACTATAAGATAACATTGGAAAGTTTGAAGGACATTCTACCCAAAGAGATGATTGAGTGTAGCAAAGAATCAATGGGCTCTGAGGTTAAAAGCAAAGAAAAAAGTGAAGTTGTCTCTCACCTGAAGGAACAATTTAGATTATCCCTTTCCAAACTGAAGAAGAAAATGAATGAGTTGATACTATGCATTAACCCAGCCATAGGCATCTACAACTATTGCATCCATTGGCCCCATGCAGTCAACAATTACAAAGAAAAGTTGGATCAGATTGAAGCAGAATTAAATGACATTGGAAAAAGATCTGACATATCTCAAAATCCAAATGACATTATCAAGAAAAGAATCTAGGAGTTACAGTCTGAAAAAATAAAAATTCAACTCTCCAAGAATGTTCTTGTGGATACTTTTTGGAAGGTAAAGGATCTAATTAAATGCAAGTTGGAGCAGATGATGAAAATTCTGAAGATTGGTGAGAAATTGGAAGAAGCAATTACAATTCTTGAATCTCTCATTGAGATTATCAACAAGACTTCCAAGAACAATAGCTTGATCATTAATATTGGAATTGCAATTGATGGTTGGAAGAAGTTCCTTCCGGAAGTGAAGAAGAACAATAAGATAATCTTCTAAAGATAGCAGTGAATTATCTTCAATTTTTTGCAATTTTGATCAAAGGAGGAGAATTGTAAGCATATATGTGTTAAATTTATGAAGCCTTAAGAATTTTGAACACATGTTTTTTCACTTTTTGTCTTTTTGGCATATGGCATCCATGCTTTGTCATTGATGTCAAATGGGGAGAGAATTTAATGAAAAATGCTTTATAAATCTCAGGGTGAGAAAGTGCAGCAAACAGTTTGGTAGTGTACCTTTGATGATTTTGGCACTTAGTCATTTTTCACTAAGTGTTGCCATCAATGCCAAATGAGGAGATTGTTGGCATATGGCTGGGGAGATTGGCTCGTAAGTGTTATCTTTCTTTAATGGCAACCCAAGTCATGCAACTTAAGTATAATTTTGGTTCCTATCGATAGAACAGAATAAAGAATAGGGCATCCAGTTAAAGGCATAAAAGTTGATCTAAACACCCCACCGGACAGATATTTTGGATTTTGGATCTCTGAAAAAGGTTTGTTGATGTTTTTAGTATCTTGGTTTTGATGCGCACTCACTGGTACGTGATCTAGGAAATACGGTGCACTAATTTGTTAATTATCTATGCTAGAAGGTTGACCTGACAAAGATAGAAATTGTGGATGTATAAGATGTAATTAACTATAAGTTTTCATGTTGGATTAAGTTTTATTTGGGTCCTCTCTTTTTATTAACCGACTGTGGAGGATGCGTAGAAATATTTTGTGGTGGATCTGGCCAACAAGTTAAAAGTAACTTAATATTTTATAAAGTTGGTTGTTGGATGAATAAGTCTTTGATCGTAGATATATATAAGAGGTTGTTTTTATCATTTATGCATGAAAGAAGGTCTGTGAAGAAGTGTGTGTATGTGTGGAAGTTCAAGTTGTGAGATTTAGCAATGCAGTAGTGCGAATTTGATCATAAGTGATGCAAAGAATATAAAGGAGCAAAATAGGGCAGAGTAAAGTGCAGAATGAGAAAGCAGATCCAGAATCAGATCTATGAGCTTCACCAAAGTTGTCACCAGGCATGAATAGATTCTACTATCGCAATTCACCTTTCAAATGGTTTTAATCTGAATTTTTTGGGCAGTAAGCCTTTTCTCTTTGAGCATTGAGCTCTAGGCAGTGCGACTGAATGCAAGTGCATTCCTTTTGTAAACAATTATATTTGAGTACTCAAATTGTGGATTAACCTCCACCGTGGTTTTTCCCCTAACAGATTTTTGACGCAAAAATTTGTGTGTCATGATGTTATGAATGTTTACTTTGAATGCATACATCTTTTCTTTAATACAATGATGAAATGATTTCATGTTTTGGATGGATGGAGTTTAAATATTGTTGAACACTAATTCACCCCCCTTCTCAGTGCTCCCTTGAGTCCAATAGTGAGTACCCTTAATTTAGTGAATAATCCACTTAGTTTTTTTCCAATATCATGTGGCTCCTTTATGAATGAAGAGACCATGCCTATGTAATATATGAAATTTCAAGTCTCATGTGAGTTAGATAGATGATACTACCAACAAGCTGGTAAAAAGTGTAATCCACCAAAGGTGAAAAACACTTAGCCTCAAGTTTGACCCCTGATAGAAATGGAATTGACACGGTCTTATAATCATTCATGCAAAACATGTGGAGCATATCAAGTACCTACTTTGGATTTGCAAGAGAGATACCTAAATAAGATTGACTAGTCTCAATCTCTAATAAGTAGTGAAATAATCCCAAGTCTAACATCAAAAACTAATCATGAAGGGAAGTTTCACTACTTGAATGGTGGATGAGTGACTTCCTCTGACCAAAAAATTATTGAAATAGAGAACCAAGAATGTGTGAGTATCATCCTATTTTAGAATGTAGGAATTGGGATCAAAATGGGAATGAGTGAACCCAAATTTTAGGAGTCCATCTTGTTATACTAAGCCCAAGGGGACTATTTGAGGCCATAAAGATACTTTTAAAGATAAAAAACAAGTGAAGGATCATGTATTAACCCTTTTGGTTTCTCCATGTATATCTCCTCCTAAAGGTCACTGTGAAGAAAGATACTCTTCGCATCCATCTAATTAACTTCACATTTATGAGTTGTGGAAATAGAAAGCACAATTTGGATGGAGTTCATTTTGGTGAAAGGTAAAAAATTCCAAAAGCAGTCAATACCACAAACCTAGGAGAATCCTTTTGTAATAAAGTCAGTTTTATGCTTATCAAGTAACCTATTTACAAAAAAACTTGTCCAATATATCCACTTACATCAACACAAGTTTTCTTCCCTTAGGAAGAGGGACAAGACCCCAAGTGTGGTTCCTCTCCAAGGAATTGAACTCTTCTTGCATAGATGCATTCAAATCAAGGATACCAAAATCTTCTCAAAAGTATTGTGGATCATAAGTTGTAGCAAGGAAGATATGTGGAGCCTCTTGAAATTTCAATCTTGATCTTCTATGATCTAAAGTATCCCCTACCCAATCCCCTACTAATTGCAATGTATAATGAGACCAAAGAGGCCCTATAGATAACGTAGGTGGAGAATCAGGAGGAGAATCATCAACCTCTTAAGGATGTTTATACAACCCCTCATTATCATTGTCATCATTTGAAGTGGAGGAAGAGGACTCTTCATCAACATTGGAAGTATTATGATCCTCTAAAGAACTATCATCATTGATGAGTCTAGTTTATGGTTTAATTTTGATAAAGTTTGTTATCCATTTGTTGCAGTTGTCATAGACTTTAATGCTTGGATATTGACCTTTTTATGATATTTCCTTAAAACCATAGACTTTGGACATGAACTTATTTTCATAACTTTTAAATGATATTGACATGCTATATGAACTATCTGTTGAGAATTTTGTGTTCAACTTCCAGTTTGTACCTCTATTTTTGGACTTGGCAAAAATTTGTTGTTTCCACCTTTACCGCGTCTAGCTTATTTTTGTCCTTGCTACTTTACCATGGTTGTGCCTTCATCCCTAGGTGGTTACCGCCTTACCGTGGGTGGTGGGTCCACTCACCGCGGTGAGACCACCTGTGGTCGCCCTAGTAGTTACCACCTTACCGCGGGCAGTGGGTCCACTCACCGCGGTGACTGTGGTCCTTCGGCGGTTACCGCCCTACCATGGGGTGGCCTGGTGGCCCCCATGGTAGCAAGGAATGACCGCTAACGGTTAGCATGGCCGTTATCGCCACACCATGGGTCAACTCCAACTAGACAATGGTAGCACGGTGCAGACAAGGAGCGATCTCGGATGGTCATGTCGCCACATCGTGGACGGGTCGGTTGGACTCAACAGTAGTGTGGGGTATCTTTGGTAGAGCTCAGTGTTGTTGAAGAGTGAGCTCGAACGAGCTCACCGCATTACCATAGGTCGACTCGGATGGAGCAGCGGTAGCGTAGGCAAGACAAGGCAGAGCTTGGAGGCACATATTGCCACATTGCAGATGGGTCAGTTGGGCTCGGCGGTAGCACGGGGAAGCATGGGTGAGCTTGGCAGAGCTCACCACTTTACCTCTGATGGGTAGAGTCAGCTCGACGGTGGAGCGATAGAGACTTGGAGAGCTCAAGTGAGATCGGACCAACCTTTGACTGAGTTGGACTCGGAGTCAGAAGTGATAGACAAATGGGATGCAGACATGTGGCTTAGTGTCTGAGCGATAATTGGCTAAATTCCAAAGAAGTCATAGAAATTATTGTAGGTCGACTTAGGGTGGCAGACAGGACCCGATTTGGGTAATGATAGTTAATGCCTGGGTGGCTCGATGTAGGGAGATCGACATAGGCAGATCGGTTGTGTGATAGGATGAGATTTTTATGAACCTGATGGTCGATGATTGTTGATGACATTGAATGAAAAGTATGTCTTTCTAAGTCGGGTACATTTTGTGATTTATGTCAACTAGTAAGAGAATTCAAACTATATGTTAGAAAATAACATTGTAACAGTGAGATAGAACTTAAGAACTATTGTGAGATGATCAGAGAAGACTGAAGTTTTTTGTATGAACCTTTTTACTATAATACAAAAAATATCTTGCTTGGTGTGGTGGGTTTTTTATGTGTAAAGGTTTTCCCACGTATATCTTGTGTCATCTGTGAACACTTAATTCTATTTTCTATTTTATGTCGGTTGTATTTATCTCAAGTATTTTTAGAAGCTATAAGAACTAGTTTTTGCTTCTCTCCCCTATTGTATTAGTGTTAAGGGAATGTATTTCACACTGTTGGGTCATTAGATCCACCCTTGTTTTCCCTTCATGTGGTATCAGAGCCCGGCCCGTTGTGTTATTCTTGAGAGAAAGCTTAGTTTTTTGTGCTAATATTGTTTCAATGGGAGTCTTGCATTGTTAAAACTTGTTTCTATTTAAGATGGCGAGTACTTCAAGCAGAATAGATATTGAAAAGTTTAATGGCAAAAACTTTGAGTTATGGAAACTCAAAATGGAAGACTTGTTGGTGGATAGAGACCTCTAGTTAGCAGTGTCTAGAACCAAGCCACAAAGTATGATGCAAGAGGCTTGGGATTTTGCTGATAGAAAAGCAAGAGGTCTGATAAGACTGAGTCTAGCCAATTTTGTACTCCTGAATGTCCATGAGGAGCAATCTATAGCTTCATTATGGAAGAAGCTTGGTGATATTTATCAAGGAAAGTCTCTAGTAAATAAGTTATTCCTGAGGAAGAAGTTGTACTCCTTGAAGATGGAAGAAGGTGCATCTATTGCAGACCATCTAAACTCATTTAATATGAGTGTTACTCAGCTGGCATCTGTAGGTGTAAAGATTGAGGAGGAGGATCGTTGCATGCTCCTGTTGTGTTCGTTACCTGAAATTTGAGATCATCTTGTGATGGCCATTGGAATCACAACCACTGCATTCAAGATGGATGATGTGGTTGCTTCACTTTTTTCTGAAGAAATGTGAAGGAAGTCTTATGAGATGACCAAAGAGGCTCTTGATGTTTGAGGTAGACCAAAGGAGAAAGATAAGAAGTCGAAATCCAAATCGGCAGGGAGATCCAAGTCTCTCGGTAAAAATTTCAAGGTGAAATGTTGGAACTATAGACAACCTGGTCATATCCAGAAGGACTGCAAGGAGAAGGAGAAGAAGAATTTTTCTAACAATGAATCTTCTCAAAGTGATGTAGATGCCTTCATTGCAGCAGCCTTGACAACTCAGGCATCAGATGATGTATGTCCGGTTGACTTAGGTGCATCCTTTCACATGACGTCCAATAGAGAATGGTTCTCTAAATATGAGGAGTATGACGGTGGAAAGGTGTACTTGGAAAGTGATTCAACACTAGAGATATTCAGTAGAGGAAGAGTCAGAATTCAGTTTCCTGATGGAAGAGTCAAAGGTATTGGTGGTGTACTGCATATACCAAGTCTGGCTCGAAATCTTCTTTCTGTCAGTAAGTTAAATGATGTTGGTGTAGAAGTTTCTTTCTCAAGTAAAGGATGTAAAATGGCTAGAGGTGCAATGATTTTGGCTAGGGGTGTTCACACTGGCACTCTATATAGGTTGTATGCACGTCTTGTTCAATGTAATACTTCCTCTGTAAAGTCAAGCAAATCAGTCCCTGTAGAGAAAGATGAAGACACTTCTCTGTCTAAAAATGCTCTGGAGGTAAAACTCCCAGCTAAGAAGACTATGTTGTGGCATCATAGACTTGGTCATATAGGTGAGAAAGGTTTAAAAACCTTGAAGAATAAAAATCTTGTAGAAGGGCTTGATGATTGTAACCTTGAGTTTGATTTTTGTGAACATTGTATCTATGGAAAACAACACCGTGTTTCTTTTTATTCTAGTCCTCATAAATATTCTTGTATAATGGATTATGTTCATTCTGATGTGTTTGGTCCATTTAATGTTCCTTCATTATCAAAGTCTAGATATTATGTTTCCTTTATTGATGATTGTTTGAGAAGGGCATTTGTATACTTCCTTAAAATTAAATCAAAAGTGTTCAGTTGGCTTAAAGAATTTAAATCTTTGGCAAAGAATCAGACTGGAAGGAAAATTAAATGTTTGAGGACAGACAATGGTGGTGAGTTTTGTTCTGCATATTTTCAAAGGTATTGCATTGATCATGGAATTAAAAGGCATAAAACCACACCTTACACTCCACAACAGAATGGAGTTGCCGAAAGGTTGAACAGGACACTGATGGGAAAGGCAAGGAGTATGCTGAGTGGTGTTGGTCTGGAGTAGAATTTTTGGGCTGAGGTTGTGGCTACAACATGTTATCTAATAAATAGATCTCCTTGCTCTGCTCTTGTTTATAAGACGCCTTTGGAAGCATGATCTGGCAAGAATCCCTCTATGAGGCATGTTTGTGTCTTTGGTTGTGAGGCATATGTTTATGTGCCAAATGAAAAGAGATAAAAATTCAATAACAAGGTTGTCAAGTGTATTCTCATCGGCTATGGAGTTGGTGTGAACGGATACAAGCTTTGGAATCCTATTACTGAGAAGGTTTTGTACAGAAGAAGCATGATATTTCGTGAGTTGAAACCTTCAGTAAGTGATCAGCAAGTTGAGACAGATCAGAGAGACAAGAAGAAGGATGTAGTTGAAATCCCACAAACTCTAGAAAGGGAAGAGTTGCATGATGTACCTAAGACTGAGGAGAGTTCAAGTAGCTCTGAAAGTTCTGATGATAAAGAACCACAACCTCAGCCTATAAGAAGATCTACATGAGAAAAAAGGCAACCTGAAAGGTATGGTTTCTCTATGTTAGATTTGAACTATGCCTATGCTTTAATTACTAGCACTAATGAGCCTAGGACTGTAAAAGAAGCAATCAACATGTATGATTCAAATTCTTGGTTGGAAGCCACAGATGAAGAAATGGATTCATTAAAGAAGAATGAAACCTGGGATTAGGTACTCCTGCCTAAAGGGCGAAAGTCTGTTGGCTATAAGTGGATATTCAAAAAGAAGACAAGCCTTGATGGTAGTGTTGAGAAGTATAAGGCAAGGTTGGTTGCAAAGGGATTTTCCTAAATTGAGGGAATTGATTATGGAGAGATTTTTTCCCCTGTAGAAAAGCTGACATCTATCATATTTCTGTTGTCATTGGCAGTTGTGTATGATTTTGAAATTGAACAAATGGATGTGAAGACAGCATTTCTCCATGGTGAGATGGAAGAAGAAATCTATATGTCCCACCCTGAGCATTTTTTTGAAAAAGGTAAGCAAAATCTGGTCTGTAAGTTAAATAAATATTTGTATGGTTTGAAGCAATCTCCTAGAATGTGGTACCATAAATTCAACACATTTGTGTTGTCTATAGGATTTATGAGATCAAAATTTGATCATTGTATCTATTATAAATCTGAGAATGATCATGTGCTTGTTATTACTCTGTACGTGGATGACATGTTATTCATTGGTAATAGCAAGTCTATGATTTCTGATCTTAAATCTCAGTTGTCTGCAAAGTTCAAAATGAAGGATCTTGGTGCAACAAGGTACATTCTTGGAAAGGAGATAACCAAGGAAAGAACAAGCATAAAGCTTTGGGTCAGCCAGAGTAAGTATGTGAATACAATTCTAGAGAGGTTTGGTATGATTGACTGCAAGCAGCTAGTTGTTCCAATCATGCAGGGAACGAAGTTATCTATTGAAGACTGTCCAAAGTCTTCTAATGAGATGGAGGACATGACCAGTGTGCCATATGCAATTGTTTTTGGTAGTTTAATGTACGCTATGGTCTGTACAAGACCAAACATTTCCCAAGCAGTGGGAGTTCTAAGCTGATTTATGGAAAATCCCAGAAGACCACATTGGGAAGATGTGAAGAGAGTGTTCAAATATTTGAAGGGAACTTCATATTGTGCTCTGTGTTACCATGGAAATTTGGTTGCATCACAAAGAGCTCTCAGCATTCAAGGATATGTGGATTTTGATTGGTTAGGGGACATTAATAGTAGGTGATCCACCAGTGGATACACATTCATGCTCAATGGTGGGGAAATTAGTTGGATGAGCAATCAACAAGCTATAGTTGCTTTATCCATGACAGAGGCAGAGTACATGGTTGCAACTCACGCCTGCAAGGAAGCTGTTTGGATGAGACATTTTTGTTCAGACATTGGATTTAATGCAGGGAAGATCAATATTTATTGTGATAGTCAGAGTGCCATTTGTTTGGAAAAGAACCTGACCTTCCATGCCAGGACAAAGCACAGTGATGTGCACTATCACTTCGTGAGAGACATGGTTGAAGATGGAAAGGTCTATCTCAAAAAGGTCAACACTTTGAAAAATGTTGCAGATGCATTAACAAAGCTTGTGAGCACAAACAAGTTCAGATGGTGCATAGAATCGATGGGCCTTGGGGCCTATGATAGTTAGTAAATTTTTGAAGTCATGAGTAAGCTGGAAGTCTTCGCCAAGTGGGAGCTTGTTGAGAATTTTGTGTCTCAACTTCCAGTTTGTACCTCTATTTTGGACTTGGAAAAAATTTGATGTTTCCACCTTTACCACCTTACCGCGCCTGGCTTCTTTCTATCCTTACCGCTTTACCATGGTTGTACCTTCATCCCTTGGTGGTACCATGGTGATAGGCTTGGAAATTACCGCCTTATCGTAGGTGGTGGGTCCACTCACCGCGGTGAGACCACCTGCAATCACCTTGGCAATTATCGCCTTACCATGGGTAGTGGGTCCACTCACGTGGTGACCACGGTGAGACCGCCTACGATCTATCTGGCAGCTACCGCCCTACTGTGGGGTCGCCTGGCGGCCCCCACGGTAGCACGAAATGACCACTAACGGTTAGCTTAGTCATTATCACCACATTGTGGGTCAACTCCAACTAGACAGTGATAGCTTGGTACAGACAAGGATCAAGCTCAAATGGTCATGCCACCACACCGCGGATGGGTCAGTTGGACTCAGCGGTAGCATGGGGTATCTTTGGTAGAGCTCGGTGGAGTCAAAGGGTGAGCTCAGATGAGTTCACCGCATTACCTCGGGTCAACTCAGATGGAGCAGTGGTAGCGTGTGCAAGACAAGGCAGAGCTTGGAGGCACATACTGCCATACCACGGATGGGTTGGTTGGGCTCGGTGGTAGCACGGGGAAGCATGGGTGAGCTTGGTTCAGCTCACCGATTTACCTCGGATGGGTAGAGTTAGCTCGGCGGTGGAGCGGTAGAGACTTGGAGAGCTCAAGTGAGCTTGGACCAACCTTTGACCGAGTTGGACTCGGAGTCAGAAGTGATAGACGAATGGGATGAGGACACATGGCTCAATGTTTGAGTGATAATTGGCTAAAGGCCAAAGAAGTCATAGTAGTTATTGTAGGTTGACTCAAGGTGGCGGACAGGACCTGATTTCAATAATGATAGTTAATTCCTAGGTGGCTCGATGCAAGGAGATCAACATGGGCAGATCGGTTGTGTGATTGGATGAGAGTTTTATGAACCTCATGGTCGGTGATTGGTTGATGACATTGAATGCAAAGTATGAATTTCTAAGTTGAGTACATTTTGTGATTTATGTCAACCAGTAAGAGAATTTGAACTATATGTTAGAAAATAACATTGTAACAGTGAGATAGAACTTAAGAACTGCTCTGAGCTGATTAGAGAAGACTGAAGTTTTTGTATGTAACCTTTTTACTGGAATACAAAAACTGTCTTTCTTGGTGTGGTGGGTTTTTTACCTATAAAGGTTTTCCCACGTATATCTTGTGTCAATTGTGAATGCTTAATTTTGTTTTCTATTTTATGTTGGTTGTATTTATCTCAAGTAGTTTTAGAAGCCATAAGAACTAGTTTTTGCTTCTCTCCCCTATTGTATTAGTGTTAAGGGAATGTATTCCACACTGTTGGGTCATTAGATCCACCCTCATTTTCCCTTCACTATCTATGTTAATTATACATGTGATTAATGAATGTCACTTTAATATAGTTGTAGATATGCAGTTGTTGTGTGTACTAATATTGTAATGCAGATATAATTAGAGGCCTGCAATTAAGGAAGATTCCACCAGCTAGTCATCCGCCATATTGGTCAACAAGGTGGAAATTCAATAAAGAAAGGCTCTCGATGGCGAGGGATTCCTCATTCAAATCAAAGTTTTAACCGCCTTATAAATTATCTTAATTTTCTATTGAGAAAATATAGGCATTACTGTTGTGCTAGATCTATGTTGAGGCAAACATGCCTGACCAGATTCCACGCATGCGTAACCACCTCTCCACTTTTTATGCTTTCCCTAATGTGGTGTCCTCCTATTTTGATGGAGTTGACCACCTTGCTAGGTGCTTAGTTAGTAGCTTCTATAAATAAGACTCAGATGCTCCTTCTCAAGAGGTTGCTTAATCTGATGATGTACTCACATTCTTAGTTTTTCAGTAATACATCCATGTTGCTCGATTGTACTCATGTTTTCCAATGAATGAAATGAAGTTATAAGTTTGTGCATCTAAGTTTACATTTGTTTTAGGGGATACTCATCCAATGGGGCCCACTTGGTGAGTATTTTGTCCTTTAGTTAGTTAATTATTTATTTTATGTTCAGTAATTAGTCAAGAATTTGGCACTGTTTGTTCCTGCAACCACTAGAATTCAATTTTGCGGCTGTTCCTACAACCAAAGTAGACAAAGTAGTTTCTTGTTTGTTCACTTAGATTTTCATTTGTGTCATGCATTTTACCTTAGTTTAGTTATTGGTTGATGGTGGCACTTATGTTATTTCCTTCCAAGCAATTTAATTTCAGCATTGTGTCTTTCTTAGTTGTAGGATGAATATGCCTACTTTGGATTCCTAGTGCACATATTGTGCTAACCCATTTCAAGTTTGTGTTCTATTACCTAATTTTGCTTCTAGCTAAATCAGGTAGACTTATGATTGTGTTTTCATTTAAATAATAAAATATGCATATCACTTTCTGCTAATTTTCATTCATATGCATAAGGGAGATTGTCAAAATATTACATTGTTACAGTTGTGCAATTGCATACAATAAGAAAGAGAGCCAATATTTATTGAAAATTTAATCTTTACTGATGATCATAAGTGTATAATTTTCCTCACAAGCCGAGGGACTGACTATTATAATTCTTATAAATAAAAACTATACGCTTATAAATAAAAGAAAGAAATGCACATAAAATGAAGAGGGGCCCATCATTGCCTCGAATCATGAATCATGTTGGCCTTGTCTTGCATCATCTCAATCTTTCCCACTTTCCCTAGTTCTATTTGATGCTCTCCTTGCTGCTCCTAGGTTTCCTATATCTGAAAAAAAAATGTTGTTAGAGCAATGAAAGGTCTCGAATCAAAATATGTGCAAAAAATCCATAAATGTATAATCATATGTCCATAAGCATTAAAATAGTCCACATACCATAAGTGTACAGGAAAACAAGAAAAGGATTAATCAAACACACCTATGATACACTTTGTTTATCTAACTAGTTTGTTCCTTGTGCAGATTTAGGACAATTTTGTGTTACTATTTTGATTTAGTTGATTACAACATGTGGTGTAAAATGTGGCTCCCATGAGGGTAGAGCCCATCATGCTACCCTTAGATGTTTTAAGAGGGATAGTAAATTGAGCAACATGATCAAATCAAGTTCAATCTTGATGAATTAAATCAATATGGGATCACACCAATTGATCAACTTTCATTATCAGATTCAAAATATGCAACAAAACAACATGAATTATTAAGAATGTTACTCTTCATCTTTCACAATGAATCAAGCAGTAGGTTGCTTGGATTTATTGTTTTGATTTCTTTCAATCTTCTTAAGTGGATCCAAAGTCCATTTTAATAATGATATGAGTTGGATTTCATTGTCATCATTTTCAAGGAGCTAGTAAAGAAGGGAATAAGACAAGGACATCAATCATTCAAAGATGAAACAGGTTGTCTCTTCCCAAGAAATAGATGATTTATGTGATAATGGTGAAAATGCACAACAGAATTAGCACATGGAACAAAAATCAAATGGTGTTGAATTTGATGCCTTTGAAAAGAGAAATATGAAGACTGGAATGCAGATGCATCAAGTTCAATTATGCTCTAATCAATACATTGATAAAGATGCAAATGAGTGTTGATCAAGCTACATTGACATAAAGATGCAATTGAGTGTTGATCAAGCTACATTGACATAAAGATGCAATTGAGTGATAATCAAGCTACATTGTCATTAATTCTATGAAGAGGTCACAAGACATGAGTAATGAAGGATACAGTCATAGTAGCTACCATATGCATCACAGGACTATACCATGAAGGATCAAAAAATAAGAATGCTCATTCAGGAATTGCAAGTAAAGGTACTCAACATATATTTTGTTGTGTATCTTAGATGAGTATCATTCTTTTCATGTGTTTGCTTTTCAAATTGTCAAATAGGCTCTTTCCTTTTCAATAATTAAGAACATTTGTTTGGACATAAATAAGCATGTTATGAGTGAATGGAGCCAACTAGAAATGTTACCAAAACTATGTTTCATTTAGCATGAGAAAAAAATCAAATCACTTTAAGCATGATGATGATTTAAGGATAGAAAAAAATGCAATGAGTTTTGCAGTGTAGATAACTAACTGAGAAAACAAAACAGAACATAAAGAATTTTCCATGGGTTTTCAAGTGAAAGGGTGGTGTTCACAAAGAATGGAAAAGATGCATAGAGTCTCTGAACAACTCCCATACTATGCAATGGCATTGAATAATCTAGCAAATCATTTTTCATCATAAGGAGAATATAGGAAAATGCAATATTAAATAAACCCAGATGCATCATGGAGCCCTTTTCAGAATGAATAGAAAATGCAAAAAACCCAGTGCTTTATTCATGGTCGTGGCCTAGTAAAAATCATATTTTCTTCACCAAATCAAGAATGCACTAGGGGTTTTGCAATGAAATTGAAAATATAGAGATATTGAAAGGAATAGCATGGATTTTAGTTTTCAGGAAAAGCACAAAATTATATAAAACCCTATTCAGTTCTTCATGATCACGACCAAAGAAATAGTTTTTCTTCACAAAACCATACAAAAACATTTGGGGTTTTTGAGTCAAACTTCAAATACATAAGGGAAATGTTAAACTTTCACTTGTTATAAATGGCTGGAGCTCGAAATGAGCTTTATTTGTAGAAATAAAGTGAAGAATTCATTAGGAAAAAGCTTACTTGAGCTCGAATGGCTTGCTTTTCATGAAATATGGAAGCATTTAACTATTGAAAAAGCCTCCATTTTAGCTTCAAAGAGCCTCAACCATGGTATTTAAAGACAAAAAGAAACCCACAAAGAAAAATGGAATTCAAAAATTGCATCAGAAAATGCTTATGGTTGTGGCCTTGATCCATGAAATGGCTTGCAAATGGTGAAAAAATCCTGTTTTTATTCAAAAAACATAGTTACCTTTTTCTTTCCAGTGGAAATCACACATATTTATCAAGAATTGGCCAAGGAAGACCATCTCAGAGCTCCATCAGAAAAACCTCATGGTGGCAGTAGCATTTCCTCCAAAATGCTAGATGCAAATAATGATGTGTTTTGCTTTTTTTCCCATGTTTTGATTTAGGGTTAGAAACCCTGAGGCTGGCCCAAAGGTATTTTTTACCTTTGTTTAAAAATTTCTAAGGAAAAATAATGTGTTACATGGGGATATGAAGTTCCATGCCTTAGGTTTCATTTTTACACTTAGGCTTTTCTTTGCCTTGAGTTCACATAATTTAGGTTTTTTGCCTTATAATTTTCTATTGCCATTTGAAAATGGAAAGTCTTCCAAGACTTTTGGAGCTACCTTGTTTCCTCACATGAGCTGAATTATTGGTCTTTTATTTGCCTTTGAAATTAGAGCTTTGACCAGGTGATAATCATAAGCCACTTATGGCTTTGAGAATACAGAAATGATGTGTGAGCTAAATCCAATTATTTGGAGGAGTTGTTATTTTGGCATGAATGCTTTTACAAGAATTTGATTATATCATTTATTTTGCATTAGCTATCATGTAAAGCATTATTTAAGTGATTTTCAAATCAATTTATTTTAATGTTATTTATTTAATGCAAGTATTGATGTAATCTAAGGAAGTGGAGGGGCCTCTTTTTGCATTATGTTTTGAAATGTAAGGTAATTTGTTTAAGTGATGTATTATGAATCACTTAATCAAATTATTATTATTTTGAATCTAAATTAGAGTCTTGTGCTTTTACAAAAGCACTAAGGGTGTGGGTCAATGTTCTTGGAGACAAAATGATGTTTGGCAGACATGAGAAGATGTGTGAAGAGTTGTATTTGACTCTTTTTGGGGAAAATGCACTATTTGATGGTTGTTTTTTCACACTTTCAATATGACTTGGGACTTGGCTTGACTTTTTTGCATTTGGAGGACCTTTTGGAGGGGTTTTGGAAGCTTCTTTTTTGGATTTTATGCTACATCTAACCAAAGCCTTCTAGATGCACATGTGTGAGGTTGTTTGGAATTTTGGCATAAGTAACTTCAATTTGTATTGTTGAAGTTAGTTCTTTCTTTCCAACAGAGTGATAGCTTGGCTTTGGAGTTATATTTTCAGCAAGAGCAGTATTATAACTCGGATAGACTTATATACCAATTGCGTACTTTGAATCAATGAAATTGAAAATTTACCTTCCCATGTCATGTTTTATTGTGTGTTGTTAATGATTGATCAAATTATTTTGTGAAATTTATCTTTCCTTGTAATCTGGTCTCATTATTAGACACCTCTTTAGCAAAAATTGTATTTTTGCAGGTTATAAGTTGTGTTAGTAAATGCAGGTGTTGTTAGTTGCGAATTTGTTCCTTCTAAGAGTTCTACTAAAAACCTCCTTATAAATTACTTATGTGAAAATGCATGTGAAATGGGTTGTGTGAATTAGATTTGTCACTATTTTGAATGTGTATAAGTTGTTTACAAGTTGTAGTTAGTTTTGGTGTATCACCCTTAGTAGTTTTAGTTAATTTTCATTTTCAAGTGTCTTTTACCCTTTTCCTCAAGAATCATTAGTTTAGGTGACATCAAAAGGGGAGCCATCCCATAATCTGGAGGTTTGCTTTCACAATAGGATACCCATAGCCTGAAAGTAGTCCCATGTTGCTCCAAATTTGTTGAGTTTCCACAACTTGGCAAGGGTGCAAATTTGGATAGTTAACAGTTTTGGCATGCCCGGTGGGACACTTCTAATCAGATTAGATTAAAAAAATATACATGTTGCTAGTTTTGATATGCAGTCAGAAATTTTTCAACCTTTGAGAGGTCACATAAGCATATCTGGTGACTCTAAATATGGAAATTAGCAGTAAACCAATGTTGTAGCAGCATATGAAAAAGATTCAAACAAGGGGAAACTCTATCCCATTTGATTATTTAGAGTTGTCACCACCTCGAAGAAGAGGAAAACCAGAAAGGAAGTTTTTTGTTTCATCAAGAAAAATAGCTTCAACTCCACCTACAGTAAGAATTCCAAGTCCTATGACTTAGCAAACCTTGGTGCCACCAATGGTTGTTCCCAGGAATCAAGTTTTTGTCACTTTTGTTGGAGGCAGCCCGCTACAATTAGCTAAACATGATGATATTCCCATGGCTTCCCTCAAAAGTGTCCCATATTTTTCAGGTGAGGATCAAACCACACTAGTTGAGCACATCAAAGATGTATCAAATATGTGTTTAGTGCATCATATAACACAAGAGAATGTTGTTTTGAGGCTGCTAGTAGCATCATTTAAGGGGAAGGCACTTCATTGGTTCAATAGTTTGATAGGTAACTCCATTAGAACATGGGATGAGCTAGGAGAAGTGTTATGCAATCAGTTTGAAGAAAATTATGACAACTTGTCATTAGTGGAGCAGTTAACCCATATCAAGAGAGCTCCCCATGAATAGATGATGGACTTCAACTTTCATTTCCGAAGAACATGGGATAGAATTCAAGAAACCACAAGGCTTCCAGCTAAGTATGCATTTCTTTATTTTTTAAGAGACTTAAATAGTGAAGTTGTTGTTTTGATACAGTCAATGGGTGGAACCACATTACCATTATCTTATGATATAGTTGTAAGGGTTGAGAATAGCCTCATACAAGCTAGAAGAATTTCTCCTAGACCTCATATGCCATTTTTCCCTGATATATAGTGTCATATGACTTTGTCAACACCTCAAATAGCCCCTTTACCAGCTATTGTTAACCAAGAAATTGTTGTCTAGGGTCCATCTCAGGAATTACAAGAGATAAAGAGCAGTCAACAAAAAATTGAGATCCTACTTCAGACTTTTGGAAATGAACTTGTGAGCATCAAAAAGTAGAAATTCCAAGGTTTTAAGCCTTACCAGCCTCAAAACCAAGGTCAAAGATAGCCATATCAAGCTAACAAGTAGCCATATCAAGGAAATTATCAAGGTGGAAGGAAAAATATTAATCAAAGGCCTTTCTAGCCATAAAATCCAATTCCAATTAGTGCAGCTAGAGACCTTGTACCTGTTCAGAATAACCTTGCATTAGAATATGAGTGGTGTTATCCTTGCAACCAGCCCCATAATCAAACTACATATTCAAATGGGGTCATCAATCAAGCATTGATGGTTCAAAATGTGTCAAGTGTGTAGAACATTTATAATGGTGAATCTTCACAACAACAGGCTCTCCTTGCAAATGACACAACCCTGTTGAATTGGCAAGGAGAATAATTTTGTGGAGTGAACAGTGATAGTTCTCCAATAGCAACCAACACCTGAGCGAAGAAGAGGGATTTCAAGATTGGACAAGGAATTTGTTGGCCCATCCAATCCTCAAGTAATGCACATCTTACAAAGAAATTCACAAGGCATCGATAGCAGACAGCTTGGGAACCCATCACCAATCAGCCCACATGCAGCCAAACCCTGATGTTGCAAGGACCCATCAAAAGGTAAACATTGTTGCACCCTTTAACATCATTGAATTCATGAAGAAAATGAATGTGAGTATGTCAATGTGGGATTATTTATCCATCCCAGGTCAAAAGGACTTATTGCAATCTTCCTTAACTGATTTAAGCGTTTCAAGTGATGTTCCAGTAGGTCAAGTCAAGGTTGTCCTTAAAAATAAACCTCAAGACAATAGTAAACAGCTAGGTAAAGATGTCAAACCTCCCCCATTTTATGTGTCTTTGATAATAGGGGATAAGTTGGTTCATAATTGTATGGTAGATTCAAGGGCAAGTAGTTTTTTCATGCCCAAACAAATTGTTGATAAGTTAGGACTGAAATATAAACCTCTCAAAAAAGGAGTAGTCCAACTTGATGGGACAACCATTAACACCGTAGGTGTCATTAAGGGTTTAATCCTTACTTTACATGCCTACCCCAATTTTTCCATCTCTCAAGACATCTCTATCATTGATCCACCACCTCATTTTCCCTTGTGTTTATCAAGAGATTCCACTGCCAAGATAGGAGGTTATTTGTCATCTGATTTGTCCCACATGGTATTCAGAACGAGATATGGAAAAAAGGTGGTCATTAAATCTAAATTACTTTCCAAATATCACATTGAACCATATATTCCAAGTGTTTTTTATGCTAATTGTGTTGTTTTTGACGATAATGAGCTTGATGTTGCTCAAGAACTACAAGCAAAATGTATACCAGACATGCTTTTAAATGAGTGGGAAGCAAAAAATATCATCGATAGCCCAAATGATAGCATTGAGAAAAAATGGTTTGGGTGTTTATGTGTTGCATGAGTCTAATTCAGTGATCCCAAACCTTGAAAAGGAGGTGAAACAATAATTAGAACAACAAGGTAAAGTATGGAAAATGTTTTTTGATGGTTCTAGAAGCAAGAATGGAGCTGGTGGGGGTGCAATTCTTGTGTCCCCACAAGGTGAAAAATACTACTCTACTTTTATATTTGCTTTCTCTTGCAGTAACAACACTGTTGAGTATGAAGGTTTAATTCAAGGCTTGGAATGGGAAAGGAAAAGGGGGATTGGTTGCTTGCAAGTTTATGGTGACAACAAGCTAATTGTAAATCAGGTAAGAGGTATGCATGTTACTAAAAACAATGTCTTAAAATCCTACAAACATAGAGTGTGGGACATGATAGAGGATTTTGATGCTTTTAATCTGGTTTCTATTCTTAGGGATCAAAATAAGCATGCAGATAGAGTAGTTGCAATAGGTGCTCGGGTTGATATTCCAAGTGAGACTAGGAAGGACCATATGTTAAGATTGTCATTAGACCTTCTATTCCGGATAATAACATTCATTGGAAATTTTTTGAGAGTGATGAACAGGTCTTGAGTGTTCTACTAGAGGAGGATGAATTTTCAATGGTAAACCAAGATAAGCTCAAGCAGTAATATGATGACTAGATCATCCAGTTGAGGACTAACAAGCTACCCAAGGGTCTAGTCACCTTGGAATCCATCTTTAGCACTGATGATCAACTCAAAAAGAGTAAGACCAGCATGCAGGTCAAAGAAGAACATTATGAAGAGCTTGAGATATTCGAAGGTAAGCTCCTTAAAATTGGTAAAATCTGCTCACATGAAGATAGGCAAGCTTTTATTGCTCTTTGTCAAGAATTTCAAGATGTATTTGTATGGGAGTATCCTGCTTTAAAGGGCTTTAATCCCTAAATTTCCCAACATACCATAGAATTAGAGCCAAATGCAAAGCCCGTTAGGCAAAAAAAGAGGCCTTTAAAGCCCAAACTTGAGCCTCTTATGATAAAAGAATTGACCAAGTTGGTCGAGGGAGGCATCATTTTCCCAATCAAACATACCTCATGGGTCTCTAACCTTGTCCCGATTAGAAAGAAAAATGGAGAGATTAGGCTTTGTGTATATTTTAGAGACCTCAATAGAGCCTCATTAAAGGATCATTATTCGTTGCCCTCAATGGAGCAGATTTTGCAAGTAGTAGTTGGTTCTGAAAGGTTCTCATTACTTGATGGTTATTCAAGCTATAACCAAGTCTTAGTTAAAGAATAAGACTAGTATAAGACTACTTTCACCATGAAATGGGGCACCATGGCCTATAAAAGGATACCATTTGGCCTATCCAATGCTGGTGCCACTTTTCAAAGGGTAATGGACATGGAATTTCAAGGTCTGATTTATAAATTTGTGCTCATTTACCTTGATGATATAACAATTTTTTCCAAGAAGGTTGATGAACATCTTGCACATCTGAAGCAAGTATTTGAGAGGTGTAGGGAGTTTGGTATATCCCTTAACCCCAAAAAATGTATCTGTATTGTCCATGAAAGAAATATTTTTCAGCACATAGTGTCAAAACAAGGGATCACTATTGATCCAGAAAGAGTAAGTGTCATTTTGGGTCTACCTTTACCCAACCATAAAAAGGGGCTGCAAAGTTTTCTTGGTAGAATTAAATTTGTTAGAAGGTTTATTCTTGATATTGCTAATCTCTTGAAAACACTAACTGCCATGTTGAAAAAGAATACAAGTTTCAGTTGGACCAAAGAATCCAAGCACAGTTTTGAATTTATAAAAGGGGCCTTATCGACAAATCCTACTCTAGTAAACCCAAAATTTTCAAAATGTTTCATTCTATATGCCTTTGGTAACATTGATATCATTTCTGCAATGTTGGTATAGTAGAATGATGTTGGCTTAGAACAGCCTATTGCCTTTTTCAGTCAACATTTAGAGGATTACGAATAGAGGTACACTTTTGTAGAGAAACGTGTGCTTGCTACCATTAGAAGTTTGAAAAATTTAAACCTCTAATTTCTAACAGCAAAATACATTTAATGGTTTCTCACCCTAGTGTGAAGGAGTTCTTGTTAAGTAGGGACCTAAATGAAAAGAGGGTTGGGTGGATTACAAAGGTCATGGAATATGTCATTGAAATTAAGGTAACAAAACTTGTAAGGGGTAAAGGGTTGTGTGAACAGCTAGCTACAGGGGTCGAAAGTGAGGAAAAGGAAATAGAGGAGATTTTGGTTACTGTTGATGAACTTATAGCCGATGCACCAGCAACAAGTGCAGGTTGGGTGCAAGGTATGACTCATTTCTTGCAAACTGGTGATTTTCCACCATGTTTAGATAAGGATAAATAGAGATATTTCAGACTACAATCCATCCCCTATGTGTTGGTTGGTGATATTCTTTTCAGAAAAGACCTTAATGGTGTACTTTTAAGGTGTATTGATCATCATCAATTATATAAAGTTCTTTGTGAGTTCCATGATGGAACTGTTGGGGGTCACTTTTCCCCAAGAACAACTACATGGAAAATAATGATATTTTTCTATTATTGGCAAATCTTGTTTAAAGATGCCCATGCTTGGGCCAGAAAATGTGTTAAATGTGTCATTTTTTGTAGGAAAAGAGAGACTGCCAGCTTTACCATTACAACCCATTCAAGTGGAATATCCCTTCATGAGATGGGGTATTAGTTTAATAGGTTCCATTAACCCACCTTCAAGTGCAAGTCACAAGTGGGTACTTACTGCAACCAATTACTTTACAAGATGGACTGAATCAATGGCCTTGAAAGAAGCCAACGAAAGTGTTGTTTTAAATTTTTATGATAATTTGGTAACCAGATTTGGAGTGCCTTAATCAATCATTTCAAATAATTCTTTAGCATTTGTTGGATTAAGAGTAAGTGATTGGGTTGTCAAGAATGGTATTCACTTGAATATATCATCAAACTAGTACCCCCAAGGTAATGGTTTAGTAGAATCAACTAACAAGAACTTGCTCAGAATCATCAAAAGCATTTTGGAGGATAATTAGAGAACCTGGCACACCAAGCTGATATATGCCTTGTGGGTAGATAGAATAACTCTAAAAATATCCATTGGAAATTCCCCTTATATGTCGGTGTATGGTAAAGAGTAAAGGCTTCCTCTATCTATTGAGCTTCCTGCTCTTGATATAATGAACCAACTTGAAATGTTTGAGGAGGAAGATCCAATGGTTGTCAGATATGCACAACTCATGGAGTTGGATGAAACAAGAGATAGAGCCATGAAAAAAATGGAGTTGCATCAACTCCAAACAAAGAAAGTTTTTGACAAAAGAGCAAAACCCAGGGTGTTTAGAGAAGGAGATTTTGTACTTAAGTGGGATGAGTTAAAGAGCAGGCTAGGAAAGCTCACTAAGTTTGACAATATGTGGAGTGGCTCATTTATCATTACCGAGTGCAAGAAACACAATTCTTTTCAATTGTAAACAATGGATGGGGAAGCCTTGCCTATACCATTCAATGGGATACACCTCACAAACTTTGTTTTGATGTATGATCTACCTTGTACAAATTAGATTAGTTTTTATTTCCTCTAATTCCTAGTGCACATTAATTCAAATACATTTTTTTGTCTTCTCTAAATGTTGTTTTGCATGGTTAGGTAGTTTGCTTTGGTGTTCTAGTGTGTTTTGAATAGGTTTCCAAGGTGTTTCATGCTGGTCTAGTGAGTTACAGCAACATACAAGGTTGTTTTTAAGTGGTTTCATCATTTTAATTGACTTCGTACCTAATGGATAGGCTTCAAGCAACTGGTCAGGATTTTTAGCAAGAAAACATCCAGCAGAGGTCACCAAAATGTTACCTGATTTTGCTTCCAGCTAAATCAAGTAGACTTATGAATGTGTTTGCATTTAAATAATAAAAGATACATATCACTTTCTGCAAATTTCCATTCATGTGCATAAGGGAGATTGTCAAAATATTGAATTGTTACAGTTGTGCAATTGCATACAATAAAAAAGAGAGTCAACATTTATTACAAATGTAATCTTTATTGATGATCATAAGTGTATAATGTCCCTCAAAAGCGAAGGGACTGACTATTCTAATGCTTATAAAGAAAAGACTATACGCTTATAGATAAAAGAAATAAATGCACATAAAATAAAGAGGGACCCATCATTCCCTGGAATGATGAATCCTATTAGTCTTGTCCTGCATAATATCAGTATTTCCCACTTGTCCTGCTTCCCTTTGACGCTCTCCTTGCTGCTCCTAGGTTCCCTGCATCTGAAAAATAATGTTGTTAGAGCAATGAAAGGTCTCATATCAAAATATGTGCAAAACATCCATAAATGTATAATCATATCTCCATAAGCATTAAAACAGCCAGCATACCATGAGTGTACTGGAAAACAAGAAAAGGATTAATCAAAAATACCTATGATACACTTTGTTTATCTAATTGGTTTGCTCCTTGTGTAGATTTAGGACAAGTCTGTGTTTTTTTTTTTTTTTTAGATGATTAGAACATGTGTAAAATGTGGCTCCCATGAGGGTAGAGCCCAACATGCTACCCTCAAATGTTTTAAGAGGGATAGGAAATTGAGCAACTTGATCAAATCAAGTTCAATCTTGATGTATTAAATCAATATGGGATCACACCAGTTGATTAGCTTTCATTATCAGATTCAAAAGATTCAACAAAATAGCATGAATTATTAAGAATTTTACTCTTCATCTTTCATAATGAATCAACCAGTAGGTTGATTACAATTATTATTTTGTTGGATATGTCTTTCAATATTCTTAAGTGGATCCAAAGTCCATTTTAATAATGATATGAGTTGGATTTTGTTGTCATCATTGTCAAGGAGCCAATAAAGAAGGGAATAAGAAAAGGACAACAATCATTCAAAGATGAAATAGGTTGCCTCTTCCCAAGAAATAGATGATTTCTTTGATAATGGTGAAAATGCACAATAGAATTAGCACATGGAACCTAATAAACTAGACATGGAACAAAAATCAAATGGTGTAGAATTTGATGCCTTTGACAAGATAAATATGAAGACTGGAATGCAGATGCATCAAATTCAATTATGCTCTAATTAATACATTGATAAAGATGCAATTGAGTGTTGACCAAGCCACATTGACATAAAGAAGCAATTGAGAGTTGATCAAGCTACATTGACATAAAGATGTAATTGAGTGTTGATCAAGCTACATTGACATAAAGATGCAATTGAGTGCTAATCAAGATACATTGTCAATGATGCTATGAAGAGGTCACAGGACATGATTAATGAAGGATATAGTCATAGTAGCTACCATATGCATCACAAGACCATACCATAAAGGATCAAACAATAAGAATGCTCATTCAAGAATTGCAAGTAAAGCTACTAAACATATATTTTGTTTTGTATTTGAGATGAGTATCATTCTTTTCATGTGTTTTCTTTTCAAATTACCAAATAGTCTCTTGCCTTTTCAATAAGTAAGAACACTCGTTTGGAGATAAATAAGCATGTTATGAGTGAATGGAGCCAACTAGCAATGTTACAAAAACTATGTTTCATTTAGCATGAGAACAAAAACAAATCACTTTAAGCATGATGATGATTTAAGGACAGAAAAAAAGTCAATGAGTTTTGCAATGCAGATAACTAACTGAGAAAACAAAACATAACATGAAGAACTTTGCAGGGGTTTTCAAGTGAAAGGGTGGTGTTCACAAAGAATGGAAAAGATGCATAGAGTCTCTGAATAGCTCCCATACTATGCAATGGCATTGAATAATCTAGAAAATATTTTTCTTCATAAGGAGAATATAGGAAAATGCAAAATTGAATAAACCCAGATGCATCGTGGAGTCCTTTTCAGAATGAACAAAAAATGCAAAAAACCCAGTTATTTATTCATGGTTGCGGCCTAGTAAAAATCAGATTTTCTTCATCAAATCAGGAACCCACTTGGGGTTTTGCAATGAAATTGCAAATACAAATATATTGAAATGAATATCATGGATTTTTGTTTTCAGGAAAACCACAAAAGTATATAAAACCCTAGTCAGTTCTTCATGGCCGTGGCCAAAGAATTAGTTTTTCTTCACAAAAACATTTGGGGTTTTTGAATCAAACTTCAAATACATAAGGAAAATGTTAAAATTCCACTTGTTATCAATGGTTGGAGCTTGAATTGAGCTTCATTTGCATAAATAAAGTGAAGAATTCATCAGGAAACAACTTACCTGAGCTCGAATGGCTTGCTTTTCATGAAATATGCAAGAATTTAACTACTGAAAAAGCCTCCATTTTAGCTTCAAAGAGCCTCAACCATGGCAATTGAATACAAAAATAAACCCACAGAGAAAAATGGATTTCAAAAATTACATCAAAAAATGCTTATGGTCGCTTCCTCGATCCATGAAATGGCTTGCAAATGGTGAAAAAAGCCAGTTTTTGGTTCAAAAACACAATTACCTCTTTGTTTCCAGTGGAAATCACCCATATTTGTCAAGAATCAGCCAAGTAAGACCATCTCAAAGCTCCATTAGAAAAACCTCATGGTGGCGGCAGCATTTCCTCCAAAATGCTTGATGCAAATAATGATGTGTTTTGCTTTTTTTCTCAAGTTTTGATTTAGGGTTAGAAACCCTATGAGGCCGACCCAAAGGTATTTTTTACCTTTGTTTAAAATTTTCTAAGGAAAACTAATGTTCTACGTGGGGAGATGAAGTTTCATGCCTTAGGTTTCATTTTTACACTTAGGCTTTTCTTTGCCTTGAGTTCACATGATTTGGGTTTTTTGCCTTATAATTTTCTATTGCCATTTGAAAATGCAAAGTCTTCCAAGACTTTTGGAGCTACCTTGTTCACTCACATAGGTTGAATTATTGGTCTTTTATTTTCCTTTGAAAATCAAAGCTTTGAAAATGCAGAAATGATGTGTGAGCTAAATCCAATGCCTTAGAGGAGTTATTATTTTGGCCTAAATCCTTTTACAAGCATTTGATTATATCATTTATTTTGCATTAGCTATCTTGTAAAGCATTATTTAAGTGATTTTCAAAATCACTTTATTTTAATGTTATTTATTTAATGCAAGTATTGATGTAATCTAATAAGGAAGTGGAGGGGCCTCTTTTTGCATTTTGTTTTGAAATGTAAGGTAATTTGTTTAAGTCATGTATTATGAATCACTTAATCAAATTATTGTTGTTTTGAATGAAAATTAGAGTCTTGTGCTTTTACAAAAGCACTAAGGGTGTGGGTCAATGTTCTTGGATACAAAATGATGTTTGGAAGACACGAGAAGATGTGTAAAGAGTTGTATTTGACTCTTTTTGGGGAAAATGTACTATTTGATGGTTGTTTTTTCACATTTTCAATATGACTTGGGACTTCGCTTGACTTTTCTGCATTTGGAGGACCTTTTGGAGGGGTTTTGGAAGCTTTTGTTTTGAATTTTCTGTTGCATCCGACCAGAGCCTTCTAGATGGGCATGTGTGAGGTTTTTTGAATTTTGGCATAAGTAACTTCAAGTTGTATTGTTGAAGTTAGTTCTTTCTTTCTAGCAGAGTGATAGCTTGGCTTTGGAGTTATCCTTTCAGTAGGAGCAGTATTGTAACTCATATAGACATGTATACCAATTGAGTACTTTGAATCAATGAAATTGAACATTTATCTTCTCATGTCATTTTTATTGTGTGTTGTTAATGATTGATCAGATTATTTTGTGAAATTTATCTTTCTTTGTAATCTTGTCTCATTGTTAGGCACCTATTTAGAAAAAAATGCATTGTTGCAGGTTATAAGTTGTGTCAGTAAATGTAGATGGTGTTAGTTGTGAATTTTTTCCTTCTAAGAGTTCTACTAAAAACCTCCTTATAAATTACTTATGTGAAAATGCATGTGAAATGAGTTGTGTGAATCAAATTTATCACTGTTTTGAATGTGTATAAGTTGTTTATAGGTTGTATTCAGTTTTGGTGTATCACCCTTAGTAGTTTCAGTTAATTTTCATTTTCAAGTATCTTTTACCCTTTTCCTCAAGAATCATTAGTTTAGGTGAAATCAGAAGGGGAGTAAGCCCATAATCTAGAGGTCTGCTTTCACAATAGGATACCCATAGCCTAAAAATAGTCCCATGTTGCTCCACATTTGTTGAGTTTCCACAAGTTGGCAGGGGTGCATATCTGGATAGTTGACACATCCTTGGGTTGACAATTTAAATGCAACTTCATGATTATTGAAATAGCTATTCAGGTTAGATTTCCAATCTTTGAATCAAATTTGTAAGGGCTTAGTTGTTAAATCATTTTAGGAGGTCAACATTTTTGGCGTCATTGTCAAGGATGGTTTTAAACTAGGGAGTTCTTTGGAGTCATTGACAGGTTTTCTTGTTGTAGTATTTCTGGAATTTGTTCTTCGTATACCCCTCATTTAGGAAAGTAATTGACCCCCCTATTCTTTTTCCAATTATTTGTGTGAGTTTGTTGATAGTGAGTTGATACCGTATGCATAGAGAAAGGAGGAGAGATGCTCATGGGAGATTCCTTCTTAACAATCCTGATCTATTCTAGATAATTATCATAACTTTCCAAGAGATGAAGAAGAAGAAGAGCCACACCCCTTTTTTGATATATTTTCAGATCTAACCAGTTTTGAAGTTTCCTCTAAAGATTAGAATATAACTGAGAACCCCCTTGTTGGAACCAAAATTTTCATAAAAATTCTAAAAGATTTTATTAGAATTTGAAATTCCCAATATCATTTTCATAGAAAGTCACATTATTGTCATCCATAAAGTCAATTTTTCCCTTTACCATGATACCGCTACCACATTGGCTATCCCTCATAGCCCTTACATCATACCTCTCTATTTCAGCTCATTACCAAGCAGCTCGTGGTATGACGGTAAAAGGAGCCACTACTATACACGGTCCCCTTCACCCTTTACTGATATACCTCGAGGGGTCAAGACATAGCCCTCGGTAAAGCGATACACTATAGAGGAATACTAGGAAGATACCACGGTATTGTAGGAGAGAAACAGGTGACCCACAGTAGAGCGGTATATTGAATATATGTACCAAGGAGACACTGCGGTACCGCAGGGGAATGAAAAGTGACATGAGGTAGTGTGGTAAATCAACCATTGGGATATTTAAAGCATACCAATAACATTAGTCAGCATCAAAATACAAAATTGAACTCGACACAAAGATTTGAATTGTGTGAATTTATGAGTCGGGAGTAAATACATCTTGGTGTTAAAATACATGAAATGAGTTGAGATATTTTCATTCATGACAGCTAAAACCAAGTTGCAGATGAGCTCAAATTGCAAGAGTGAAGAGAATTCTCCAAAGTGAGTTCCATTCTCAGGTAATTTTTTCTCATCATCTTCTGTGAATTTCATAAAATGGCACCAAAGAAAAGTGAAGTAGGAATTAAAAGGGATGAGGCCAAAACCAGTAAATCGTCATTGCAATCCCCGTTGCTTTTTTGGTGCCTAGTTCAGTAGACAAAGGACCTAAGAAATGTTTCAGAGACTTAGCTCAAGGTTGTAGTGGCCCCATTATACTTCAATCGGGTTGGAACCTCTTTTGGTACTTCTACTAGAAAAGGAACGACAAGGTTCTGACATCAAACCCATGGACCCTAGATTTGGCTAAGTTAATTGTCCCTAATGTTTTCATTGATATTGAGCTAATCAAAGTCCTTTCCTACAACTATCATTCCCCAACCAAAAAATTTAGACTTTCAAATGGCGGGTGCTTAGTTGATGTCTCAAGAGATGCTATCATAAAGTGTTTTAACCTGAATAAACAAGTTGTGACAAAGGTGAATTTAGTGAAACTGGATCAGGAGTATAAAATGTTGAGGAGAACACGCCAACATGATGAGCTCCCCTTACATATGAAGAGGGGAGATAATAGCTAAATAATCCCCATCCCTTCCTCTAAAGTGGAGCCTTTTCCAGTTTCAGATTTTTAGGTTTATTTCAAAAATACTCATCATACATTGTGTCAAGTCTCGGGGACAAATGCAGAGGAACATATGTTAGTAGGATTGATGAGAATGGCCATGATAATTCAACACTTTGAGTCAAATGTAGAGTTTTATTTTGCATCCATAGTTGAGGATCAAATACATAAGGGTTTTTTGCAAGTCAGGGAAGTTAAGGGTCCCATTACTTTTAGGAAGCATTCTTTATTGTGTCACTTAATCTTGTATCAAAATGAAATGAAGTGGACTCGAAGAATGAAATTGTGTACACAAGAAAGTGGAGAGAGACTTCCTATGAAAAATTGGTGTTACATCTGGGATACCAGATATACAGAATGTGATTTTGTAGTGTTTCGAGATGATTTTTCTATTAGACTAATAGATGCCCTTGGTTACCCAACACCAAGGTTACCTTAATTATCTATGAAAGTGATGAGGCATGTATAGTATAAGCTAGACCAGGGTTGTACTCATAGTTATGTTGATTGGTACCTTATGCCACAACAGACCATTATCAGAGTATACAAATGCAATAAAGCACCACATATCTTGCCCAAGTTTGTACCTGAAAGGGTATGTTTTCTAGAATTCATGTGGAAAATGCTTTGGATGGAACATGATTTGATGAGGAATCAGAGGAAAGGAACATTTTTTCTTGATCTATCAGTATTTGAAGAATTTTCTATTGGATCTGATATGTTGGAAGAATTACAGAGGTTCATGAGGGTTAACTATTCCCTCAAGTCTAAAAAGGAGAGAGTGTGTGACCCAGAGGGTCATAGTAACATGATTAGAAGAACCTTGCTAATGAAGAAGGCTATCTCACATGAATTTGACCCTAATGAGGATGTTATTAAAAATTAGGTATATCTTGTTGATGTAATATAGACTAGGAAAATGTGGCTAACAATGATGCAATGGGAAAATCAGAAGAAGAAGAAGAAGAAGAAGGATAAAATTTTCAAGGGGTTTTTTGCAAATGAACCCAACCTTCTGAGAAGGATGCAAATGATCCTTGATAAGTTAGATGAATTATACAAAATGGCCCAAGATGAGGGGTTCCACTTCCCACACCTCACCAGCCACCACATGAAGCTTCCACATCATAGACACCACCCCCACCACCTGCACATCCATCCCCTCAATCTCCTACTCACGAACCACAAGCTAAAAACAAAATGTTGAGCCATTGGTTGAATATGAATCTAGTGATGATGAAAAGAAAGAAGCACTCCTAGCTCTGAGAGAAATGAAGGATTTAGTAGAACAACAAAGAAGTCAAAATCCCCATGATCCTAAGATCAAGTTGTCAGAGGAGGGAGCTAATGAAATTCAAGAGGATGAAAGGGTAGTAGCCTCTCTAAGTTTTTTGGAAGATGATATTTTTATCCATTCCAATGAATTTAAGGAATTTTGGATCAAAATGAAGATGAAACAATTTGATGATAGATTGAAAAATAATCTTATAGGAGTTGATGAATCAAAACAGACCAAAATCCAAGCTCAGACATTTGCAGAGTTAAATGTTGATAACATCAATGTCACCCCCCAGGAGGAAAGAAAAATGGTATTAAAAAGCAATATGCTAATTATTTGAAATGAAGTTTATGCTATTTTTTTTCAATTTTCTCATTCACAATTGATATTTTTTTCCTAGTTTTAAATTTTCCCAATTGCAAATGGTATTTTTTTGTAGCATCTTCATTATTGATATGGAGTTTGAGCTATATTCTTGCAATTTCTTGATTGTCTTTTGATATTTTGGTCGTGGTTTTCTATTTTTTCAATCCAAATTAGTTGTGTGTTCATGAAACAGTAATAGACATTGAAATATTTCTATATGTTCAAGATATATTTGATGTATCATGGATTTTTTGATGCATGTGCATCATGGATATATTGAACATATAAGACTTTTGTTGAAGATGTGTATTTGGAATTGTTAAAATGAATATTGTGTTTTTTTTTGCAATTTTGTCATTAGCAATTGATATTTTGTCCTTGGTTTTGAATTTTCCCAATTGCAATTTATTGTTGGGAGAAATGAGAGTAAAAATTATCAATTTGTACTAATTTGAGTTCATGTGGCTTGTGTGTATGACCACATTTTTCTTTTGTGTGGATCTAATTTTCACTTATTTTAAATAGAGTCAAGTGTAGTCGACATTAATGGATTGTGGTGTTAAGTTTTAGGGTTGTCAAGAAAAATGATTGTGTGTGTATGTCCACATTTTTCATTTATTTAGATATGATTTTTATTTATTGTGAATAGATTCAAGTACAGTTTCCATTAATGGATTATCCTCGTTGATTTTTGAGTCTATATATATCTGTGTGTGTATGTTTGTATGTGTATATATCTATGTGTACATATATATATGTATGTATATACATATGTGTATATATATGTATATTTATACATATATATATGTGGGTGTGTGTATGTATGCATGCATATATATATAGAGAGAGAGAGGGGGGAGAGAGATTCAAGTGCAGTTGTTGTTAATGGATTATGGTGTTAAGTTTTATGGCTTCTAAGCAAAAGGTTCTTGTGTCTATGACCGTATTTTTCATTTATCTAGATCTGATTTTCATTTGTTGTGAGTAGATTCAAGTGCAATCGCCATTAATGGATTATGGTGTTTAGTTTTGAGCCTGTCAAGCAAATAATTATTTGCGTTGTTTATTCATTTTCTCATAACATTGAATCTGGGTAAGATCTATGTCTCTTGAGAAGGTTTATAGCTATTGTGTTGGAACCAAAAAAAGAGAGTTTTGTAAGTTCCTATATCTATTGTTACTTATCATTCAGTGCTTTTATGGGTTATTTTCTATTGCTCAATCAAAGACTTAACATCATAATTCATTAATGTCAACTTTTGTGTTAGTCACCATTAACAATGCAATTAATATTTCCTTTGCCATGCATGGATGCCAAGTGCACTTCAATCCATTAAAACAAAATCATAGGTTCATGCCTACATTGACTAATATTCTATGTATATATGTATATATGTATATATGTATATATATGTATGTATGTATATATATATATATGTATGTATCTATATATATATATATAGATACATACATATATATATATAGATACATACATACATATATATATATATATAGATACATACATATATATATAATATATATGTATGTATCTATATATATATATATATGTATGTATGTATCTATATATATATATATATGTATGTATCTATATATATATATACATGCGCATATATATATGTGTGTGTATGTATGTATATATACATATATGTATGTATATGTAAATATATATATATGTATTTATATATATATAAGTATATATACATATGTATATATGTGTATATATATGTATGTATGTATGTGTATATGTATGTATATAAATTTTTGTGTATGTGTGTATATATATATGTATATATACATACATATATGTATATTAATATATGTGTGTGTATATATATATATTTGTGTGTGTGTATATATCTATATGTATGTGTTTATATATATATGTATGTGTTTATATATATATGCAAGTATGCATATATATATGTGTGTGTGTGTGTGTGTGTCTATGTGTGTATATATATATGTGTGTGTGTGTGTATATGTGTGTGTGTATATGTATACACATATATGTATGTATATATGTGTGCATATATGGGTGAAGGCATGTACCTATTATTTATGCATACTTGTGTGAAGAAAATACTGAACAGTATTGGCCTCTGAAATAAAGAAACTATATAGAAGGCAGTGTCGGTAGTTGTTAGATAAAATTGCTTCACAATGTATATTGTTTATAACCACATGTCAGATACGCGTGTCATGTTCAAGCCTCGTTTATTTAGAAGCATAGCATAGTGTATTTTGCAGTAGTATTTGATTTTGTAGGGGTCTTTGTCAAATGTTTATTATTTGGCATCTTTCCTTCATTGAAGACATGGATCTACTGCTACAACAATGTGAAAAGGTACGTTTTGAACCAATTTATGCATTTGTGGATTATATGGCATGAGATATGAATTGTTCTAGTAACTTTAAAAATTCAAAAGCATATTCAAAATTATAATATACATGTAAGCATGTATACATGTAAATAATTCAAAACCCGATAGAGATTAGTGTAAACTAATTCAAAAGTATGTATACATGTAAGAATATGTCAATTTTCTTTGTTCAAGTGGCAATGGTTGTTCAAGTGGCAATGGATGTATACAAATATACATCTAAAAAATTATACAACTATCATGGGCAGAAATAAATGTGAGTGGTAGCATTGATTTTCACTATTGTTCAATAATAAATTACAATTTAATATGGCTTTAGAATTTCTTAATTTTAAGATAGAAAATAAATATTGACAGTTAAATATATTCATCGAAAAATTCTACTGTAGGTAAATTGCAATGTCATTTTCTTTTCTAGGGTTAAGACTTCTATTAATGCATTATAGCATATGTTTGTAACCTCATCTTTGAACCAGTTTTGTAGCTAACCGCATATAGGGAAACTGGAATTGCACAAGGATTTGCTTTTGTGACAATGCCCACTAATGAGGAAGTAGAAATAAGCATTGAAAATTTCAACTAATATGTGAGTAACATTTTTATTATTTTATGTTATATATTAAATTTTAAATGTTTCTAGAATCTTATAAAGTATGGAGATTAAGATTAAAATTAAAATGAACAATGCAATATCTTTTCCCATTTTTTCTCATTCAGACTTCTTGTGCTTTTTAGAAGATTATGGATGTAGTATTTTCCAATGCATGAATTCAGTACTGGATTACAATTCAGATTTATTTGGTATCATATTTTGTGATTAGACTACAATTCATACTTATTATGTGTTATGGACATATGCTTATTGCATGTTATCTAATGAAGTTGATGCAATCTATGTGAAGTGCAGTGGACATTCTTTCAATTTTTATTCTAATGTTTCCTGGGTGTTGGTGAGTAATGATGGATGCAAGAGACAATGTGTTTGCACATTTGGAATTTTTTGTTGCCTTTGGACTCATAGTTATGGCAGTGTTGTATACTATGGGACATATTTCTCCTGCTCAAATGGATCTAGTTATTGGTGTTTCTTGCTCAAGCATTGGAAAATTGTGTCTCAAACAGGTACCTAAAATCACAGACACCGAAAACCTATTTGGTTAAAGTGATTTTTGAGTTTACCAACTACATGTATTGATTGCCTTGTAGCGGTAAGCTAGTGCTTCTATTTTTAATGCACTTATCAATATTAATAGTAAATAAAATCTATGTAAAGATGCATTCCAATTTCCAATTGGGCATGTTAACTACTATCAACAATGCAACCTACCCACCATAGATGTTCACAATGAAACTATGTCTAAAGCAGCAAGACATTAGAAGTGGATGAAATGCATGAATACATACATGATACATGAGGTATATATTGAATACATAGACATATTTCAATGTCACAAACAAAAAATCATTTGGGTGACAGCTGTAAAACTTAGTACCATAATCCATTGATGGCAACCACACTTGAATCTGATGACAATAAATCAAAAATTAGGTTTAAATGTATGCAAAATATCCCCACAGACACAAGGCACATGAACTGCTATCAACAATGCTATTTGTTCACAGAAACACCTGCAATGGATACATGTGTATAGCAAAAAAATATTAGGAATTGATGAATTTTTTTCCTTCACTATTCCAAAGAATAAATTGCAATTGGGGAAATACAAAACCAGAATCAAAATATCTATAGGCAATGAGAAAAATGAAAAAAAATAGAGAAAAATTTAGTTTAATAGTTTCAAATAGATATCTTGCTTAGAAGTCTTATTTCTTGAAGATATGCATGATGTGCATGGATCCAAAAATACATCGACCATCAAGTATATCTTGAACAAATAGACATGATTCAATGACTATCTTTGTTCCATGGGCACACAATTCATATGGATTGAATGGTAAAATTGTCAAAAAAAAGACCAAACTCCCTTACAATAAAATCATGCCACACCATAGGATAAACATCAGTGGAATGGTTTTTGATCAATGCATGAATAGGCAATAGTGCACAGAAAACATTAGTCTTCACATCAGTAATTGTACAAACATCATGAGCAAATTATTAAAAACCATTTTGACACGTTGAATGTGGTTAAAATAGCACAAGTGCTTTAAACCAATGTAGAGATATTTTTTATAGTGTGCATACCAATATGATAGTTATAAATCCTCTCGACAGACACATATTTTATATCGAGAGGTTTTCTAGTTATTTAGACCTAATTTTCATTTCATAGATTTAACTTCAGTTGGCATGCATATGTGATAGAGAAAAGATTAGTTGCATTGTTAGTGATGGCTAAGACAGAAGTTGGCATTAATGCATTACGGTGTTAAGTATTTAACCAACCAGAAAAGATTAACCCATAAAAGCGGTCAATGATAGGGAGAAGGAGAGATATACAAAGCCATGAAATATATCCAATCATAAGAAAATATTACCAATTGATGGTGTTGGTTATTTTTTTAGAACCAAACTTATTCTCACCACAAACCTATGAACTTGTCAAGGACAATTATTAGTAAGGGCAAGGGTTGGCCAACACATAAGTAAAGGCTTTTGGGTCTTTAATTCTTCTCTTTAGGCTCTATTAGACTAGGGAGGGTAATCCCAAAACAAATGTGTTCCTAGATACCAGTGTGTCAAGTATCAAAAAATAAATCAGACAAATGATTCTCCATATATGTTTAAAAGCATCATACCTTGAAAGTTTGGAAAACTCCCACAGTAATGGTTAATTTGAACAAGAGAATATATGATCCTTTTAACATTCATACACACCTAATAAAATAATCAGAGAGTAATTTAATTATATTGTGTGATCATCAGTCAAGTCAGTTAACAAAAGGGAGCATGAATACTAAACCAGGCTAGTGACATATTCTAGGAAACGGAGTCAAACTATAAACCTATATGATTAGATAGTAATTTTGTATTTTAGAGAAAATACCCACAACCTTAGAAATATTGCCTTACAATATTCCCACCAATTATATCCATAATTAACTTCTTACTAACATCCTTATACAAAGATTATATCAAACCTGCTGTTAAATTCAAGTATTTACATAAATTCCTTGAATGAATAAGCAAGAATGAAACAACACATCCATTGGACCTCAACAGAGATAAACAAGATAACCATTGATTGTCATATTTATAGCTTGTATAATTTTCATATAGGAGAGAAAATATACATAAACTTTGTATTACTTTGTTGTCTATATTTCTTATCCAAAACATATATCAGCTGACTTGTTTCTACAACCTATTATTGTAGAATTTGGTATCCATTTTTCTTGTATCTATTTTCCTTGAAAATAAGTACCTATCGACCTCCTGACTTCTTGACTTCTTGACCCCCCCTCTTTCTATCCAACCTTAGAAGCCCCTTTATAGTTCAAGGGAGCAACAAGAACTGGGCTGAAATACATTTTACAGTTTATTTCATTTTCATTTCAAAATGACTTTCAACAGAAAACAAGAAAATATCTCCCAGCTGATTTTTGGTAGCCATCATTCTAATTCCAAAGCTCAAGAAATATTTAATTAGAGCCATCCCACTAGTCATCAACAAGTGTCATTGTGGAAACATCAAAACATGTAAATCCATATCACCCCAAAAAGCATCATCATCAGCAAAAAAAATCCAAAAAGACTAGAGACCCATTTCATGACACACTAACCCAAGAAAGAAAACAACACACAGGACCGAAAATATGAGCACCTAACAAAGAAAGTAATAGGATATTACTTTGCCTTGTCACCTAGTGAATAGGTGTGCCCACTCGGTATCCTCATCTTCAGTGGAGTAGCCATCATCACCTCATCCTCAGAATCAACCCAATCCTTCATGGTCATAAGATATTGATGATAGCCAGAATCAGTCTCATTCCCACTGTCAAAAGGATCATCAGAAACCTCAATGGGAGAATGATGGTGTCCCATATAAGCGGGGTGATACCTATTCTTTCTGGAAAATTCCCTTTTTGGCCTCTCACTCTTCTTACCTTTTCCTTTAATCATTTCCTCTGAGATAGTTCGGCCCCTAAGGTGGTAGGCACGCTTAAGAACACCTCATGTTGAATCTTTGGTAGCCCTTGTCTTCTTCTTCGGTGTTGTTGGTACCTTTGGTCTATCCTCCTCACCCTAAGGAGGAGAATCCTGAAATTCAAGAGGATTGAGCCTCTTGGAACGAAAAACCAGGCTGACATTCACACTTATCTTTCCATTTTCCCCACTCTACTAGAAAAATTTCTCCAAACAAAATTACCAACTTACTCAGAAATGACTACCTCAAAATCACTTCCTCACTCAGACCTCAGATTTTTTTTTTACAATTGAATAGTGGAAAAATCAAGTGAACCTCATTAAATAGAGCAACTAGTGTGCATTTGCATTAATTTTCCATGAGAACTTATGTGAGAGCAATATCAATCAACTAACCTTGTTTTAAATCTCAACCGTTGATCAAAACTTTGAACCAAATTAATGGTTAGACACTCTAGCTTATTAATGATGAGAAAGTTAAATGCATGCATTTGACACTCGTCCCAAATCAAGAGACTCGAGTGAGATAAGTATTTCCTTAACTTGCATGTCAATCATACACTTAATTTTCCAACCAGACATGTCATGTCACATTTACCCACTTTCCCGTAAAATATAATTCACTTGTAATTCATCACAGCAAGATAGCATGGAATGATCATGATTTATCTTTAACATATCTTCATGTACCCTGCCTTACTTCAATTTCACTTTCCCATGTGTACTAGCTTCTGATAGATTTGACAACCATAAAATTGTTTATCAATCTCACAAGCATGCTAAAAAATTAGTTCTATCTTAGCGCCTTTTTATCTTGGAATTGTCTCCGCTAACATCTCCAACTGCACCTATTTTTATCAAAAGCTTTCTAAATTTGGATTCATTTATGTGGTAGTTTCCTATGTACCCGTTGGGGAATGAGGTAGATAGGAGAAGCCTTCATGGGATAGTGAGGAGTGCTCAAGATTTGACCATGTCACCAGCCATCAACCGTCAACTTAGTCTCTTATGAAACAAGCCTTTGCTCTTGAAAACCCAATGAGTCCCACCATATGACGGGTGTCACATCGCCCGCTAGCCCATGTGACTATCACATCTTACCACTATAGATAGACGGGAGTGGGGGGAAAAATCCCAGATAGGAACATGCATTGCGATGTGCACCTTTGATCAAACCTCAAACAACACCCACCGCTATGTGAAAGAACAGGTCCCACTTTTAAATAGTATCACATGGCCATTGCCTGCTAGCCCGTATCCTTAAAATGATATGGAATAAAACAAGACGGGCTTGTGAGGAGCGGCACAGATATGGCCACGTCTTCAATCTATCAACTGTGGATCCTCTTTGAGAAGCGCCAGTCATGTTTAACAAGGGGACTAGGTCCACCATTATATGAGACACGTGGTCGAAGCCCGCAAGCCTATGAGAATAAAATAAGAAGCAATAAACTAGCACGGGCATACGAGGAATGGCTAGGATCGATTCCTATGATTAGATGGCCAACACGAAGCATAATTTCTGCACACTTAGCAAAAGTTAGTCATAAGGAGGGGTCACCCCTAGGTAACGGAATACTGGCCCTTAATGAAGGATAAGGATATAAATTTTTAAGATTAAGCCTTTGATCATAGGGAATTAAGACCAAGAAGAAACAAGGCGATCGAGAAACCTAAGGTCAGGGGTCGGTAAGACAATGAGTGTGATGGCATAAATAACAACTTAAGTGACCGAGAACGGGGACAAAAATTCAATGTAAATTTAAAATGAGCAAGGGTTTAGGCCAATTTTTTTGGAAGTTTTATGAAGATAAAAACCCTATCACAATGATGAGAACATGACCTAAAATCAAAAAGCAAGCGACTAAGCCAGATTTTTCATAACTTTTAGGGTGGAACAGAAATTTTTTGAGGGGTTCCATCAGCGGCTCCTATTGGGGACACATACCTCTCGTAGGCATGGTGAGATACAAGAATCTATGGGAAAGCAGACCAAGTGCCAGAAACATTGGGTGATAGATTCCTTTTCAAATTTTCAAACCACATTTGATGGCCCCAGGCCACCAAATGAAAAAGAAAAATCCATGTTTTCCTCTATCAAAAACATTGTTCTTTATTGTCTATATTAAACCAAGTTTAAAAACACTTTCATAGTCCATCTAAAAACAAATACCACCCTTGGCATGCTTGACCACATCACTATGGTTTCCAATGCCTCCATTAACTTTGCTACTCTAATATTGGAAATTAAGCACCAACTGAAATTCATCCATATTTGACAAGAATATATCACACTTATCAAGTAGAGGAAACTTATGATTGGTGTGATATCCTTTATTAAAAATATCATTCTCATTCATAATCACTTTCTTGTCAAATTGGGCCAAAGAGTAAAAAAAATCACAATGCTTTCTAAAAGGGTTACTATGAGACCTCCCCTCATCATTCATCTGCACATTAGATTTGAGACTCTCATAATGGTCAGGCTCAATAAAAACATCATGTCTTACACACAATATGCAATTCTCTTGTGTGTTGGGCAAAGAATTCTCACACATTTTAAAATCCTTTAACTAAATTGCACCATAGGTTGGTTTATTACCATTCCAACAACATATACCAGTCACATTATCACATGCTTCAAAGTTCTAGAAATTATATTTACCAAAACCCTCAATACCTTCATCTGAATCACTTTGAATGCCATCATTTTCAAGATTAACAAGATCAGAAAAAACATTTACATGTGCATCATCACTTAATAGGTATATTTCCCTATATGTCTGTTGTCAAACAGATTGCACCTGTATGCTTGAATAACTAGATTCAACAATTTGTTGAAACATTGGTACTAATTCTAGGCTGTGGGTATCCTATAAGGAATTAGACCTCCAAATTCTATGCTGGTTCCTATGAATTTTCTTATTAATAGTTGGGTAACTTGTTGGGAAAAGGGAGAAAGGCTAAACTTAAAAGTAGAACTGTAAAACTAAAAACTTGGTGATGCACCTAAATGGAAAAATGATAACACCTATAGACCGATTCACAACTACTTTCAATAGAAACATTCACACAATTCAGAAATGATCACAAAAATGTTTCCAAAGGAGGCTAAACAGTTTGTCTTTCCAGAAGGAAAATCAATTTTCACAACTTGAAGAACAGTTCTATTATAGCACAACTTTAGACCTGTGACAAGATGTGCAACTATGAACAAGACAAAAATAAAGGTTTTCAAAAGCTAAAACACAATAACTTCATCGAATCGTTCATAAGGACAAATTGTATAATTCTAAAAAGGAAAATTCAATGTATCTTTTAAAGAAAATAGTAGGAAAAATACTGCAAGATGACACCAAAATGAACCTGTAAACCTTCTATGTATTAATTTGAAATGATGTTGAGTTACAAATAATTCGCTTTGTAAAATGCAAAGGAGAAAAATAAGAACTAAGGAAAAACAGTTAAGTTTTTCCAATATATACAAAAGCCTTCAAAAAGGCATGGAAAAAGAACTGAAAATCAAACTCCAAGAAAGGGTGATAACTCCAAGGCCAAATACGAGAAGAAGCAAATATCTCTAAAAAAAGGAGTCAAACATGCAAAAATGAGTGCATGATGGTCCAAACTCACTATCAAGTCATAACTGAAACGTGTAGCATCTGAACTGAACTAGAAATCCTTGAAAAGGTGGGCCCAAGCATGCGAAAATCACCTTGTTTGTGTCAATCCGCCCAAGTGAAACTGAAACTTCATCATGACCTACTATTTTTATATTTGCATGATAAATTATTTAACTTAATGTTATTTTGCCTAAAAATAGTTGTATTAATTAAATGACTTATAATTTTATCATTTAATTAATACAACTTCACATGGGTGAGAAAAAATAACATTAAATTAATTAAATTTAATTATTGCAACCCTAGCCTATGCTTATCACATAAAATGCATGATATATTACTCCACTAATCACCTTAATAGACACCTCCTGCGCTCCATGCACTAAACCTAGCATAACTTTGATCTAATGGCATTATTATTCCTTAACATAATGATCGGCCATTTCATGCAATACATATCATATGATGATACATATATTTTCTCCAAATGCTCTCTCAGCCCCCTCAGTATTTGCATAATTTTTTTTTTTAATTGACTTAGAATTCAATATTCATCGTTCAAAAAGAGATAATGAAGGGAAACAAAAAGACCTAAAATGAGTGAACCCTAATCATTGCTTTGCATTTTACTTGGCATTTCAAACTTTCCCTGAAGAGAACCTGTCACGCCGCCATCATCGGGGTTTTGAGTTTTCTAGACTTTGAGCTTGGCCTGGTAAGTTGTTAGCAAAGCATTTCATGGCTTCCCTCTATACTTTGAAATATTTCCTGACCTTGAAGGCCATGGGCTTGCAATTTTTTGTGTGCTTTTCTCCTCTTTTTCTTTGGCTGCCATGGATATACCAAGTGCGAACTTGAAATATGGTGCTCCAATGATTTCAGGTCATGACTTTTCCTCTTCTACAGGTGTGATTTGGTAAGCTTCCAACTCCATTGTATTTCTCTGTATCACTCAACTTTATAAAAGCTTCTATGAGGAACAAATTCTGGCATCTTTTATTGTAAACAAAAACAGACCTATGCAGGTCACGCCATGATTGTAAGCTAAAACTCAGGTCACCATGGAAACTCTAGGTATTTCTTGTTTGTCCTAGTGAAGCCCCACGAATCTCTATTGATTGTGCTTCTAGTTTGCTTTTGTAGATTGTCAATATTGTAATCTAGGTCGTGGCTTCTTGAATTTCTTGGTGCATTTGAAACGCCACTCGCGACCTTTTTTGCTTTCTGCATTAGTATTCATGCTTCTCCATTTATATCATTATGGCAAATCCTTGATATCTGATGTAAACTGAAATCTTCCAAGTAAGTCTTTTTGGGAGTTCCATTTTATGCGAAAGCTTGTTCAAATCCTCATTTTATGTTTTCAAGGATTTTAAAAACCCTAGGCTATGACCTTGTTTTCTTTTCAAAAAATGTAAAAGAAATCCTCTATCTCCATCTATTTTACTCCATAGGCCGCTAGATTCTAGACGCCTCCAACTTTAGCACTGGGTGGCCATTACTTGTGGACTGCCATGAAACATCAACTACCACCGATTTGTATCTATATATTCACCACCTAAATGTATTGTGAATAGTTCCCCAGACTGCCTTCAATATGTTGAATTGCCTCCATCTATTTTACTCCATATTATTGCTAGAAACTACAACATAGCTGTGATTTTTGCATTTATAATTGTAAAATTTGTGTATTACTCTGAAAATCACTATCATGTTATAACGCCATATTGCACTATGTTCAGGAAGCTGCCTATTCTATGTTGTTCAATGATTACATATAATGTTTGCCGGAATTGTCGGTTTTGTCACCCTCACACTAATAATTTCAATACCAGGGGCATAACGTAGACAATCAGCCTGAATGGCCCTTTTTTATATATATTTCCTCATCAATCTGGTCAAACATGTCTGTATAGACCTTCTGCAAAGTGGGTGCACTACAAAATTGACTAATTTCATGATGATTTTTTTATAGATCTAGGTCCTATCATATTTCATACCACAATAATAATATACCGGGATAAACACAATACGCTCCTTCCAAACACCTGGTTGCAGAATATTCACTATAGAATCTCATTGTAAAATTTTGTTGCTTTGACATGACTCCATAGATCTCACCTTCAGCTTTTACCTTTTGATTTTTTTCTACCACATGATATAGCAGAGATCACTCTTCAATTTAGCATGCTTGTAACATAACAGTGCTTTCCCATCTTCTAAATGATCACCACTTATCGCTTGATGTGTTTATCATTTAAAACCTCCACTGAAGAATGTGGTGAACCAACACTCTTATTAAGTGATTTTCATCGTGAATAGTATCATGCCTTCCATCTATAATGAAATCATAAGCTCATTTGTTTATCTTCAGATGTTGTGAATGTATATGCTCTATTTTTTCCTTTTGGCACTGCTACTTGAAATCTAACAAACAGAATTGTATACTTTTCCTCACAAATTAATTACCAGTATGTACCTTGAATGATTCCTTCTCATTTGTTCATTTCATGAAGGCATTAATCTTGAAACATTATCTCCTTTGATGTATGATGATTTTCATTGGCAGTCATAAGGTCTGCTCTTCATTGCTTCTATGGATGATTAATTTTCCTTGATGATTTTCAATAACCTTCATATGGTTGTCCTTTATATAGATTGTTACATGCCTTTTCCTACTTATCATGCTATCACTGATTTTTGTTCATTTCTATTGCTGCTTTGTTGGGTGATTTCAATTGTGCATTTATGTAGTGTCTCTCTTTGAAGTTCTTGGTTTTTTTTTTTTTTGTTGTACTCATTCATCATACTATTATGCAAGTTTCCTCCCTAAAATCTTATGATGATTATGATGTTCAAAAGCTGAAAACATGCTTTTACCTTTTGATTTATGATTATTCTTTTTTGTAAGTTGTCATATGCTTTTTGAAGCTATGAAAACACTCCAATGCAAGAGTACTTTGTTTCTCTTCAATGTAAAGAGGCTCAATACTTTATTTAGATATAATGTGAACATGTAAAGTAGAGCTGAATAGAATATCAATAAAAATGATGAGTTCCTCACACTGTTTTTTTTTTTTTTTTTTTGAAATAAAGCTGCTTGTATGATTATAATTCTAGTTTCAGCAACTCTCCTAATGACTATTATCATATTAATGAACTCTTGTATGTAACTTGAGAGTATGTTCTCCTTGATATTCTAAGCTCAACCCTTGTGGGAGCCCGTTTTACTCCACATATCTGATAAAATAATCACGAACATAATGAACCTATTCCTACACAGTGAACAAACGTGTTAACAAAACAAAAGAAGTTGAAAGCTTCCTCTTAAATTTTATGCCTTTGAATTTTGAAATCATCTGACGGATGCCTGAATAGATGTAAATTATATTCTTGCTGGCAATGTAAGCATAGGACTGATTTTGATTCATCATTGCATAGAGTTAATCTCTAACATCATTTTTGTTCATCCCGCAGGACAACTCACAGAGAGCGAAGTCGAGGAACCAGGAAAGCTTCAACACACCAATAAAATACATCAAGTATCACGGGTTCCATCATTATAGGCAATGATGAACCACTCTCCCTTCTATTTTTATTTTTTCAACAATTGTATAGCATACAATCTCTTTTTGCACCTCTTATTTGATTATAAAAATCAAAATGAGTTACCCCCACGGCTTGTGTGGGATTTTGGTTCGTACATTATGAATAAAACAACAAATATTATGCAAACTTATGATATCATTTTTGAAATGTCTTTGCATAATATCACTGAAATTTACACTATTATGGAACAATGCACAATATGAGTATTTTAGCAGAAATTTTTAAAAACAACTTGTGTACCTTGGCTTGAATTTACAATTCAGCTCTACCTATTTGAGTTGGTAGTGAAAAATAGGTAACAATGTCAAAGACTCATTTTTATGTAAAATTTGTTCATTAATATTTGAACAAGTATCTTGGTCTTCCTAAACATAAATACTTATTAGATAAAAACATGTCCATAATCATAGAGTGAAGATAAGGAACATCAGCAAAAAACTCAATTTCACATGTACTAACATAAGATCCACTATTGTTTGCACCGTTAAGTCCTTTATCATTTTTAACACTCTGCTTAGGTTCAAGGTATTGAATACACAAGTTTTTATCTTTAGAGTGATCACCATCCATTGAATCAGTATATTACAGTTGTAACAAACCTGAGATAAACTCCAAGTATTCATCATGTAAAATGTGGTTATTTACTTGTGAACAAGAAGCTTCATCATCATTTACATCACTACATCCTTTAAATGAAGAAAAAATACCTAGCTGATCATCATAGGTACCTTCATTACCCTCTGAATAGTCAGGTTCACTGACATCATAATCTTCATCACAAAGAAACTCATCATTACATAAACTTTGTTCAAAACTCTCAGAATGAATGCTTAGATGTTCATCTTCAATATCTTGACCACTGACTTGTGGTAAGCAATCAAAAACACTCACAAGTGTATCTCTATCTTCATCACTAGTATATAGATTTTCACATATGTTGCTTGTGGGTTGATTATAGTCACTATTTGCATCCTTACAACCAAATGAATTTTCACTTTTTGATATACCATTTTTAGCTTCATATATCATATTTTGATTTTCCACAATGGGATAGTTTCTATTAACATCTTGAGGCATAATTTTTTGTGTATGGTCACACTTGGCTCCTTCAACACTCTTTATCCAATCAAGTACCTGGTCAAAACTATGAGGTTTCAATTCCTTTGGCAAGGTACTCAGCCCTGACTCAGAGATTTCACAAAATAAATCAATGCATGTTGAATCTTGAGGTCTGAAATTTTTGGGGACCTCCAACAAGGCATCCATAAATCTTGAGAACAAATCATAAAGTGATTCATCTTGGCATCTCTTTATGTTAGATAATTCTTGAATAAAAGATATTTGATCAATTTTTCTCAAACTTTGTTGATGTTCAACTTGTAACTCATTATGATCAGTGTGTTGTAGTGATGGACAAATTGGAACAATAGAAGCACCATCACTCTGGAAATCATTTCCATTTTTTGACCCATGGATTTCATTTGCATGAGGTATGTTAGAGTAACTAACACTTGCAGCCATGTATCCTTTCATCATTGAATATTTCATATTGTTCTCAATATCCATGGCCATTTGATATGCCTGATGTAATGTTGCGGGCTCTTTATCTCTTAACAAATAACTCATTTCTTCATCAAACGCATCAAAATATACAATTATACATACTACATCATTTGGTCTCAAACTTTCAGGAATGTCACTAAATGTTTTTGAAAATTTGAGGTTGAAAGTTGGGACCAACTCATATTCTTCTTTTTGGATGTTGTTAAATATTTGTCTCACTCAGTATGGATTGATTCCTTCTCCAAAATTATTTATGAATGTTGTCATGAACTCATTCCATGAAGAGATGGAACACACTGGAAAATATGAAAACCAATCTCTAGCATCTTTCTTCATAGATTGAACAAGGAACTTCATGACAACATCTTCATGACTTATCTCATAATCTCCCATTAAATCAGAAAATCTTTGCAAATGTTGGGATGTTGATTCTAATCTTGTCCCTTTAAAGTTTGGAAATTTTTCCCTAGCTTCATTAGGAATAAGGTTTGGGAAACCTTGAATACCATTAAAATTAAATGGTCCATATCTTTCCACAAAGAAACTTCTTTGATGGCATGACAGGGGTTGCATATTCTTCATGTTTACATCATGCACCCCACAAGGATGTACAATTGAATGATACTTTTTTTACACCCTTTTACAACTTAAAACATCAACTCTATAGTTGATTACCACCCTATTTCATGATCTTAAAATTTTACAATGCATATCTTAAAAATAAATACATTTAAAATCTCTCAAATGGGTAGGTTTCAATACAAATATGCCTCTTATTATAAAGATTACAAACTTTAATTTATGAAGAATGTAGAACAATCTTCACTATTCCCTTTCTTAGTCCTTTAATTCACTGAATTGAGGTTAAAACAGGGGAGAATACCTAGATGTATTAGCAGGCATCACACTTTATCAGTTTCTTTTCATAGAGTCGCCACCTCCTTTGTAGAAGGACCAAATTTTCAATAGTATTTTTCTCCAGTTGGTTGTCACTTCAAGTCCCTACTTCAACATTTTCCACTGGTTCAGAGTTCCTCGGAGTCGCCACTCACTTTCAATAAGAATTTTTAAAATAGAACTTCCTAGACTCTATCAAGGCAAGATGATCTAATGCAAATACATCTTCCCATAGGTCCCCAACGGAGTCACCATTTATGTTGTTTATTTTTTTAGAACCAAACTTATTCTCACCATAAACCTATGAACTTGCCAAGGATAATTATTAGTAAGGGAAAGGATTGGCCAACACATAAGTAAAGGCTTTTGGGTCTTTAATTCTTCTCTTTAGGCTGTGTTAGACCAGAGAGGGTAATCCCAAAACAACTGTGTTCCTAGATACTGGTGTTTCAAGTATCAAAACATAAAGAAGACAAATGATTCTCCATATAATTTCAAAAGTATCATACTCTGAAAGTTTGGAAAACTCCCACAATAATGGTTAACTTAAACAAGAGAATACATGATCCTTTTAAAATTCATACACACCTAGTAAAACAATCAGAGAGTAATTTAATTATATTGTGTGAAAATCAGTCAAGTCAATTACCAAAAGGGAGCATGAATACTAAACTAGGCCAGTGCTATATTCCAGGAAACGGAGTCAAACTATAAACCTATATGATTAGATAGCAATTTTTTACTTTAGAGAAAATACCCACAACCTTAGAAATACTGACTTACAATATTCCCACCAATTATATCCATAAATAACTTCTTACTAACATCCTTATACAAATATTATATCAAACATGTTAAATTCAAGCATTTGCATACATTCCTTGAATAAATAAGCAAGAATGAAACAACACATCCATTGGAACTCAATAGAGATAAACAAGATAATCATTGATTATCATATTTATAGCTTGTATAATTTGCATATAAGAGAGAAAATATACATAACCTTTGTATTACTTTGTTGTCTATATTGCTTATCCAAAACATATATCAGCTGACTTGTTTCTAGAACCTATTACTGTATAATTTGGTATCCATTTTTCTTGTATCTATTTTCCTTGAAAATAAGTACCTATTGACCTCCTGACTTTTTGACTTCTTAACCCCCCTCTTTGTATCCAGCCTTAGAATCCCTTTTATAAATCAAGGGAGAAATAAGCACCCAGCTGAAATACATTTTACATTTCATTTCATTTTATTTTCAAAATGAATTTCAACAGGAAACAAGAAAATATCTCCCAACTGATTTTTGGGAAACATCATTCTAATTCCAAAGCTCAAGAAACCGTTAATTAGATCCATCCCACTAGTCACCAAAAAGTGTCGTCGTGGCAGCATCAAAACATGTAAATCCATATCACCCCGAAAAGCATCATCATCAGCACAAAAATCAAAAAAGATCGGAGACCCATTTCATGGCACACCAACCCAAGAAATAAAACAACACACAAGACCAAAAATATGAGCACCTAATAAGGAAAGTAAATGGATATTACTTTGCCTTGTCACCTAGTGAATAAGTGTGCACACTTGGTGTCCTTATCTTCAGAGGAGTAGCCATCATCACCTCATCCTCGGAATCAACCCAATCCTTCATGGTCATAAGATATTGATGATATCCAGAATCAGTCTCATTCCCACTGTTAGAAGGATCATCAGAAACCTTAATGGGAGAATGATGATGTCCCATATAAGCGCGATGATACCTATTCTTTATGGTAGCTTCCCTTTTTGGACTCTCACTCTTCTTACCTTTTCCTTTAATCATTTCTTTTGAGATAGTTCGGCCCCTAAGATGGTAGGAACGCTTAAGAACACCTCATGTTGAATCTTTGGTAGCCCTTGTCTTCTTCTTTGGTGTTGTTGGTACCTTTGGTCCATCCTCCTCACCTTGAGGAGGAGAATCTTGAAATTCAAGAGGATTGAGCCTCTTGGAATGGTGAACCGGGTTGACATTCACACTTATCTTTCCCATTTTCTCCACTCTGCTAGAAAAAGTTCTCCAAATAGAATTACCAACTTACTCATAAATTACTGCCTCAAAATCACTTACTCACTCAAACCTCAATTTTATTTTTTTACAATTGGATAGTGAAAAAATCAAGTGAACCTCATTAAATAGAGCAACTAGTGTGTGTCTCCATTAATTTTCCAAGAGAGCTTATGTGAGAGCAGTATCAATCAACTAAACTTGTTTTAAATCTCAACCGTTGATCAAAAAATTGAACCAAATCAATAGTTAGACACTCTATCTTATTAATGATGAGAAAATTAAATGCATATATTTGATACTCATCCCAAAACAAGAGACTTGAGTGAGATAAGTATTTCCTTAACTTGCATGTCAATCATACACTTAATTTTCCAACTAGACATGTCGTGTCACATTTACCCGCTTGCCCGTAAAATATAATTCACTTGTAATTCATCATAGCAAGACAACAGGGAACGATCATGATTTATCTCCAGCATATCTGCCTATACCCTGCCTTACTTCAATTTCACTTCCACACATGTACCAACTTCTAACACATTTGATGGCCATAAAATTGTTTATCAATCTTGTAAGCGTGTTGCAGAATTAGTTCTATTTTAGCGCCTTTTTATCTTGGAACTATCTCAGCTAACATCTCCAACTGCACCTATTTTTATCAAAATATTTCTAAATTTGGAGCCATCTATGTGGTATTTTCCCATGTATCCATTGGGGAATGAGGTAGATGAGAGAAGACTTCTTGAGATAGCGAGGAGTGGTCAAGATTTGACCACATCACCAGCCATCAACCATCAACTTCATCCCTTATGAAACAAGCATTTGTTCTTGAAAACCCAATGGGTCCCACCATATGATAGGTTTCACATCGCCTACTAGCCCATGTGACTATCACACCTTACCACTGCAGATGGATGGGAGCATGGGGAAAAAGCCCAAATGGGAACACATGTTGCGATGTACACCTTTGATCAAAACTTGAAAAACACCCACCACTCTGTGAAATAATAGGTCCCACTTTTAAACAGTACCACATGGCCATCACCCACTAGCTTGTATCCTTAAAATGATATGGAATAAAACAAGACGGGATCACAAGGAGTGGCACAAATATGGGCACATCTTCAATCTATCAGCCATCGATCCTCTTTGAGAAGCGCTAGTCATCTTTACCAAGGGGACTAGGTCCACCATTATATGATACATGTGGTCGAAGCCCACCAACCCATGTCAATAAAATAAGAAGCAATTAACCAACAGAGCATACGGGGAATGGATAGGATCGATTCCTATAATCGGACGGCCAACACAAAGCATAATTTTTGCACACTCAACAAAAGTTAGTCATAAAGAGGGGTCACCCCTAGGTAACGGAATACTGACCCTTAACGAAGGATAAGGATACATCTTTTTTAGATTAAGCCTTCGATCATACAAAATTAAGACCAAGAAGAAACAAGGCGACTGACAAACCTAAGGTCAAGGGTCGGTAAGACAACGAGTGTGATGGCATAAATAACAACTTAAGTGACCGGGAACGGGGACAACAAGTCAATGTAAATTTAAAATTACCAAGGGTTTAGGCCAATTTTTTGGAAGTTTTATGAAGATAAAAACCCTATCACAATGATGAGAACATGACCTAAAATCATAAAATAAGGGACCAAGCTAGATTTTTCATAATTTTTAGGGTGGAACAGAAATTTTCTAAGGGGTTCTATCAGATGGAATGATTTTATACCAAGACATTTTGCACTTATTTAGACCTAATTTTAATTTCCATTCAATAGATTCAAGTGCAATTGGCATGCGTGTGTGCAGACAAAAGACTACTTCCATTCTTAATCAGTGAAATGAAGAAAAAAGATAGAAAATTATGAATGTAATCTCATTGAAGAATTGGATGTTCCTAACAAAAAAACATTGTGTATTGATGAAATATTGTAGATTTTACACTGACATATTTTGCACTTATCTAGATCTGATTTCCATTTGATAGATTGAAGATAAAATGGCATGCATGCATGGTAGACAAAGGATTACTTGCATTGATAATTTTGTTCAGCAGAGAACTCGACATTTATGAATTATGATGTTAACTCTTTAACTTAACAATAAACATCAACCCATAAAAGCATTCAATGATAAGGAATAACATAGATTAACCCATTAGAGGGACATAAAAAATATGAAATGACAGTGTAAAAGATATAGCAACTTTCAAAATGCATTGTTTTTTGTTTCCAACACGATAGATATAGACCCTCTCAATAGACAGAGCTTTCATGCTCATCAAACAATGTGAGAAAATGAATAAACAACACAAAAAAGACAGTGTAAAATATTTATCAAACTACAAACACCTCTCTTTTTGACAAATTTCATTGTCATCAAATAATCTATGCAAATGAATAAACAACGCATATAATATTTTTCTTGATAGTCTTAAAACTTGACACCAAATTCTATTAATGGTGACTACACTTCAATCCATTGACAATAAATGAAAATTAGGGACTAGCAAATGCTAAATGTCCTCATTAAAATTCCATGCATTGATAGAAGCACTTGGTGCCAAGACATGACTATAACAAAGAACATTACAAAGCCATGAAATATTTCCAATAGCAAGAAAACATTACCAATTGATGAAATGATTTTATATGGTGACATTTTGCACTTATGCAGACCTATTTTTCATTTTCATTTAATAGATTAGAGTGCACTTGGCATGCATTTGTGTAGAGAAAATATTAGTTCCATTTTTAATCATGGCCAATAGAGAAGTCAACATTAATGAATTATGGTGTTAGGTGTTTAGCTCAATAACAGAGACTAACCCATAAAAGAACTCAAAGATAGGGAAAAGTAGACATTAGCCCATAAAATACAGAGAACAACAAACAATAGGCATTAACCCATAAAATGCAGAGATGTAAAAAACTATAAACAACACTGTAAAAGATATAGGAACTTGCAAATGCCTCATTTTTTGCTTCCAATACGATAGACATAAACTGTCTTCGCAAACATAGAATTCACACTCTCAATTGTTTTTACATTTCTACAATGGTTTGATCTTTGTTTTTCCTTCTCAATGAGTGTTTTTATGGGTTAATCTTTGTTTTTGCAATATCCTCATTGGCTTTTGATATTTTGGTCACAGATTTGTATTTTTTCAATCCAAATTAATTGTGTTCATGAAACAGTCATAGACATTGAAAGATGTCTATCTATTCAAGATATGTATGATGTATTGTGGATGTTTTGATGCATGTACATCATGCATGTAATCTGAGAAAATAAATAAACAACACAAATAATCCTTTGCTCGACAGACTTAAAACTTCACACCATAAGCCATTAATGATGCTTTCACTTCAGTCTATTCATAATAAATGAAAATATCCTACTATTAAATGCACAATGTCCTCGTTGAAATGCCACGTGTCAATAGAAACACTATGCGCAAATACACGACTATATCAAAGAAAATTACAAAGTCATGAAATATTTCCAATAGCAACAAAACATTAAGAATTCGCTAAACTAATTAGAAAAATTAAATTGATTAAAAAAACACAAAACCATGAGGAAAATGGAAACAACCAATGACAAAATTGCAAAGAAAAGGCCAAAATTTCCTTTTAATAAAATAATCTCAGAAACATTAGCATGGCGGAAAAAAACATTATTCGCACGATTCCTTAGGAACACATTAATATGCATGAGTGCAATGATAATGGAAATAGCCAATGACAAAATTTCAAAGAAAAGGCCAAAATTTACTTTTAATAAAATAATCTCGAAACATTAGTTATGTGGATAGGTGGTGGTGTTCATAGTATTTCACATGCCTTGTCTGAAACTCATGCTAATGTTGGGTGTTGCAAATTGAAATGCATTGTTATACAATTTTTTTATTTATTATTAAGATTGATAGGTTCCTTGTTCTTCTCAGATGGTGGTTGTTACTTGGATCATCTGTTGCGTACGTGAATACATGGGAGATGAACTTTATGAGGTGTTGTGTTCTAAATTTACAATTTTCTATTTTTTATTCCTATTTTATACAATCGTAACCTATTTTTTATGCAAGAAAATTATTATGGTTAAATATAAAAAACCTACTAGATTAAAACTATAGTCATGCATCAAGTCTGTTTTCCTGTGGTATTCCTTGCAATTATAGCCTTTTTAATACTTTTTCCTTCTCCTGCTTCTTTGCAAGTCTTTACAAAAACACTTGACAATAATGGATCTCTATGTAATTGTGATAGTGTTGCCATTGATGGGAAAAGCCCAAATGCTTATTCAGTTGCACTGGAGCAAGGTAAGCTCTAGTTACTATTAGTAAATCTGAGTCTAAAACCAGATTTTTTTGTAGATCTAAATCACACTACAATAAGAATTAGAGTTTTAGAAATGTAACTAGTGTATTTCTTTGTGCCCTATCCATTATTGTTATCTTCTATTTGTCCACATGATTCCCTAGGAATGCAGTAATAGGCATGATTCCCTATGTGATAATATAATTATATATTTTGGATTGGGTGATAAGTAGATAAATTTAAAATTATAGCACATTTGTAGGCTCATGTTTTGAAATATTTTATTAAAATTATTAATCATGAGTTCTTGTTGGTCCTTTCAATGTTTTAATCCAATTTCTAATTTTGTTTCGTGTCACTCCAATGATTCTATAAGTTATGAGTATACTCCGGGGTAGTTCAATTTGCTACTACTTGTTATCAAATCTCTCATAGATATCCAACTATTGTACTGAAAATAAGAGCCACATTCATCCCTATGTTGTTAATCAATAAATTTTCTCTAAATTTTTATGAGTTAACTAATATTAAATTACACATTGTTGTTAGACAAATATTTAATCTCTCAAGTAGCACATATTCAGAAAAAGTCCCATTCAACTTACTTAAAGGCCATAAATATCCTATCCAATGTTTAGAGACATCAAATGAATCCATCAATAAGCCTATATTTTGAATCCATTAGAGATTATGTTTGATGTTTGATATTAGTGGGCTTGTTTTCCTTCATGGGTTTATGCATATAAGTGTTGGAAAATGTGCCTCAACTTGTTGGCTTGAATCTTTGTTAAGGACTTGATGAATTTACCCTCCATACCATGGAGTCCTTCCTTCCCTTTGATGGGAGTGTGATGGACCTTGGCTTCATTGGCAGAACGATCACATATCGGTGAGTGACAATGTGTTGTCTCACCGATATGCCAATATGAGATAAATTTTGTGTCGGTTTGACTTGGGGTCATCGGTGGAACCTTTCATCGGGCTACATCGATGGATTGATGGCAGAAGGAAGCAACTTTGTGGGTACCACAGCATAGTGTACTGGTGAACGAGGAAAATTGATTGTTTTGATAGTCAAAGTGATGGACGAATGGCATGATGACACGTGGCACGATCTCATTCGTTGATTTTACATCACTGTTGTAAATCAACGTTGATTGGTTGAAAGCTTTATTTCTTTGGTGACGATTAAATACAGAGGCAGGTTTGGTAACCGTTACATTGTTGGGCGGATTGATGCGTGCTGCAAGGTGGTGTCGCGAGAGAATGATGGAAGTTGTTCGGTGGGGTAATTAAATACCATGATAGTTGTTGGTTGGGAAAGAGAGAGGTTGATCATGATGTGAGATCAGATCAAGCAGGGTAGAGAGTGTGTGTTCAAACAGTATTCTTTGAGCATTGTAACCGTGAACACTGAGACACACAGAACTGAGAAGATGTGAACCTGAGAGGTTGTGTAATGCCCCGCCACGCAACCCTAGAGGAAGTTTAAATTCACGATAAAAGCATACTAATTTTTTTTATTAAAGTGAATTAAACATACATGTTCATCTACAATTGATAACCTCCCCTAGGGCTACGTAATTGAGATTACTTAAACCCAATTAACATACATCATTTAAAATTCATTGCATTTAATTACTCATGTAATAAGCATTAACTCAACATACATAGATAACATAAGATAAGAAGATAAACATCCATAACATAAATTCATTACTTGAACATCTAGTTACATCACTCATTCCCAGAATGAGGCAACAATACATAAGTGTTATAATTACATAATTCCACCTCATAAATACAAGAGGGGTAAAAATAACTTATTACATTAAGAAATAAAACAATGCTTGAAATAAAGCAAGAACCGCGAGTTTTCCATCTGGATGTCTCGCGACCAAGTACTGAAGATCAAGGGGGACCCAATGATTTATGGTGCATGTTCCACCCAACCAAGTGGTACCCGAAGGCCCACCCCCCATGCTAGGAGATAGTAACAACATAACATGGACAAATATCTACTACCTCTAACCAAAGGCAGACTCATACTAACACATACTGACTCAACCAAACACATGCACAATATAAGTCTAACACTAACATGGTCACATTGCTTCCAGACATAAAATCAATCAAGTATGATAAAGAATCCATACACATAACACAAAACCCAATGTTATCCTAGACAGAGTGTCATCACACAGTTAGACATGAGATCTCCTCTGGGAATTCTTCATAGGCTCTGGAGTTCCTGGTGACCTCTAACAAATCTCATCCCTCATGCTTACTCATGCAGAATCGCCTATCTCGCGTGAGGACAAAATAGTTGACCTTGCCATTCCAGGCCTTCCCACTCATCCCAAGTCTAAACGAGCCCTTGCATCTATGAGTGAGGTTAATTTATCTTGATTAATGTGAAGTGCATCCTAATCAACTAAGTATATTACTTTAATTATCACTTGATTAAATCACTTCTGAAGGTTACCCGGTTTACCTCTTTGGGCTCCGGCGCCTAACAGAAGCCACTCTTCTAATGGATAACACACTATACAAAACTAGACTCCAAGGGTAACTCAAGTGCTTACAGAACTAAACAACGCAATCTCTCCTATTCTAGGAGGTAACAATTAAATAAATTCACTCCGAACACTTGGAGGAATACAATTCACATAAAGCACTACCCAAGGGAAATACAAACAGTTGACTTAACAAAACAACAACCCACATCCTCTGGAAGACTTACAATATAAAACTCAATAACCCCTTTTCCCAAATCAAGAATGTAAGGAAAAATAATAACAATAAGCAAAGGCAAGGAAATTACACTAAAATTTTGGATATATTAAATCCATTTCCCTAATAATACTTTTCAGTAGATAGCCAATTACTTCAAATAGATAAATATTAAAACTAAAATAATTACCTTTACTTTTCAAGGAAAGGATAAATTCTAATTTAACATCACAAGATATTCAATTGCATTTAAATCATATTATACTCATGCAAGAAAGATTCTTTCAGTTTCCCAACTAACTTATCTAATTTCTACAATTTTCTAATTTAAACAATATACACAGTATATATACATTATATATATTAATAACTATTTGAACAAATAATTAATGAAAACATATATACAATATATATATACATATTTTTATATATACACATAATATATATATTTATGTATTTATACTATACATATTATATATTGTATATGTTTGAGATAATAAAAATACATTACACCGGAAAAGAAAAATGAATGAAACCCATATGTTCATGGATCTCCAAAACGCTGCACGCCCGTCCTGTCACCGGGGAAATCCAAATGTTCGTCGGACTGTACATTGTACAGGTGGCCACCCATTATATTGGGCACCAGTCTGTACAATGTACAGGCGGTCCCATACGTAGGGGGCAGGGTTGTTGCCATGGCAGTGCTCCCTCCATTTTTAGTGGAGGGCACTGCCATGGGAACAGCGCACTCCCATAACAAAGTACAGTGGACGGTGGGAGTACATCCGCCCCCACCAACCACAAAAATAAAATTCAATCGTATGTTTAACAGTGATTTCAACATTGCATATAATTTCAAACAAATTTTCTCGAAATTCGTTTCCCAGAAACGTCATATGGACGGCGACATCAAAATAAATAATATTTAAATACAACTCCCAAAAGGAATATATATATATATATATTTACACAGACATTAATTTACTGGTAAAATTGGGAAAATTATTCAGAAATAACCATCTACAGGAAGAGGAAATAAAATTTTACAGAGAATATTCCTAATTTTCCCAAGGTTTAAAATAGGTTCTTTTAATCAACTTTCTAAAATTCCCTTCAATATAAGAATGAGAAAACTAAAAGGAAACTAATTTATAACCAGAAATTCTTAGATCTTCTAGATTTTTCCAACATAAATTTTCTACAAAGGATTTAAAAATAAATTTGTTTTCTATAGAGAGTTAAATTTTCTAAAACAATCTAAATGTGTTCTTCAACCTCTAGGTTTGATTTAACAATCAAAACTAACAATATCCTCAACTGAAATTAAATCCTAAGAGGTTTTATACAATTTCCTAGGAAAAACAAAACTTCTGAAATCTAAATAATTAATTTCAACTCTCAAGTAGTAATTTGTATTCCTAAATGAATTTAACAAGCAATTCTTTAATCATGACCTATTTAATTTAAACAATTCAAGAACAATAAACCACAGAATAAAACCTGGTGTTGAAGCTACAGGAAAAGAAGATTTTTGGTGTAGAGCCTCTTTCAAAGATCTCACAATTTCTCTTCAACCATGAATTAAATCCAAACAAGCAAACAATCCAAAAGCACAACCAACATCAACAGAATTTTCCAATTTCAATTCCATAGCCAAAAATTTATTCCAACCATTCTCTGTGCAATTTTTCCAAAAATATCCTCTCAAACCCGAAGAAGCTTTTCCTCTCCAAAATTTTCTCCGTGAATGAATTTGCAACAAACTCTTCTAATTAATTAAACATGCACTTGTGGCATAAATCAAAAATATCCTCAACAACCAAATCCAATTTTCATGCAATATAGAAATTTAAAATATTATATTAACTCCAATATTTCGAAAACTAAATTTCCTTTTAAAATTCAGTTTCAAATAACTTTCAATTTTTTTGCTTTTATTTAATTTAATCCACATAAAACTTAATTAATTAATTTTAATTATTTAATAATAAATTCAACCCTTTTGGGATTAAATTAAATTTTATTAATAAATTTAAATATAACTTCTAACCACAATTTTAATTTTAATTTTTAATTAATCACCACTTTTAACCAATGCAATTATTCTAAAAATAATTTAATGAACAAGCACCTTTCAAAAACCAATAACATTAAAACAAGGTAAACCATGAATCAACAAACAAGACTTTCGACACACTAAGGCTAGGGCGTAAACTTGACACAAGTTACCTAGCTACTATCTCCCGTTCAACTTAACCATTGGATCGACACGCTCAAACCTGTGAAACCAGGTGGAGTCAATGTCATGTACCTGCAACCTAAAAACCAAGTAAGCAACATCATATAATATAACCAGCATATAATACACACCGTGAAGAAGAAATCACGGATTTGCAGGGCGCTCACAAGCGAGTGATGCAAACCCATCCCCTTGACCAATACACTCATCAAGACTGATAATTACATCTTACTCAATAATCTCATATTAAAATCTCATGTTATAACTACTAACATCATTACACCATTAAAGCATGTACAACAATCATCAGATAAACACAATAATAGTTTGTCGCTCAATAAGTAGCGATCAAAACACAAATAACAAAGTGTGTCCAGTATCAAAGTAGCTGCAACCAAACAAAGCATAAAGCAATCCGAACAAGAAGCAAAACGGAGGGATATTACAGGCCATGAGGCTGTGTTGGCCGAAAGGTTGGCTGATCGAGTGGGTTGGTGACATGAAAAGTATTTGCATTGCATGTCATGTGAGGACATTGTAACAGTGTGAGGATTTAGATCTATGATGTTGCTTGTTTTCTCCAAATGAAACAAGATGTAACTCCTATAAAGGCTATGAGCCTGAGATTGTATTGTAACTTTGTTTGTTGTTGAATAATACAATGGCTGGATCTTTTGGAGGGTGGGGTTTTTTACCCAAAAGGGTTTTCCCCCTGTAAATTTGTGTGTTCATTAGTTTTTCTTCCATGTTGTTAGATTCTGTGAATTTTGAATCTGTGTATCTGTTGAATTTGTTATTTATTTGCATGTGCTTTTCTCAGAAGGGTTGATGGGGGAAAACAACTATGTCTGTTTCCGCTTTATGGCATAGTAGTTTGTGTCTTTGAGGTGATTTGAAGAAATTAAAGTCATGAAGGCACTACGGTTCTTAGATGTTTCGTTCTAAGATGACCCATTTCATCCCCCAACAAGTGGTATCAAAGCAAGTTAAGGGAGGCCAAGGTTTTTTCATGATACCAACATGTGGTATCAGAGACTTCTTCTGGATGTTGGTTCTAGGTATTTCTCTTATGAATATTTCTTAGTCAGTCAGGCTTGAGGAAATCTGGAGGAATTGATTGATGTTTGATCCTTTGATGAGTAAAAGTCTCTGCTCTCTTGAGACAACACATAATGTGAAAGACATTGAACATGGATAATATTGGATTAAATCATATTGTGATAATGTGGTTTGAGGCTCCTGGTTGGCTGCAAATGATCTTGATGCAAGGGGTGTGATTTTATGCTTATGGTTGTGTTGCAACCGAGTGTGCTTCATACTAGGTGTTTGTGTGAGGGGCTCCCTAGTGGTATGGAGATGTTTGGGTTGTTATTCAACCATGGAGTATTGTGCTTGTGTTGGGTATTTTGACTTGGCATTGAAGGTGTTGTTCTTTGTCACCCTGATTGCATGAAGGCTACGAAGTTGATCTTGGGTGGTTTGAAATATTTTTAATAGTTTAGCTCTCTTGTATGCATGTGCATGCTTGTGGTTCTAGAATTGGTTTGGAATGGACCTGAAATTCTTATACTACTTGTTCCTTTTTTGGATATCTTGTACTTGCATGTTTTAGTTTCATGTTCTTTGGCTCTTAAGGTTTTCTATAGATTTTCCTAAAAATTATATGATACATATTCATGTTATTTTTCCATTATTCTGGTTAACCATGATGGTTATGTGTAGACTCTTGGGTCGTCTATATGAGTAATGGATATGGATGTGCATGGGTGTTTTATAAACATGATTGTTTTGCAGGTTTTGAACGGTCAAGAAAAAAAATTGTGGTTATGTGGAGTTGTTGTTAAGCTATTTTTTAAACCCTGGCCTTTGTGGTGTGACTGGATGAGATAGTTGCAGTTTGACATGGTTTTGAGGAGGTGTGATGTCTTCTCTACATGGGAGTTTTAGTATGTGATTTATCAATGTGGTATTGCTTGTTGGTTTCTTAGACTATGGTACTTGAGTTGTGGACGTGATTGGAAAATCGTACTATTTTTTGTGATCTGGTGTTTGAGTCAAGTTTGCCTACATTGTTGTTATCTTTGAGATCTCAGTTTTGCAGTTTCCATTGCGATGATGGGTTTGCATTGTTGTTGTGATTAATCTCTAAGTTGTGCAGTTGGTGGATTAGCTACCCATTGGATGTAGCAAGATAACTTGGAATTGGACTGTCTATATCCACAAGGTTGCTTTAGTGGTGGTGTAGATCTGTTAGTTGGCCTTGCCTATGGTCACTTGTGCATTGGCATGGCTACTTTGAGATGTGAGGTAGGATGGTGTTGAGTACCTGAATAGTTGGTTATGCGGACTTGTAGCATGTGTATCATGATGTCATGGAGAGCTTGGTACACATTATAGTGTAAGATTTTTGACAGTGATGGTGTGGTTTGCGTTGTTTGGAGATCTTGGTGTTGTTTGGCTTTGTTGTCAGATAGACATGATGTTGATTGTACCTAGAGGTTTTCCAGATCAATAGATGTTTGGTCATGATGCTTGGAAATCTTGGATGTCATGGCTCAATGGGAGCTTGTTGATGGCTTTTTATGCACAACAACAACTCAGACAAAATATGATATCCTATCTCTCTTGAAAGGTAAATCTCTATGAGCAAAGAGATAACCCCAAGGTCTCTAATGTTAGGTCTTGAAAAATGTAGTGAAACAACTCAGAGATAATGTGAAAATGTTGGTAATCACAAGGGGCCTTACAAATGAACAATTTTGGAAGTGTACTTTCATCAGATGCATCAATATGGTGATGCTTTTAATCCTAAAACTAACCCAAATAATAAAAGAAATAGAGAAAGATAAGAATTTTAGAGAGATTCTAAGATTAAAATTACACCTAAAATCAATCACAACAATAATGAATGTTGCAAATGGACAAATCCCCAATAAAACCAATCTCTCCTTGATCAAGGACAAGCCCACAACTCCGCAAAAATGGTGCAATCTTCTAAGGAAACTGAAGATTTTCAGATTATGAACATTCATCCACATACCCAGTAAATGACGCAATGTAAACAAGTATCTACAGTTGAACTTAGCACAAAATAAGGCCCAGACTAACTTTACACAACAACTTACAATCAAAAAATTGCTAAAAGTATGGACCGGAGATCGATCAACTTCATTAACATTTCACCATTGACATGAAATAACTAAAAACTAACATCTAACATTAAGAATTGAGAACAAGAAACCATAAACTATCAAAGATAAATACAAATTTTGTCAAATCAACAACTCAGTTGCATTACTTCTCTAGCATTACATAACAATTTTCAGTCTATCTCCTCTCCTATAGCTAATTTCTTAAATCTACTTGCCAATTTTGGCCTTCTACAACTTCTAATCGGCTCTTCTAACCCATTCTAACCCTTTACAAATGAGAAGGCACTGGCCTTTTATAGAAAATTACATTTTGAATCAATGGCCAGGATTTAATTCATCCAATGGCATAAATTGCACTTCTAGAAGCATCCAGTTGTTATATTTAATTTGGGAGCTAATGGTACATCATCATCCAATCAATTGCATTCAGTTGCATTATGGCCCAATGATATTAATTTTGAGAAAATCCTCATTGGAGAATAAATATAGCTTCACGTGTCTTTCCTTGTTAAACGCGCCTCTCCAATTTGTATATAGCTGGTGGCACATATTCTTATGCAGCCCCACTTTAATATTTGAGTTGAACTTTTCCAAATTTTCCCTCTTGGCACGAATCCATATGCAAGTCCCCCTTTTTTTTTTATTTAATCTTCAAAAATAGATATCATCATTAGTAGCTCACATGTCAAAATCCAATCCAAATTAAATTTAAATACAATTTTGGCCCTTTAAAAAAAACCTTACATTTTTTTATGGAAACTTTTCGTTTTCGGAAATTTTTTATTTTTTATTTTTAAATTGTATTTCGAGAAAAAATTCCATTTTCAAAAATCCATTTTTGGAAAATTTCAGGTTTTGAGGGCTTGAAGTAATTTTCCAAAAAGGAAATTTCGATTTTGAGGGCTGAATTTTCGGGGATTTCCACTCAGGGAGGAAAATCCCAAAATTTCAAGCAAGGTCAAAATCCCCTAAACCTCGTAACTTTTTTTCTAGAAAGAATTTTTGAAAAGTTTAAAAAGCAACTTGGCCTAATTTTTTGTCCTCTATCCATTGGTGCAAAAATATTTACACATAACATTGAAAATTCCCTTCAAAATGCCCATTTCCAATTTTCAAGATAAGTGAAGAGCCCCCAAAGCCTCAGAATATTGCCTTCATCAAACCAAGTCTTGAATTAATCCCAAAATAACCTCCAAAGAAGAGCAAAACTGAAATTGACAAAGTCAAGGTGCAGAGATGGAAAAGAAAAAGAGGGTCCTCGCCTCCAGTGGGACGTGTGTGCAAAAATTGCACAATAGAGCTTTAGCAGTGACTATGAATTCATCACCTGGTGGTGAATGATCTTCTTTAGTGTTGCAGATGTTACTAGGAGGGACTCTTAGATCTTGTTGTTGCAGAAGGGTTCTTTCGCATTTACATGGACACTATTTGACGATGTACAACATCTTGAAACCATGGAGGATGTTTGGAGTCTTTGGCTGAGATTTTGGTGGTGCTTGACAGGTGATGTTGGTTTAGAGTCTATTTGCTTGATGTCATGTATACTCTTGCTTGAGCATTAGAGTTTTGGCATGTTGCATTGCTCTTGAGAGCATAGTTTGTTCACTTGAAGCATGGTATCTCCTAAGGGGGGTGTGTAGATCATGATGTCATGATAAGTTCCTATTTTAGTTTTTTGGAGCTTTGACAATGGTCTGGTAATTCTCTGTGGTTTGAGTACATTGTTCATATGCTTGAGAAATTCGTAATAGTGCAGTAGTGCAGATTGGAGTTTAGCATGAGATGGTCAATTGTTGGTGCTCATGGATACATAGAGAATGAGGTGAGGTTGTGATTCTCATGGAATTAGAAAGGTGTTGTTTATAGTTGAAAGTCTGAGTAGCCTACACCTTGGTTGAACGTGAGTTCAACAGAGACCAGTAAGGAGATTTCTCTTGGATAAGTCATGAAAGCTTGTATATCTTGGAGGAGCATTTTTTTGGTCTGCTTGGGGGTGAAGTTTATTTAAGAGGTATTTTCCCATTATATCTTTCAGATTTTTTTTATGCTTTATCTTTCAAAGATATGGATCTTGAATTTTTGTTTTAAGGTTCTAGAGGATTCATAGTGGAAGGTGGATAGAAGAGTTTATCTCCTTGAGCTTCTATGTTATATCATCTTTTGATGAGAACTGGTAGGAGATAATTGTATGGGCTAGTTTGATCTTTTTTGTGAGGCTTAAATCCATGATTTTTAAAATTTGAACAGTTGGGTGTTGTTATGGCTTTTCTTTTGGGATGTGAAGGAGATCATATTTGACATAGCTAGCTTTTAGAGGTGTATGTACAAGGACGTTCTATAGGTATATGATGTGCATCATTTCTCTCTTTGTTCTTGGTTGCCTTCCTGGAAGTTTGTTTTCATCCTACATTGGGTGTGAAGAACTTGGAAGAACTATGGAAGACTGTTGAGAGAAATGATTCTTGTAGCAGCTAGTTGTAGGTTATACACTTCATTGTGGATGTTCCTTGGTACTACATGGTTATTTTTTTCTACGTGTTGTGATTGGTAGACTTGTTATATCATTGATATTTCAGATTTGGCATTACCCATGCAATGGGAGTACCTATATATGTTTGGTCTTCTTTGACTAGTTGGCACATGGTGCTTGTATCTATGGTTGATGGGTTAGTTGTGTTGCTGGAATGAGTTTACTAATGTGGATACCTTGAAGGTATGGGTGATTGGATGGAATAGCATGAGTTGTGGGTTTCATTTTCAGTCGTGTAGGTTTGATCAGTTGGATGGTTGCAGTTAGTTTTTTGGTTGATGTTCTAGTTGATGTTTTGTCTTGTTTCTGGAGAATGACTTCATGACTATGTTCATGATTAAAAGTTTTGAAGTTGTTTCAATGTTGCTTCTATATGGATAGTGAGCACGATGGAGTAGTGATGTCTTAGTTGGAGCACAGAAGAATTGTGTTAGATTCTTGAGTTCGAGTCTGAAGGAAGCTAGTAACTCTTTATCAAGTGGGAGCTTGTTGAAAAATATCTCAACTTGTTGGCTTGAATCTCTATTTAGGACTTGATAAATTTACCCTCCATATCACAAAGTCCTTCCTTACCTTTGGCGGGAGTGCGATGGACCTTGGCTTCATCGGCAAAACGATCACATATCGGTGAGTAACAATGTGTTGTCTCACCGATATGTCGATATGCGATAAACGTTGTGTCGGTGTGACTTGGGGTCATTGGTGGAACCTTTCATCGGGCTATGCCGATGGAATCAAATTGGTGGGGACCATAGCATAGTGTACCAATGAACAGGGATCTTGATCTACGGTTGAGATTTGACTAATCTAATGGTGCTCATTTTATTCCGTGCTCAGTTGAGGTGAGTATCGATGAACTCTTGTAAACTGAACGGAATCATCTGAGTGTTTGACACTTGGAAACATGCGAAGTGTGTAGCCTTCAAACACATATCATTATTTTGGAGAAACTTATTGGGGATATTGTAGATGCTTTTTTGTATTCCCCAAAATTGCACAAGATGTGTACACATGTCTTGATGGACTCTGGCGGTCTAGCGATTAGATGGTTATCACCATACTGCAGTGGTCGTTAGGCCATACCGCAATAGCTTGGTAGGAGTTTCTTGGGGCACAATTGACTGTTTTGATAGTCAAAGTGATGGATGAATGGCATGATGACATGTGTCATGATCTCATTCATTGATTTTACATCGATGTTGTAAATCAACCCTGATTGGTCGAAATCTTTATTTCTTTGGTGGTGATTAAATACAGAGGCGGGTTTGGTAACTATTACATTGTTGGGCCAGCTCGAAGCGTGTTGCAGGGTGGTGTTGCAAGAGAATGATCGAAGTTGGTCGGTGGGGTAATTAAATATCATGATATATTTTGGTTAGACAAGAGAGAGGTTGATCATGATGTGAGATCAGATCAAGCAGGGTAGAGAGTGTGTGTTCGAACGGTATGCTCTAAGCATTGTAACCGTGAACACTGAGACACACAAAACTAAGAAGATGTGAACCTGAGAGGTCATGAGGCCATGTTGGCTGAAAGCCTGGCTGATCGAGTGGGTTGGTGACATGAAATGTATTTGCATTGTATGTTGTGTGAGGACATTGTAATAGTGTGAGGATTTAGATCTATGATGTTGCTTGTTTTCTCCAGATGAAACAAGATGTAACTCCTGTAAAGGCTATGAGCCTGAGATTGTATCGTAACTCTATTTTTTGTTGAATAATACAATGGCTAGATCTTTTGGAGGGTGGGGTTTTTTACCCGAAAGGGTTTTCCCCACGTAAATCTATGTGTTCATTAGCTTGTCTTCCATGTTGTTAGATTCTAGGAATTTTTAATCTATGTATGTGTTGAATTTATTATTTGTCTGCATGTGCTTTTCTCAAAAGGGTTAATGGGGAAAACAATTGTGCTTGTTTCCACTTTATGGCATTGTATTTTGTGTCTTTGAGGTGATTTGAATAAATTAAGGTCACGAAGGCACTATTTTTCTTATATGTTTCATTCTAAGATGACCCGTTTCATCCCCAACAATAAGCCTATATTTTGAGCCTTTAAAGAAGATGTTTTTCTACCCTTCAAAATATGAATTTGGTTACTCTTCAATAAGCTTATTACTAAGCTAATAAAATTCATGAGATTAGAAAAAATATTAAGCTCTTGAGTTAAACACCTAAGATTTCTCATGACAAGAAAAATGACATGGGTATTCATTCTAATGTGTTGGTTACTATTGTTGGGTACAATTATTTAAACCTAAATCACATAATATATTTGGTGCTATATACTTGTAGCTTTGTCACTTTTTGCACATAGTGTTAGAATCTCATCAACTTGCACAAATAAATTAATGGTGACTCTATTGAGGAAGATTTTGGTTCAATCACTCCACGGGCTATTGGTTAATGAAGATTATATAGGTGACCAAACCCAATGACATGTTTCAAGTATTTCCTCTTTAATTTGGTGGCTCTATTTATTATCCTAATTTTCTCCTTTGTTGTCATGATCAATTCTTAGCTATTACTTCCATAGGTATGTATTTATGAAAGATGATTATCGGTGTGTAATTTTTTCTCTTTACTTGTTCTCCCAAAGTGATATTGTAATTCTATGTTCTTGGATTGAGTGGTAAGTGGATAGCTCTCATTTTGAAGCACATTTTTAGGATCATGTTTTTAAATATTGCATTAAATTTTTTAATCACGAGTCCTTATCATGAATGAAATTGGGAGGACTTTTCAAGACCCTTTCAACATGCTTATCTAATGTATACTTTTGTTCCATGTCACCCCAATTATTATATAAGCCACGGGTATTCTCCAACTTGTCTTGGTTTACTGCTAACTATTATCAAAGTTCCCATGTATCCTACTATTGTAATGAGCTCAAGTGAAAAATTTATCCCAATATTGTTAATCAATAAATCTTCCCTTAACTTTAACATGAGTTAGCTAATATTAAAATAGAAATTGTTGATAGATATATATTGAAGATATCAAGTAGCAACATATTTGGTAAAGGGAATATGAAACTCACTTAAAGGCTATAGACATCCTATCTAATCTTATTAGACATTAAAATGAATCCATTGGTTCATTCAACTTTCATTTCAACTATTTGGTGTTTGATATTAGTGGGACATTTTTCCTTCATTAGTTTATTTGTATAATCCTATATTTTGAAGTCATTAGGGATGATGTTTCTCTAACCTTAAAAAACATGAGTATGGTGTATCTTCAACAATATCACTATTGAGATGATAAGATCGATGATATTAGAAAAATCATGAGGATTTTGAGTTAAACACCTAGTAACATGATGATTTGGATGACATGGATATTCATTATGATGATTTTCTTATTATTAGTGATTTTGAGGACCATGATGCTATATATGATTATCCTTTCCCTTGGTCTAAAATTTAGTGGCCACTACATACAAAGTATGTTGAAGAAGGGATTTGAGTGAAAAGAATGTTGTTTTTGGTTCAATATGATTGAATCAATTTGATGTTGAGCTAGTCAAAGACTAAAATTTTAAGAGTAATTCATGTGTTGTGATTTGTAAAATTCTTATTCTAAAATATGATAATCAATTGGAATGATTTTATCCTTAATTTTACTATCCCTCCCTCTCTCTCCCTCCCCCTCTTTCTATCTCTTGTCTCCCTCTCTCTCCCCTCTCCCTCTCTCTGCTCTCTCTCTATCTCAATTCTCTCCCTACATATCTATTCCTCATTCTCTCTCTCCCCCCTCTTTCTATCTCTCATCTCCCCCTCTCTCCTCTCCCTTTCTACCTACCCTCTATCTACCTACCCCTCTCTCTATCTATCTCAACTATCCCTCTTTACCTCTCCCTCCCTCCATCTCTCTCTCTCTTTTTTTCTCTCTATCTCACCTCTCTCTCTCTCCCTCTACTTCCATCTCTAATTCTCTATATCTCCCATCTCCATCTCCATACCTACTTCTCCCTCTACCTACCTCTCTACCTATATCTCCCCTCTCCCTCTCTCTACCTACCTATCTCACCTATACCTCTTTACCTCTCCCTCCTCTCCCTCTCTCTCTCCCACCCTCACCTCTCTCTCTCTCTATTGTGCACCAAGATGTGATACAAAAGGGGAGGATGGTGGGGATATTGAGAGAAAGATGGAAGGAGGGAGGGAGAGGTAGAAAAGGAGAGAGTGAGAGAGAAAGAGGAGAGAGGAGAGAGAGGGGGAGAAAGAGAGATGTGAGATAGAGAGAAAGAGGGGAGAGGAAGCCCGAGAAGTGAGAGAGAGGTGATAGAGAGAGTAGAGATAGGAGGAAGGTGGATGTATTGAGAGAGGGAAGGAGGAAGGGAGTGAGAGAGAAATAGGTATAAATGTACACATAGGTAGAGAGAAGTAGAGAGGGAGGGATAGATGGAGGGAGAGGTAGGGATTTAGAGAGAGAGGTGAGATAGAGAGAGAGGGGGAGGGAGGGAGGGATAGATATGTAGAGAATGGAGAGGAAGGGAAGGAGGGAGAAATGAGAGAGATAGAGGTGATAGAGAGAATTGGAGGGGGGAGATAGAGAGAGGGGGGGAGGGAGAGAGAAAAAGGTATAAAGTGATAGGTTAGATAGAGAGAAGTATATGAAAGGTGGGTGGGAGGAAGGAAGAGAGATAGAGAGATAGAGAAAATTAGAGAGGGAAGGAGGGATGGAGGGGGAGAGAGAGGTGAGATAGAGAGTAGACAGAGAGATATAGAGAATCGAGAGAGAGAGAGAGAGAGAATTAGAGAGGGAGGGAGAGAGTGAGAGAGAAAGAGAATGGAGGGAGAGAGAGAGAGAGAGAGTGGAGGAGAGAATGAGAGAGAAATAAGGGAGGGAGAGGGGGAGAGAGAGAATGGTGAGATATAGACTGGAGAGGTAAGGAGAGAGAGATAAAGAAAGGGAGAGGGAGAGAGATAGAGAGGGAGAGAGATAGAGAGGGAGATAGAGAGATGTGAGATAGATAGAGAGTAGAGAGGGAGGGAGGGAGAGGGAGAGAGATGTGATAGAGAGATAGCTAGAGATGGAAGTAGGAAGGTGGAGAGATTGAGAGAGGTAAGGTGAGAAGGAGGGAGAGAGAAAGAGGTATAGAGGGATATATTAGATAGAGATAAGTAAAGATGGAAGGTGGGTAGGAGGAAGGAAGAGAAAGACAAAGAGATAGAGAGAGAGGGCAGATAGAGAAAAATAGCGAGGGATGGAGGGAGGGGGAGGTTAGATAGAGAGTAGAGAGATAGAATGGCAAGATAGAGAGAATTTGAGAGGGAAGGAGAGAGTTAGAGAGAAATATGTGGAGAGAGAGGGGGAAGGAGATATTAAAAGAGAAAGAGGAGAGAGAGATAGGAGGGAGGGAGGGAGGGAGAGGTAAGGAGAGAGAGTAGAGAGGGAAGGAGAGAGAGGGAGGGAGAAGTGAGAGAGAGAGAGAGAGTTGATAGAGAGAAGTAGAGAGGGAAGGATGGAGGGAGAGATAAAGGGGTATAGATGGATAGGTTAGATAGAGAGTAGAGAGGGAAGGTGGATGGGAGGAAGGAAGAGAGAGAGAGAGATAAATGAGATAGAGAGGGGAGATAGAGAGATGTAGAGAGGGTAATAGGGAGGGAGGTGTTATGCCTTGCATAACCACCCCATCTTAGTTCCTTGGTCAAAATGGGTCCCCCTTTTTTGTTTTTTGTCCTTGTTTGTTTTTCAACAAATTTTGGAAAGTTTTCTTTCTTCTAATAGTTTGTTTTCCTTTTGTTCTGGCAGAACCAAAACCGAAAAGGAATTGAGTTATGAACTTGTTTTCAAGATTCCATTCTGATCTTGGTCCCGCTTGTCTTTTGTTGGTCTCATTGGTTTGCCTTCACCGGAGTCAAGCATGGGATGGAACTTGGCTTTGAACATTCACGAAGTTCACGGTTCGGTTTTCGTTCCCTTCCTACCTCCGCATCCACCTTTTGGTTTGTTCGTTTGGCCTTAAGGTGGGTTTTGTTTTTTGGTCTCTATGTTGGGTTCCTTGTTGCTCCCTTTTACCTCCTATTTTTTTCTTGGTGTTTTTTTTAGGTCCTAAGGGTTCATTTTCTTCCCTTAGTTTTTTTCCTTTGCTTCATTTTTCCCTTTCGTCTGTCGGAGACGGAACCGGGATGGAACTTAACTCTAAACTTTTCCAAAGTTCATGGTTCAATTCTCGTTCCTGATCCAGTTTCAGCTCTGCTTCTCGCTCTCTTGTTTTCTTCTTCATCTTTTTTTCTTTTCCTAAGGGTTGGCTTCCTCCCTTGGGTTTTTCTTGGTTTGCCTTTTTCTTTCATTTGTCGGAGGCGGAACCAGGGTGGAACTTAACTTCAAACTTTGAAATTTCATGGTTTGGTTTCCGTTCTTGTTCCGGCTCCACTTCATGTGTCTTTGTCATTTTGCAGTGTTCGGCCTCAGGTTGGTTTCTTTCCCTTTGGTTTTCTTTGGTCTCCCCTTCTTTCACTGAAACTGGAGTCAGGATGGGACTTAACTCTAAACTTTGATGAAGTTCATGGTTCAGTTCCCGTTCCCATTTCGGCTCCACTTCCACCGGGTTGGTTTCATTTCCATCCCTTCCTTCGCCTTTTTTTGCCTCTGCTCCCGCCTATTTTCCTCTTCGTTCATCTTCCTATTTTGGCTTTGCTTTTTCCTATTTCTGGTTTCGCCTCTACTTGGGTTTGTGCTTGGATTTCTTTCCTTAGGTATTCTATTTGGACTGACTTGGTTTTTGATGATGTATTGATCATTAATTGTGGCTCTTTGTCTGTAGGTTGAATCAAGCAGGTTGGTGTTGTCATAAATGAGGGGATGGAGTGTGCATGTTTTGAGGATATGGCGGGATTTGCAGGATCCAGGTACGCTTTGCGGCTGAAGGCAAGTTGGGCTCGTGTGTGCGGTTCCATTCTTTTGCTTAGGTTCGATGGTTCATTGATGGCTAGTACGTGGGACTTGATGGGCTCATCCTAGTTTGGATCGATCTGGATCATTTGTTTGTGGCATGGATTTGATCATGGCTCACGTTTATGTTGGATCCGCAAGTGTTACTATTCACACGAGTAGAGCTTTGATGGTGGGTGTGGCTCGAGGTGTTATACATGAGCTTTGGTCGATCCTAGATCAATCTGATGGGGGTCTCTTCAGTATTCATTGTTGGATGGAAAATTATTGCAGGCTGTCGAGGCATTTTGGTTGGTGGTTGGCCATTTTTGTAACCCTAGTTTTGGTTCATGTGGGAAAGTGTTCTATAATATGGGCATTCTGCCTCTTTTGTAAGGGTTGGTCATTTTTCTATTCTTTGGCCACCAATGATAGCAGATAGGATTTTTTTTACAGCTTTGAGTAGAGATACTTGTTTTAGTTGATGTTGGATTTAGATACAATTTTTTATATAGTGATATGTTGGAGTTGAGTTTACTAGATAAGGTTAATGAGCCATAATCAATCTATATGCCAGTGAGTTTGTTGAAGCATAAATGTTTCGTATTTGATGAGAATCAATAGAAGGAACCACATTTCAAAGATTATTTCATTAAATTTTCTATGGATGGAATTGTTACATGTCTGTTGATCTATGATTTTAGCAACGAATGAGGAGTTTGTTCTTTTTAAGTCTTAAGAGTATTATGATGAGTGATTGTGATGGTTAAACTAAGCATTGTAGATGTATGCAATAGTATGGATTGTTATGTAAATTGCATCATGTTATGGTTTTCTTGATCTATTAAAAGAGCATTCATTGTTGGAAGCATATGTCTAGATACTGATTTATGCCTTCACCTATCTTTTTATGTTTATTTAAACCCCCCCCTTTCATTAAGTGTAGATTGATGAATTCGTTGTTGCTTGCATTCCTTATGACCAGAAAATTCCCCTTGAATATTATAGTTGCATGGATCAATTGAGTGACACCAAATAGTTGAGAACCAACTACCAGGACCTTGGGAGTTAGGCTACTATATGTTGTCTTTCTTTTTCAGGAGAACTAGAGTAGAAATATTATGTTTAACGTTGTTTGTGTCATTTTCACCATCAATTGATCTAGCGCTAGAAGGAGGGCCCGAAGGAACAAGTTGGCTTGGATTGGGTCATTCTCAACAAAAAAATATGGGAGGATTCTTAGATCCTCTACTGACCCTGAACCATTGATTGAACTTCGAACTCTGATTAGACATAGACCTCAAGCTCATGGAGTTTTCATCCCACCATTGGCACCACCACTTACTCTACCTAGATTTCCACCTTATCCATCTTTATCACCCTAGCAACCTAATCCAATACCACCCCCTGTTCGACCAATATCACCTCTATTTCAACCAATCCCACCACCACCCATGGCGTACTTTGTGAATAACCCCTCTCCACTAGGGACTATCATTGGTGGAATACATGATCTACCAAAAAAACTAGAAAGGTTTTGCCCCAAGTACATGCATGGAGAGTCAAGAAGTGTTCAGGAACATATACAAGCATTCAAGGATGCATGTACCTATGCTCAAGTGGCTCACCAGGATGTGGTATGTAGATTGTTTCCTTATTGTTTGGGGGACATGGCATATAATTGGTATCTAAATTTTCCCCAAGGATCTATTCTAAGTTGGGAAGATTTAGAAAATGCCTTTATTAATCAGTTTCGGGTCTATGTAGACCCAGCCATCTTGTACCATTAATTCACTACCATAAGGAAGGAACCTCATGAACCATTGATGTTGTTTATCACTATATTCCAAAGGATGTTCCACAGGTTGCAAGACCCTTACTTAATAGCTGAAAATATTACCATTTTGGCATATTTGAGAGTTGTTGATCCCTTGATTGGCTTATTTTTACAAAGAACCTATGCTCCCAATGAGATAGACTCCTTGTAAAAAATTAATCACCTAGCCATTAAATTGCAATAGCAGATAAGTCTGCAATCAGGAAGTTTAGGAGGAGCCCTTCCCCCTATGGGTTATCAGATGCCTAATCCACCCTTGTTCAATATGGTCCCAGGGATGTCTTCCTCCCATTATGGACCTATTTCTGAGTTACAAGCCTCACCTACCATTCCCTTTTTCACTAGTGGCATTCAGGATTCCTCCCAGCAACCTCAAAACTACCAGCAGCAAGGGGGAGGGTCAACTCTTGCTCACTCTCCATCTGTAGGATAGACTGTGCAAGATGAACACACTATTCAACTAACCAATGAGGTGGAAACTCTCAAAAAGACTCTATCTCAAATGTCCAACGACATGGCACAACTTAGACTTAACCCCCCATAGAACCAAAATCAGAATTACCTAAATCAGGGAGATTATAACAACCAGGGTGGTTACTTTAATCACAATACCAATAGGAACTTCCATAATCAAAACTCCTCTAACCAACATCATCAAAATCAAAATAGAGGATACAATCAGAGGTCCAACAACAACAATAGACAGTGGAACACTGGACCCAACAATGGGGGAGTTCCCCATAATTATCAGTCTGGTGAAGATAAACCACACACTGCTAATGTTGCAGATCTCAATTTCATGACTAATTGGTGTAGACTCCATGATACTGCAGCACATTCTGAGGTTAATTGCCCAAAATGGAAAAAATGGTGAAGATTGAGCAAGCTGATTCCCACCCTCCACAAGGAAATTCCAATCAAGATGGTGGGTCAGTAAGTATTGCTATGAATTATGAGACCATTGAGGCACAATATTAATTTCCCATGTAGGGAGATAATGAACTAGAAGAGGATGTGTATGATTCCCAAGCCTTCTAGTCCAAGGGTGGTCACTTCTTGAGAAATTAGAATAAGGGCCCATTCACTACATCTGCACCCCCAAACAACATTGTCCCACCTAATCAAAATGCAGATAATAACCCACCACCACCACCACCAAAGGTTCCTTCTGACTCTCATAACAAAGGTAATCCACCTTATTTTCCTAAATATCAAGTTAGGAATGATTTGGAGATTGATTTCATTGCAGAGCTATGGGGACAAAAGACGTCATTGTCATTCTTTGACTTTATGAAATGGTGCCCAGCTCAATGGGAAGTTGTGATGAAAGCCCTAGAGGAGGCAGATCGTTCAAAAGGAAAAGGTAAAGTGACTCCAGTGAAGGAGACAAATGAAGCCATCTATACAGGTAAGACCAGTACCCCACCTTTTCTTTTGAGTTTAAGGATCTTTGGAAAGAATCTACATAATTTTTTGTTGAACTCTGGAGCATTGGGTAATGTTATGCCCTTTTCAATTTGTAAGAAGTTAGGATTAAGTCCTGCCCAGACCAATAAGATAGTGATTCAGTTGGACAAAACCACAATTAATGTGGTAGGGGAACTGAAAAGTATGCATGTACAGGTTGGATCGGATCCAAGGATCCAAACTTAAATAGACATCCAAGTGGTTGATATCCCAGAAACATATGGTATGCTCCTGAGTCAGGAGCTAATGAAGAGTATTGGGGGGTACTTGTCTTTGGACTTCTCTCACATGTGGTTTCCCTAGAAGGGGATAGCAACACAGATTAGGATTGAGAGTGAACCTAGGCTCAAACACATGATTACTGAGTATAATTCTCCTAATGAAGTAGTATATTTTGAAACTGAAATAGGAGTGTACAAGTGAGAAGAGATCATGACATTCTCAGTACTCAATCCGGATGATACTCTGCCCCTAGAACATAGTGACCCAATGATCTTGATCAACCAACAAGTTCTAATTAGAAAATTTCAAAGAGATAGGCTGGTATTCAGAGAAGAAACTTATTTGGGCAGTTTTTTGCTTCCTAATTGGTGTAGGATACATTATCATAATCATTCTGAGTTGACATGCCAACCCTTCCTAGATATCTTAAAACATATAGACTAGCCTCAATCATTTTTCCAAGATCAACCTCATGTACCCACCAATAAGTTTCCATTTGAAGCCAAGGACGCTACAATCCTCACTAGAACCAATCTTTCTTAGGAGGAAGAGCCCTCACAATTGGAACAAACTCAAGTTTTATGCTCTGAGTTTCAAGACGAGATTGAGGTGTCTCAGCCTTTCTCCAATACCCCTACCCTGGATACTCTACCAATGCCTAAGGCATTGATAAAAATTGAATCTGATTACAACTTGATCCAAGAAGTTGTTCAAGAAGTGATTCTGGAATAGGATTTAAGTATAGAGGAATCATTGACTGAAACCTTCCCAAAATCACCTTCAACTCTTGATGGCCAACAACGGTCTGAGCCGCTATCTATCCCAAGCAAGTCATCTCCTATTATTAAGAAAAAGAAAGAGCTCTCAGCTAAGAACCAGTTGTGGAGTCTTAAATTTGATGGCTCCAAGTCCAAAGTAGGAAGTGGAGCAGGGATTGAACTAACTAGCTTGAAAGGGGAGACTTACTTTGCATCTTACAGGTTGCAGTTTGGCTGCACAAACAATGTGGTTGAATATGAGGCACTTGCTTGTGGGCTTATGTTTTCCCATCAAAAGAAGGTCGTGGTTCTCATGGTAATGGAGGATTCCGAGGTAATTTTAAAGCAAGTACGCAGCTAGTATACTTGTCATAATAAAAGATTGGCTGCATAGAGAAATAGAATATGGAACTTAATTGAAGACTTTGATGCTTTTGGGATTACTCTGATCCCTAGAGAAGCTAATCAAATTGCAGATGCCCTTGTCATTGCTGCTAGCACCTTGGAACCTATGCAAGATTCCAGACTAAAGATATTTTCAATTAAATTAATCTCAGTCCTAGTTGTTCCAAATAATGTTCGGAATTTTTAGGTATTAAATGATGACCAGCATATATCGGCCTTCTTGGCAAGTTCAGATGTCTTTGAAGAACAGATAATAGATGAATCTGAAAGAGATCAAGGATATTGGGATCCTAAGAATGGTGATGCAGAAGGGATATTGGACTTGACAAGCAATAGTTTTCCAAAAGGGATGGTAGCTTTGGAGAGAATATTTGATTCTAACCCATGGGCTCGTCAAAGGGTATCCATAGAGAGTGATGGAGGGAAGTATGAATATGTCAATCTGACTCACTCAGGCCCTAAAAGAAATATCCTGAAGAAATCAAACAGAAGATAATCAAATTTTTGGGGAAAAACATTGCATCCATCACTTGGGGGTATGATGACTTAAAGACCTTTGACACTTCGGTGATAACACATGCCATACCTCTTAAGCCAGAAGCCAAGCCCTTTCGTCAAAAACAATGCCCATTCAATGCTTTCATTGAACCCCTGATCCAGAAGGAGGTGCAAAATCTCCTATCTACAAGGATAATCTTCCCGACCAAACATTCTATGTGGGTGGAAAATTTAGTTAATGTGCACAAAAAGAATGGTGAGATTAGGTTATGTGTTGATTTCAAGAATTTAAATAAGGCCTCCGAGAAGGATAATTACCCATTGCCTTCTCTAGATGAGATACTACAAATGGTCAATGGGTCCCAGATGATGTCATTTTTTGATGGCTATTATGGGTATAATCAGATCCTCGTCAGTCATGAGGACATAATGAAGACCACCTTCACCACCAAGTGGGGCACATTTTCCTATCGGAGGATGCCATTCGGCCTTATCAATGTTGGAGCAACCTTTCAATTTGAAAAGGATGTAGCATTCAAGGATCTAATAGGTAAGTGCATCATTATCTATGTGGATGACTTAACTATTTTCTCAAAGAAACGGGAGGATCATGCTGCAGATGTAGAAAAATTTCTCAAAAGGTGCATAAGCTATGGTGTCTCCCTCAATCCAAAAAAGTGTGTGTTTGGATTTTCTGAAGGAAAACTCTTAGGCCACATCATATCAAAAGAAGGGATATCCATAGATCCTAATAGAGTGGAGGCTATCTTGAAACTGATAAGGCTAGGAAGTAAGAAAGAAATGAGGTCCTTCTTCGGAAGGATTAATTTTTTTAGAAAGTTTATAACGGGGTTTGTAGAAATTGTCAAACCCCTTAATGAAATGATGAAGAAAGAGGCAAAAATTGAATGGAGAAATGAGGCCAAATATGCTTTCTTGCAGATCAAATAGTCAATAATGGAGGCACCTATTTTAACTAGCCCAGATTATCTAAAGCCTTTTTATATCTATTCTTCTGTGTCTGATCATTCATGTGTTATTGTTTTAACACAACGAAGAGGTGAGGGGGAGGAAAGACTTATCGCCTTCATGATCTCTCCATTTAAGAATGTAGAATTTAGGTACCCACCCCTAGAGAAGAAAGCCTTTGCATTGGTTCAAACTGTAAATAAATTCAGGCATTACATTCTTCAAAGTTAGGTAATGGCCATAGTTCCTGATCCAGCTGTGAAATCTCTCCTGATGCAAAGTGAATTGGGAGAGCGAAGAGGAAAGTGGATGGCCATTTTGCAAGAGTTTGACTTGTAGATTCATCCAATGAAGCTCGTCCGAGGGTAGGGTTTATCAAGGGAAATGGCAGATGTAGACAAGACTATTACATGTCAGTAGTACACTGTCCAATTATTTACTAAGGATCCCTAGTACACAGACTTGATCTGCTTCCTCCTCAACAATAGATTTCCAAAAGGAATGAATGCTACTCAGAGGAGAGCATTGAGGATGAAAAGTGTTCATTACATGCTTAAAGGGGGATCTATCTACAGAAGGAACTTCCAAGGAATTTACCGATGCTGTTTGGATTAGCAAGAGGCTAAGCATGCCATTTCTGAGTTTCATGGAAGACATGGTACGGGACATGGATTTGTTGATGCTTTGGCTCATCAGATTATTAGATCAGGCTATTATTGGCCTTATGTATTTCGGGATGCACACCAACATGTCAGGACGTTTCATGTATGTCGGACCTCTGCACCCAGGGAAAGAAATCTGGCAATACCTTTGCAACTAGTGTATGAGGTAAGACTATTTTCTCAATGGGCACTTGATTTTGTAGATGTTATTAATCCAAACTCTTCTACAGGTCATAAATATCTCTTGACTACAACTGACTACTACACATGCTGAACTGAGGCTCAACCATGTAAAAATAGCACCACAGAGGTGGTCATCAATTTTTTAACTGAGAACATCACCACCAAGTTTGGATTTCCCTTTGCCCTGGTATGTGATAATGGCCCTACTTTTTCTTCAGCTAAATTTATTCAATGGGCTTATGAGCATAAAATAATTTTAAAGTATTCATCTAATTACTACCCTCAGGGAAATGGAGTGGTTGATTCCACTAATAAAAATCTATTGGAAGTAATAAGAAAATTCCTAGAAAAAAATCCTAGGGATTGGCATACCCAGCTAAGATTTTCCCTATGGGCAAATCGAACCCGAATCAAAGTTGCCTTAGGAAATTCACCATTTAAGTTAGTCTATGGCCAAAACCCAGTCTTCCCGATCCATTTGCAAATACCTCTCCTCAATTTTATGCAAGAATTTTATACTAGGGATGATAGGATCGAGGTCAGACTAACCAATTTTCTCAACATGGAAGAACAAAGAGATGTTGCTTTGTAGCAATTCTCTAAACATCACGCAGTTGTCAAATGCTGGTTTGACAAAAGGGCCAAGATAAAATCCTTTAGGATATTAGATCTTGTGTTGTTATGGGATAAAGCTAAAGAGAAAAAGGGAGATCACCAGAAATTTGATAGACTCTGGTTGGGTCCATATCAAGTGGTTGAGATACTAGGTGAGAATGATTTTTGCTTGAGTACCTTAATAGGAGAACATATTCCATTGCCAGTTAATGGTCAGTTTCTCAAGCATTACTTTGGTTCATGAAAGGTCTGATGTTTTGAATGAATTTACTATACTATACCGTATGTATTAATTTTTGGTTTTCCTTTTTGTCTTTGTTTCTATTTTTGTTTGTTCTTTTCTTTGTCTTTGTTTCTTTTGTTTTGTCTTGTTTCATTGGGGATCTTCATTTCCATCCATTCCAAGAATCGGGGGTTGTTATGCAAATTATGCTAAAGCACTAGGAGAGAAATTGATTTAGGTATTTTTAAGGAACTTATGTTGAAGGATTTCATTTTAAAACTCATGTCTTATGATCATTTTAATGTTGGTCTGAAAATTTATTAAAGAAAGGTGCATTGTGAGTGTCTCATGAATTATGTTTGAAGTTTGTCACAAAATAGATAAATATTTGCCCAAGTAAATACCTATTTATTTTGGGGTGACTGTATCTTTGGTTCAAGTGAAAAATCCAATTCCAAGACTATCATGAAATCCATTGTAGTTCTCAACCCACATTTCAGATCAATTGCATCTGAGTATTGAGAAAATTTCATAAAGAATTCTCACAAGTAAAGCCTAAGTAAAAAAAGAAAAAGAGAAGAGAAAGAAAATTAAAAGGGGGAAATCTCGATATCATGTGGGTGAATCAAGTATCTCTATTGGGGCTATGGACACTTTTCTGGCAGTAGAGCAATGCTTTGAGATAACTAGAGGTATCTTCATCGGGGCTATGGATGAATGTCTGGTAGTGGAGCAATTCCTAGGGTTTCCTTGCACGATAGTTGAAGGACTCAACCCATGTAGCTTGAAACTTAGGTATAGTTGTTCAAGAATGGAGAAAGTGTCTATGAAGAAAGATGCACCATATATGCACACACTCAGATTCGAAATAGTTCATGAGCACATACATCTGAGATTCCAACTCAACCTTGTTCTACATATCTGATCTCATTCAAGTTAGAATGCTTCTTTGGCTAAGGAGTTTTTGGGTGACTAAAGTCTTTGAGGTCTTGAAAATGGATAAACCATTTTCCCAGCCAAGTCACCATTTTTTATGCCTTGCATAACCACCCCATCTTTTTTCCTTTGTCAAAATGGGTCCCCCTTTTTTGTTTTCCATCCTTGCTTGTTTTTCAACAAAGTTTGGAAGGTTTTCTTTCTTCTAACACTTTGTTTTCCTTTTTTTCTGGCGGATCCGGAACCATAACAGAATCAGGTTTGGAACTTGTTTTCAGGATTCCATTCTAATCCCGATCCCACTTATCTTATGTTGGTCTCCTTGGTTTGCCTTCACCGCAGTCGAGGCCGGGATGGAACTTGGCTCTGAACTTTCACGAAGTTCACTGTTTGGTTTATGTTCTCATCTCGCCTCCGCCTCCGCCTTTTGGTTCATTTGTTTTGCCTTAAGGTGGGTTTTGTTTTTTGGTCTTTGTGTTGGGTTCCTTGTTCTTCCCTTTTTCCTCTTGTTTTTCCCTTGGTGTTTTTTTTGGGTCCTAAGGATTGGTTTTCTTCCCTTAGTTTTTTTTCCTTTGCTTCATTTTTTCCTTTTGTCTGCCGAAGATAGAACCAGGATGGAACTTAACTCTGAACTTTTTTGAAGTTCATGGTTCGGTTCCCATTCCCATTCTGGCTCCGGCTCCGCTTCCCACTCTCTTGTTTTCTTCTTCATTTTTGTTTGTTTTTTTCCTAAGGGTTGGCTTCCTCCCTTAGGTTTTTCTTGGTTCTCCTTTTTCTTTCGTTTGTCGTAGGCAGAACCAGGGTGGAACTTAACTTCAAACTTTGTGAAAGTTCACGGTTTGGTTTTTGTTCCCATTCCAGCTCCGCTTCTTGTGTCTTTTTTTTTTTATAGTGCTCATCCTTTGGGTTGGTTTCTTTCCCTTTGGTTTGCTTCGGTCTCCTCTTCTTTCATCGAAACCAAAGTCGAGATGGGACTTAACTCTGAAATTTCATGAATTTTATAGTTCAGTTCCCGTTCTTGTTTCGGCTCCGCTTTCGCCAAGTTGGTTCCATTTTCATCCCCATCTTTGCCTGTTTTCGCCTCCGCTCCCGCTTGTTTTCCTCTTCGTTCCTGTTCCTATTCCTGTTTTGGCTCTGGTTCCACCTGTTTTTGGTTCCGCCTCCGCCTGGGTTTGTGCTTGGCTTTCTTGCCTTGGGTATTCTATTTGGACCAACTTGGTTTTTGATGATGTATTGATCAATAATTATGGCTCTTTGTCTATAGATTGATTCGAGCAGGTTGGTGTTGTCATTAATTAGGGGATGGAGTGTACGTGTTTTGAGGATATGGTGGGATTTGCAAGATTTGGGTATGCTTTGCGGCTGAGGGAAAGTTGGTCTCGCGTGTGCGGTTCCATTCTTCTGCTTTAGGCCGATGGGGCATTGATGGCTGGTAGATGGGACGTGATGGGCTCATCCTGGTTTGGATCGATCTAGGTCATTCATTTGTGGTACATAACTGATTGACGGCTCAATTTTATGCTGGATCCGCACACGTTACTATTTGCGCGAGTAGAGCTTTGATGGAAGGCATGGATTGAGGTGTTGTACATGGGCTTTGGTCAATCCTAGATTGATCTGATGGGGGTATCTTTTACATTCATTATTGGACGGTGAGTTATTGCAGGCTGTCAAGGCATTTTGGTTGGTGGTCAATCATTTTTGTAACCCTAGTTTTGGTTCACACGGGTAGGTGTTCTATAAAATGGGAATTCTACCTCTTTTGTAAGGGTTGTTCATTTTTCCGTTCTTTGGCCACTAGTGATAGCAGATAGGATTTGTTTTACAGCTTTGAGTAGAGACACTTGTTTTAGTTGATGTTGGATTTAGATACAATTTTTATACAGTGATATGTTGGAGTTGATTTTATTGGATAAGGTTAATGAACCATAATCAGTCTATATGCCAGTGAGTTTTCTGAAGCATAAATGTTTCTTATTTGATGAGAATCAATAGAAGGAACCATATTTCAAAGATTATTTCATTAAATTATCTATGGATGAAACTTTTACATGTCTGATGATCTATGATTTTAGCAACGAATGAGCAGTTTGTTCTTTTTAAGTCTTAAGAGTATTGTGATGAGTGATTGTGATGGTTCAACTAAGCACTGTAGATGTATGCAATAGTATGGATTGTTTTGTAAATTGCATCATGTTATGGTTTTCTTGATCTATTAAAAGAGCATTCATTGTTGGAAGCATATGTCTAGATATTGGAGAATTTTATTCATGTTTTACTGATTTATACCTTCACCTATCTTTTTCTGTTTATTTAACCCCCCCTTTTTCATTAAGTGTAGATTGATGAATCCGTTGTTGCTTTCATTCCTTATCACCAACAAATGCCCCTTGAATATTGCACTTTCATGGACCAATTGAGTGACACCAGACAATCGAGAACCAACTACCAAGACCTTGGGAGTTAGGCTACTATATGTTGTATTTCTTTTTCAGGAGAAATAGAGTAGAAATATTTTGTTTAACGTTGTTTGTGTCATTTTCACCATCAATAGGAGGGAGATAGAGAGTAGAGAGGGAAGGGGGGGAGAGAGGGAATGGAGGAGAAGCGAGAGAGATAAAAGTGATAGAGAGATGTGATAAAGAGAAGTGGAGAGAGAGGGGGGGAGGAAGGAGAGTGAGGTAGATAGAGGGAGGGAGAGGAGAGAGGGAGAGAAGTAGAGATGGAAGGAGGGAGGGAGAGTCATGAAGGGTGATAAATATGTGTGTGTGTGTGTGAAAGATAGATTGAGAGGGGAGAGATAGAGAGGGTAGGATGCAGGGAGAGGTAGGGAGGAGGTAGAGGGGTGTGTGTGTGAGAGAGAGAGAGGGGAGAGAGGGATGAAGGGAGAAAGGGAGGGAGAGGATGGATAAGAGAGTAGAGAGGTATGGATAGAGTGAGGGAGAAATATGATACAACTTTTTGGTTACTAAAATTTTACCTTCTAATTACTGAATTTTAACTAAGTCTAAAAAATATAAGATCTTTCAAAAACTAGAATTTTTATTATAGCTCTAAGAGATCTGAAACCACTCTCAAACATCCTAAAACTATATACATGAAATATAGCTTAACTTATAAGAAATTAAATTTCCATATGTAAATGTAACTTATACATAAAATGTTATTTCATGTATATAGTTTCCCTGGTAGAGAAAGAGAAAAATAAATTGTTCACAAAAATGCATTGCAAAAAGTCATGCTTCACAATTGGTGAGCACCAAATTTGGCATAGCCAAATGGAGCACTTCATTTGGCTAGCACCAAATTTGGTGCTCACCAAATGATGAACTTCATTTGGCTAGTGCCAAATGATTTGAATTTTAAAATACTGAGCCTTAGGCTCGGTCATTCAAGCCATTTGATGCTTGTTGAAAGGTCATTTCGGGTAAAAAACCAAAAGTGGCACCTTTTTTGTGTCACAACTTGGTGCACTTACCCTTATGTTAATATATTGTTTTCTAGTTGTGTGCAAAGAAAAACCAATTAGATGTGAACGTCAACCCTCCTTTCAATCCCAAATGTAATCAAGGTCCTTTGTTCCCATTTTCACTATGCTCTTCATAATCTTTGTCTCTATATCTTTTTTCTATCAAGCACATTTGAAAGATTGTTAGTCTAAGTTTCCTCTTCAATATATTCAACAATAGACTTTTATGTGCCTAAAAACTTGTAATTCATAATTTTTCTCAAAATCCACTCATTTTCAATCTCTTGTTTTCTTCTATTCACATATCTTCAATTCCAAAGCATGGAAAGTATTAAAAAGGCAAAAAACAAAGTAATTTAAATGAAAATACTCAAAATAAACTATTCTAGAAATAATGAAGAGAGGATATTAAAGAGGTATCGTACTTCCCATGACTTGATTCTTCAATTAGCTCCGCATGAACATGCCCACATACACATAAATGAGAAAAAAAATGGGTTTTGTTTAAGGTTTGCCTCAGTCATACCCCATTTTGGTGTTCCCAGTTCCACATACATCCAAGATGCCACAAGATATGGAAACCGATAAAGAAAGTAGAAATGAAGTATTACAACTAGAGAGAAAGCAAACATAACTAAAATTATATCCAATAAACATGATGATGCAACCGAATAGAAAGACACAAAGATACCTTCTCAACTACAAGCTCTCAAGGCTAATAGTGAAAGGAATAGAGTGACACCACCACGTAGAGAAGTTGAAGCTTGATGATCCTACAATGAGAGTGGTGTTGCAATGAGAGTACATTGTTGGAGCCAAATGACCAGCTTACATCAAGAAGAACAATGGTATAGAGGCAAGAATGTGAGAATGAAGTGCTAGAATTTGAGAGAGATCATGCCAAAATGAAGCTATACTAAATAAGTTGGAATGAAGTGAGTTTAAATGAACAAAAGGGAGGTAAAAGATCAAATTGTGTCATTCGAAGAAGGCAGGGAACGTTACTCTTTACAGCTAATGGAAAACATAACATCTTCGAAATCTTACAGGAAATAACCTTGTCGGGATTATAGCGTGGCACATGGAAGTTCACGTGGCGCTCATGCTTCCCCAATAAAAATTCCTCCACTAATGCAAAATGATGTGACCAGGTGGAAGGGACAAGGTGGTAGTGGTGAATTTTACATCATCAATTTTATGTTTTCTAGGGCAAAGGAAATTAAATGGGGAATTTTTCAGGGGTGCACATTTGCACCATTACACATCTGTGCTAGACTTTGTTGATGGAAATTTGAACCCACAATTAAAATATTTGTTCATCACGATTTCAAGTGACCCCTGCGGTTTCAAGCTACAATTAATCTTTGTAAGGTTCTGCAAAATTGTTCAAGTCATGATCGATGTCGATGAGGATACAATTTTAATTTTTTCGAGGCCATGAATGTAGAGAGGTCAAGGGACGGGTGATGAAGGACGTCAATATTTGGTGTGGAAAAGGGCCCACTATTCACCCTGTTTTGCTGCACATTTGTTGACCTCAAATTTTACACTAGGGCATATGTCAGTAGGGGGAGGGACAATTTTTTCCAAATTGTATCCCTTGGTCACATGAAATTTTAGCCCTTGGTTTTTTCTAGCCCAAGGGGTCTTAGATTTTTCAAAAACAAATCTCTTTTTTTTACATTTTGCACTAAAAATTATTTTGCAAAGAAGGCAAATATTTTGTAATAGTTGAAAAACTTCATAGTGACATAACTTTTTCTTGGTAACTCAAATTTGAGTGCCATTTTTTTGCAAAAGTGCATATTTTTTGCCATGAATCCAAAGAGAATAAATCACACTCATTCTATAAAGTGCCAATTTATGCATCTTTTGGGTTAGTTTCAACCACTCATTCTATAAAGTGCCAAATTTGGGGGGTAAACAAATAATCAAGGGGGGTGTTGTGTGGTTCATTTTCACACTTCCTCAAGAAGTGATTTTGTGTGTTGTGTTTTCCCTTCACTTCTGTACACATTTCTAAGTACTTCATTTATGTATTTTTATAAAGCAACTATCTAATTCTAGCAACATGAAGTCTAATGTTATTATGCTACCCCTAACACCTTTCAATTATCATGATTGGAAGATGAAAGTGTAGAGAAGATGGATTTACTACTCATGAGTCTCTTTATTCTCAAGAGAGTCCCAGGGAGCAAAATGCCTTAAACTACCTTAAGGAATAATGTTCAAGTGAGAGGGTAAAAGGGAAAGAGTTCCAAAACTAGAAAGAGTAGATCACAGAGTTTTTTTGGATAGACTAGTGAGCTTTCGGCCAAAGGACATCAGAGTGATAAATGGACAGAAGCATGACATGTTGGAGTCCCAAAGGCACGTTGACATCTCATATGGACTAAAAACCAAGAATGTCACATAAGACAGAAGAGCAACTAATTCTACTTTAACTGCTAAGAAATCTTAGAATGTGAGAAAGTAACAAAGAATAGCAAAGCTAAAGTAAACTAAACTAAACTAACTCAACAAAATGTAAATGATAAATCTAAGGGGAAGAAATAAAATGCTTACAACAGCCCAAGTGATGAAGCCTTCAATAAGTAGATATCTTCAACAACTACACACATAAGACTGAGGGAAAAATGTTGGGGCTATTTAGGGGCTTGCCTCAGTCAAACCCTCATTTTGGTGTTCCCACCTCCATGGGCAACCAGATAGATAGAGAGAAATAAGAAGCAAAAATTAAATAAACGTAAGAGTGATAAAAACAAACCTTTCTCAAGGAGAAGAACCTGTATCATGAAATAGAGATGCAATAGATAAGGGATGTGAGAAATCCCAAGATTCTCAAAGATATAAGGAACAAGATAGATAACACTTTCAAGGCTTGAGGAAGCCACGAAGAGAGATAGAGTTGCGAGAGACAAGAGAGTTTCAAATTCGGGTAAAGAGGCAGCAAGATGTTGACAAGTAGGTGAACAGTTTTAAATACATGTAGAGTGTTTTTTAGAGACTGAAGAAGTGTAAAAGGTGAATCCAATGGGGTGTGTGTGTTCTAGAAGCTATTTGTAACCTTCCAAACTAAACATAATAGGGGATTACCATTGTGATAGCTTTAGAGAGTTCTATTGTAGCAAGTTGTAGAGAGCTTTTGAAATATATCAAGACCAAGACAAGGGAATTTCCAAGAGAGGAGAAGAGAATTTAAGAGAGAAGCCAAGAAGCTAGAGATCAAAATGCAAGAGAGACTAGAGAGAGCAATATAATGAAATAGATGGATTTAAAATAGAGAATAGGAGAGAAAATAAAGTTCTTGAGATGTTACAAGGCATCCTGGGTCATTACCACCATCAAAAGTAGCTGACAAGTGGCAAGTCACTCAGAAACGACCATTTGATCATCAAAATGTTGTGGGACGCTAGCGCAGTACTTGGATGTCTGTGTGGTGCACTAGTGTCCAAACACATCATGCTACAAAATGACGAGAATGAGAAAAGCACAAGGTTTGATGCAAAGATAACATGTAAAGGATAACTGCTAAAAAGGGGTCTCGAGCATCTTGAGAGGGAAAAAGGTTGATGCAAGTGCTAAAATGAGCCTACAAAAATACTAGGGGAGTGAACACTAAATTGGATACAAGAACGTATATGAAATTGCAAGGGGTGCAATTTTACAACATTATAGAAACTAAGTATTGTTCTTAAGAACAAAGGTTTATATAGGGTAACTATGGGAATGGAGAAAAAATAGACAACTAAAGACAAAGAAAACCTTTTCAATAAGTGTGATCAAGCATTTGAATTCCTATGTTTAAATTTGTCTCTTGAATTTTTGTTCCAAGTTGAGAACTTGAAAACACCCAACCAAGTTTGGGAAGCTCTAGACAAAATATTTGGGAAAATAGATGAACTTAGAAGCCACGAGTTGGAAAATTAACTCTTAGGTCTTAGTCCTAGGAGTTTTTTAACTTTACAAGACTTCTTCACTAAATTTAAATCTTTAAAGTTTTAGTTAAAATATTTTGTAATCGACAAGAAAGAGGATCAATTAATCCTTTTTGTACTTTCCAAGCTAGGTCCAAAAATTTTTGTGTTTCTATCAAATTTTTACTCTACTAAAACGGCTCTTAAAGCCTCATGGTTGATGCCCACACTTGATAACTTTATTTTTTATCTCACAAGGGAGAAAGAAAAGTTGATTCAAATGGGAACTTTGGAGTCTACTAAGCCTCAATCCCTACTTGCAGGGAATGAAACATAAAAAACTTCAAAAGGAGAGAAGAACACTAAAAAGGATAAGAAAATTTGATAACTCCAAAAACTCTTCTCAAAGAAAGAAGAGAGATAAATGTGTCTTCTGTAAATATTGGACACGATAAACATCAATGCATGAGGAAACAAATTGATTCTCTACAAGAAATTCTCAATAAGAATAATCTATGGCTACCTATTTCTATCAAGGCATCTTCATCAATTCAGGAAAATACTAAGGACAAAGAGAAATCAAAGGGCAAAGCCTTAGTTGCTACTCTTCATCTCCATCATGGATTATAGACTATGGTGCTTCACACCATATGGGTTCTTCGTAGGTTGTTTTTTCATCCTTAGAGCCATCTATTATGCCCATAATCACCTTAGGTGATTATACTCCAACATTGGTAAAATGGAGAGGGTCTATTGAAGTTGAAGGAGGAGAATTTTCAAATGTTCTAAGTGTACCTTCACTTTCAACCAATCTCCTTTCAGTGTATCAAATAACTCATTTAGTGAAGGGAATGAGAGTACACTTCTCTCCAAATTAAGTTGAGATAAGAGAATTACAAAGAAATAGTTTAGGAAAAATTAGGGAGGCAAATCACTAATCCATATTATATACCTTCTCCAATTTTTCCATAGATGTTTCTCTAAAAGCACTACCAACTCATTCAGATGAAGTTAAAAAATTATGACATGAGAGATTTAGCCATCTTAACTAATGTTATCTTGAGAAACTATATCAACATAATATGGCCAAGGGATTACCTAAGGTTAAATTTTCTAAAGGGGTTTGTGAAGGTTGTGCACATAGGGAAAATACAGGGGTACAAGATCCAATAAATGGCAGATAGATTTTGGCAAATTTTCAGGGGGGGCACATGCCTTCTTTGCTTTAATTTTTTATCCACAAAAATTTAGAGAGGCACCATATGTACTTGAGTGGGATATTTCTATGGATGAGGAATATGATTCCTTGATTAGAAATAAAACTTGGGATTTTATTTCACTTTCTAAAGGAAGGAAGACAGTTCGATGTAGATGGTTATATCAAACTATTTTTTTAGTAAATGGGTCAGTTGATAAGTACAAAGCATGGTTGGTTACCAAAGGTTTTTCATAGGTTCCAAGAATTGACTATACAGAAACCTTTGCACCAGTTTCTAAGATGACTTTCATTCGATTCACTCTAGCTATAGTTGTAGCACATGGATGGGTTGTACATAAGATGGATGTGAAGAGTGTATTTATTCATGGAGTCCTTGAGGAGTAAGTCTACATGGAACAACCATCGGGGTTTGTTTAGGATTCATCCTTAGTTTATAGACAACAAATCTCTATATGGCCTCAAACAATCCCTTAGGGCTTGTAAGCTAAGATGGATTCTTACCTCCTATCTTCAAGTTTTACTAGATGCCATTTAGATCTTAATGTGTATCTATTGTGGTAGGATGATTCACTTTTGATATTTTTTGTATATGTTGATGATCTTTTGATTACCGACAGTACTTCATTTTCCATTGCAGAAGTGAAGACATCACTTCAGGACATATTTGACATAAAAGACTTGGTTTTATTGCACTACTTCCTTAGAATTGATATTTCACAGTCAACTTCAGTGATTACTCTTGCACAACCTAACTATGCTCTTGATATACTTGCACGGTTTTACATGACTGCTTGCAACGCATCTCTAACTCCCTTTCTATCTAGAGTCAAGCTTGAGACTTCATGTACTACATCATTGGTCGACGCTAAATTTTATCAAAAAATTGTTGTTAGTCTTAAATACTTGACTCATACCATGCCAGGAATTTCCTATGTAGTAGGCATGGTTTTGATATTTATGCAAGAACCTCATGAGCTGCACTAGAAAGTAGTTAAGAGGATCCTTCACTACCTTCATGGTTATTTTGGTTTTGAGATTTACTACAAATTTGGTTCATCTATTGACTTGGTTGATTTTACAAATTCAAATTGGGTTGGTGAAACTAAGCATCACAAGTCCACTTCAGGTTATAGTTTTTCACTTGGTTCAAGTCCTATCAATTGGTCTAGCAAAAAGTAGAATGCTAATTCTATATCATCCACAAAGGTAATTTGAGGGGGTTGTTAACTCAACTACTGAGGCTATATGGCTTCAAGGAATTATTTCAGAGTTTAGTATCCCTTTCAAGAAACCCACAGTCATCTATTGTGACAACTAGAGCACCATTCAGGTATGCATGAATTTGGTTCAGCATCAATGAACCAAACACATAGAGGTTCATATGCATTATATTTGAGAGTTGATTTATGGATAGATCATCGACTTAGTCTTTTTCCAGTCCTTAGAGTAGGTTGATGACATCTTCACAAATCCCTTTACTGAGAGAAATTTCATTCATCTACGAGCTCTTCTTGGCATGTGGTCTACATCAATAATAGCATCATCCTTGGGGAGGTTTCTAGTCTTCTCCTCATCTTCTCTCTTTTTGGAGAATAATATTTTCCCACTGAGTTTTATATCTTACTTTTTTTATAGAGAGATTGCATTGTACATGGGTACCTTATCAAGATTCATGGTCGGGACCCATTTCTTTTGCATTGTACATGGTTACCTCACCAAGATAATAATCAGGATCCATTTCTTTTATGCCCACCTAAGCTATACTTAAAGTGGTGTTAGTGTATGTATTTAATACACTTGGGCTTTAATCCTAGTTAGGCATCTATATACTTAGGTTCCCATCTACTTGGCATATTTTACACTTGTCCATACGATGTGTCAAGTTGGTTAGGAGTTTCATAGAGGTGTCGACTTTCTTTTGACACCTCACACTACTTTAGTGGTAGACAACTCGCCACCACTCCATGTGTGAAGAGTTCTATCATTTCATGGAATTTGGTTTCCTTTCTCCTCCTATTTATGTATGCCTTGTTTTCCTAATACATTGGTCGACTATTGTGCAATCTTTTGTTCATTGTGCTTACTTTCAATCTTTGTATTTGTAGGTTCTTTTAATCATGACCTTAATCCATGATGGGGACTAAGGTCCCTAAATGTCTAATTATTGTAAATATGAATTATTTTTGTTGTAAATATGTTTTGTAGGTGTCTTAATGTTAGTAGGAGTTGTATCTTATGACAAATATCATCCATTTTGGGAAAAACTCGAATTGATTTTTGAAAGGGCTTCTAGAAGGTCTTAAAGTTCTTTTTCCCTATTTTTGAGTGATTTTAAGCCTTAAAGTCAACCCCCTATGGGTTAGGTACCTTTTAGGACCTATAACTTGGGATTTCGCTTTGATTTTACCCTTCCTAAATTCCTTGTGAAGTGGGTGACGAATTTGTGGCTTGTGGGAGAAAGAAAATGACTTATCATTTTCAAACCCACTCTCACAAGTTCATGTATTGAGATTTTCAAGATCTTGCATGTTTGAGTTCTTCCCAAAGAGTACCATGGAGAAAAGTGTACACAATTACACCTATTATCCCAATGCTCACACATGTGTGAGAATTTTATGGGGAAAACTCTTTTAGGTTTTTTTGTGAAAGGAAAGAGAGGGTGATTAGGAACCATTTGTCACCTCCCCATTGGAAGAGGAATGGTGACATTACATCCACTACATATACTCTCCTAAACTATTTTTGAAGGGGGCTTCCCATTATTTTTTTGTTATCTTGTTTGAGTTTTGGGCTTCGGATGGGGGAGAGAGCTTGGAGGACTTGTGGAGTTATTCATATGCTTCATCAAGCCATTCCTTTCCATGGATAGATTGGGACGGGTAGGTTCATGACTCTTTAAAATGGTATACATTTCTATGCATCTAGTTTTAGGTGTTGCATCAATGAAAAATTTAAGAACCCCCCCCCCCCTCAGCTAAGGTGTAAAATCCTAGCGAATCTTGTATAATTCTCAATAAAAATATTAATTTTATTGGCGAATTTTTTCGTTTTTCGGGAGAAAAAATAATCCCAATTGGAAAATCTTTTACAATCGCTAGAAGTCTGTGGAAAATCATGGTGAAATGCAATTTTTTTAAACAAATAAAATATTTTTCATTGGCGATTAAAACCTTTTTTCAAACCAATTTTTTTTTCTGTTGGCGAATTAACCCTGTTTTCAAAACAAAACAAAAAAAATGTTGCCAAATAAAACCTTTTTTCAAAGCAAAAAAATATTTTCATTGGAAAATTAAACATAATCTCAAACTAATAAAAAATTTCAATGGCGAAATAAACAGATATGCCAATAAAAATCAGTGTGGTTGGTGAAAATATCAAATTTCGGGACATATTTTACATATATTCAAATTCCTTAATAAAGAGTCTGGAATGCAAACAACTGTCAACATATTTATTATTTCTGAGGCCATATGTTAGTGAAAATTAATATAATCTATGACCGTTCAATGAATTTTTGATGGACAATTGTAGTTGCATTTCGGAAGTAAATATTTGAAGCACTAGACTTGTGAATTGAAACCTATGGAATAACACTGGAACCATTAGATGCGGCCATGTGGCAAGATCAAGGCTCATCGCTCATCACTCATTTTGTCTTTTCAATGCCTCGATGTTGTACATTTCATTTAATTGAAATTCTCAATCTTTTTTAAGAGAGTTTGGTTGTCGTACTGCTAGTGCTGGCAGTGGCGGCGATTAATGCCATGTGTAATATGAACATCCGAAGCAATTTCTTGGACAACTCATAGCTTTAATGAAACAAGATTTGTAATGATTTCATATTGTTTGAGTGGCATTGGTGATTTTGATAGCTTTTCAACTTGAGTTACATTTTTTGTGTAGCCAGACGTCAATCAAATTAAATATTTTAATTGTACATGAATTACAATTATCATTATACCCAAGCTGGTAGCGGCACTAGTGTCTGGTGGCCCATAAATAGGGGTAGTGAATAGTGGATAGTGTCACAAGGGTTTTCATTTTCTAGGGTTAATAAGGATTCAGGAAGAAGATGATGTGGTATTATTGGGGATGTTTTAAATTCTCCTGCCTAGAGTTATGTAGTTACAGAGTAAACAGTAAAAGACGAATTTCTTTCAAGTTCAAAATGGGTGGAATTGGAAAGAAGTTGATTTGGTTAACCTAACTTCTTAGACAGGTTTTGAACCAGGATGAGGAGCTCTGATGGAGGTAAGATCTATACCAGTGCATGGAAGCTGAGTGAAAAATATGGGAGCATATTTTCTACTCCTCTTGTATCCTCACAACTCCCTTTTCCCCAGCATGGTTGGCCTAGCAAGTTCCATGCATTTATTTTCAGAGACAGATTTGTATTACATCTTCTACATGACTCTGGTTCTCAAAGGGGATAAGTACATTTTGTATCTTCACAGCTCCCATTTCCCCAGAATGATTAGAACCCACTTTCCCCCAACATCATTGGAATTGGGAAAATCCCTTACGTTTAAACTTAATTTTCAATGCCACATTTGTATTACATTGTCAAGAGCAGAAGCTTGGAATCATGTATTTATTTTTAGAGTTACATTTATATTAAGTTGTCACCAAAAGAAGCTTTTAAATTGGAATCAATTTGTAATCCACTGTAACGAGCAACAGCTTGGAATAAAATATTAAATTGTGTCTATGTAAAGTGACACACTGACATATGTTATTTATACAAAATGGGAGCTTGCCTACTCTACAGCTACTCGTCTTTAAAAAGATATGTAATAATGTGACATTGAAATTCAATTGCAATAAAATAAATGATTGTGTTGTGCTATTCTTCATTATTCATTTACACTTATAGTAAAGAGTTATTTTTTGAGTTTAGAACTTCAGTGTCTATTTATATTAATATATTCAAATCAGTTTTTTTCCTTTAAGAAATTAAGTAATATACTTTATGCAATATGCACTTGATAATTCATGGTTATATTGGGTCATCGGGGGAATGCAATCATTTTTTCCACTGATTTTTATGTGTTACTTCGATGTTCTTACTTTTGTTGAATCTATCAGTATATTGGGGAGAGCACCCTATGAGTCAGCCTGATAGAGTATTGTTACACCGATACTAGGTTGTGAGCTATTTTCTTCGAGCCATCAGTGAAGCTGTGATGGGGGTTCCACTGATGAAGCATTGTTAGACTGATGGTATTGAATTTTGTTAGGAATGGGGGAAGGACTACGAGTACAGGATTTCAAATGCATAGAGCGATAGGCTTGACCTCCAAAATTACCCTATAACCGTTAGATTTAGAAAGATCAACGGTTAAAAATTTGCAACTTTATGTTCCAATTTTTAAAAAAAAGCATTTAAAGCACTTTATACTACTAAGTGTCAACTGTCAAGTGATTTTTTTTAACTTTTAAGTGAGAGGGTCAACACACGGGGAGATTTTTTAAAGTCCTTTGCAATGTTAAGTTATCGGCCCCTTGGCCTTGATGCTAATCCTAGCGCACAAAACTTTAAAACACATGTGTCAATGTGTCATGTTTATTTTTTTAAGTTAATATAATAAATTAGTCAAGTTTCAACCGTTGGATGATCATTTGATGTATGGTTGTATTTGCATTCAGGAATGAAATGCATAGAGCGATAGGCTTGTGAACTTGAACCTCTGGAATCACCCTATAACCATTAGATTTAGAAAGATCAACAGTTAAAAATTTGCAACTTTAATGTTCCAATTTCAGAAAAGAAAAAAAGCATTTAAAGCACTTTATATTGCCAAGTGATTTTTTTTAACTTTTAAGTGAGAGGGTCAGCACATAGGGAGATTTTTTTAAGTCCTTTGCAACGTTAAGTTATCGGCCCCTTGGCCTTGATGCTAATCCTAGCGCACAAAAGTTTAAAACAACTTTAAAACACATGTGTCAATGTGTCATGTTTATTTTTTTTAAGTTAATGTAATAAATTAGTCAAGTTTCAACCACTGGATGATCATTTGATGTATGGTTGTATTTGCATTCTAGAATGAAATGCACAGAGCGATAGGCTTATGAACTTAAACCTCCGGAATCACCCTATAACCGTTAGATTTAGAAAGATCAACAATTTAGAATTTGTAACATGTAGACTTAAGATATGTGATTCACTTTAATGTTCCAATTTTGAGAAAATAAGCACTTTATATTGCTAAGTGAGGGTCAGCACATGGGGAAATTTCAGTCTTCACTCTTCAGATTACTCATTGCAATGCACCACCCTGTTTTGGATTCCATAGTTCCACTTCCAACAAAGACATTCCAATTTCCACGACTGTCAGCATTAATCTCTTCAAGAGTCGAGACTCAGAATCTAGGTAAGTGAAAAATCCTTGCGGATACGTTTCATTGTTTGACACTTCTTAAAATCTTATTTTGTCAAACTTTAAAGTTTGGGTTTAGAGACTTAAGAATTAAGAAAAATTAAGGAAGACTAATAGGTATTAGGGAATTAAAATTTCACAACTTCACATTGTATAAGCATGTCTACCACTAGTACCACTAGAGCAATGTCCGATAAAAAAATACATTATGCAAAATTGCTTAAAACCCCATGTTTCACTTATGGGTACCATGATATTTATGATCCTGAAATCTATGGTAGGCGTACCTCAGAACTTAGATTTTCATTTCAGAATAAGGCTACAAAGAAAACACAAGTTAATAGTATCAGTGCATCATGGGTAACTGGATTAGGGCACATGATGTTACATGAAGTTTTCCCTTGCCCAGAATTTATCATGGTATGTGCCGAAAATTATGATGATAAGAAAAGAGCAATTGTTAATAAAGATGGTCAAGTAGAATTGTTATCCATTAATGTAGAAGAACTTGGAAAAGTGTTGGGGTTTACAACAAAATAATTTGGAAACGACCACATTGACTTACAAAAGCTTGCTAGTGATTATGAAGCAGTGGAAGAAAGGGACAAAAATAATTTCTTAAATAAAATAGTTTAGGATAGAAACAAATTGAAAGGTGATCATAAGCCTCCTTATAATTTATATATTTTTAAACCATGGGTTCATGATACTACTTACATACTAGCATTTTTCCTCGGTCTGGATAGCAATTTGGAAGTGGGTGCAAGCCTCCTTGAAATGGTATTTAATATCCATTATGGTGTTGAACATGTCAAATATAATTATATTTAGCACATTATAGAATCCATGCATAAACAATTTTTAATGATTAAAGAAGGTTCCACCAAGACATTTAGGTTCATAACCTACTTGTGTTATCTTTTTCTATTCAAATTTAGAGAAAAGTTTCAAACCAACAAGCTTAGAATTCAGCCCTGTAGTAATGCAAAGGAAAATAAAATGGCTCCAGGTAATGAATGGACCACTGAGATAAGGATGCATGATTCTCAAAGGAACTATAGTCATTTTGTAGACTACTTTTTGGCTCCATTTCATCAAGCAATTACAAATACTCAAATGCCTAGATTGCCTATGTCATGTAGAAACTGCATGAAACTAGGAAAATAAATACAATTGGCTGATTGGTACTTAATAGAAGAATATATTGTGCTAAGATTTTATGGATCGAGAGTACAGACATACAAACTTCCAATACATGTGATAGAAAGTGTTTTTGCATTGGAATATGTAAGGCAGGTGCAGAGTGTTGATGAACCTCACTTTCTCAGTCAGCAAAAGAAGACCTTATTTCCTTCTTTACCTTTTTCATGTGGAGGGTTCACATTCAAGAGAAAAGCATTTAGTGTGGCACATAATGTTTTGAAATTTTTTGACTTTGATGTTATCTGTCACTGGCAGTATGATCCATGTGACATCATTAAATCAATGATTATGGCCAATAGGAATGTTGCAAGTAGAATTCAACATCAAAGTAAACCCTTGCTTGAAAACTTGAGAAACAAGGATTCTTGGGATGAGGTCAAAATAGAAATGGAGAAAAGTGTTGTTGAGAATGGTATTTCTTTTGAACAATTGTCAACAGAAATTATGGCATTGCACCGAAAGACAATCAGGACATGCAACATTTTTTATGAAAAAAGTGATAAAACATCTAGTAGAGTAAAAATTTTAGGTTCTCTAGAGAAGGAAGTTACAAATAAAAATTGGTCACGATCAAAAATTATTGTCTTTTGGTCTATGAGGAAGGACCTAGGTGATCCAAGATCTCTTGCAGAGTATGGAGCTAACAAAGAAGATAAAGAGTTTAGAAAATTGTGGAATATAGAGCATCCTGATGAAAATGGAAACAAAGAAAGTGATGATGAATCTAATGATGATAGTGAAGAAGTAGAACAAATTCATGTCAATTACAAACCTAGTTTAAGTGAGGCCGCAAAAGAAGCATATGTTTCAACATATACTTTAGGAGCAGCCATACTTGAAAAAATTGGTCATGAAGGTGGTCCTTTGGGGTCCAAAAGACAAGTCCCTTGGATGATAACAGATGTTGAGCATAGAAAACCAGTTGATAAATTTGGCCTTGGGCTTGGAGGTGAAAAAGTAGACCAAGGGCATACAAGTCAAACTCAATTTGTTAGAGCTTCTAATCCTCATCCTCATGGTCAAATACAATCACAACTAGCACATGCCCTTGGTGGAAAACTTAGTGCAAATGGGAGTGTCATTGGTGGTGATGGTATGGGTATTAGTACTAGTAGTGGTTAGCATGTGCCACAACAACAAATTACACACAAGAGGAAAATAATACAAGATACCACAGAAACACCAAGTGATCAAGGCAATCAAAAGAGGCAAAGGATTTTTATAGGTCCAAGTCACACTATCAGTGGATCCACCACAAAGGATTTATTTCCAGGCACTCCCCCAATTCCAGTTAGTGTGGTTGTGACATCATTAGAAACTACAAGTACTCCTATTCCTTCACCATTCAAGCATTTTATTGTTCCTGCCTCCCCAAGTTATGATTTTATTGAAGAGTTTAAAAAGAAATCAGACTTGAATAAAAAATAAAAGAAGCAACTGATGGAGAGTGTGTTTGTTGTAACTTCAGATCCTGCAACAACCATGGTATTGCCCACATTTGACACAAATAAAGAAATCTTGGAGTACACAATTGTTGTTCCCACAGTTCAAAACAAACCAACAAATTAGATGGATCGATCTAAATACCAAGTAACCAATTTTCAATTGGATTTTTTTGGCCTAAAAAATACTGACAAAATTAATGTATCAAAGAAGAACAATGAATTGGTGTACATATCATTGCTAAAGCAAGATAGAGAGAAGAAAATGTTGCAGACCCAAATAGAAAAGTTACAGGTAGACCTAGCAAGTGAGAAAGCAAAGAGGAAAGCAACAGATAATAAGAGCAATAAATTAGAAAAAATAAAAAATAAAATCTACCTCTACATCAATAAGCAGAGAGGATAAACCAAATGAGAAACAAGTGAATGACCTGAAGTGAAGGCTAGATGAGAGCAACAAGAAATATGATGAAGAAAAATCCACTTCAGAAAAATTAAGACTAAGCATTGTGAATGGAAATGCACAGTGGGAACAAAAATTGGAGAAATAGAGAAAAACAAATGAAAGATTGGAAATAGAGCTAACGGGAGTGAAAGAATAAATTAAGTCTTCTCAAAATAAGTTATCTGCATTTTGTAGAGATATAGTGAGGCACATGAAACAAAATATCTGGGATGAAATAATGCAGAGGTTTGGTCATTTGTGTGACATTTTTCAATTGATTGATGTTATCAGACAACATTATAAGAAGCTCAACAAATATTTAGTGGACAACAAAAATGTGTTGGAATTAGAGAAATCTGCAAATCAAGTTCTACAAACAGTCTACAAAGCCAGTGACAATGATTTGAAATTAAAAGGGATTACTAATCAGATTGAAACCTCAATGAAGTTGTCATCTATCATTGAAAAGTGTTCAAGAATGTGTGGAACAAAGGAATATTTGCATTTGGTTGTAGACAAGATGAAGCTGATGGATGAAAAAGTAAGGAACTTCACAGAGCTTGGTTTTCCAAAGGGCTTTTGACACAAATGATCGATTCATTGGAAAGGATGGTTTCAGAAAGAATATGGAAGGTGCAAGGAAGATTGATTTGGACCAATTTCCTTAGAACCTAGATGTGAACTATTTGGATTCCATTAGAACACTAATAACCTTGAATGCAAAATTGACTGAAGAATTCAAGATAGGTTCCACTTCCAATTACAATCATGAAATGTTAACAAAACTTCAAGTCAAACAACATCAGTTAGAACAAATGGCAATTCCACCACCTGAAGAGTGGAAGTTGCTAGCAAAGGTGATACAGTGACTTGATTTTTAATTTTCTCACTTTGATAATATGAGTTTCCAAGTTCCAACTCAGCTCTGTCCAAACTTGTCTTTGGGCATTGGAAATATTTTGCATTTCCAATGCCAATATGTACTCCTTCATGTGAAAATCAATTAAAAAGCTCAAATTCAGACTTCAGTAATGTGATGATGTTCAATTATCTATAATATTTATTTTATCATTTGAACTATAAGATGATGAACTCTTAGCTCATTATATTTACTTCTTCATAGAGCTTCCAAGTTATGGATGTTGAACAGTTAGCTCATTATATTTACTTCTCGATAGAGCTTATAAGTTATGGATGTTGAATTGTTAGCTTATGTTATGTTGGGACTAAAAATCATGATCAGTGTCCACCAACTTACACCTCACCCACATCCCACATACTGCAAAAATGCACTACATTTGATTTTATGATTAGCACAAATTATACAGATTTGTATGACAAGATCCATTTTGTGGCCCACATTACTACTTGATCATATCCATAAATAAATCTAAAACCCCATGGTCACAGCCCCTATTCCTGAAGAATTCAAATTCAATGTACTGAAAAATTAAATGTACTTCCACACACTTAATTTGAATAACATTAATAGCCACTTTGGAGAAAGGAAAATAAGTTAATAAAATATAAGCATATGAATCCACAACAGTTGAACACTCGAAAGAAAATCAGTTGAACTTTGAAGATCAATACAATGGAGAATGATATTGGAGCTAGCTGGCAATGTTGTTGGACAAAGCAAATTGAGATCGGGAAAAGTCTATGTCTTTTCCCGATAGCCATGAAAATCCTTTCGTGGAATGTCAGGGGCTGCAATGCCCCTGACAAGGTCCGACTGATCAAAAGATGTTTTGATCAGCTACGATCGGATTTGGTCCTCTTTCAGGAAACTAAGATAAAGGAGGTGGATTTTGATTGGTTTAGAAGACGGTTCTGTAATTGGAATTTTTTTCTTTCTGAAGTTGAGGGTGCTTCAGGGGGATTGGGGGTTCTTTGGAATGATTTTGTTTTTGAAATTCTCCATTCTCAACAAGATAGATATTGGCAGTGGCAAAGCTTTAAATCTTTGTAGCTTGGGACTGTTTTCTCGGTGATTAATGTGTATGGTCCTATTAACAATAACTTGAAGGTGGCTCTGTGGCGTGATATCTCAAAAATCTTAGAGGCAGGAGAAGAAAGGTTGTTTGTTTTGGGTAGTGATTTCAATGCGGTCTTGAGGCCGTCTGATAAGAAAGGAGGGGTTTGTTGGGCTAGTCAAAAATAGAAAAAGTGACTTTGTTGTTAGGAATGGCCTGTGTGAAATTCCTTTTAGAAGTAGGGATTTCACTTGGACCAACAGAAGGAGTGGTTTCCTTAATATCGCGAAAAAATTGGATCACTTTTTCTTAGCGGGGAATTGGGCTTCTCAAGACTGGACTTGTGAGGCTGAAATTATTCCAATCTCGGGCTTCGACCATTATCCAATTTGTTTAAGAATCCAAGGTGAAGTTACGCCGTATCAGTGCCCCTTTAAGTTTGAAACAATGTGGTTTTGGGACACTAGCTTCAAGGATTTGGTGGCCTCCTGGTGGCAACAGGCCTCGATCTGTGAGGGAAATAAGGCTTTTGTGTTTTTCAAAAAGCTTCAGTTTCTTAAGGAGCAGCTCAAACGGTGGAATAGGGAATCTTTTAGAAATATTTTTACTGAAAAACTTAGGTTGGAAGAAAAATTGAATGCTCTTGACTCCAAATTTATTGAATTTGGAATGAATGAGGAGAACTTTAGTATGGAGAGAAGCTTGAACAAAGAATATGTTGAAGCTTTGGCTAGGGAGGAGGTGTTTTGGAGACAAAATTTTAGAGAGACTTAGCTCAGAGATGGGGATCGCAACACAAAATTCTTTCACAACTTTGCAAATTTGAGAAGATCTTGCAATAAGATCTTCTCAATAAAGGATGCTTCGGGAATGGTTTAGAATTCAACTGAGGAGGTTAACAAAGTTGTGGTACTCTTCTTTCGGGAAACTTTCTCCACTGGGCAGGATGGATCTTTTGAGAATCCCAGTATCCTTGATGTTATTCCAAATTGTGTGCCTAATGCTCAGAATGAGATGTTGATGGGGAAAGTCTTTATGGGTGAAGTGAAGAAGGTTGTATTTGGCTTGGGGGGAGATAAGGCCCCGGGCTCTGATGGGTTATGTGCAATTTTCTTCCAAAAATTGTGGGACATTTTTGCTTCGAACATTTGGATAGTGGTGGAGGAGTCTAGGAGACATGGATTTGTGCTTAGAGATTTCATTAACACCTTCATTGCCTTGATCTCTAAAAGGGAGGTGTTGGAAACTTTTGAGGATTTTAGACCGATTTCTCTATGCAACACGATTTATAAAATTATCACTAAGGTTGTTGCTAATCATCTCAAAAAGGTTTTGGATTCCGTTATTTTGGTGGAGCAGAGTGATTTTTCCCCTAACAGATCAATTTTTGAAGGCATTATTGTCGCCCATGAAACTATCCACTATGTTCGAATGGAAAACTTTGAAATAATTTTAGTTAAGTTGGGCATAAAGCGTGCTTATGATGAAGTTAACAAAGACTTCTTGCTTATGGTCCTGGAGAAATTTGGCTTCTCTACTGGGTGGGTGGCTAGGATCAGGAGTTTTATTTTATCTCCTCGCTTTTTTTTTTGGTTAATGGGAGCCCTCAAGGGTTTTTTATTCCAGCAAAGGGATAAGTCAAGGGGATCCTATTTCTCCCTTCCTTTTTATAATTTTGGTTGATGTTTTGGGTAGGCTCATTTCGAAGAAGTGTTGCTCTGGGCGCTGGAAGGGGATCAAAATTGTTGAAGGCATTGATCCCCTCTCGCACTTGCAATTTTTTGATGATACCTTCTTGATGGGGGAGGCCTCCATTCATGAAGATAGGGTGATGAGATACACCTTATATGAATATGGCAAAGCATCTGGGCAATGCATTAATTGGAGCAAATCGGAAGTGTTTTTTTTTAACACTCCTAGTCATAAGCAGTTTGAGATTTTCCAAAAGCTTGGTATGAAGTCTGGCACTCTCCCTAGTAAGTTTTTGGGTATTCCCTTGTTTGGGGGTGCTAGTAAACCACAAATTTGGCATGGTTTAGTGGATGGCTATTTAAAAAAATTGGATGGGTGGAAGAGTAAGTGGCTCACGACTGTTGGTAGTCTCTTAATGCTAAAAACAGTTATTTCGGCAATCCCGATGTACTCCATGATGTGTCTAAAAATCCCCAAGAAAGTGATAAATGTGGTTGGGCAGCGAATGAGGAAATTCTTCTAGAATGGTGCCAGTGAACAGGACAAGATCCCTCTTTTAGCTTGGGAGAATTTTTGTCTTCCAAAAGAAAAAGGCGGTGCTGGTTTGAGGTAGTGGCAAGGGATGAATGAGGCTCTTAGAGCCAACTTAGTGTGGAACATGTACACGAGGCGGGATCTCCTTTGGGTGAAAATTCTAAAGGCCAAGTACCTGGATTCTAATGAAAATTGTAGGATTCTTACTATCTAGAAACCACCTAAGGGGTCAGCTATATGGAATTTCATTATTTCATGTAGGTCGATCATTACAAATCATGTCTACTGGCAGCTCGGGGATGGGAGAAAAGAAAATTTATGGGATGATACTTGGGAGGGACACCCGATGTTGAAGGACAAGTTTGATTTATAGGACCTGAGAAGTGTAATGCTTCAAAAATGGGGGGTTAAAGTCCGAGATTATGTGGAGCTGAAATAGGGTGACTTGGGTAGGGAGTGGGTTTGGAAGAAGTTGGAGGATGAGGGTTTATCTTTGCAGCTTTTGACGAGTATGATGAATATCTTTGGAGAAAGAAAGTTTTTTTTTATCTCAAATGGAGGACAAATTAGTTTGGTGTGGTTCAAAAAGAGGCACTTATTCGGTTAAAGTGGGCTATCAGTTACTAGACCAGCCTGTGGGAGATTTATTTTGGGCTAAGAATCTTTGCTGGAGTAAGGTCTATCTCCAGAAGGTGGGTACCTTCGCTTGGCTTGTGGTGAAGGGTAGGATTCTCTCTAGGGAGAGGAGGAAAAGGTTGGGTTTTGCTGGGCCTACGAAATGTGTGTTGTGTGAAAAGGCTGAAGAATCGATAGACCACTTGCTTTGTCAGTGTGGTTTTGCATCGACTTGTTGGGAGCACTTGAGAAAGAAACTAGGCTGGCATGGTCCTCTCCAAGGAACTCTTAAAGGAATTTTTTAAATTTGGCCTTTTGTGCAAAGAAAGTCGATCTTGTCAAGCATTTGGCTGTGTAGCCCGTCTATTGTGGTATGGGAGATTTGGAAAGAAAGGAATAGGAGAATTTTCCAGGATAATAAGGAAGATTTCAAGAGGCTTCTAGGGAGAATTGATGCTTCAATTGAAGAGGTAGTTGGCAATGCAGCATCTTAGGCGTGGGGGTCGAGGATTCCTTTTACGGTGGTGGATAAAGGGGTGCAAAGAGAGTGGTCGAGTATAAAGATTAGGTTTGGTCAGGCTAGTGAGACTGTGGGGGAGAACTCGACTAAGATGGATGTTTTGTGGGAAAGACTGAGGATTGGATGGCATAAAGTAAACTTTGACGAGGCCTTGAAAGGAAATCTTGGTCCCTCTGGAGCGGGTGCATTAGTTAGAGATTGGCAGGTCAATGTGTTGGCCTTTGGGGCCAAGCAGCTTGCTTCTAGGACTAATAACTCGATAGAATCCATGGCTGATTTCATTGATTTGGGTTAGCTCAGTCATTGGTGGTGCACAAATTTCACCTTGAGGGTGATTCTATGGTTATTATTCAGGCAATCGCGAATGGGGGTACAAAGGCGTGGCACCTACAGAATTTAATTAGTGCAATCTCTTCGGAACTTGAAAGCTTTGAAGATTTCAAGTTAGGCCACATTCGACAAACTAGTAATTGTGAGGCTAATAGATTGTCCAATTGGGTTGTCACCTTTTCCAATGAAGGTGACACGCACTTTGAAGATCTTAGGGAGGTGGTGTCAGAGGGGTCTTGTTGAAGGGTTGGGTTTGGCTCATTGATGGCTTGGAGTGAGGTGGTGTTTGGTGAGGTGTTTTTCTTTTGGTGGAGGGATGCTCATCTCATAATTCAATGTGAATCATAATCTTTTGGGAGTGGTAGGCTTATGTCCTCATGTCAGTTTTTGGGTATGTTTTCGAATGCCCTATTTTCAAGGCGGTGTTAGTTGGCCTCAAGTGTGGTGAAGTGTCTTTTCGCTTATGCTCCTTTGGATGGCATTTTGGGTTTTGACGACGGAAGATGATTTTCATTTATTCAGTGTGGCTGGCATGGATCGGTTAGTGGTACTTCACACGTTTGGTTGGTCTATTTATGGACCTCCAAATGGTTTGGGTGATTATCCTAATTTTTCCCTCTGTAATTTGGTTGGTGCTCGGATTTTGGTGCAAGTTGCGATGGAGGCAATGTATTGGCTAAAAACTTTGCTGCAGCACAAGGCTTTCTTCGGCCCTATGTCAAGGTTTCATCTAAATTTTGTGTTAAAGAAACCATTTGACGATGTGGTGGAGGCTGTTCTGGAGGCTTTGGGTTCACTATTTATGGAAGCAACCCATCGGGGAAGAATCAACATGGGCATTGCCTCGATGATCTTTTCATGGGGGCTGGAATTGAATGAAGATGTGAAGACTATCCGGTGGGTCATGGGTTCTCTCTTTGCTGCGGAGTTGCTGGTGGGGATGGACTCCTTTCTGGAATGGGCTATCTCGAGGGTGGGTTATGATATTTTTGAAGGTTTTGAAGATATGGAGGATGTGGAGGAGCTCGGGGTGGTTTTTTTTGTGAGGTGACGGAGGAGGATCGACAAAGATGCATACCGGTTGGATATGTTGGTTACTTGGGAAAATCTGAAGCTTATTTTACAGAGGCATGAAGGTGTCCTGGATTTTGTTGAGGTGGATTTTTTGGTTTAGATCGCAAAGAAAAAATGCACAATGCGCAGGGGTGGCGTCTGTCGGGTGTGTTTTGTGCACTAATGGAACAAAGGTGGTGGTTTTTTCCTTTTTGGTGACCTGCATGGGGATAAATGTTTTGCGGTGGTGTCAGGGGTTTTGCTCATCTTTGTTCTCATTGGTGTGGGTTGGATCTAGCGCGGTGGGGTCTTCTCTTGTTTTGCTTGGGCGATGGTGCCTAGTTTGACTCGGCTGGGTGTTTGGGTGGCTTTGGGGTGGGGTTATGTTTTGCTCACGCCTGCTCAATGGTTTTGGTCGTGGGCCTGGTGGCTTGGTTTGGAACCTTGGGGGCCTTAAATTGTTATATCTTTTGTATGGGTGTTAGTGGTGGGGTTGTTCGAGTTTCTTCCTATTTTATAGATTTGGTTGTTGGGGTTGGCTGGCCTCTTTTTATTGTAAATCATTTTTATATTATTAATAAAATAACTCTATTATCGATCCAAAAAAACATATAGTTTATGATATGAGATGGATGGGAAATTTGGTGGAATCTATTATCTATATTCTTACTATTTTCTACTCTAAAGTCTAATTAAAAATGATGTGATAATCTCTTATTCGGGTCTTGATCTCTCTTATATATGAGAGGCAACAAGCTACAAACCCCTTAAAAAAAATCATGACGTTTGACAACTAAACATAACTCAAATTATAAATAAAATAATGTCATAGGTGAATGCACTGATCCGTTAATCTCCAAGAAGAATCCTATGACCATCGAAGATTTTTTCAAAGCTTCTACTCCATGATAAGGTGCTCATCATGTTGTTGTTTGGTGTTCTTACTCTAAATATGATGGTTGTCTTGTTGAATCTAATTCTGACACATCTACAGTTTGGCTAATAAAAAGATTGACTGCAGAGAGGTGATGGATGTACTCGTGTTCAGCATAGGTGTCCACATTAGAGATCACCTATTTCATATCATATTCCATAAACAATTTTTTTTTACTTGCTTATGAGTGTTTTGTAAAACCATATCCTTGTCATTTATTTCTTGCAACACAACAGTTAGAAGCCCAGAAAGCTCTTCCTTCAAATCATCATATTCTTGCAGATTTCCAATGCCATTATGAAGTGTCGGACCTGAATCAAAGTAGTCAAAATCTTTCCTAAGCCTGTTATGATATCCATTATGTGATTCTACCAACTTGTTATATGTCAGCAATATTTGTCCTTTCATGACATTCTTATCTACGAGCTCCTTTTTTTTCTCCATCATTCTAGGCTGCAATCATTCATTCTCCACCAATGCAATGTGTGTCCATTTGAATACTTTCCAATATTCATCAACACACTTCATCATTTTTTTGAATCTTTCTTTTATCATTTAAAATATAGTGTTATATTTGATGGTTTTCACTTATTTCTCCAATTCTTTGCATTTCCCCTGGGATTTCAGATGGCAATTCTTCCAATAGGTTGCATCAGCCAATGCATCAAGCACTCTCTTATATTTTTGAAGCCGTGGGGAGTAAAACTCTAATGTGGAGGAGGAAGATGTTCTTTCTCTCTGATTTGCTAGCTCATTCTTCAGTTTGTCATTTTCCTTAATCAATTTTTTGATCTGTGCTTTGGTAAATTTTGCCACAATTATGTTCAATTATGTTGTCTCCAAAGGGTTGGTATCCCCTACTCGTTGAACCAAGATATGTCCAAACACTTGGTTTGGATTACTAATTATAGTAGGTCTTTTATCATGGGGATACAGTGACCAAATAAGCAAGGTGGCTTCGTTTGGGTTGTACCCAGATCCTGAATACATTTTGTCACTTGCTTCTTCTGTTAAGTTCATTGTCTTATCCCCTCTTTTTCTAAAGCTATCAAATACAATTGAAGAGCTAATATCCCACCATGGAAAGAGAACCACTCCACCTTCTTGAAGCAATTCCCTTCCTCTTTCAAGATTGATGGACTCCATTTCCTTATCTACCTCCCTTTTCAATTCCTCCAGAGCGGTTGCCTCCTGTTCAAGAGTGATATCCTATATCTTTTGTCTCATTTTTCTGCCTTTATATTCATAAACAAATTATTTAAATTCAGAAGATTTAACAAAATCATAATCAGAAATAAACTATTGTCTAGCCCTGACCCTCACATCATTAGATAGTTCATTTGATGCCTCAAATCTTACAATATTCTGCTCTTGAGGGGGCTCGTACTGTGCAATCACAAGAGCACTTATTTGTTTGACCTACTCACCCTCTTCATCACCCTTCTCTTCTTCACTTATATCAGTATCTACAGAAAAACATACCTCAAGAGTAGGTTGTGAAGGTATGTAATCCAAGGGCTCTATATCTTCAGCTTGTACTCCTGAATAGGTTGCATGAGGTGCATCAAAAACAACTAGGGTAACATCCTTTACCAGTTCATTGACATGAGAGATGAGTTTCTCAATTCTTGTTAAAGGATCTTGTATCTCACCAAATTCCTTTGAATAATATGGGACATTTTTTCTCTTTCATTCCTCTGCAAGCATAATCTCATTATAGGCGGCCATTCTTTCCTTGGTGGAATCCTCATCATGGTTTCTTATGACATCTTCGATTGAGAACAAATTTTCATACCCTCATAGCCCCTACAATAATCTCACCTTGTGAATAAACCCTTTTGTATCAAATTTTTTCCTTACATCACCTAGAGGTAGGTTGTACTGTGCTAATTTACAATCAATTTCTCCATATCCTTCATTAGAAACCACTGTAAAGTCTCCAAAACATAAGGTGTTGGGAATAATTGATTGGATGTTATGTCCTTTGAGGTGTTTGGAATCAGATTTTTCCAATTGCCTCACAATTTCTAAATAAGCAATTTGGTCAAGAACTACTCGTGGCATCAAGTGTGGAGGCCCTTCAAACCCATAAACCCTTATCACTGTACAATTAGGGAAAGAATACCAATCTCCCTAGTTATGATTCACTTTATTTCTCTAGTCATTTTCCTTTGGTCTTAGAAATCTTTTTACTTTTGGCGATAGGTTATAATTGCATGGATATCCCAACAACTTCATCAATGGTTTTACAAAAAAATCTTCAAAATAAAGGTAATGAGACCTACCAAATCGGTTGTCCCACAATGAAGTCCACATTTGTACAGGTTTAAAATCTCCATTTTCATTTGTATCTTTTATCCTTAATTCTTCACTCCAAACCCCTCTGACTTGTCCCTCGTACAAAAGAAAATGCATAAGCAAAGAATAGTGTTCAAAATTAATATTATCACTATTATTTTTAATATTTTCAAGCCCTAGATGTAAGGTGTTGGCCAAGTACCTAGCATAATCAAATGGCCTAGAATCCTTGCTCTATATGTCTACAACTAAGACCATTGGGGCAATCGACATGAGAGGCAGAACCTCTACTCCCAAAACTTGACCAGCTAAATAATAGGTGTATCGAAAATACTCTTTGAATAAATCTTCATGGAAAGGGGGTTTTTCACTGCTAGAGAACCTCTTGAGTTGGCCTCCTTCATCCTTGGGCCTATGCAAAGGTAATTTCCATCTCTTATAGCTGGTATCCATGTGGCGATACTCTATCAAGAGATCTTTGACCGTGAATGATAAATTCAATGAACACTCTAACTGAAATACATTAGAAATGAGATCCCTAGAAATAACAAGCATGTCACCCTCGCCATGTGACTGAATAGTTCTTTTCTTGGGTTCATATCTGATAGCAAGATCTTTAATTAGCTCTACATTCACAAACACATTGGGCACCACAAGTCTTCCCAGGTTTAACCTCCACGGATTGTAGACTGGTTGAAACCTAAATTGTTTTCTGTAATGGTACATGAAGAGGTCGTACCCTCATTGCGGTGTCCAAATATCCCCTAAGACCTTATGTTTGTCCCATAGTCAATCCATGGAAGGATTCACTTGAGCACTCATCTTGGGTCTCGGCTCTGACCAAGGGCATTGATCTATCAAGTCTTCATTTAGGGGTCTCTTAGGCTTTTTAATGTCTAGTTGATCCAAAGTCTTAGTCTTTTTTATTTTCTAATTTTTAGCTTTGGGTTTGTTTGGACTCTCTTCCATTATTTAAATCTTACGCTTTTGATGAAAATAGCTTCTCAGTTGGGTCTAAAGTACTTATGTGAGTCTCGCTGAGTTGCCTCCATAGTCCATCGGTCTTTGTTGCGTCAGAACTCCAAGTTTTTTCCTTTCTTCTTCTGCCCTAAGCGCAATCTTCTAGGATTTTTTAACAACTATGTGATCAACTTGTGATATAATTCACTTTGATTCTGGTTCCTAAATGCACCATCCATGGACCATCTTTTAGTCTTGTCATAAAAGAAGAACATTTATTTTAAATATTTTGAAGTCGACGATGCCCCAGGATGTCACATCAGTCTTTCACCAATATCCACCCTCTCCACCGATGGACACCTATCCTTCATTCTATCGGTGGGACACCAGATAATGTTTCCCCGATGCACCATAGTTCCCTCGATATACTTTATGCATTTGATAATTTATGGTTACTTTTGTTGACAACTTGACTCTATCGGTATATCGGGAGAGAACCTTAGGAGTCAGCCCGATAGAGTATTGTTACACCGATACTAGGTTGTGAGCTATTTTCATCAAGCCATCGGCGGGACTGTGATGGGGGTTCCGCCGATGAAGCATTGTTAGGCCGATGGTATTGAATTTTGTTAGGGATGGGGGAAGCACTATGTCACTATGGAATTTCAAATTTGTTTATGGATGCAATGTAAATGTAGGCTATAATATGGATCTTGTCACACAAATTTCTACAATTTGCATTGTTCATAATTTATGAGTCATAAAATCAAAGTTTCGTATATTTTTGTGATTATTGATATCTGGAAGATAAGTGGGGTGGACTCGGTGGAGGCTAGTTTCTTTGTAAAGAAAAATTAAATTTCCTTTTAAGAGATCAAATTTAAATTTGAATATCACAATTTCATGGATGATGGAATACTATATAATTTATAAAATATCATCAACTACAGTTTGACTTTGGCATATGATTCATGAAGTGCAATATAATATAAAATATCATGGAGTGCAATATAAAATAAAATATCCTGAAGTGCAATGATTCACAATTTATTTGAATACAATATAAAAAATCATCAACTATAGTTTGGAATATGATTCATGCAGTGCTTGAGTGCAATGTAAAATAAGATATCGAAGTGCAATGATTCATAATTTCAATGTTCATTGAATACAATATAAACTATCATCAACTACAGTTTGGACTTTGGAACAATGGAAACTGATTCTTGAACTGCAATCAAAATACCTCAAACCTGCTATTTCTCTTCCATTTCCCAAATGGATTCAGGGTCCGCAAATCGATGTTGATCTTGAGATAAAGTAAAAGAGTCATCTTGATTCTGAGTCTACTCTTCACTTTCTTCGGCTTGTGTCTCAAATTCAAAATTCATTGTGTGATTTGTGTCAATTTCAATATCATTGTCATCTATCCCAGGCCCACTACCACTACCACTGCCACCAGTACCAGTGGTGCTTGGAATTGGAGAGCCTATGTTGCACAACCGTGTCCTTCTTCTTTCACATGTGGACCTCCAAATTGTGAGTGCCCTTTCAAAAGGAAAATTTTTGACATTATACGCAGTTCCTTTCACCCTCAAGCAATTTTCCAAATTCTTGTCTAGTTTGTTTCTTAACTTTGATTTCAAAAACTTCAATGTACTGAAAACTCTCTCATCCTCCACTGACCCCAATATCATTGTTTAACATAAATCAGCAAGTTTGAAATATTCTGACATCGAACCACGCAATATTTCACTCTGATCTAAGCTTGTCCAAAGGCCTTCTCCTTGCCCATGGATTTATGTTGGTCCCTCATAGCTGTTGCAAAACTCCTACATTACTTTCTAAGCTTATTTTCATTTAAAATTCCTTCTATTGTCTGCTCATTGTATGTTACCTCTTTCAAAAATTGTTCAATCAAGATTTTTACTTGATCATGAAAATATTTTGGGTTATCTCGGTTTACCCAAAATTGAGGATACACAATACCCATGGCTTCAAGTATTTCATGTTGAGGGAATCGTTCACGAATCTTTGAGGAAAGAGATTTTTCAATTTCCTTCAAATTATCACTAACAGATTTAACAATGTCATTAAAATCTTCCTCGTTAACAGGTACTTCTCTAATAGAGCATCTGACTATCTTACAATGGTGCATTGGTATCTCATATCCACGTACATAGATACATAAGTGCCCACTTGCATTAAACTATAAATAATTATCAGGATTACTCAAATCAATAATTTTCTGCCACATCAAATAATTTGCGCCTTCTTGTGTTAGATCTAGATATAGATGATCGATCACCAAGCATGTAAGTTTACGTAGATTAGCATATTCATAAATATACATAGTTATGTCTTGGGCTTTCTTCACAAGATTGTTCATCTCATCCAGCATGGAGAGAAGACGAGCTAAAGTCAAGAGTGCCTTTATATCGCTTAACCTATGTAAGAGGTCAAGAGCTTTGTCTACTATACTAAGATGCTCGAACATCACTCCAATCAAGGATTGATATTCTGAAAGAACTCGTTGCATTGGTTCATGCAAGAAGATCCATCTGGTATCGACATCCTTGAGAAGCTTGTTTCTAGGTGTTATTCCTTCAGCAAAATTTTGAAATTCAAGGAAACATTTGGGACTTTGGCAGAAGTATGCGTGGATCTCACGAACTAGATTTTTTAATTTTGATATTGTAGGAAACTTGCTTACAATTTTGAATACTAGATTCATTTTGTGGGCCATGAAGTGAATTCCAAGCATGTATGGTGCACAAGTAGTTTGTAACTTTGTGTACAGACCGCTCCTTTGACATTGCATCATTGTAGCTCCATCAGATCCTACACACACCAGCTTTTTGGCAATTGTCAACTCATCCATACCTGAAATTTCATTCAAAGATTTCTTGACTAGTTCAAATAGATTTTGCGATGTTGAATTGTCCTTCATTTTATGAACACAAAGAAGATGAGCTTAGCGAACATGTTGTTCTATAGTATACAAATTCATACAAACCCAAGAAGTATTGTCTACCACAGTAACTTCATCTAAAGATAATGCAATGAAATTTGACTCTTTTACTTTCTCCTTTAAATCTTGTTTTTCCACTATAGCAAGACAATTCGCCCATTCCCATCCAGCGTTTACTAACTAGTGTGAGAAGGGAAAGTGGGGAACACTCAAATAAGATAATAAATAAAAATATTCTAGGCAGTCTGTCATAGGATGCCCCTTGGACAAAATATGAAAAACAACACTCATCTAAATAGTTTTTGACAGATTTGATGCTGCCATGGCTTTTCCAAAATGAGCCTCAAGTGTACCTTCACATTTTTTAATCTTCGACATTCTATGGTTATGCTCTCCATAAATTGCGACATACTTAACATGAAGACATTATTCCTTTGATTTCCATCGTACGACTGATTGTTCCTTTCCGTCTATGATTTTTTTTCATAAACTTTACCGATATGCTTTTCTATAGTGTCAAGCTTTAGCCACATCACCTTGTCTCTTCCACATTTCCAACTAAAAATCTTACATTTGACCTTTGTTACCCTTTCAATATCGTTTTCATTTGATACCCCCACTGGTTCAAGGAGTGGGTACTTCGACAACCAACCAATTTGAAAATTTCTTGTCATTTCCCACTCGCACCCCAATTTTGATTTTCCTTTTCTTTTCTTGCTACCAACATCATCCTCATCCAAGTCAATTATCTCATTCTGGCTAACCAGGGTATCCCTTGGAACATCTTATGCGGTATTGCCATCCTCATTTGATACATTTTGATTTAACTCAATGACAATCTCAACTTGACCTTCTTGTGGTGGTGAGGTATTGTCAATGCCATCTTCAATAATATTTGGTGGAAGATTTGATGATGTAGTTCCATCTTCATCTGATGGATTAGAAGCTTTTCTAATTCCAAAGTAAGACTGTATGGTACCTCCACATTTTGGGAGTTTTGATGGCCTCCCAGTCTCTTCATTACCCTCAGGAGTCTTACCCTTGTTGCTCGACATATTGATATCTCACTTCGAATAAAAGTTGGAAAAAAATGTCTTCTTGTTTAAGAAAGACAGACAGACCGATAGAGAATATAGATCCCATTCCCTGCTCAAAATCATGTTTAAGACTGAAGCAAGAATGGAAAACAGATAAAGAAATCTTATTATTGTAACTAATAACTAATAGCAGTATGAAGAAATGATCACTCACCTTTGAGTCTACATTTTCGGGTTTCGCTAACTTTTGAATCGAGAAGTAGAACCTCAGAACAGAACAAAATGTGTAAGAACAAATAACAGTTTCAATTGTATTTATATCAATCCATATTTGGAAAATTCCGCAGGATTTTTAAATGGTATGTTAAAAATTTCGCGAATCTCGTGTGCTTATACAATGATACCTTGTAATTTTCAAGGCGAAATGTGTCCTCAAATGTAATTATTTTTAAATATTATTGGCAAAATAGGTCCTCATAACAAACTATTTATAAATTTTAATTGGCGGAATGGGTCTTCACAAGCAACTATTTGTAAATTTTAATTGGCAAAATGGGTCCTCATATAATGTTGTTTTAATAGTATTGGCGAATATGTTGGTGTTTTATGACATGCTCCCCGAGATTCCAGGCGAAAATATTAATCAGTCCATTGGAAACGCATAGTCTGTTATGGCAAATTTAATGCCTAAACATGTCTCATAAAAAAAAACCATTGGCGAATGGACATGCATTGGACCGATAGTTCGTGAAATCCGGGCGATTTGAACACCTTGTTGGATACGGTAAATTCACCAATTTCGATTTGCCCGATTCTTAGAATTCGCCAATTGGTGAAGATTTTCCACTAAAGTTTTCACTGTGTTGCATTGAGTTTTTATTTTATATTTTTATTTTCCTTGTGTTTGATTTTTACTTTAATATGAGGGCTATGTTTGATGTTTGTGTGGGGATGGAAGAAAAGGAAGAAACACCTATGGAAGAAGGTATAATTTCTTGAGAAAGGAGTGCATTTTGTAATTACTTTGTAGATTCCACATCCCATCTTGGTGTGAGACTAATATCCATCCCCTATTGTTGGTTTTTATATAAGGTTCAAATGTGTATAGCATTGGGTAGAGGTCTTGTGTCTAAATCTTGAGTTGAAGGAATATGGTGTTGTATCTTTGAATGTTGTACAACCTAATTTTCTAGAGGGCCTCCTAGCTTAGGGGTGGCTTGTGAGTAAGCCTAATATTGGGTGGTGAGAATTCCCATGGCCATTAGAATATATTTTTGAGTTCGTATGTATGTGTAGGATTTTAGAGGATATCATTACCAAACTTGGAGAAACTTGATTTACCCTTTTGTGCATGATTATATCATAAATGCAAGATATGGAGTAATTGGAAGGATGTTGGTGCTCATTGTTAAGTATACAAAAATAACTATTATCCTTCATTTCAATTCTTATAGCACAAACTAAAATGGTGACACATAATTATATACAAATGTATAGTATAAGATTTCTATTTTAATGTATCAAATAAAAGAAAAAATGATTTTTTATTTACAACACATAGAGATTTGTTAGAGGCAAGTTTTATGTTTTATCAGGTTGAAAATTGTGTTGCTCCTCCTTAAGGCTCTGTTACAGATTCTCTTACCTTGTGTTTAGGTAAAAGAAAATATATATATATATATATATATATATATATATATATCTTAAATATGAACATGATAACAAAATAAAAGAATCAAATTCCCTCCTACTCGACATCCCTTGCAAGCACCAATTTTTGTTTGGTCTCCTTTTGTGGTATGTCATGCACCCTCTCACTCTCTTCCTCACCTTAGTTGATGTCATGCCCTCTTTTGCATAGACCTAAATAAATTAATAATTAAAGTAGGAGAGGATCTAGTAGTCTTGCAAGCTAACTTTGTGAGCATGTAGTGGTTACATGAAATATCATAGGACTTGTATTTTCTTTAAATGCTCACTGGTCTCTTATCTATCTATAATTAAGGTTTGGAAATGTGATTCATCATGTAATTTTTCACATCATTACATCTATTGACAAGTTTCCAAATTTTGACTTCTTAAAGATTTGATCGAAACTTAATCATGGTACCTCTAGTAGTTGAATAAAAAAATATCATTTATTGCTTGTAGAATATCATATTTTTAAACTTGGAGGGACTTCGTAGTAATAATGTTAAGTTGTGCTTCGATCATTTGTTTCAAATGTTTTTTCATAATTTAAGATCTTTTTTTGAAATATTTCCCTTAATGTGATATTGGTGTATCCTTATTTGAACCCCAACTTCTATCCCCTTTCCCTTTACACTTGAAATTTGAAACATTAAATGGGTAATAAAGCATTAATTTCTTAGATTAAGCCTAGGTTAATATGTATCAAGGAGATTATAAATGTATGTATGAAAAATAAATAGATAATTAAATCAGTCAATCCTATACTGGTACATCTTAATTAGAAGGAAAATGGATAATTCTTCCACTCTTCAACTATTCTCAAAATAATAATTATCTAAATGCTATATTGTGTTGGAAACTAGGGTTAGCCATACCAAAATAATAAGATACTTGTGCAAAACCTTGTGTTGGAGCTCAATTTTCTTGTATGCTTTCATCTTGGAATGGGTGACTATTTGGACTGGAATCCAAAATATTCCCCCCTTCTAAGTTTCCCAGTTTATAGGTTGTACACCTACTTAGTGTGTATTAGGATTTGGGTTGATGTTTCTAACCTTTTATGTTTTAGAGTTACTCCTATAATCATGGGAGACTAAATTTTACACCTTACTACGTTCGAGTAAACTTTGTGTATTTAAGAGTTGTATCTATTATTCCAATTGAGATTCCCTTCCACACTATGATTTAAGGAGTCGCCCTATTGAGTGGGTTTGTCACATTATGACAAGTTGCAAGTGCAAGTGACCTCCATGTTAAACCTATGATAAGTCATGAGTAAATAATTGATGCAAAAAAAAACAATATTCATGTTTTCACATCATGAAATTTTAGGCATTACAGTCTAACTTATGAGAATGAGACTTGTTCTAAAATCATGCATTTTTTATGGAATGGAATATGATATGATAATATTGGTTTGATTTTTTTAGCTAAGATTTAACTCGTGACTCTTTCCCTTATATTAAAAGATACATTATTTGACTTTTATAAAGGAAATTATTCTAAAAAGAAGCATATCTTGCTATAGAATTGACACTAAAAGGTTTTATGATAATATAAATTCTATTATAATGGAATAATTTTGAATTAACAAGATTATGAAATTTAATACTCAAAAAATAAATATCATACATCACCTAATAATCAAATAGTTGGCAATCATAATCCTATTCTTTTAGATATCACCTTGCACATGTGTCAATTGGGCATAGATAGGTTTCCTGTTAATTTCAACATGTCTTCTAGTATAGCCTGCAAAAATGATTATTACAGCCTAACTTGCTCTAATACCATGTTAGAAATTAAGATATTAGGATACTAATCATTATACACAAAATATAAAATAAATAAAATGAGATCATACAAGAATTACACATTACACAAGATATACATGGGGAAAACTCTTTCACATAAAAAAAAAACCTCATAAAGCATCATTTTTCAAAACACTTACAATAATGGTCCATTATAACATAGAGTGACCTGAAGAACACTTCTTCATACTTCCACATGGACAATAATACCTCATGTGCATAGTGATAGAATTCACTATCAATCTCCAAATTCTTCACCTCTCAAATGAAAGATAACCTTCTTAAATATAGGAGAAAGGGTGGCATAATACCTTAAGGGGTATTAGTCGCATCTATTCAAAATAACCATTCATAAATAATTAATAATCTAAGAGATTAGACTATAATTATTTTCAATGGGATATGTTTAATAAAGCATATAATATATAAGGTTTAATAACATTATATAAATGTTATAAGGGTATGACCCTTAATAGCATTAATTTCTAACAATCATTACAAGAACCTTTCAATTTCTTTACTCCTTCAAGTAATTCAATCCTTAGTCTTATGATTTCAAACCATTCCATGAGAAATAATTAACCTAACCTATCCAAAATGCCTTCTAACACAAGTGTTTCAAATTTGACTTTGGATATTTCCTTGATTTGAGGAAGATATTCCATATGAATTTGTATTTCTTCTCTAGCTTTACTATCATCTTTTTAATAAATTTAGAATCTTAATTAACTCTATCATGTATATTCATAACATATTCAATGAGTCTAGATCCTTGTGAGAATTGATCATTCAACCATTCCTTTGCAACATTTGAAATGCATTTCATCTCTTCAATGAAAGAAGCATCCTCTTAAGGAAATATGATAGGGGTAGCAATTGAGACATTAGAACATTGGAGAGGGCCAACTAGGTTCTTTACATAAGAGGTCAATTATCTCACTTACTCTTTCAACTATTGATTTTTTTTATAAAACTTACCCATTCAAGAGAATATAGTAGTGATACCTTTTTTCATACCTTTAATTTTATATTTCTCTTGTTTTCCTTTCGAAATTAACTCAATATTTGATAATTGGATGGAATCAACTCTCTTTCATCTTTATTAGCCATTTGTGTTACAAACTCTACAACTCTTGAACCTTACACATCTATAAAAATAGAAGAAATGAACCTAGGTCTTTTTCTTTGTGGTGAAAATTTAATCATAGATGTGATGGAATTAAAGTCATCAACCAAGGGTTTTGAAACTCTTTTCTTCTTTTTTATTATAAATTCCAAGCAAGTGGGAACCATGACTAGGGATGATTCATTCTTTTTCATGACCGTCCTAAATGAGTTCCCCATGGGATTGCATAGGAAGAGGAGAAACAACTGGAGGAAAATTGCGAGAAGGGTTTCCTAGAGAGATGAAAGAGGACAGAGAATCTTAGGAATATGGAATTCAAGGAATTTAGCTCTCACTAATTATTTTCAATAAAATTACCTTCCCAAGATGGGTATCTTGTGTAGGATTAGGAAGAACTTGTTCTTCAAAGGAGAGAACAAGGGTGAAGGTGGAGGAGATGGAGGATGAGATTCAATAAGATTATGCTCTTGCAAGGAGATATGAGCTTCAACTATTTCATCTTTTTCATCCACCTCAAATTTTTCTCTAACCTTTAAAAAAAAATTAGGACATTTATTCATCTACAGGGGTTGTTCTTCCACCTCTACTTCCTTCTCTGGATCCAAAATTCTCAACTGGAAGCTTTTGTACTAGTGATTTCTTTTTTTCTTTCAACCTCCTTCTTAAGATGAATTTTATAAGCTTTTCTATCTATGGATTCTTCCTTGGTAGCAAGGTTTGGCTCTTCCTCAATTTAGTTAAGTTAAGTAAGGCTACTACTTATAACTTCAAATGAGATTTCCTCTTCCTTTGATCAATTTACAAATCGAATAGGTAATTTGAAAATGCCTCTTTGATTAGATACATCATTAAGAACATTACCATCGTCTAATATATTCTTTGGCACACTTTTTGTCCCTAATTATTTGATTGAAAGGTAGTATGTCATTAAAATCTTCTCTTCCTCAGTTCATGCTCATCATCATAAGCAACCCAAAAATCTTCAAGGCCAAATTTGTGTTTGTAGGAAGATCCAACATATTTCTCCATATTACCCTTGGTTCAAAGGAATACTTTTTGTCATATATGTACAAGTTCAACTTAGATAATTTATCTTCAAATCTCTTTGCATGGAGGAGAGAAGTACACGTATATGTATTTTTTCTAAGAGGAGAAATAACACTTATTTCATGCTTGCTAGATAGAATTATATGTACTTCATGTTGGAAGTTTAAGGATTTTGTCATTGTTTTACTTGTTGGCAACATGAGCAGGAGATATACAGTGTGTAGATACAGTGTTATTATTGATGTCAACATTGTGGTTTGAGGTATACTTGATGATCAATTGATCTGGTCCATATAAGTGATTGAGGAGATGGTAATCCTATATGCAATTTTTTTGCTCTGGTGTATAATAGATAAGATGGTTATTTGGCTAAGTGTCATAACAATAGTTTTATGTGCTATGTGCATCTATTTTTGGTCCACATTGATTCACCTTGAAGTATTTTGGTATTTGGTTCTAAGGAAAAAAAAATTGATGTTAAAGGAGTCTAAATCCAAAGATTCATGTTGTTTTGACCTCTAATGTATAAGTTATGGATGATATTATATTGAGTTTTACAGTGATAGTGTTTTCCTGTGCAGAGTACCTACTTGGAATGGTTTGCATCTCATCGTGAAGTAATATATGGTCTTCCAGATTTGTGGAAGTTTTTACATATTTTAGTTTCATCTATGATCGAAGTGGTGTGTAGTTTGGAGGTCCACGTGTCGATTTGAGGATAATCAATTGGCATATTTTGGTGTTAGGTCGCTAACGGTGCCAACCTAATATGTTTGGAGTTGTGTAGAGTTTAAATAAGTGTTGATCTGTTATATGGGAGGCATTATAGGTCCATTCCGACCTATTTGATGTGTTACAAGTTTTGAATCAAGGAACGAAGCATGTATGGTTGATCTTGAGCTGACAAGTTATTGTTTTACATGATACATATAATTAGGCCGACCTAATTGATGTTGTAGGTTTTTACAAATATAATGGGTATAGGTATCATCATTTTGGTGTTGAAGAGCGATGACGAAGTTGTGTGTATGAATTCCTAAGTAGAGAATGTGAATGTGATGAGAACGCAAAGTAGAGTAGAGTGTTAGAGAAAAATAATATGAAGTGTTTTGATTCAGTGTTTTGAGCTTCAGTGGAACTGTATTTTCTGCATATTGTAGATGCATTTGTAGTAGTTCAAAACTTGGCAGTGAGCCATGCCTCTCTTCTATTTCTCTTATTCTTTGGATAGTGAGTCCATTGTATAGTGATTCCATCCAGCAATGAGCCTTTTTGTAATATCTTCTAACCGGTTATAATATATTGTGAGCTAATCCTCACCGAGGTTTTTCCCTTTTTGGGTTTTCCACATAAAAAATCTAGTGTTCATCTGTTATATGCTTTCATGATTTTTTTCTTTACTGAAAATTGAATGTGATGTACGAAATGAATGTTTAAATGGTTAAGTGGTTTCAAAGAATACTGATTCAACCCCACTCTCAGTATTTTGTGTGTTCAAAAATTGGTATCAGAGCATGGTTCCTTCATTTGGCTTGATTGCTAAGGTAGATATTGAAGTTGAACACATGGCTACAAGGAAGTATCCTACTCCTCTAAAATAAATTCCTATGGTAGTATTTACTAAAGAAGACTACATTGTTGATATGGAAGGACAAATCAAATTTGCTCGGGATGATTTGGATAAAGCAGAATCTAAGAACATAGATATGAAAAATGATCTTAGTGATGCAGATGTATACATTAAGATATTGAGAGAGAAACTCAAGAAATCCACAGATAGGATCAAATAGCTCAAGCCATCAAATGAGATCATTCCCAGTCTGAAATTGCAGATTGAAGAAAGTAAAAGAGTTGAAGAATGTCTGAATGCTAAGATGAAATTAAGAAAATCTAAAGAATGTTCAAAACTTGAAAAAGTTGTGACTTTGAGATCAGATATAGAGATAGAAAAGAATCAAGAGGATAAATTCAAGATGATCTCTATAATGCTTGACAAAGTGATTTCAAATTAGAAGAATTCTAAAGAAAAAGGTAGATTAGGGTTTGAAAAAGGAGAAAAATCAAAGCTAGATCAGACACCAAGTGTTGAAATGAAGAACAATGAAAGAACATTGAGAACAAGAAGAGAAATGTCAAGCAAGTCTGTAATCAAAGGAAAGACTTCAAAAGACCACCTATCAGAGAACCAAATGCAAAAAGGTACCCATATTTTAATGGTTAATGTTATTCCTATAATAAGTTTGGACATAAGGCTATAGAATGTAGAAGCGGAATGAATCAAAACATTCAATCATTTCCCATTTAGTGATTTACATACAATATATTTGGTCATAGAGCTAGTGAATACAGAAATCAAATGATGAATGGTTATAACAATGGTATGATGTTTCAACCTTTCAATGGCTATTGATATACATGTTATTTGGGCACAAAGCTAATCAATGCAGATCCATAATGGTTGGAAGTAATATTTTTCAAAATGATGCCACTTGTCACAATTGCAATAAACCTAGACATATAGCTAAATTTTGCAAAAGAAAGAATGTGAAGAAGAACAATATGGTAAAGAAGACCAATCTAGTGAAAAAGGATAATCTAGTAGATATGAAGAAAGATATGGATAAGATCTGGAGAAAGGAGGAAGAGAGAGAAGTTAATATTGAGTTTGTGCCAACTTCTCGTGTAGATGTTTCCTCCAAAAAATAAGTTAAGAGCTTTGTCTCAAGGGATTTTTAAAGACAGTCATTAATCACCTACCAAATATATGGTATTGATTGCCTTCATCACATGGATTTGAGGTTTAGTTCAACATGCTTGACCTATTGGTGAAACACCGATGGAAAATATCAAGATACAGAATTTTGTGGAGCATTTGAAGGTGACTATGCATTATAGTTAGGGTTCATTAGCTTCATCATATCAAACATTCAATACGAATTAGGTTATTACAAAAAGGGTTTATAAGTGACTTAACATATGTCTAATTCATTTGCAAATGATTATTTGAAGAGGGAAGAGTAGTGAAGGAGCTAAGAGAATCATTTTAGAATTTTTGTGCATGAAACCCTAACCAACAATGAATGAAAGATATTTACAATTTGCATTTTCCCTAAATTTCAGAAGTGCTTTCAATTTGTTGCCAAAAATTATACCCTAGAAGTTGTAGAGGTTGTGGACCGACCCCTTCTAAAATTCAAATGACACCTAGATAAGTCAATGATGATTTATTTGGATGGTTCTTTCTTGAGAATTTTGTATGGTGTGTTACACATAGAAGATATAAGAATATATATTCATGCTAAACTGGATGAGTATAATCACTCTAATTTGGGTGTTGTATGGTTTAAAGAGCTCATCGGAGATTAATTTGAATTAAAATCTGAGTTCAAGAGTTTGGTGGAGAAGAATCTCTATGTGTGGAACAATTTTCCTCTTTTTCTACATGTATGAGTCGATTAGATACACCCTAAACCGAATTCATGAAAACATTATGTGTTTAGATATTCCTCATTTAATCAACAAGGAAGCAATTAGAGTTGTTATGAGATTATGCTCAACCAAACCAGTTTTGGTGCTCAAATCTATGAAAAATGAAATGGTGATGGAGTTGACAAGTGCAAGGTATGGAAAGAGAGCCCTGACAGTCAAATATTAGAGACACTATGGTGAAATATGCAACAATGGTAATATGGTACAAGATATATTTCACAAATATAGAAAATTATGTTTCTGCAATGGTCATCAACATTGCACACGAGATGGTTAAGAAAGGTGCTAACTATGATTTGTGTGAGTTTTTGAGGGAACAACTCCTGGAAAACTTGAAAAAGACTAAGGACTCCTGGTATCCCTTCAAGTTCAGTACCTTGATTATATGTTTTCTTTTCTACTTTAGGTTCCTAAAACTAGAAACATAGTATGGTTGAAGGAGCTCAACCTACAACACATCAAATCAGAGATTACTTGTTGTGGTTAGGAGATGAAGACACTCAGAAGAAGGAACTATGGGGATTCTTTAAGACTCTCCAATAAAATACACAAGATAGAGAAATAATTTTGAAGAGTGTGGTGGAAAATACAAAAATGACATCATTTTCATGGTGAGCAAGGTTGTTGCATAATGGAGGCTATTGAGCACAGGAGTGTGTGGATCCCAAAGATGGGATATGAAGTTGTGGAGGATGTAGTTGTTGGTCTAGTATACCATATGCTAAGAAAACCTAAAGACACCTTTGAAGGAAGATATGAAACATATGAAGAGAAATCTATGGAGGTGCACATACACTAGAGGGAGAAATAGGTAAATAAATCTATTGAGAAAATGACTCCACAGGTTGCAAAGATGATGGGGCTTTCAAAGGAATAATTGGAGAAAGCCAAAGGTATGTTTGGCTCTTCGAGAGGTGTATCCAGTGCAATAAGATCTAGTAGAACATCTACCCCCTCTCCAGTTTCCCCCAAATCCTTTGGAAATTTTCCCTATGTCAGTGGAGCAAAGAGAAAGGAGCCAACCAATTCTTCGACAAAGCTGCAGAATGTGCCTCTAAAAGAAAAGGTTCCTTTGGTGAAGCAACAAAGAAGAGTGAACGCTAAGGCCACAAGGGAAAATAATTTGAGTGTGGATGAAGAATAGGAAGAGGTATAAGAACAACCTCTGATTAGAAAAAGGAAATATAGTGTAGAACAAGTAGAATCAAGTACAAAGAAGGTCAAGTTTGACATCATAGATACTAATAGTGAAGCAAAGATAGAAAATATAAAAATGAATTTAAAATATATGTGAGGCAGAAGAAAGCTAAAGGAGAAAAAGCTCCTCTAGAAGCAAATAATAAGTTTAGAAGGATAAGTCTACCCCTTCAATAAGAACTCATAGCCCTACAAAGTTGGATGCATTGTTTAATGGTATTGTAGAACATGAGATGTTGGAACAAAATACCACATTATATACCATTATGGATGGAATTGATAAAGAAACAATTGAAGAAGAAATTATTAAATATATTATTACTTTTAAGGTCAACATGAAGGATATTGAAGGCCAATTGCCTGAAGATTTGAAGAATGTATTATATTCAAGAAGAGAAGAGGCAATGAATGAAGATAAAAATTTAAGATTATTTTCCCTGGAGAAAGGTAGTGTTACCCTCTCAGATGAGAATAAATCTAGATTAGATCAAATGTGTAACAAACAGTTTAGAACCAAACAAAGAGTCACTACACTTATGAGCTGAGACAAATATGGTATTGAGAGGTTAAAGAATGAGACTATTGAGAAAATTTTCAACTCAGTAAAGGAGTTGGGTATGACCCCAAACAGTGAAGAGGAAATGCATGATGATATGCATGTTCTAGAATTGAATGAAGTATAAGTTGCACAACATGAAGATGTTCAACATGAGCATGGAACAGAAGAAGAGAATGTGCAAAATGATACTCTTCCAAATGTAGAAGAGAATATTGCAGAAGATGTAAATGCCATTGATAACACTCCTCCAATAGGATAAAATGTTGTTATAGAAGAGAATATTGAAGAGTCACAAAAGAGGATGCATTTATAGAACATAACTCCCCTCCTCCAAAACCAAAGAAGAATTTTGAAGAAGAGGCTACACAAGACAACTCAAAGATACATGAGGCACAGAATACAAAAAATATGCCTCCTTTGGATAACAATGAAAATTAGTTGATAATGAGAAGAAGGATGAGGAAGAGCCTGGTAATGCTAATAAAAATGAAGAAAAAGAAGATAACATTGGTGACAAGGAAAAGGATTTGGAAAAGAAAGGAGCTAATGAGAAGTTGGTTGGAGTCATCTAGAACCTCCAAAGATTCCTTAAAGAGCTTGTTGAACATGCAACTCTAGTTCCAACCTATTGTTCCTACCCAATTACTACAAATTTCAATACAACAAGGGCAAGTAGACATGGACAAGATGTCCCCTCTGCACAAGCTACAAGTTAGTGATGTATTACATGCCTCTATAGGAAAGGAGATCATATAGACACATCAAAAGAGTGTAGAGTTAATAGATGAAGCATTGAAGGTGTTGCAAGAGAGTGTACCCAATGTAAGTTTGATAATTCATTATCTGATGTACATAATTTAAAGCTTTTACTTGATTCTTTTAAAGAGTATTTTGGTACTCTTGAGAAAAAAAGTGGAAAAGGAGATTAATAAAAATGTGAATGATAGAAGGTTGATGGATATAATAGAGAAGTGTGTTACTGCACATAATAAGTTTCAAGAACACCTTAAGGGTGCACAAAATTATGTTGAGGAAGCTAAAGTATTATTTCAATTTTGCATGAAGTGGCCTAGTTCCACTAACACCATAAAGGATGAGATGGACTCCATTGAGTCCCAAATTGACAAGGTGTCCAGTGCCTATGATCTAGCTATTGATTTCGATGGAAGCACAAGATTGGCTATTGATAATCTATACGAATAATTCTTCTAGCTACAAGAACAAAGAGAAAATATCATTGTGCGGTTTGGACAACTTAGAGACCTGGTGAATACAAAGTTCACACCTATTTCCAGTGCTCTAATTAATGTAGAGAAAGCAATGAAGATGAATTTGGTACCTAGTACCTTGGATAATGGATAAGAACTCCTCATGGATTTTGAGACTGTGAACCACATGCTTGGTATGGCAAAGACACACTGGGAAGATGGTAAAAAGGTCTAGCAAGCACACCTTGCAAAATTGCAGGTGTTATACACTTCTTCCAGTTGATTTATGTATATTTCTTTTCTTTTTTTATGCATTTCAAACTTCATTATATATATGCAGATGTTAAAGGATTGTGTTTCAGTGCCAAATTTGATTTGATTTGATGGATAGCACTGTTAGGGGAAGTATATGAGTAAGTTTGGTAAAGAGTTTGTTGATAATGTAAAGGTATGTATATATGAAAGGGGGAGAAGCGAGTATATATGAGTGATGTCAAAGGTGGAACAAAGATCAGAATATGTGTGTGTGCCCCTTTCCCTTGATGTCAAAGGGGCTAATACTCACCATGATTTTTCCCTTTTTGGGTTTTCCACATAAAAACTCTGGTGTTCATGTGTTATATACTTTCATGATTTCTTCCCTTACTGCAAATTGAATATGATGTGCGGAATGAGTGTTTAAATGGTTAAGTGATTTCAGAGAATATTGATTCACCCCCCCTCTCAGTATTTCGAGTGTTCAACACATCACATTTGTAATCTTGAGAAATAATATCTTATCACTCATATACTTTGGCAATTTGAAAGGATCACCTATGAATCCTCCAACTTTTATGTGTGTGAAGTTGAGGGATTAGATGAACCAACTCCGCCACTTAGGAATATAAGTTATAACTTCTAAACTAAAGTGTTTATTGAAATAATTTTTTATCTATCTTGTCAAATAAAGTAAGATGGGATCATCAACCCTATTAAAGTTTATTTGAATTTCCTTTAGTGCTAATTGGGGATAGAACTCAAACACATTATTTTTTTCTAATTTTTCACTCATTATTCCATTTCTAATCAATCGAAAAAATAGCCCTCCCTATAGTTTTCATTGAATAAACAATATAAGAAGTCATGTAGAACTTCTTAGTTTCTTGAAATTTAGATAAATAATATAAGTCATGTAGAACTTCTTAGATTCCTAAAATTTAGATAAAAAATATAAGAAGTCATGTAGAACTTCTTAGTTTCCTAAAATTTATATAGCTTTTTTATGCAAGGTGTCATTGATGAGGGTTTCCCAATAAATTATATCTTTATTTTACAAGATGATAGCAATAAATCTAAAAATCTATCATCGAAATTCCTTAACATTAGGGTATCCCATTATTTTTCTCAAAAAAGTGATCAATTAAATTATCTCTACCTATAAATCACTCATAAGAAGTACCTTAGGCATTTTTTAAGAAGATAACTTTGGTGTGGTTGACCAATTCCTTTTCATAACTCATATACAAAAATTAGGGTCTAAATTATAAAAGTCCAATCTAGCCAAAAAAAAACCCAATGACACATGCTCAACATGGTGTGATATTGGGAAGGATCCTTCAATATTATCAAGAGTGATGTCTAGAAAAACTTTATTTGTAAGACCCACAAATTTCTTGCTCATAGGGTCAATGTTTTGCACAAGTTGTTATCAATTTTAAAGGCAATAGAAATTGGGAAAGAAGTTATGCTTAACCTCAAAATGTGTATAGAGAGGTTGGTCCCTAATGACAACCTTCAAGACCTCATACACAATGAGAAAAAATTATAAGAGGTAAGAGGATGCATTATTTCTTTCAACTTTATGCATTTGTAGGAGAGCCACTTTGTAGCCAAGTAAAAAAACATATATTTAAATTAAGTTTATAATTGATTTTAAGTTTTAAGTTTACTGAAATTCTTACAAAGCTATAAATGTTGTCCTTGCAAATTTTTGGTGGAAAGATTTTGGCACCACAATGCCTAATCTTCAATAGTTTACAATTTTCATTTTATCCTAGCTCTATAGCACTTTTGGTAGTGAGCACAACTAGAGTGCTTTTTAGGCCATTCAAATAAACTAAAAAAAGCAACCAATTGACTCAAAAGTTCTTGAATGCCTTCTTTTTTATTCAAAAGCACTTGACCTCAATGATATTGATCTATATTCAAATCAGGTTGCTATGGTTGTGGATCCACTAGTTACTACTAATGAGATCAATGATTTGGAAAAGTATATAGCTAAATGGCAAGCAAATGTGATAACATATGAGGTGGCAAAAGACAATTTTGGAAAGTCATCAGGGGTGAGTTCATCGTATACACAATTTGGTCATGTCAATGAGGCGCCTATAGATATATCATCCACTTTCACAACACTCGTGCAACAACAACAAACATTTTAAAATTTTAGTCGTAGATGAAATTTACGATTTTTATTTTTTATTTTTTTTATTTTGAAACTTGAAGTTCATATGTATTGAAACTTTGAACCCAATTTTTTGGTCTATGAAGTGAATTGGACTCTAATTTTGACCTATATATGAAGGAAAGCAATAAAATGGTCCATAAATTGAAGCATATCCATCATGTTTTTTATTAAGGGTAAAAAATGGGTTTTGATGGGGCTCGGAACCCAATACACAATGGTTTTGAAGGGTATTGTCAACCTAGCAAAGAAAAGCAAGTTACAAATAAAATAAACCATAAACCAACAGTAGCCCCATAGTAGCCTCTAAAATATTAACATGACTACACACGTTGCAACTTACAAACAAGCAAGGGCATGAAACCCTTTTACAACCTAGTTTTAACCGGAACCAAAAACCCTTTAAATAAACTTGAACATCGCCTGAAACAGCCAAGCGTTAGAAAACCAACCTCTCAGATCATTCAAATCTGAGCACAAAAGAGAAGAGAACATAGTGGTGTAAACCACCAACAAGACCCAATTACCAAGCAAAACCACTGAGACCAAACACCCCACCTTAATAGGGGCTTTGAGATCCACAACAGAAAACTGCAGGAAATCGGCTTCCCTGCATAACAAACTCACCCAGTAACAAGAGACCAACTCCATATCCATCATGTTAAAGAGTATTTTTTAAATGAATGTTTTTTAATGTTTGATAAAGTTGTTAATTCAGTGCCTAGTTTTTCGTTGAGTTTTTGCTAAACCTCAAGTTTTTATAAAAATTGGGTCAATTGAGTAATTAATGAGTTCAAGTTTTTAAATTATCCTTGGAACAAAAAACAATTTGGCAACAGGGTTCCATTTTCGATAATATTTCCTAACTATGACATATTTTTAGATTGAAGATTCTTTTTTAGTCTCAAGACATATGAATTCTTCTATATTTTCTATTTTTTTGTTGATTCCAATTTCGCTATTCACTCCAAACTATTGGTGGTTTATAATGTGTTTGTACAAATTCAAGTTCAAGACAATTTAGTGGCCCTTGAAGTTCAACATCTACAAACCTTGCTAGAGCACAAGGGGAATGCCCCTTACACTATTGTCAAGGTTCCAACTTTTTTGTCTCCATGTGAAAAATTCCTCATTTTAGGGGAGCAACATGGTTGTTTAAGGTCCTATCAACACCACTCTCATAGCCATCAAAGAGGATTTTCAACATGGTCAACTAGGTAACCCTCTAGTTGGTCTCTATTTGTTGGCCACCATTTTGTGTTATCTTTATAGTGGGGTGCCTCTACAACAACTAAGGTAAGTTTCCCCACCTAATACTTGGCATTTCACCTTCAACTATTGAAATTCCATCTAGTATTCAAGATTCGCATTTGTAAGATGGCCCTAAAGAAGGAGAAGATACCAGACTCACAAATTACAAGCCAATCGAAGAAGGAAAAGACTTTCCTTATGGAGGGTGGTGTAACCATAATGATTAGGGTGACCTTCCCTACATTGGTTTTCTAGCTTTAGCTACTTGATTTTGTTTATCACTATGTTAAAATTTAAACTAACGATCTAAATGGATGTTTCACTCTTGGGGTTATATTTCTTGTGGTTGTCTCCATTTTTGGAGACACTTGATCCTTTATTTCCCAACTAAGCCGACCTAGTTGGTTTTGGGGTGAGATGGAATTCCACTCACTATTTTTTTAGGATTGATTCACATTTTTATCTTGGTATTAATATAGTGCTCTAATTTATCAAAAAAAAAAAATGCAATCACTACATGCATTGCATCTTTGGGTTTTTAGCAAAAGCTTGAATTCACAAGGATTAAAAAATATAGTTCAATTTTTCACTTTTGAGGCTTGAACCAAGGACTTATCGGTTCAAAAAATGCTTAATCAAATTGATGTCTATAGTTCATCTTCAACTTGTAATATTGTTGGTAGAGTTTGAAAATAGAACCCTTTAAAATATATAAGCAAGGATTTTTGAAGACATAACCTTTATCTTGAAGCATGCACCTATATGGAGATTTTTGCAAAAAAATTATCAAAAGTAGTATCACTAAGTGCGTTCATGAAGCATGGAAAATTAATCACTCTAGAATTTCTACCTAAAGTATTTTTTTCAGCAATTTCTAAATTAGAAGAAAAAAGAGATTGTGTTACAAAACAAGCCCTACCATTGCAAAACAGTTTCGCTCTTTATGCAAAAAATGGTGCCTTAATTTTAATTTGAATCCCTGCTTCTTGCATGATGATCTTACATGGCTTCAATTGTATAATCCACCTATAGAATATGGGTCTAAAGATTGTTTAAAGAAAATAGGCAATCACCTAGCATTCATACACTCGATAGATATGGAAATCTTAAAAGAAAAATCTTACATATATACTAGAATCCAAATAATTGCCATCTACTAAATCCCTAAGAACATTATTTTATCATCCTCAATTGGCAATTGGATCCAATACATTGAAATAGAGGATAATAAATATTTACATTTAAAATGCAATAGTTGAGATAATTTGGAGAATAATTGCCCCAAAAACTCCAAACACCTAAAAAAATCATATATGGGTGCCAAAAAAGTTAACATGGATATCAAACCACTACAAAGAGGAAACTTAGAGCAAAAAAATTGAGGAAGATCAATCAACTAATGCAGTTGAAAAGCCCCTTGAGGCCCCAAAGTCTAAAATGTTGATTATCCCTTTTCAACTCAGTCACTCAACAAATCAAAATGAAGACTCGAAAGAATGGATAAACACAAAAGATGATTTGAATGAAGTACTACACATTGCAAATTATAGATGTGTTAATCAATCAACATCTAAATTAATAATTGTCAACATATGATCAATTGGAAAAAGCATAAGGAAAACAAATAAAAAAAGGGGAAATGCATTATCAATCAAGCAATCAACAATTAAAAAATAAATGTTGAAATCTAAGGGAGGAGCCCCCTCACTAAGAGAGAAATGAAGATTACCACATGGAATGTTAAGGAACTAAATGCTCCTAACAAGAATCATATGACCAAGCACCAAATTGACAATCTTTTGGTCGGTATCATTTTGCTACAAAAAACAAAACTACAAGCACCAAATGCCAACTTCTTTCTTAAACACTGCAAACGTTGGGAAGGATTAAGTGTAGACACGATTAGCGCAACAAAGGCACTAGGAATCTTATGGTAACTTTTTCAAGTAGCAATCAAGGTAATCCTTCATCAAATTGGATGTTACTTAAGCTAAGAATCTCACATTTTGATCTTTCCTTTCGCTTAATTAATATTTATGGCCTAATCAAACTTGAAGAAAAAATCCAACTATGGAATGAGTTGCAATACCATATTATTTCTTATCCAAACAATCATCCTTGGGGGAGATTTCAACGCAATCCTATCCACAACAAAAGTAGGGACCTATCTCGTATTTCACAATTGCAAATTGATTTTCAAAAGTTTGTAATAGATGTGGACCTCATGGATGCAATCCTAAAACATGGGGCATACACTTGGACTAAGAGGCGTGTAGGGTTTACTAATATTTTTGAACACCTTGATCAATTCTTATACATAGTTAATTGGTTACAATCATCTCAAATTGTGGAATCGTCAATTAGTCCATTTTTTTACTCATCACTTTCTTGTATTATGAACATATTTGAAGAAAAATTGTTGCTTATGTACCAATTTAAATTCAAAAAGATGTGGTTCAAAAGGGAAGACTTATTGGACCTTATTCAACAATGGTGGTCAAAACTTGTGAATTTGAAAGGAACAAGATGTTCATCTTTTTGCAAATCGTCTCATATTAAAATGCAACTCAAGGACTAAAACATAAATTCCTTAAAAACAATCTCCAAGGAAAAAATAGAATTGAAAAATAAATGGAAGAATTGAATAAAAAAGGTTCTTTCCTCAAGTATGCTCCAAGGTGATTACCAAAAAGAAAAGAAATTGATGTCCCAATGTATAAAAAAAGTAGCCAAGGAAGAGATGTATTGAAAAACCAAATCAAGAGAAACTTGGTTAGCTATTTAGGTGACTTAAACATGCACAAAATCTATAATGCTTCAAAAGTTAGGAGAAGCCAAAGTAGAATTGATATTATCTCCTCCTTAGACAAGCACCATTTGGCAAAAAGTGAAGACATTCATAATGAAGTAGTTGCCTTTTTCCAAAACTTGTTAGAAAGTAATAAAATTCTAGACCAACGAAAAATGAAACAATTACTAAATAACATCCCCTACTTAATTAAAGAAGACAATAAGATGTTGATGGCCCCAATAACTGAGATAGAAGTAAAACAAGTGGCTTTCCAATTACACCCTAACAAAGCCCTTGGTTTGAAAGGTCTCACTACATGTTTTTACCAAATATGTTGAGGATTCATTTGAAATGATGTTTGGGATGTGGTGGAGAATTTGTGCAAATTAAAAAAGATACTCGAAGATTTAAATAACACAAAAATATTGCTCTTATCCACAAAAAAATAGAATAAGGCTCCATCACTATTGTCCCATTTCACTATGCAACAAGACTTCCAACATCATTTCAAAGTTAATGACTAACATATTAAAGATTGTTCTCTTTCGCATCATTTCCAATGAATAGCATGGCTTCATTCCTAGCCAAAGTGTTACTAATGATATAATAGTGACTCATGAGGCAATCCACACCATCATTAGTTCTAGGGCTAAACGAATGATATTTAAATTGGACATGAGAAAGGTTCATGATATGGTGAGTTGGTTGTTTATGTGAATTATGAAGAAATTTGGTTGGAATGGATCTATGCTTCTATCTCGACTCTGAGATACTCCATTTTAGTCAATGGAAGCCCATTTGATTTTTTCGAAGCTTCAAGTGGTCTTAGATAAGGAGACCACTTATCTCCTTTTCTCCTTGTAATTATGGCAGAGGCTCTAAGAAGAGTGATCTATACAAAGGCATCAATGAGTGCATGGAAGGATTGCAAATTGCTAAAAATTTGGATCCTATTACACATCAACATTTCATTGATAATACTATATTATATGGAGAAGCTAGTATGGGGGAGGCCACCATTGATCAAAACCACTCTTGGTAGCTATATATCAATCTCTAATTAATTAATAAACAACAAGAAATCCAATATTTTTTTCTTCCACAAAAAAGTTGCACTTTTTGAGTTTCAATATCGACATAATTCTAAATAAGTATCTAGGAGTCCCTCTATTTAAAGGTGCTATCAAAATAAGTTTGTAGGATGATATTTTTAAAGCTTGCAAAATTAAATCTAAGGTGTGGAAAGGTCAATGGTTAATCTAGTGAGAAGAATTATGATGACTAAAGTTGTTCTATCAACAATCTCCATCTACATGATATCTTGTCTCCAATTAACAAAAAAAATTCATGCATAATATTGAAGGTGTTTTAAAGAGATTTCTATGACCCAAGTAGAATTCTTAGCATAGTGAATCAACAAAATAGATCTCACAAATAGGAATTTATGATGAATTATAGACCACTTATCATTGATCATCTATCTAGGGTAATCAACAATGGTAAGTCTAGAAAAAAAATTAATTGACTCATGGAATGGGCATGAACCACTAGTGAAGTTTCCTAAATTTTGTGACTACAAGGATATAATGGAGGATGTGTGAGGCAAAAACAGTAGTAAACTATGTTCCAAAAAAATGAACAAAATGGAGTTGAATCAGACTAGAAATATTTCAATGAGGACCCATTATCATCAAAAGGAAATCTTAAACTCAAGGAAGAAATGGGAAAGAGCAAAATTATAATGGTTTCCAATGAGGATAAAATAATCTAGTGTGGAGCCAAATCTAGAAACCTTTCAATAAAGTTTGGCCATCAAATTCAACACTCAATTCCAATTGACTCTTTGTGGTCAATGATACTTTGTTGAGGAACATATGTATTAGTCAAAGCAAGGGCCTTTGCATGAACTACTCTATATAAAAGAATTTTAACTAAGGAAAGACTAATTTCCATCGATATCTTAGGCCCTTCGAGATGTCCACCATTTCATAATGCAAATGAGACTATTAATCATTTCTTATTATATTGTTTGTTTGCTAGACAATGTTGGTGTTGGTTACTTTTAAGGATGGGTTAGTTGGGTGCCTTACAAGAAGATATATTGGCAGTATTTCGCAGTTGACCATGCAATAATAGTAATTCTACATGGGCTAGGTTGTGGAAAGTAAGTCATTTGATGGTAATCTATGGCTATATTGAAAAATTTGTCTCTCGGATCAAATAATGATGAAGAATTTAACAATCTATAAAGGACTCAAGATGTGCAAACAAATGAATATCATATCAATTGATATCTAAGGTGATTCTTTAATATGTAGCAATGTTATTAAAAATCACAAAGCCAAAAATTAGAAATAATGGAAGACTTCACTCAGAGGCATATCTATAAAGTAGCTAATTTCCTAGCAATGATGACTACACAATTATCTTGAGAGGGGGGGTGAATAAGTATAGAACTCTTTTAATTTTTCAACTTAACAAACACAATAGCATCAATTGCACAATATCAATAACAAGAACACAAAATTCACGTGGAAACCATTATGGGAGAAAACCACGGCAAAATATTGTTTATAAAATTTCTTACAAATTTCATAGGCACCAACCTACTGGAAAGACAAATCCACTTTTAAATAATTTGTAGGCACTAACCCATTGCAGACACTAACAATAACCAATGCCGCCTTTTCATGTACTAATCTTGTGCATGAAAGATTGTTGCCTTTGAAGATATCTAATCGTTGCTTTTTTTATTAGTCATCCACATTTTAAAATAGGCGATTAATATTTATTTATAGATGCCTTTAAATTGAGCAATTTAAGAGCTATTAATATATGCTTGGAACACATGCCTAAGTGGTCAACCAACAATGTAGATGTTAACAAAAGAAGTCGGCCAACATAGAGAAACTATCTTGTGTGTAACTTTAATCCATATGGCTAATATGATTGGCCAACAAGGAATATAGTGGAAAATCTAAGCGTTGCAATGTAATTGATTAGTGGCCTTTGGCCATTATAACCTCATCAACGATTGTCTTCAATCATGGACAAAATGTTCATGTCTTTGACATCAATGACAATTAACCTAACAATCTCAAACAACGAATTCTTTTTTGACATCAATGACAACATTTGCAACTAGCAAATCACGATATTGATCAAAATAAAGATTTATCATTGTCAATTCAAAGTAAGGTGTGGACAAACTTATCCATTGCTATTGATTGAGATTTGTCAGAAGCATGTGATTTAAGTGAACCCAAGATGTATTTGGCTAGCTAAGATTAGAGATATTATCATAATTTCTTTTCATGGTTTAAAATGAGAAGAAATTAATATAATAGTCTTAGCTGTACAAGATGAAAAAATGGAGAGTCAAATTGATATCAGAGATAGGTTATGCAAATAACGCACAAAAGACTTATCACCCCAAATTAAATGACTATTAAATATTGCAATCCCAACGATAAAGGAGGCAGCAATAACAACACTTGGAATAAACCAATTAAGAGAATGCCACATTCATGATCATTCTTTAATGGATTTAACTTTTTTTATTGATATTTTTGGCAATAAAATAATTGGGAAACTAGCTGCAAACAAGTATATTTATAGCTCATAGCACAACGACATTCAAAGCTATAGCAAACTAAGACAACCACAAAGTAGAGGGAGATTTCACTAGTATTTGTAGCGGAATGAAAGGAAAGAACAACCCTAAGATTAGAGAATGCCTAAAGATTTTTGCTTTAGGAGTTTCAAAATGCAATATGGAAGAATTCAAAAGTTTTAAGAGCAAGTATTCAAATCTTCTCATAGAGAGATTTTTGCATTTAACGAACAATAATAATTAAGTATCAATCCTAGATTTCCTCTTATTTGAGAATTGTGATGGTTTATATATATATATATATACAAGAGCAAGCATTCAAATCTTCTCATAGAGAGATTTTTGCATTTAATGAACAATAATAATTAAGTATCAATCATAGGTTTCCTCGTATTTGAGAATTGTGATGGTTTATATATATATACTCTGCCATGAGGTAGCTCCCATTAAAAATAGATAAACCATAAGTTTGAGCAAGATTTGAACCATTTATTGTTGGGCATTTCACCTTCATGCTTCTTTCCTCATTGAGAAAGTCCTTCGAAGAAACTAATGTCTTATAAACCACATTTGACTCACAATAAACCCAATTACAACCCAATCATTTATCTATCTTGAAAGAGTGATAATATATTTTTGTGGGATTTCAAACATTTACTCCCTTAAGACTTATTAGATTAATAGTCATCACAATAATGACAGTTATCTTTATTATGTTGGTAATTATTATAAGTTAAGGGGCCCACATAAAAACCATTTGTTTGTAACCCATACTCTGCACTTTTTATCCACCATCTTTTTTCTCTATTGGCAAAGCTTTTAAGGACATAGAATTCCTTAGAATTTAAACATGTTCATTAATTGGATTCACACAATTACAATGCAACTACTTGTGCATGATAAGTAATTGAAAGCTTCCATAAGCATTTTTATTTATTTTTCATAAAATTCAACTCAATGAACCCCACTTAGCACACAACCGATGATGTTCATCAGTAAACAGAGGAGTTTTTTACCTTCAAGCTTCTTTTCCTACTGGAAAGCCAAGATAACTAAAGTGTATGGATTAAATTCTATAAAAATAAAAAAATCTAAATAAAAAAGACAACCAAATAACCCAATAGTACTAAAAGCAAAAAAAATCAACAGCCATAAAGGTAAAACTTATTTGATAAGAAATATCAAATGCCCAAGACAGATTCTATAAAAATAAAAAAATCTAAATAAAAAAGACAACCAAATAACCCAATAGTAGCAAAAGCACAAAAAAATTAACAGCCATAAAGGTAAAACTTATTTGATAAGAAATTTCAAATACCCAAGACAGATTTTTTTAACAACAAATTGAAAAGACACTTCACAGGCCAAATTGATGTAATCTTCTTCATTCCATCACTAATTCTATACTATTTTGAAGTCTGCTAAACTGATAGATTTCCCTTTAATTGGCAGAGTTTACCCAAATACTGAAACAGACCAAACTGTATATGTGAGAAAACAACCTCAAATAAATCAGCACCAAATAAATGTGAAAATAGTTTTAAATTTACCCAAATACTGAAACAGACCAAACATGTGAAAAGAACGTTTTTTCTTGTACTGAATGATAGCCTTTACTATCGGAAGTCTGAAGTTCTACACGAGTATCAATACAATGGTGAAAAACTTGCAGAGCCTCAATGGTGCTGATCACAAGCAAAATAACCCTGTTTATTGCATGCCATGTATTTTGTTATTTGATATTATCCAATATGATACTAACATTTAGTTGGAATTAGACTTCGAATATGTCTCGTATCAAAATTTTAAACTAATGATATAGATGAATCAAATAACCTCCAGTAATCTAAAGAAGAAAGAAACCCATTCTCCATTGTTCTATTGCATATGTTTGATTCTGTCATCCTATCACATTGCATTAGACATTCAATTACCAAATAAATGTTCAGAAATTTCAATTCAAGTGAAGGTACAAATCTCCTGCATAACATTTATTTCACACCCAAGAACAGCATCATCAAGCCCAGTTTATTCTCCCAGTGAAATAAGCCTTATGCACTTTCTTCCCAATGACATTCTTAGACTAAGTCTTTTGCAGATTCTTCAAATTGGTAACAAGTGATTCTTCTAATATAATTGATGAATGACCATAATTGAGTTGTACACTTTTAGATAGTCATTTTGAGATGCTATTGGGGCACAAAATAGTGCCATCAAGCAACATGACCAACTTTTTTATTTCTTCCAGTACTGCAAAAAATCAGTTTTGTCTTGGCCATTGTTGCCTTTGGTAATCTCTTACATTTCAATGCTTAATATGATGAACTCAACTGAATAATATATAATACTGCACAGCAATTTACTGCTTCATGTCTACTACCTACTCCATAATATCTAAAGAATGGTATCAATTCATATCTATTTTCATATCAAAATCAGTACCAATTAATCAATGCACAGAATCATGGGTGTTTATTTTCCTGTGGACTATTCTCCTTCTCATTGTAATTTGATGCAGAAAGATATAATGATATTCCATATTAATCTTAACCAAATCAATAAAATATCAAGTAACAATGATCACAACATATCCACACGCTTAGTATTACTGTGGAAAAGGAATGGTGGCCATGTGTAACGCAGGGAAGATATCTACACTGCTAAAAGTAAACCAAAAACACATGCATCAACATCAGTGTATATAGAAGAATGGTAGCACAGTTCTAAACATAATATATGGTATATTCACAACCAAGAACATTGTTTTCCTCTATTTTTATTTATTTATTTTCAATAAACTGCACCATTTCTTAGGCACTTCTATAGGCCTCTTGGAGTTCGCTCATTTTGATCAACACGTATGAATGAGCTAGAAATCTCTATAACCAATGATTCATAAGTCACAGCACTTGCCAAAGCAATCTGAGTGAGCTTAATTTTGATGGAAATTTCATGGTTAAGTGCACTTGCAATAGAGTTGTTCTAGGATGGGTGACTTCCAAGGATGTTATGGTGCTTCACCCCTATGAACATTGCAAATATGCAATAAGTACTAGGTGAACCATTCATGGTCATATGGATTCTTGAGAACCAATACTAATGACATCCATCAACCCAAATTAAACAACCATAACCCATTGTACACAAAAGCTTTTGGATACAACTGTTTAGAGAGTTTTACTAATGTTTCAAAACACAAGTTTTGGAAGTAGTTTCCTCGGGGAGGCGAAGGGTCATCCTCCATGGCCATGCTTTCTTCTCCCTTTTTTGGTTTCCTTGGTGTTATTGGTCTTTTGGGGATGTTTGTTTAGTGTTTCCTTTTGTTTTTGTTTTGTTATGTTTCATATTGTGGGTTTTAATAAGGTTTTAGGTGAATGTTTATTTCTTATAGTGTTTGCCCCATAGTATTATTTTCAACTTGGGTACTTGTAAGCCCTTTGTCTCATTTCTCCAAGAGGGGAGGTGAGGTACAAGAGCAGGGTCCTCTGTTGCAATAATGTCTTGTCCTGCAGAAGATATTGAAGAAGGTGTAGCCACCCAAACAAAAGGTGAAAATGGTGATAAATCTTGCAAGTCTGCCAAAAGGTGCAACACTCATTGAAGATGGAAGGTCAGAGCAGAGAGATTTTGAACAAGATAATGCCCCTACCTCCACCTTGAAAGTATTCCCAAATGATGAAATGCCAAAGGCCATTAAGAATGAAGAAAATAGGCTTTAAAATGTGTCATTTTTTCTCTATCTGCAAGGAAAACTCTAGTTGCAGCTAATAACAGTTAGCAGGAAATTAAAATAGACTACAAGAAAAAGCAGAATTCATAACAGATTGGACAAACATTCTTATTTGTGAGCTTGATTACAAAACAAAATTCTCTTCACTGGCTATCCTAGCCCAGTCCTAAAACTTTCCTATTAGCAACACACTCCTACCATAAAACCAAAAACAAAAAACTAAATAAAGAAATGCACTAAAGACTAGTGTGCAGCCACCACAGACAGCTACAAACAAAATCCCAAAAATATCAAAGCATAATGAAACAGACAACTAGTGAAACCCATGCCACAAAAGGGCAGTTACATCATCCTCCCCATCTTTTAAAAAAAGTCTGAACCTCCTAGTTCAAAAGAACTTGATTTGGTAAACTTCATCCCCAACATCACTACCAGTACAAGAGTGTAGACCTTCCAGTAGTCTTGTCTTCAAAGTATTCTCTTGGGATTCCTTGGCGCAACTAAGCTACTACTAAATCTTCCATCCCATGCTCTTCTAGGTCAGGAGGAGTTCGATGTTGATTTCACCTATTTGGGCAGACAAAGCTAGGCAAAGTCTCTAATACAAAGCTGGCGATATAATTGTTATTGCTACCACCAACAACTTGGAATTCTTTCCCTTGTCCAAATCATGCTTTGTATCATTGTTCTTAGATTGAGTTAGGGTCAGGAGGAGTTCAGTGTTGATTCCACCTATTTGGGCAGGCAAAGCTAGGCAAAGTCTCTAATGCAAAGCTGACAATATAATTGTTGTTGCTACCAACAACAAACTTGGAATTCTTTCCCTTGTCCAAATCATGCTTTGTATCATTGTTCTTAGAGTAAGTTATGTTGATGTTAATACAGCGTTGGTCTTCACTAAGACTCATATTAAATATCAACTAGAGCATGGGCCGACCCTATTTTGAGTTATATCATTTACTTGTTGACTGGCCGACTTAAGTTATATTTATTCATTTATTATTATTTGTATAAAGGCCGACCTAAATGAAGAGGCGCCAAGAAGATATATATACAAGGTTACTTTTGGTTATTGAAGCACAATTCGAAGAAAAACAAGTTCGCACTTTTGGCAGAGCAGAATTCGCAGTCTTAGAAGAAGTTCATACTTAATCAGCAGATCATCATCTTGTAGCAGCAGATCATCACTTTGTAGCAGCAGATTGATTTCAAGGAGAAACATATTCATTTGTATCTTTGCATCTAGGAGAGGTGCTATTATTCATTGTATCAAATTCGGTATTGTGTTGTGCCTGAGTTCAAGCAGAATTCTGCTCTTATTCCTTCAATATATAAGAGATATATTTGCTGGGTTTTTCTCCCTCAAGAGGAGGGTTTTCCCAGGGTATCTTGTTGTGTTCATTGTCTTATGTGTTGCATTTCTTTTGTGAATTGATTATCTAATCTGATCTAAGAAACACTAACATGGTATCAGAGCGGGTGTGAAAAAGATCGTGATCAGATTTAGTTCGCAACACTTATTCTTTTTCAGTCTATCTTCCAAATTTCTCAAGATGGTGAACGGTCTGAAAATCGAGGATAGACTCGAAGGGATCTCGAACTACATATCATGGAGATTCAGGTTCATGCTAACCTTGGAAGAGAATGATTTGGCTGAGTTTGTGAAAACAAAAGTTCCCGAACCTGAGGGGGAAGAAGAGAAGCTGCAATGGAGGAAGAAAGACACTAGGGCAAAGAAAGCATTGGTTGATTCCGTCAAAGATCATATTGTACCAATTATCTTCAAGTTGGATACACCAAGAGAGATGTTTACAACCTTGGAAGAGATGTACGAAATCAACAACACCAGTCGTGCCCTTGCTCTGAAGCAACAACTTCATCATGTGAAAATGGAGAATGGAGAATCTGTTATTACATACTTCATGAGGATTTCAGAGATAAAAGATCAGCTCTCCACTATTGGACACATGATTGATGATAAAGAACTGACTATGCTTGCTCTCAATGGTCTTCCGCTTTCATGGGAGGCATTCATCCAAGGAATCAGTGCAAGATCCGAACTTCCTAAGTTTGATCGATTGAGGATTGATTGCATTCAAGAAGAGTCAAGACTAATAGCAAGGGGGATTGGTCAAAGCTCAAAGAATGAAGAATTACAAGTTCTTACCTCTCATTCATCAAACAAAGGAAAATGCCTTAAGAAAGGATTCTTCAAAAGGAATCGAGAAGATGGAAATGATGATGCTCCTACCTTCAAAAGAAAACGAGACATGTCCAAGATTCAATGTTTTCGTTGTGATAAGTATGGTCACTTTGCGAGGGTGTGCCCTCAGCGACCTAAGCTTCAAGTTGCCACTGCAGATGTTGAAGAAGTCACTCCACAAAAGGACTCCAGTGATTATCTATTTTATTCAGCCTTGTCTAGCAATGTTTCTACTGACTCTTACACTTGGTTGATTGACAGTGGTGCTTCTAGACACATCACCGGATTCAGAAGTCACCTTTCAAACTTAATGGAAAGCAACTCTAGTGATCAAGTTGTTATTGGAGATGATGCTAGATATTCTGTAAAAGGGTTTGGAAATTCCACTCTTCACTTGGATTCTGGAATTTCTTTGGGAGTTGAATGATGTACTGTTCGTACCAGGGATAAAGAGGAACCTTGTTTCAATTTCAGCATTAGAAGACAAAGGTTATCAAGTTGCCTTCTCTAAAGGGAAAGTTCTTATATGGGCAAAGGACTCCAGCTTCAAAACTGCTCAAGTGATTGGAGTTAGACATGAATGTCTCTACACGCTGTGCACTCGTCCTCTTCAAGCACTTGTGCATAACAGTACCAGCATGTGTGATCTTTGGCATCAAAGATTGGCTCACATTCACTTTCGTGCTCTACCTATCATGGAGAAGATGGTCACCGGTCTTCCGAAATTCGATCAAGAACATGAAGGTACATGCAAGGGATGTGCCCTAGGCAAGAACACAAAAGGTACGTTTCATTCCAGTGAAAGTAGATCTAAATGTATTCTTGATCTCATTCATTCTGATTTGTGTGGTCCAATGTCTATTGCATCATCTAGTGGTTTCTTGTATTATATTATTTTCATTGATGATTACTCTAGAAAGACTTGGATTTATTTCTTGAGATCGAAAGAATCAGAAGAAGTATTAGTAAGATTCAGAGAATTCAAAGCGCAGATTGAAAATCTGTCTGGGAAGAAGATCAAAGTATTGAGATCTGATAATGGTGGAGAATACACTTCTGGCACTTTTCGAGACTTTTGTATTGAAGCAGGGATTAAGAGGGAGTTCAGTGTTCCCTATAATCCACAACAAAATGGTATTGCTGAAAGGAAGAATAGGTCTATTGTGGAAGCAGTGAAAGCTATGATCCATGATCAAGACTTACAAATCTCTCTTTGGGCTGAAGCATCAAGAACAGCCGTCTATGTTCAAAACAGGAGTCCCCACAGGATCTTAGAGAATAAAACTCCTGAAGAAGCATTCTCAGGCGTGAAGCCTGAAGTTAGTCATTTGAGGATCTTTGGCTGTCCAGTCTATGTTCATATTCCAAAGGAAAAGAGAACAAAGCTAGAACCTTCTGGGAAGAAAGGAATTCTTGTAGGCTACAGTGAGACATCAAAAGCTTACAGGATCTACATTCCAGGACAGAAGTCTATTGAGATTAGTAGAGACGTCACATTTGAGGAAGATGTTGCTTATAGAAAGTCCAAAGGCACTCCTATGGAGGTCGATGAAGAAGAACCTCCTCAAGATATGGAAGTTGACCATATCCCAGAGAATCTGAAGGAGGATACAGAACCTAAAGAAGATATTGATCCAGCTGAGCCTTTGGATCCTACTGATGGGCCTCTAGACATTGTGATTGGAAAGAAAAGACCTCTTTGGGCTCGCAGGACAATGCAGGAAGCAGAAAGGTTTGCAGCTCCAAGAGGAGCCTTCAGAGAAAGCAAGAGACCTCACAAGTTCTCTAGCTATGTTGCCTTGATGAGTCAGATTATTGAGTCAGAGCCTTCAAATGTTGAAGAAGCTTCTAGTCAACAAGTATGGAAAGATGCCATGATTGAGGAGTATCAGTCTATACTTAAGAACGATGTTTGGGATATAGTCCCTAGACCCAAAGACAAATTTGTGGTGTCTTCTAAGTGGCTCTTCAAGATCAAGCATGCAGCTGATGGGAGCATTGAGAAACACAAGGCTAGATTTGTGGCTAGAGGGTTCTCACAAAAAGAGGGAGTTGACTATGAAGAAACTTTTGCTCCTGTGGCTCGTTACACGTCTGTTAGAACCATCATTGCTATTGCCGCATCTAGAGGATGGAAGATTCACCAAATGGATGTAAAGACAGCTTTTCTGAATGGCATAATAGAGGAAGAGGTTTACATTGAGCAACCAGAAGGATTTGAGGTACATAGGAAAGAATCTCATGTCTGCAAGCTGAAGAAGGCCTTGTATGGTCTTAAACAAGCTCCTCGTGCTTGGTATGAAAGAATTGATCAGTACCTTTCAAGTCTGGGTTTCTCAAAGAATGATGCAGATTCTAACCTCTACTTCAAGGTAGTAAATGGTGAAGCATTGATTTTAGTTTTATATGTTGATGACTTGATCATTACTGGTGAAGAACATCTAATACTAAAATGCAAGAAGGAATTAGCTTCAGAGTTTGAGATGAAGAATCTAGGTCTTATGCATTACTTTCTTGGTTTAGAAGTTTGGCAAAAGCGAAATGAGATGATTCTAAGTCAAGGCAAGTATACTGTTGACATTCTCAAAAGGTTTGGTATGCTTGACTGCAAACCTATGTCTACACCCATGGAGTCTAATTTAGATAAGTTGAAAGAAGCTGCAGCTAGTTCAGAACCAGTGGATTCTACGATGTATAGACAGTTGATTGGTTCATTGATGTATCTAGTTAACACTAGACCTGATATCTGCTATGCAGTGAGTGCACTTAGCCAGTTTATGTGTGAACCAAAGCAAATACATCTTGTAGCAGCTAAACATATCCTGAGATATTTATGTGGCACAATTGGATATGGGTTGAGATATTCTTCAAATGTGGATTTGGAGCTGCATGGTTTTACTGATTCTGATTGGGCAGGATGTGTCTCAGATCGGAAGAGTACTTTTGGTTGTTGCTTCAGTTTGGGGACTGCTATGATCTCCTAGTGTAGCAGGAAACAGTCTTCAGTGGCCTTGAGTACAACTGAAGCAGAGTATATTGCAGCTTGTGTGGCAGCTCGTGAGGCAGTGTGGCTTCGTAAGCTCCTTGCAGGATTGTTTGGTCAATCAATGGAGCCTACTATCATACACTGTGATAATCAAAGCTGTGTGAAGCTTTCTGTCAATCCTGTGTTTCATGACAGAACAAAACATGTTGAGATCAAGCACCACTATATTAGAGATATGGTGCAAAGGAAAGCTATACAGTTGAGGTATATCAGCACTGAAGAGCAAACGGCAGACATTCTCACCAAGCCTCTCGCCAGGATGAAGTTTGTATACTTCCGAGAGAAACTTGGTATGGTGGAGAATGCAGCCTTGACTGAGAAAGAGTCTCAGTAATCAGTGATCCTTGATTGAGAATGCAACTCTCTGCTGAGAGAGAGTTGAGGTGCAAGCCCTTGTTAATACAATTCTCTGCTGAGAGAGAGTTGAGGTGTAAGTCCTTGATAATGCAATTCTCTGATGAGAGAGAGTTGAGGTGAAAGCCCTTGTTTCCACCCTCTGGGAGAAGCTATGGTGGATGTCATGTGTGTGACTCCATGACAACATCACGTGAGAGAATCCGTGATGAGTTTTACCATCTATGGGAGTAGCCATAATGGTTAATATCACGTTGAGGTGATATTTTATTTTGTTTTCATTCTAACATAATGTGTCTTGTGCAGATGGAAGTTCATCCCTAGCTGAGAGGGAGTGTTGATGTTAATACAGCGTCGATCTTCACTAAGACTCATATTAAATATCAACTAGAGCATGGGCCGACCCTATTTTGAGTTATATCATTTACTTGTTGACTGGCCGACTTAAGTTATATTTATTCATTTATTATTATTTGTATAAAGGCTGACCTAAATGAAGAGGCGCCAAGAAGATATATATACAAGGTTACTTTTGGTTATTGAAGCACAATTCGAAGAAAAACAAGTTCGCACTTTTGGCAGAGCAGAATTCGCAGTCTTAGAAGAAGTTCATACTTAATCAGCAGATCATCATCTTGTAGCAGCAGATCATCACTTTGTAGCAGCAGATTGATTTCAAGGAGAAACATATTCATTTGTATCTTTGCATCTAGGAGAGGTGCTATTATTCATTGTATCAAATTCGGTATTGTGTTGTGCCTGAGTTCAAGCAGAATTCTGCTCTTATTCCTTCAATATATAAGAGATATATTTGCTGGGTTTTTCTCCCTCAAGAGGAGGGTTTTCCCAGGGTATCTTGTTGTGTTCATTGTCTTATGTGTTGCATTTCTTTTGTGAATTGATTATCTAATCTGATCTAAGAAACACTAACAAGTTAGGGTGTCACCTTTGACCAAACTCTTGATAATATTCTGGAAGTTTTTTCTAAGAGTGTGCTCATACTCCCACAATTCACTATCCCTCTCAATCCAATGAGAACTAGTCGTAGGATCTTACAATGTTCCCTTTGAATAAAGATCTCATGGTCAACTAAAACTTCAAAATCTATCTCTTCAGGTCCCTATTCAACCTTGTCAGTTTAGTATTGTTGAAGCTTCATTTTCTTTTAATCAATTTTTTGTTGTGCCGCACTCTTCAAAACATTTGCACTTTTGGCTTCCAAACATACCTCTACCTCAATTGTTGGCTTATCTAGAATTTTTTTTTCTCTTCGAGCTTAATTCTGGCTTCAAATAGAATAGACAAAGCTACCATTTCAAACGCTCCTGCCTCTTTGCATGGTTTTAGGAAATGCCTCCTTCCTTAGTGTTGTGCCTCATAAGTGTTCTCCCAGCCATGATGGATTTCTTTCCAGTCCTGTTGCCAGGGTCCCACTTGCAAATAACACCACTCTATTGGCACCACATCACATAGCATTTCATCCACATAAGGACTAATTTTGAAAGCAAGAAGACAAGATTTATCCACAAGTACACAATGATCCTTCCTAAACCAAGAAATCTTGTAAGGGTTAAGTTTTGGAATGCAAGTAAACTGCAATTTGTTAACCTTTTTTGTATTTACTAGATTGTAAAGAGAACCACCATCTATAATCACCTTGCACACTTTTTCCTTACACTCACATTTTGTTTAGAAGATGCTCCTTCTCCTCCATCACCTTTCAAGGCCTCTTTGTTTCTAGATATCAAGGTTCTTCACAACATCAAGTTCTCTCCAATCTCTGCTTCAACTTCTTTTGTCAAAGGTTCTTCTTCTTACCAAGCTACCATCAAGCTTTTGCAGTTTTAAGGGCAATCTATGGCATTGTGGGCTTCATTACAAATAAAATATCTCAAGGGCTCCCAATCTCCAAAATATTGTTGTCCTTGTCCCCTACCTCTAAAGCCTCCACTTTCTCAAAAGTCAACTTTGACATTCTTGCCTTCTTCAGGCTCTTCACTCATGACGGATTCTAAGGAAACTTATTTTTCTCTGTTGTGATTGCTATCACCCATTTTACTCACCATTTTGCTTTTCCAATTCAATTTATCCTCCACCTTAAGGCATATTCATATGCCTAGTCCACAACAGATGCCTTCACCAAGGTGAGTTCATCTTGAAGTTGAAACTTAAGGCCATTGACATACCTAGTTGTTGCTTGCCCTTCATTGTCTTGTATATCAATCCAAATTTGAAGCCTCATAAATTACTCCACATAAGATTTCACTAATTGATTTCTTTGTAATTTAAGTTTTGAAATTCTTTAAATAAGTTTTGCTAGTAATCAAAAGGCAAAAATCATGCTCGTAGATACTTCAACATCTTAGGTCATAGTCTTATTTTATCCTTTCCATGTTTACTTTTGGAACTCTACAAGTTCTCCCACCATAGAGCAGCACAAAACTTCAATTTGAATGCTGCAATTTTTACTCTTTCAAGATCATCCTCATCACTGTCTTCCATCTTGAAATACTTCTCCAACTCCTAGACTCAATCCAGGGATAAATCTGAGTTGAGGATGCCTTTAAAGTTTGATATAATGATCTTTATCTTGGAGCCTTATCTAGTCACGGCTTCAATGAGCCTCTCCATAGGGTAAATTGCCCTGATAACATTTATTGGGTTCTCCTGTTCTTCTTTGAACTCGTCCAGATTTAATCTAGCCTCAATGGCTTCTAACCTCCTAAACCATTCATCAACATGTTCTCAAGGGCTTGCATTCCTCCTGCCCCTCTTTCAATTCATGTGGACTCCCCTCTGGGCAATCGAGACTGCTCTTACCAAAACTAATGCAGATTTTCCTCTGATCTATAAGGAAAACTCTAATTGAAGCTAATAACAATGAGGAGGAAATTAAAATAAACTATAGAAGCAGAATTCATAACAAATTGGACATGACTCTTATTTCTAATCCTGATCACAGCATTAAATTATCTTCAACAATCATCCTGGCCCAATCCCTAAAACTCTTTTAGCAATGCACTCCTACTATAAAACCAAAAATGAAAAAGTTAAAAAAAAACCCTAAAAACCCACTACGCAAGAACCATAGGGCATAGACAATTACAAACAAAATCCCAAAAATATCAAAGCATAAAGGAGCAGACAAATGCTGGGATCTATGCCACAAAAGACAGTTACATCAATTTCCTTTCATTATTGTTTTGTTATGTTTAATATTGTGGGTTTTAATAGGGTTTTAGGTGATTTTTTTCTTATTGTGTTTCCCTTGTATTGTTTTGAGGCTAGGTGTTCGCTGGCCCTTTGGTCCTACAAGGTCCTTTGATGCAGTAATCTCTAGTCCTACAAAAGGTATTAGAAAAGGTATAGCTGTCCAAAAGAAAGGTCAAAATTGTGGTAAATCTTACAAGTCATGTGACATTTTAAAATGAAACAAAGATTTTACTGTGGTTTATAAACAAGTCATTTTAGATAGGGCTTTGGGAAAGGATATAGAGGGTTAATCAGGCTATTGTCTAAGGAGAGGGACTCCTCTCTAATAAAACAAATTGGAGGTCAATCACATTATTAAACGTTTCCTATAAGAAAGAAAAATGATTACTAATAGGCTTAAAGATGTTCTTCCTAGTATAATCTCCCAACTCAAATTTGTTTTGTTAAGAGAAGGTTTGTATTGGAGAATCTCCTGACAAGCTAAGAAGGGGTGAATTTGATGAAAGACTGGTTAGAATGTTTGTATGGCTCTAATAAATTTTGAAAAAGCATATGATAGATCAATGAAACATATTTTGGGGATTTTTAGCAGATCTAAAGAATGAATTATTGCAGATTTATGAGCAGACCTGAAGGGAATTCGTGCAGATTTGGAACAGACTTTAAGACATATTTATAGCAGATTTTTGTGAAATATTAAGGCAGATTTGTGAGATATATTACAACAGAAATTCTCAAGAATTCAAACATATTATTTTTGGAGAAGATTGAGAGGTTGGTGCCTCTTATTAAGAAGAGATTGGAGTCTCTTGCTGAGTTGGTGCTCAGTGGGGGGGATTGGAGTCTCCAGTGGGTTGGTGCCTACAAATTTGTAAGAAAATTTATGCTAGCAAGACTTTTCCGTGGTTTTCTCCCATAAGGATTTCCACGTAAAATTGTGCCTCTTGTGCATGTTCTCTATTGCTACATCTTGCCTGAATGACAGTGCTATGGACAATTAGGGCTTGATGTAATATTACTATGCTTGATTAAGTTAAGGAGTAAAGTTTTAATCTGTACCGATTTGCCCCCCTCTCAGTATAAGTGTGTGCTTCATCATCTAATAGATTTTGAAAAAGCATATGATAGAATTGAATAAGAATTTATTTTGGATGTTATAAGATCTTTGGGATTTGGTTATATCTTATGTCGGTATGTTCAGGTTCTTTTTTGGGATGCTATTGCTCAAGTCAGTGTCAATGGGGTGTTGTCCTCCCTGATTGAGCTTCAAAGATCTATTAGACAGGGTTGTTCTTTGGCTCCTTCCCTCTTTGTTATTGTTGTTGAAGCTTTGCATTATGTTTTACGACATAATTGTTAGGGCCACCCCTTAAAGGTTTATCTTTGCCAAATAATGAGAGTTTAATAGAATGTCAATTTTTTGCCAACATTGCCCTGTTTACTCTGCATGACGAAGCTAATTTTAAAAACTTGCAAAAAATATTGGAATGCTATTGTAGTCCTTCTAGATCCAAAATTGTTGTGCATAAATCCAATAACCATAGTTTGAAGGAGCATCCTCCTAATTGGCTTGTTAATAATGGGTGGGAGTAGGGAGGTCCAAATAAAAAAGTGAGATATCTTGGCATTCCTTTTGCCTTAAGTCCTTTAAAGCACATGTGGGCCTACGTTATGAATAATATAGTTAAAAAAATGAGGAAGTGGCATATTAATTTTCTTTCAATTGCTTGAAGGTTTCAAGTGTGCCAAAAATAAAATTCCTCCTTAGTATATTTTTCTTCTGCTTGGTTGGTATGTTCTTCACATTAGCGTGCTTTGAAATGTTGGTTAGAGCATTCCTCTAATTTGATGGGAAGGTTGGTAAAAGAAGGCATGGATCAACTTGGATTGGTGTTGCAGGCCTAAAAATTTGGAAGGGGTGGGCCTTAAGAGTTTGTATACTCGGGGATTTCTCTAGTTGTGAAATGGAAGTTTAAGCCCTGGATGGCTGTCAACCATGGAAATTCTTGTAAGGCATAATATTTGTAGTAATTTCCAAAATCTAGCCTAAACGTAAAGGCCTCAACCTTGTGGACCTTTTGTTTAGGAAATTTCAAAACCATATTAGTGGATATGTGGTATTTGGTTCAATCTGGTAGGCCTGGGAACAAGTGAAGAAATTTGTGGTGGAATGGGATGTTAATAATATCAAGAATGACCCATTTTACCCTTTCAAGTTTATATGTTGATCTATTGAAATTAATGACAATCCTCTTGATTTGGCTAAGGGATGCTCTGTTATTAAGTGGTGTAATAAAGGAATAAGAATTTTTTGTCACATTATTAATGAAAATGGTATAATCCCTTGAGATACCCTCAAAATTAGCTTTGATATTCCTAAAAATCAAAAAGAACTTTTTCTTTAATAAAGAATGTTATCGAGAGTAATTGTCCAATTTTGGAGAGGAATTATTATGGCATAATTTTTCAAAGTCTTGTGGCAATAAATTGATTGATATTTTTGTTAAAAATGTGTAGCATGTGCTATCCTAATTTGATAATTTCATGCTCACTTTAATTGCCTTCGGGGGTTAATGATTCGGAGGCCAAACAAACATCCAAACTCAATAATGTTTGGTCTGAAATTCTAGAACCTGAAGAGATTTTTTTCAAAAAAATTATATTCTGTAGGAAATGGGGAAATGTTTGTTTCTTAACAAGAGTCTTTGTTTGGTCTATGGGGATGGGGAATCCATTTAGCATCTTCTTCATTTTTGCACTTTTGTTAAGTTGGTTGGGGATTGTTTCTTGCCTATTTGATCTAAGTGGGTTGGTCATAAAGTTATTTCATGTTGAGATATTTTATTTATTTTTATTCATAGTTACATGGAGTTTCCTGATGAGGGGACAAGGGGACAAGTTTTGGGGATGAGGTGACCAACGATGGGGAGATGATTGAGAGGGGGCAGCACAAATACATATAGTACTTGAAAAATTAATTATAAAAAAAAATGCATAAGGAATAAGTATAAGAACTTAAAATAACAAATGAAACTCTACTATATTAAGTAAACTAAAAATACTAAACAGTAAACACATTGCAATGATTGCATTAAACATTTGAAGAGAACATTAACAATAAAAATGTTGAGTTCCGAATTTATATATTCAAAATTTCAAAAGTGATGATTACAATGTTCGAAATGATAAAATGGCCTGAAGTGATGCCTCTAATCATGCCCAAACTCCTCATCACTAGAACTATTGGACTCCACATGCTCAAGCTCTCCAAACCACTACCATCTAGCCTTATTTGTATACAATCATCATCAATCTACATTGGTCCCTCTGGCTTTACATCGCATCAGGATGTTGGACTCTCTTTGTGTTAGAATATTGTCATTGATGTCAAAGCAAATGAACAAGATTATTGATGTCAAAGATGTATAGACGAGATTGTCATTGACGTCATTGTTGTTGTTGATGTCATTAATGTCAAAGATGTATAGAAAGGTTAAAGGAAATCGATTGAAGAACATCGAATAAAGGCCAAAGGCTACTAATTGTTTCAAGGGCAGATCATATTATTTCAAGGTAATTAAAGACAAATTTAAGAATGACAGCCAACCCCATTTCTATTGGCAAGTCAAATTCAAATAGTCTTTCATAAGGCTAGCCGACCCTCTCATATTTGGGCGCTCTCTTAGTATTTTGGAATTATAAATTTAAATTACAAATGCTGGCTGACTTCATGGGAAAAGAAGAACACATATATATAAATATACTTTAATTCACCCAAATTAATGAATATATTTTAAGAGGAGTAGCTAATATCCAAAGGCAGCGATGCATTTGTGAGAGAGCAACAAATTTAATAAAGGAAGAGAGCAGCATTAATACAGCAATGATTAACTTAAGACAGCATTGCATGAAGAACAATTAAGATTATTAATTAACAACGATTACATTTCAGGAGGCAGCAAGTAAAATTTAAAAGGTTATGAATTGGTGAACAGAAGGCAAGGAATTAATAAGTGCAATGATTAATATACTCTAAAGGCAGAGATTAACATATTAGAGTGGGCTGCAATGAAGATAAATAAAAGGAGCGATTATGGTTATTAAGACAATGATTAAAGTAAACAAAGTCAGTAATAAAGATATAATATGCAGTGGTTGATATTAAGAAATAATAATAGTCAAAAGGCAGTGATCATATATGTTTCTAAATGCAGCAATTAATAAAGTTGTAAAGGGCAGAGATTAGCATAACCAAAAGTTACGTCTTCTTAAAAGGTCATCTCTTTTCATGAATCACTAAAGATATAAAAATAAGTTTTAGTGAAGAGTGAAGAAAATGTGAAATGAAGTGAGATGTGTGTGGAGTTGAAGATAAATCTTATACACCAGCAGATGTATGCATATTTAACAAGGTGTATATATATACAAATCTGAGAAAGCATATACATGTATGAAGAAACGTCAATAAAGAAGTGTGGGATGATAGACAGAATAACCAATATATGAAGATATATCAATTAATCTATCATTAAGCATATATGAGTGAATGTGAAAGATTTATGATGAGCAAAGAATAAATCATTCAAGGCAGATTTTTGTGAAGGAAGTTTATATGAATATCATTCATTGAAGACATATAAGGTTAAGATTCTTATAGAGGAGATTGAATTGTGCATCATCCATTGTAGAAGAAACATTCAAGGTGGAACTATGTTTTTGAAGTTAAACGAGAGATTGGTGTCTCTCGCTAAGTTGGTGCTTAACAATGAGGATCAGTGCCTACAAATTGTGGGGATTGGTGTCTCCAGTGGGTTGGTGCTCACAAATTGTGAGGATTGGTGTCTCCAGTGGGTTGGTGCTCACAAATTGTGGGGATTGGTGCCTGCAAAGATTGTAAAAGAGATTTATATAAAAACAATATTTTGTCGTGGTTTTCTCCCGTATGGGTTTCCACATAAATTTGGTGTTATTGTGTTCCTAATTGTTAGATCTTGCATGGTTGTTATTGTTGTGGTTGATTAAGTTTTTTAATTGGAAAAAGTTTGGTTATACTGATTCAACCCCCTCTCAGTAGAAGCGTGTGCTCATCACTTTGTACATAAGTGTGTTGTGATCAATTAAACAAGAGGCATTATCTATAGCCATAAGCTCCATCACCCTCCTAAGGGTAAGTTTGTTCCTCTTAATGCATGGATGAAGCTATAAGTAGGCCACTTTGGAGCATCACAAGTCACCCTATGTTTCCCCTAGACTCTATTGCCCCTAAATTAGAAGAAACTAGAATGTGTTTATGACTTTTGTAAAGTAGTATAAGTAACTTTGAAGGCCCCTTCCCCCTAGAGACAAAGAAGCAAATGTAGGTGCAATTTCTTCACTACCTCCCCATAATTTACTTATTTCACCCCTATATTTCAAGTTTTGAGCTAACTTGACACATACTTCTACACCTTTGCCTCAGATACAAAGGAGATGGGAATTAACTCTAGTAATTTTTCTTTAAAATTCAAGTTTACAAAAGTGGCACTTCCACAATCTAGTGACCCAAAATGTCCCAAGCTTTGCTTGTAATTTAGTTGCAAATTGTTTTAAAAAGGACTTAGGATCAAAGGGACCCTTAGCATATTTTTGCAATGTTTTGGAAGGGCAACAATCATTTGCACTTCCGATGGAACTAGTGGCATCACCCCTCTTTGCTTTTGTACTTTCATCGAGTGCATAATCAAATTCAGTTTCAGCTTTTAGTTTAACCTCTTGAAGCTCAACCTCATCCTTGCTCATGCTATGAGAACTCGTACTCATAGAGATGCTATAAGAAACCATATAAAATTTATAAGTTTATAATTTAAAAATTAAAATTCAAACCATGCATAATGCAAGGGATTAAGACACGAGGATTTTCTTTTTGTTTGTCTTACTTTAGGTTGAATGAAGCATAGAAGCAAAGGATACAAAAATAAAAATCCTTCTTCTTAACCTTTGTCAAACCAAACTTGAATTGTAACTTCGTTGCAAATTGTTTTAAAGGGAACTTATGATCGAAGGGACCCTTTGCATATTTTCGCAACATTTTGGAAGACAACTAACATTTGCACTCTCAGTGGGACTAGTGGCTTCACCCTTCTTTGCTTATGTACTTTCATCAAGTGCATAATCGGATTCAATTTCAACTTCTACTTCAACCTCTTAAAAGCTCAACCTTATCCTCACTCATGATATGAGAACTCATACTCATAGAGAAATTGCACAAAACAATATAAATTTATAAGTTTACAGTTTAAAAATTAAAATTCAAACGATGCATAATGCAATAGATTAAGACAGAAGGATTTTCTTTTTGTTTTTCTTATTTCAAGTCACATGAAATACAAAAGCAAAGGATACACATATGTGAATCATTGTTCTTAAACTTCAAACAAGGAATTCACTTCTTTTTTTTAACTTTAGTTCGCACAAAGCACAACAGTAAATAATACACCAAAATTAAAGTCCTAACTTGACAAAAATTTCAACACCTAAATAATTGAATATTGTTGTTATAAAATTTAAAATTTTAAAATTTGATCATTATTCATTTTTAAAACTAAAATGATGAATTTAAATTGAAATTTGCAGCAATGTAAATAGTAAACTCCTAAATTAATAACTAAATTTGTCAACTAAAATAAGTAATTAATAATTAGTACAAAATTGAACAATTAAAAAAAAAAGTCATCAAAAAAGCCTACCTTGAGGCTTGAATAATGCTTTGAATCCTTTGAGTCAATGGTGGATTGATGTCACTCTTCCTCTCACCATTCCTCAATTCTAATGCCTTCACTAGTTATCTTTCTCACTCTTAGAGCTTGCTATTGCAACTTCAAATTCGTTGTTGAAACTTTGGAGTGAGTTGGAATGAGGCTTAGATGTCTATTTGTAAATCTGTTGTGTTTACGATTTGGGTAGGGTCCATAGGCCATTAGGGTTAAAACCTGTGACACACATTTCAAAAAAACTTATTGACTTTTTTTTTAAATGAACTTTTGTAGCTATTCGCCACAGGGATGCCTAGAAGTCTCTAAGACATTCAAGAGACTCCTAGACATCTTAGAGTCCCTCGAAAGTCCACAAAAAAATGGTTGTCTTGAAAATGTGCACTCTTGAGGGGGTCATCTCAAAAACATCCCCAAGTCTCACCTGGTAGTGGTGGGATGGCAAGGTAACGTCCCCCCCAAGTACCCACATCCCAAGGGCATCTTTGTTTTGAAAATGTGGGTGTTTTATTTTGGGGCTGAGTGGGGTAAGGGGACACATCCTTGTGGAACACTGGTTTTATTGAAAGGCCTACTAACATATCCTCTAAAAATTTTGAAAAAACATGGTTGGTTGTTTCCACAAAAGTGCTTTGGTTTATTTAATCATGCAGATATAACCATATTTTTCAAGGTGAAATCCAACAAATTGTTGAGGATCATCTAAAGTGTAAGGTGAAGGAGAAAGTTGATGATGTCAACAATGCTAAGGTCGCTACTATTGGGGGTTGTGCTAGTGGTTCTAAGGTTGTTGCGGAGCCCTCTAACAAAGGTTATGACATCTCCAAGTTTGGGGATCTTGATGACATTCACATCTCAACTTTTTGATGGATTAGAAAATGCATGTGTCATTCTATTCTAGACTTGGCTTGTAAGATTCTTGATATTGTTGAGGTTGTGTAATGGCATAAATTTGCACCCTAGGAAAATTTCCCATTTATTTACCCCTACTTTAGAATTAATAAGTCTGATGATGCAAAATCCACCGCCATCACCCCGTCCCTTCCACGTAGCCTTGTCCTTTTGCGTCGGTGGAGGACTTTTTGTCAGGAACGCGCGCGCGCCGCACGGACATCTACGTGTTGCATTGTTGTCTTGATAGGATTCATGCCCCTAGAATTTGCAGAAGTATTGCGTTTTCAATTGGCTACGAAAGTAACATCTTTTGTCGACCCTTGATCGATAAAAAATGACTCCTTACCTCCATTTTAGCAAATCAAACTCAATTTTTCCATTCCTTCATGCTCATTCTTGCTCCTGCATTCTCACTTCATTCCATTCTTGCTCCTACATCACTTGTTCTTGCTCTCTACTTGGCTTCAACAATGTACTATTGGTACAACACCATTGCCATTGCAGGATTATCAAGCTTCATCTCCTCGACATGGTGGTGTCACTCTTTTCCTTCCACTATTGGCCTTGAGTGCTCATAGTTGGAAAGGTAACATTGTGCCCTATTTGATTGCATCATTATGCTTATAAAGTAGTATTCAGGTTGTCTTTGCTCTCTATTTGGTTGTATCACTTTCTTTCTGTTCTTTATCGATTTCTATATATTATTGCATCTTGGTTGTCCGCGGAGGTGGAAACATCAAAATGGAGGTCTGACTGAGGTAGACCTCAAAACACAACCCAACATTTTTCCTGTTTCCTTGTGTGTAGGCATAGGCTCATTTGCTCAAAGCCAACCGGAGAATCGAAACATGGGAAAAGTGGTATCTTTTCCTACTCTTTCTTTGTCGTTACTAGAATAGTTTCCTTCAAGTATTCTTGTTGTACTTTATGCTTTCCGCACTTTCTTTTTGTTAAAATGTCAAAAACATCAATAGTCAGGTAGACAGTAGGCCCTCTGTGATTTATGTTTGTTTATTAAACCCCTATCTGTACAGGACGCTAGGGTGCCATGTTGAAGGTTGGTTCCTGCACTACCATCCTCAGACAGTGAGCTCTCTAGTCCATGGTCTGAAACCTCTGAGGCCAACACACCTGATCCTGCAAATGCTTGTCTTCTGCCGAAGGGAAACCGTGCGATATTTTCCCTTCCTTTTCAGCCTCTATCTTCCCCCCTTCCCAATCTGTTGTGTCAACCCGAGGTAGTTTAGGGCAATTCACTCCTTAGGACTCTCACGTGATCTGAAGTCCCGAGAGTGACGAATCCCCCTACTCTACATTTTTTGGTGAACCCGGCGTGAACATCTTTGTTTCGTTTCTAAGTATCAAGGATCCTTCTCTCGTGTCCTAGGCGTGTTGTAGATTTGTGTGTTGTAGAGCATGTAGCTCTGCAACCCAATCTACGACCCCTAGCTACATAGTCAGAAGGGCTCTTGGATATTTGGAAGCGGAATTTAGGTAGGTCACTATCTAATTACTCAATATTCTACATCATCTAAATTAGTTCCATCTGAATATGTGAATATGGTCTCATTCACACATATTCCTCCCACTAAGTCTACGAACCTGACATAACATTCACCTCACAGGACTTAGCTTTAAATAAGGAGCCTTCTTCTTTATACATTCCTACTTGAATTAACGACGTCGTCGTAATCGACGTCTTGGTCGATCCTACGAGTAGAGTGATGAATGTCATAACGGAGGAGACTCTATTCATAAACACCTTACACAAGGAGAAATACGAAGAGTTGCAAGCCACTCTCTGTATGCATGATAGACTCTCAATTGCCCCTTTGGGCACCATTTCCCTTTCAATCTTAGTAGGGCCCAAGGTTGTTGATACACCATTTGTCATAATCCTAGAATCCAACCTGTTCAGAGTGAGACTAGGCATTCCCTGGCTAGTCTCCATGAACGGTGTCACTTTTGTGATTCATAAGTGCTTGAAGTTCCCTCATGAAGGTTTTGTGCACGTGGTGCACGACATTGGCTACAAACCACTGGTGTCGCGTGGGGCCTTCTCATTGGATCACTTGGCTAGAAGAGGCCCACCACCGAGGCACTCGTACCTGTTCCTCCTCATGTGGTTGTTTTTGCTTTTGTGCTTCCCTCTCCTGCTCCTACTCAAGAGACTGTCCTTCCGTCGGCTACAATTGTGGAGGACATCCCTGCACTAGAACAAGAACCTCTTACATCTTCTCAGGCTGCAACTTCTAATGCACGCAGTTGACGTAACCGGCTTGCGCGTGAACGCAAATACAAGCAAAAGGCTCTTGTTGCGGAACATATTGCCTTAAAGAAGAAAAAGGGGGAGCCAGTTGCTCCTATTCCTACACCTTCTTCTGTCGCTCCACTTTAATCACACACACAACTACTCAAAATCACACCAAACTGTAATATATTTTATAAATCTAACAACCAAAATATTTGAAATTTTAAAAAATTCTACAACTATTCAGCTCAATTGTAATCCCTAAATGAAATTATTCAAACGCTACATTACCAAATCTGCTTGGTGACTAACCGAATTTGAGACTAGTTTGAATCGGATCTGCAATCCTATCCAATGCCCTTGCAGGTTAACAGGTCATAGATGAACTTGGACAAACACAAGGAGGATCCAAATGAATCCCAACCAACCTGTAGATAACCCATCACATTTTTCAACCAAAAAAAAATCACCTTCGACTTTAAAGACGAATTTTTCCAAAGTTAACTCACTAAGTTTTTGGTGAGTTTTTGATGATTTTTAACGAGTACTCAATTATTCTACGCTCTTGATTCACAACACATATGGAAAATGTGAGTTTAACAATCCAAAAGCATTGTTTTTCTAGCTTTATAAGCATTGTTTTTTGCCTTTCAAAAAATTATGAAAATGGTTGTGCTATGAAGGTCTCTGTGGTTTTAAAAAGTCTTCATTTAGGCTTGGAGGCAAGGGCTCCACCTCTTGACCCAGCCCTATATCACGAAAGGGTACACATGCAAAGCACTACCCCTAGACGCCCATGAAGTTGTGGGATAAAGAGCAAGCGCATACTAACTTAGATGCTTCCACTTCCCAACATGCTACACTTGAGGAGTCTGAAAGCAAGCACACGTTTAGTGCAAGTGTCAGTAGCACTGCTTGTGGTTCTTCAAATGTTCCTACTGTTGATGCATTAGCATCTGGATGACTACTTCCAGGTACGACTTTGAGAAGATAAATTTATGAATAATAGCACAATGAGGTGATATGTTCCCTTGCCATACATGCAGTCTTCAATGGCACTAAGCACTGCAGAGACTGTGCATATTGCAGCTTGTGTGGCAGTTCGAGAAGCAGTGTGGCGGAGGCTGCAACTAGTTCAAATCTAGTGGATCCTAATATGTACAGGCAATTGATTGGATAGTTGATGTATCTAGTTATTATATTTATGAATATGGTATTAAATGGGGCCGACCTAAATAAGATTTATTATTATGATTGACTTCCTTAATGTGGCTGACTCATTTAATTATTGCCTCTCCACAATACCAAGCTCCTCATGTTTGATTATTAATTATTAAATCATGCAAATAATAAATGGTGAAATGAGATGCCTCCTCATGTTTAATTATAACGACTTAATATAAATTTGAATAGCCATAGGCTACATTTAAATTTATTTCTCTAAGTCGAGGCTGGAAGTAATTCGTCCAGCAACTGAACACATTGTAATCAGACTCGCCCGGACTCGCTAGGACTCGGCGAGTCTCGAGTCGAGCACCCCTGGCCGAGTCTTGGGAGCCCGAACTCGCCGCTTCCTAGCGAGTCCCAAGCCCTGGACGCGGTTGACGATAGCAAATGAAAAAGGCAAAAAAAAAACATAAAATAAAATTTTAAGTTTTTTTGTCTTATATTATCTCCCCAACCCTAAAAGCAACCTCATTTCATTCATTTCGCAAAATAGGAAGAGAAGAGAGAGTTGTGAAGAAAAATAGGAGGAGAAGAGAGGGCAACCAGCAAGCTATTGAAGGCAAATACAAGGCCATGTATCATTTGGGAAGCTTCATACCAGCAAGGAGGTGTATTGAGAGCTCATTACCAGTGATTGGGAGGAGTTTGCATTGCATTCCAAGCCAAATTTAAGAGGTAAGTTTGATTTTAATTGGTTTTTTTTGTGTTTTTTAAACAAATAATTCATTGTAATTTGTAAAATCATTGTTTTTTTAGTTTGCATTTTTTTTTTACAAACCCTACTTGCAACTTAAATAATTTTAGAAACCCTACTTGTTATTGCAGCCACATTCATTTGCAAATCAAACAATATTATTATTTTCACAATGTCTCAAACCCCAGGCAGAAAAGACCCTGGTTGGAAACATGTTGAAATCTTTCCCGGAATGAAAAAAGGAGAAGCAAAATGTAAATACTGCAAAACAATATATCGTGGAGGCATAAATAGATTAAAATACCATATTGCACGCATACCCATCCATGATGCAGTGGGCTGCCCTATAGCACCTCCTGAGGTTGTTCGTGAAGTGCAGGTGCAATTAGAAACTTTTGAAATGCAAAAAAAAATGAAAAAGAAACAGAAGCAAGAGTTGGTGAGTTTTGGAGTTGGACAGAGACTTGGTGTTGTTGGAGATGCTTCTTCCATGACTCCATACCATCCTAGTGCTAGTGCTTGTGCTAGTGCTACTGCTTCTACACCAGCTATGCCCATGCATACTCTAGTGTTGGTGGCGCTACTACTGCTAATGGTAGTGGCAGTATTAGCATTGGCCCTAGAGTTCGTAAATCTAGGGTGGACTCATATTTTGTACCATGCACTACTCCCGGTTCCCAACCATCACTTGAGAGCATGGGTTGGAACAAGGACGCACATGATGCAGCAAAAGAGACAATTGCAAACTTTTGGTACTACTGCACCATTCCCTTCCATGTAGCCAGGTAATTCTTTTTCGTTTAATTGTTTTAAAATTTATATTTAAATTTTATTATTTTAGAATCTAGATGTATCTCATTATCGAATTCAAATTTAAAATTAAAAACTTAAAAAATTTCATTTTACAATACTTATATAAGTAACTTATTAATTTATTTATGACATGTTTTAGGTCACCTTTTTGGCAAAACATGGTTGATGCCATAACCATATGTGGGGCAGGGTTCAAAGTATGTTATTTCCTTCAGCAGTGCAACTACAATTTGTGTACTTTATAGTTTATACTTGTGATCATTGTATACTTGTGTATGTGATCAAATTTGCTTTTATTTGTGTTGTATTCAATAAAGGGTGCTTGAAACAAGTTTTAAATTCTTAAAAATCTCTAAATTTCTAAGGTTTTTTCAACTTTTTTTCATTTTGCCGAGTCTGCGTCGAGTCCGAGTACCGAGTCGAGTCACCCTAGCCGAGTCTGAGCCGAGTCCGAGTCTCGTAACTATGGTTGAACATCAACACTCCCTCTCAACTAGGGAGGAATACTTCCAATTGTATAAGTCATATCACCTCATCGTGATGTCAAGCACAATGGCTACACCCATGTGTGAAAAGAAGCATATCACCTCATCGTGATATCAACCATAATGACTACACCCATGTATGGTATGTACAAGTACTCATTACTCAATGTGATGTTGTCACCTCATCGTGACGTTTCACCATGGCTCTCCCAGAGGATGTAAACACAAGTACAAGAAAATCATCACGAACTCTCTCACGTGATGTCATGGAGTCACACACATGACATCCACCATGGCTCTCCAAGAGGGTGGAAACAAGGGCTTTCACCTCAAATCTCAAAGAGAAATGCATTAACAAGGGCTTGCACCTCAAATCTCTCTCAAAAGAGAAATGCATTAAAGCAAATCATAGAAGATCACTGAAGTTGAGACTCCCTCTCAGCTAGGGCTTCATTCTCCACAATACCAAGCTTGTCTCAAAAGAACACAAACTTTATCCTGGAGAGATGCTTGGTGAGAATATCTGTCGACTACTCATCAATGTTGATGTACCTCAACTAAATTGCTTTCCTCAATACCATATCTCTGATATTGTGGTATTTGATTTCAACATGCTTAGTTTTGTCATGAAACACAGGGTTGACAGAGAGCTTCACACAGCTCTAGTTATGATAGTAGGCTCCATTGATTTTTCAAACAATCCTGCAAGGAGCTTTTGAAGCCACACTGCTTCTGTTGTACTCAATGCCACAGAAGACTGCTTCCTGCTACACTAGGATATCAACGCAGACCCCAACCATCTTCTTCAGGTTCAGTAGGCTCCCTCTGAATCTTCAAGTACTTGCAACAACCTTCTAACCTCTTCGTCCAAGATTGCCTGCAACGCTTGCCTTAGAGAATATTTTTCAGCGCACACCTCTGAAACTGTAGAGAGTTTAGGATTGACCTCCTCGACCTCATCCCAAATCACTCTATTCTAAATAGGTTTGCAGAGCTACCAATGTTAAATCCAGATGACAGTCTTGAGCAATTTTGATCTCAGCAACTAGAGGGATCCTCTAAGGATTTAGCACTTAGCCTTGCAATACAATAATCTTCACTTCTTCTCGATGAGTTACAAAACTCGCTCTAGATCCTTGCTTCAGAGATTGCAAAGAAGACTTATGGAAGTGAACTCCCTCTAGCCACCAACTCAGTCCCATGACTGCAAGTTGTGACTTCATGCTTGATCATTTCTTTGGTCGGCATGGTTTCCTCATAAGATGCCTCTGTTAGTGTTTCTTAGATCAGATTATACAACTGAAAGTACTTAAAATAATGCAACAAATAAGACAATAAACACAACAAGATACCCTAGGAAAACCCTCCTCTTGAGGGAGAAAAACCCAACAAATAATTCTCTTATATAAAGTAGAACAAGAGCAGAAATTTGCTTACAACTCAGGCCTAGCACATGGGCGAATAGCACTTCTCCTAAGTGCGAATATGAAATACCTTGAAATAGGTCTGCTGCTACAAGATAATAATCTGCTGCCTAAGTGCGAACTTAACTTGATTATCTAATGATAATACAAGACCTTGTATATATACAAGTGAGGCGCCTCTTCAAGTTAGGTCGGCCCTCTTAGGGAAACATAAATAAAAGATAAATACAAATAAGGTCGGCCCATGCAACAAGTAGTAAATGCGAATCCATTAAGGTCGGCCCTTTATCTTTGATAATTATTATTAACATGAATTAAATAGCCAAATGGCTATTCATTTAATTTATGTTTCCTTCTTGAGGCGTGTGCAATGAAAGTTCAGCCCTTAGCTGCTATAACATCAACACTCCCTCTCAGCTAGGGATGATACTTCCACCTGCACACGACACATCATATCAATATGAAAACAAAAATAGAATATCACTTCATTGTGATATCAACCATCATGGCTACCTCCATAGATGGTATGAACAAATGCTCATCACTTAATGTGATGTTGTCACCTCAATGTGACTTTCACCATGGCTCCTCCAGAGGGTGATACACAAGCACAAATAAATCATCACGGATTCCCTCACGTGATGTTGTCATGGAGTCACACACATGACATCCACCATGGCTCTCCCAGAGGGTGGAAACAAGGGCTTTCACCTCAAATCTCAAAGAGAAATGCACTACCAAGGACTTGCACCTCAAATCTCTCTCAATAGAGATATGCATTATCAAGGGCTTACACCTCAAATCTCTCTCAATAGAGAAATGCATTATCAAGGGCTTACACCTCAAAACTCTCTCAATAGAGAAATGCATTAACAAATCTGAAGATCACTGATACTGAGACTCCCTCTCAACTAGGACTTCATTCTCCACCATATCAAGCTTGTCTCAAAGGTACACAAACATTATCCTGAAGAGATGCTTGATGAGAATGACTGACATTTGCTCATCAGTGTTGATATACCTCAACTGAATATCTTTTCTCAATATCATATGTTGTAATGTACTCGGCCTTAGTTGTACTCAGTGCCACATAAGACTGCTTCCTTCTATACTAGGATATCATCGCAGGCCTCAACTAAAACAACATCTAGAGCAACACAACCATCATCTTTAGGTTCAGTAGGCTCCCTCTAAATCTTCAATCACTTGCATCAACCATTTGACCTCATTGTCCAAGATTGCCTGCAACACTTGTCTTTAGAGAAATGGTTTCCAACGCACACCTCTGTAGAGATTCAGGGTTGTCCTCTTCGACCGCATTCCAGATCACTCTATTCTGAATAGGTTTGCAGAGCTACCAATCCAGGTCGACTTGGGCAATCCTGAACCCAGCTGCTTGAAGAGGTACTTCAACAATTTAACATCCGGCCTTGCAACATTGCAACCCTTACTTATTCTCAACGAGTCATAGAACTCCCTCTTAAGGTTAATTCTTCTTTTCCAAAAGATGACTTCAGCTAATTATTTAGTCTCAAGGCTGCAAGTAGAGTCTCCATCCTTCAACCTATAGGATGCATCACGCTCTTCTTGAAAGCAATCTCTTACGCTTCTGATTTATCCTGAAATCATTAACAATAGATTACTCATAATTCATGGAACTCAACTATCTCAAATAGACATACCATAACTAGGAGCATACATGATTGACTATCTCAATAGCATGAATTAGTGGCTACAAAACAATTCATGAACATTTTTATTTTTTTCAACCATGTAACACTTCAAAAAACTTGAGAGTAATAGATAATTAATTCATTAATCATGACATGTCTTTCTTTCAATTTCTCAAAAGAGCTAATCTCAAAAGACAATCTTCACAATTTAGTATGATACAACTTGCAATGAATAAATCTAAAGAATCTTATCACAGAGATCACTATTTACTGGTCACACATAATCCTAAGTAAATAATGCCAGATTTGCACAACTCAACAAATTGAATTTTAGCCTAGAATGGTAATCAAAAACAAAGAATACTTATCTCTTAAATATTTTGAAGGGTGGACATGGTATGATACGCTGCTCTTGCGCTTAGTACACAACCTTCACAGCTTGAACATAGGCCCATGACTAGAGTAGAAATTCACTAGAATCAATCATTTTGGGGAGAGATCTCAATCACATCTACAAATGAAGTGTGTTGATTAAGCCTGGTAGGACAATCCTTCGCATAGTGACCAAATTTGTCACATCTAAAGCATTGAACACGAGAGAGGTCCCACTTCTTCTTGAATGCAGGAGCACCACCTGACCCATTATCTCGATTCCTCTTAAAGAATCCTTTCTTCCAAACTTTTCCTTTCTTCGATGAATGAGAGGCGAGAACATGTAAATCTTCATTCTTTGAACTTTGACCAATGCCCCTTGCCATTAGTCTCGACTCCTCTTGAATGCAGTCAATCCTCAATCGATCAAACTTGGGAAGTTTAGATCTTGCACTGATTCTTTGAATAAACGACTCCCATGAAAGCGGAAGACCATTGAGAGCAAGCATAGTCAAGTCTTTCTCATCAATCATGTGACCAATTGTGGAGAGCTTATCTCTTATCTCTGAAATCCTCATGAAGTAGGTGATGACAAACTCTTCTTCCGCCATCTTAATGTGAAGAAGTTGTTGCTTCAAGGTTAGGGCACGACTAGTGTTGTTGATTTCGTACATCTCTTCCAATGTTTTGAACATCTCCCTTGCGGTATCCAACTTGAAGACAATCGGAACAATATGATCTTTGACGGAATCAACCAACACTTTCTTTGCCCTAGTATCTTTCTTCCTCCACTGCAACTTCTCTTCTTCCTCCTCAGGTTCGAGAACTTTGTTTTCACAAACTCAGCCAAATCATTCTCTTCTAATGTGAGCATGATCCTGAACCTCCATGATGTGTAGTTCGACACTCCTTCGAGTCTATCCTCGATTTTCAGACTATTCACCATCTTGAAATTTGAAATAGGAGATAGACTGAAAAAGATTAGAGTGAGTGTTGCAAACTAAATCTGATCACGATCTTTTTCAAACCCGCTCTGATACCATGTTAGTGTTTCTTAGATCAGATTATACAACTGTAAGTACTTAAAATAATGCAACACATAAGACAATAAACACAACAAGATACCCTGGGAAAACCCTCCTCTTGAGGGAGAAAAACCCAGCAAATAATTCTCTTATATAAAGTAGAACAAGAGTAGAAATCTGCTTACAACTCAGGCCTAGCACATAGGCGAATAGCACTTCTCCTAAGTGCGAATATGAAATACCTTGAAATAGGTCTGCTGCTACAAGATAATAATCTGCTGCCTAAGTGCGAACTTGCTTGAAGAAATGCGAACTTAACTTGATTATCTAATGATAATATAAGACCTTGTATATATACAAGTGAGGCGCCTCTTCAAGTTAGGTCGGCCCTCTTAGGGAAACATAAATAAAAGATAAATACAAATAAGGTCGGCCCATGCAACAAGTAGTAAATGCGAATCCATTAAGGTCGGCCCTTTATCTTTGATAATTATTATTAACATGAATTAAATAGCCAAATGGCTATTCATTTAATTTATGTTTCCTTCTTGAGGTGTGTGCAATGAAGTTCAGCCCTTAGCTGCTATAACATCAACAACCTCAAGCTTTTCATCACCAAACAATCTCCCATCACCTTCTTGCTCCTCAATCCATCCTGGAAGCGATTTAGAGAGAGATTACAAGCAGTTTATAACTGTCCAAAGAAATATCAAGGCTAGAATCATACAAAGTTTACTATCTCAAGTTATAGCATGAATGCATAAGAATTTATGAACAATATTAAAACATGAATAAATAAATTAACCAATAAGAGAAATATATCAAAAGATCAGAATGAAGGGATAAAGAAACTTATCTTTATTAAGTTCTGATATAACTCTTTCTTCCATCTTTTACTCCTCTCAAGAGTGCTAAACTCGGCACAACAAAAGACAATCTGAACAACTACAGATTTCTTGAATGCATTATGCAGTTAGCATGAAAAACCTACCCTCTCCAAGAGTTAAGGCTCTATCACAGTTCATGCATTAGAGAATGATACCGATGTGACCAACTTATCACCATCGAAATTGCAATTCTCTTTTTATTTCAGAGTCACTCAAAAATCTTCACAACTATCATAAAAAATGACTTGCAAATAATAATTTGAATCTAAAAAGGATCTTATGTTAGTGAACACATTTCAAGAGAAAACACGAGCTCTCTTTACTAATCACACATGATCCAAATAAATGATATAACGGAAATTCAGCCTAGAAAGGTGATTTCAAACAAAACAAAGAATACTTATCTCTTTAAATATTCTGATGGATGCAAATACTGGACACAATAAGATACGTTGCTCTTGCGCTCAGATCAGTATACAACCTTCACAGCTTGAACATAGGCCCATGACTTAGAATAGAAATTCCCTAGAATCATTTTGAGGAGAGATCTTATCCACATCCGCAAATGAAGCATATTGATTAGGCCTGGTTGGGCAATCCTTTGCATAGTGACCAAACTTGTCACATCTAAAACATTGGACACGAGAGAGGTCCCTCTTCTTCTTGAATGCAGGAGCATCATCAGAACCTTTATCCCTATTCCTCTTGAAGTATCCTTTCTTTCCTCCTTTTCCTTCCTTCTTCGAGGATTGAGCAGAAAGAACATGAATGTCTTCATTTGTAGAGCTTCGACCAATACCTCTCGCAGCCAACCTAGACTCTTCTTGAATAGAATCTGCCCTCAAACGATCAAACTTGGGAAGTTTCAATCTCACACTGATTCCTTGAATGTAAGACTCCCAAGATGAAGGAAGACCATTAAGAGCAAACATGGTCAAATCCTTGGCATCAACAATATGACCAATAGTAGAGAGTTGATCTCTCAACTCAGTGATCCTCATGAAGTAAGCGATGATAGTTTCTCCTTTCATCATCTTGACATGATGAAGTTGTTGCTTTAATGCAAGTGCACGGCTTGTGTTGTTGATCTCATACATCTCCTCCAAAGTCTTTAAGTGTTTCTCTCATTGTCTTCAACTTAGAGATGATTGGAACAATATGGTACTTCACGGAATCAACTAACATCTTCTTCGCCTTAGTATCTTTCTTCTTCCATTGAATTTTCTCTTCCTCATCAGTAGACTCGGGGACACTGCTTTCCACAAACTCAGTCAATTCATTTTCCTCTAGGGCGAGCATAACTCTGAATCTCCAAGATGTGAAATTTGTTGCTCCCTCAAGTCTGTCCTCAACCTTGAGTCCATTCACCATCTTGATGATAAGGTAGATGTGACTGAAATGTGAACAATAATGGAGGATATTGCTACTTGAATGAAATCTGATCTAGATCTTCTTCAAACCTGCTCTAATACCATGTTAGTTTTTCATGATCAAATAATTAATGTGAGGCCAACCTTGCTTCATGGAGACACACGTCCTCTCTATCAATGTGTATATATGAGAGGTCATTCTCACTCCTTGATAATGAAGTTTGATCATATAATTCGTATTTCTTAGAAGATATTCGCAGCAGCAAATCATCATCCTGTAGCAGCAGTTTGATCTCAAGGAGAAACATATTCATTTGTATCTTGCATCTAAGAGAGGTGCTATTATTCATTGTATCAAATTGGCATTGTGTAATCTGAGTTGTAAGCAAATCTCTACTCTTATTCTATCAATATATAAGAGACATATTGGCTGGGTTTTTCTCCCTCAAGTTGGAGGGTTTTCCCAGGGTATTTTGTTGTGTCTATTGTCTTATGTGATACATCTTTTGATTGCTTTCATATCTGTTCATAAAAACTAAAATGGTATCAGAGCAGGCTTAGTAAAGATCTAAGCAGATATGGCAGAATGCATACCAAAAGAATCAAGTCGAATTAAGAATGAAGAATAATTGATTCAGCTTCAATATTCTCCTCTGCATTCTAGAAGAGTCAGTTTGCATTCTTCAAGTCGCTGCATCAGGAAACAAGCCTTCCGTCAAGTCATGGCAACTACAGGAAAAGATATTTTCAGATATTTGGTATTACCAAGTATTTGAATATTTTGATTTGTGAGTCGTCAAAGTCAAGGGAGGCGCGATTTTGTCTAGGAGCAAATATGATTGGTAAGAAAACCAATAATAATATTTGACGGAGATTGCCATCTATGTAGAAGTTAAGTGAAATATCGAATGAGGCAAGGAAGTCGGGTGAATTAATTAAGCTTGATAATAGTTGTCATGGACTCTTCTAAAGGAGGACGGCTTTCAGCAAGAATAAAACAGTCGAATAAATCAAATCATATCGATTATATTATTAGAGCTTGTTTGACATATCAATTCAGGAGAAATCATGTCTTGCAAGCATAGCAATCATTAAAGTTCAATTCTTGATGAAATTGTGGCTGGAGAATATTATATTCAGGAGTGACAAATTTGTATTATTTCAAGCAGTCACCACATATGAAGAAAAGCGCATGAATATTCAAAGATAAAGACAAGTCTTGTGTGTAGGACGAGTGGCATTTTGAGGAAGCCGTCATTCATCAATAGTTTTGGAAGCATACACTCAATTCGTTTCTAAGTATATTGAAGGACGTCATTTCCAGAGCAGCTGGCTTGATCTTAACAAAGGAGGCATTTAAAATTCAGGTTTTGCTTGAAGAGTGGTCGTTGGATATCAGGCACTGCCAGTCTATATCAAAAGATGCCTGGGAGCAAAGATTCGATTGAGATTGAGCAGTAGCATCAATCGGCAATAAGCTATATTCGATTTGGACACCTGTGCTTCATCAGCAATTCAGGGATCATCTTCTTAAGGGGAAACGACTTGCCAAATTGGATCGAGAAGCAAATGAATGATGATTCATTTATCTGGGATTACTTAAGGAGATTCTGATGAGATAAGTATTTCATGTTCATGAATTCCTCATGTAGTTATTAATTCATGCTATAACATTGAGATAGTTCCAACATTGGTATTTCTCTTCGGAATAGTTGAGTCATATGAACTATTAGTAATCTCTCCTTAATGTGCATTAGGACGGACCAAGAGATTGTTTTCAAGAGAAGAAGAGAATGGAGACACTGCTTGTAGCCATGAGACTAAGTGGATGGTTGAAGACATCTCTTCAAAGAGGAAGAATTAACCTTCAAAGGGAGTTCTATGACTCACTGAGAATAAGTAAGGGTTGCAATGTTGCAAGGCCAGATGTTAAATCCTTGAAGTACCTCTTCAGCAGTTGAGATCAGAATTGCTCAAGTCAGTTATCCTGGATTTAACATTGGTAGCTCTGCAAACCTATTCAGAATGGAGTGATCTGGGATGAGGTCGAAGAGGACAGCTCTGAATCTCTACAGAGGTGTGCATTGGAAACCATTTCTCTAAGGCAAGCGTTGTAGGCAATCTTGGACAATGAGGTCAGAAGGTTGATGCAAGTGCTTGAAGATTCAGAGGGAGCCTTTTGAACCTAAAGAAGATGGAGGTCGCAGCTAGTTCAGATATGGTGGATCTTACTATGTTCAAGCAGTTGATTAGATCATTGATGTATCTAGTCAATTCTAGACCAGATATTTGCTATGTAGTGAGTGCACTTAGTCAGTTAATGTGTGAACCAAGGCAAATACATCTAGTTGCAGCAAAACATACCCTGAGATACTTGTGTGGCACAGTTGGATATGGGTTGAGATATTCTTCAGGTGTGGATTTGAAACTGCATGGTTATACTGATTTTGATTGGGCAGGGTGTGTTACTAATCGGAAGAGTACATCTAGATATTGCTTCAGTTTGGGGTCTGAAATGATATCCCGATGTAGCAGAAAGCAGTCTTTTGTGGCATTGAGTACAACAGAGGCCGAGTATATTGCAGCTTGTGTGGCAGCTCAAGAAGCAGTGTGGCTTTGAAAGCTCCTTGCAGGATTGTTTGGACAATCAATGGAGCCTACTATCATTCATTGTGATAATCAAAGTTGTGTGAAGCTTACTGTCAATCCAGTGTTTCATAATAGAACCAAACATGTTGAGATCATATACCACTATATCAAAGATATGGTATTGAGGAAACCAATCTAGTTGAAGTATATCAGCACTGATGAGCAAACGACAGACATTCTCACCAAGCCTCTTGCCAGAGTAAAGTTTATGTACTTCCGAGACAAGCTTGGTATTGTGGAGAATGAAGCCCTAGCTGAGAAGGAGTCTCAGCATCAATGAACTTCAGATTTGCTTTAATGCATTTCTCTTTGTTAGAGAGATTTGAGGTGCAAGCCCTTGTTAATGCATTTCTCTCTATGAGAGAATTTCAAGGTGAAAGCCCTTGTCTCCACCCTCTGGGAGAGCCATGGTGGATGTCATGTGTGTGATGCCATGACAACATCACATGAGAGAGTCCGTGATGATTTTCTTGTACTTGTGTTTTCACCCTCTGGGAGTAGCCATGGTGAATGTCACGATGAGGTGACGACATCACGTTGAGTGATGAGCACTTGTATATACCATACATGGGAGTAGCCATGATGGTTAATATCACAATGAGGTGATATGTTCCTTTGCCATACATGGGAGAGCCATGATGGTTAATATCACGATGAGGTGATATGCTCCCTTGCCATACATGGGAGAGCCATGATGGTTAATATCACAATAAGGTGATATGATACTTTTCCACATATGGGAGTTGTCATAGTGGTTGACATCACGATCAGGTGATGTGTCTTGTACTGTTGGAAGTATTCCTCCCTAGCTGAGAGGGAGTGTTGATGCATCAACGTCTGGATGACTACTTCAAGGTACGACTTTGAGAAGATAAATTTAATATAGCCTTTGGCTATTCAATTTATCTTAAAGTCAATATTAATTAAACAGAAGTAACTATATTAAATAATAATAAAATAATATTATAAATATAATATTTTATTATTGTTAATAATTAAATCAATTGGGGCCGACTTGAAGAGACACAAATTCCTTTTGAGGCCGACCTTGCTTCATGGAGAGACGCATCCTCTCTATCAATGTGTATATATGAGAGGTCATTCTCATTCCTTGATAATGAAGTTTGATCATATAATTCGTATTTCTCAAAAGATATTCGCAGCAGCAGATCATCATCCTGTAGCAGCAGTTCGATCTCAAGGAGAAACATATTCATTTGTATCTTGCATCTAAGAGAGGTGCTATTATTCATTGTATCAAATCGGCATTGTGTAATGCCTAAGTTGTAAGCAGATCTCTGCTCTTATTCTATCAATATATAAGAGATATATTGGCTGGGTTTTTCTCCCTCAGGTTGGAGGGTTTTCCCAGGGTATTTTGATGTGTCTATTGTCTTATGTGATACATCTTCTGATTGCTTTCATATCTGTTCATAAAAACTAACACCTACATCATCTAATTTCAATGACGATGATGATGACATTAAATGATAATGATGATTAACAAAATAAATATGATGTTGAAAACTAATTGTTGAACTCGATATTAGTATTTTAATATTGAACTTTAAGTTCAGACAATGAATATTTTATAATATTTATCATTTAATTTTTTTATGACATTGCAGTTTATGGTAGTTTTGTTGATTATATAATGCTATGTGGTATTCTAAACTAAATTCCTACTTTTAAGCTATAGATAGATATTTTCACATGTTTTACTTTTTTTGCATGGACGAACCCAAAAGAAACCCAACCCCAGAATTTTTTATTACCAAATCCACAAACCTTAAGCATGATCCAAACAAAAACCAACTTAGCTCAAATAAGTAAGAGGTTTTGTGTCTTCAAATCCATTGTTTGCCAAAATGTTTTAATCCTAAAGCAAAAGAGATGAAAATGTTCAATCTCAAAAGATTGAGTTTTCATAATATGAAATCAGTATCCCTCTCCACTGCTCAACTCCTCCTTATATAAGTTTTTCGAGAAACAGTATTATTATTTTCTTTTTCTCCTTTTCCCGCCAAAATTTAATTTTTGAGAAGTATTTAAAAAGTCCTTTTTATTAACATTTCTTTTGGATCCCATTCTTAGCAGCTTTTGTTGTCCCTCTTTTAAAAATAACATATTTAATAATAAAACATAAATTGTTTTTTAACGAATATATCATTAAGTTACTTTTTGAACAACTCAAGTTAAATAATTAAAGTATTTCTCTTGCACCACCTATTAGCCTACAGGAAACTAATTAATAAGAGAAAGTGTTTCTAAAAACCTTTACCTAGAAAAGGGGATATTACACGATTGAGAAGACAAAGAAAAAGAAGAATGATGGACTGTGATTTTATATTAGATCTCTTTTGTATCAAACTCTTGCTTGGCTGTAATGTAACTGGTGCTTTGAATCTGTTGTTGTCACTGCTGATACGTGAGTTATATATATATATATACTGAGTACTGCCAACATGCAATTGTTAGGATGATACTACTAGCCTATACAATAAATGAGCTATTATAGTTGATTTTTTGGTGGCTGCAAACCTTGTTCGGGCTTGCAGTGGATTTTCTACTCTTGGTCATATGTGGTTCTTCAAGTGTCTTTTTTTATTTGTATCTTTGGTCACATGCATGGATGCTGTCTGAGCCATATTTGTATACTTTTCCAAAATAATAAAAATAAATAAAAGTAAAAAAGTAATTTCAGAACACACTCCATGATCAGTCATCAAGATGTTTTAGGCAAATGAATCAAACCTATGTGAACAGCAATTGGTTTTGTTGGTTGCATATCATGCAAACAAAAAAATTTAATATAATATAACATCTCTGAATGATTGTTTCATACATTACAATGTTCAATGAAGCTTGAATCCTGTCTATGATTAGGAACACTACTCAATGTCTCTATTTCTTTCTGGTAATATAGTATTTACAAATTATAATCAAAGTCCGTGTAAATGCAATCTTTTGGCGATAGCCTGGTAGTAGAAGACTTCCCCCACATTGTAATTTGAATGGGAGAGATCTGCAGAAATTATTAATAACAGTATCAGCATCAGTCAGCACATGCAGATTCCGCAAGTGTCAGAGGGCTACATCACTTCCTCTCCAAATCCTCTATAACTGTCCTCTCAAACAGTCATTTTCCAATATTTTGTTGTGGTAAAGCAAATCCTCAATTATTACAATTTTGCAGATGGCCGCTGATACTTTCAATTTTGTTTCATATAATCTTGAACACAGGCTATGATATTTAATCATAGATTCTAGACCAAATCTTCCACATCAATATCTGAAAGCATGGTTTCTAGATTCATTCTATGGTAGAAATTTCCTTATTGATTCTATAAATTTTAGAGTGATTATTTCTGAAGTAAAATATATGACAAAGCTCTTCTAATCAACATTTGGAGTGAGCTCCTACGAATTTGTTTCAAGGTGTTGTCACCAAAATACTTTTGTGTGTTCCTATTTGTTTTGCATTGAGTTGTCCAAGCACACCAGGTTTTTTTTATGAATTTGCATTTGTAGATTAACTGTATCTATAGTATACTACTTGATAACGGTAAAACACAAATAAAAAGTCATTGAAAATAACCTGTAACTTGGCCGTGTTTACCAAAATGTGAACCTATTTGATAACAGAAAATGAAAATAGCTGTCAGTGTTAGATGCATGTGTTACTGCTTTAGATGGTTGTATGTAGACCAGAGGGAAATTAGCAGAATCCCATCATAAGGCATTAAAAAAGCATTAATCGATTACATGATTGCTATGGCATTACAGGAATCACAATGAAAATTGTAGCATGCTTAAAACCATAATTTTGAGACTTAGTGCATCTGTAATAAACTCACAAAGTGCGAGCCAAGCCAGCAGAGGTGAGTTTTTCTGCCTTGATTAGGTCAACTTGAATGAGTTTGACAGAAATCTGCAAAGCCTTCTACATTTCCGTGTTTCTCTGTAAAACTTGTCTGAAACTCAATCGGTCTTGAGCACACTTTGTTAAGACATTATAAAAAGCTTTAAGGTTTAAGCTTAAAACCCTCATCTTCATTTACAGCATTCACTTTTTCTAGAATCAACTTTTTTAAAACCTGTGCAATTTGTTTGATCTATCAATGACTACAAATTCATTGAATCATGAGCTATTTCTCCAATTGAGGATCTCCTAGGTGTAAGACATTAAATAGTCCATTAAAATTTAGAAGTTTGCAGCTTGTTCCTGTTAGTGTTTCTTAGATCAGATTGAATAATGAAAGCACTTAAAAGAATTGCAACACATAAGACAATGTACACACAAAGATACCCTAGGAAAACCCTCCTCTTGAGGGAGAAAAACCCAGCAAATGAATCTCTTCTATAATATAGAACAATGGCAGAAATCTGCTTACAACTCAGACCCGGCAATGGCCAATAATGAATGTAATGAGGTCGCACCTCTCCTAGATGCACAAGATACAAATGAATATATTCTTCCTTGAAATCGGACTGCTGCTAAGAAGTGCGAATTCTGCTCTTGAAGAATAATGCGAACTTGCTTTAAATCGAATGTATTACAATGACAAACTGACCTTGTATTTATACAACACAAGGCACCTCTTCACTTAGGTCGGCCTCTTTTAGAGAAACATAATAAAAGATAAAATACAAGTGAGGTCGGCCCAAACAATAATAGATAAATGCGAATCAATAGGGTCAGCCCTTTATTCTTTTATGTTTATTGTTTGATATAAATTAAATAGCCGAATGGCTATACATTTAATTTGCTTTCTTCTTGGAATTCGTGCGATGAAGTGCAGACCATAGTTGCTATAACATCAACACTCCCTCTCAGCTAGGGATGATACTTCCACCTGCACAAGACACATCATATCAGAATGAAAACAAAGAATATCACCTCATTGTGATATCAACCATTGTGGCTACCTCCACAGATGGTAAGAACAAATGCTCATCACTTCATGTGATGTTGTCACCTCAATGTGACTTTCACCATGGCTCTCCCAGAGGGTGATACACAAGCACAAATAAATCATCACGGATTCCCTCACGTGATGCTGTCATGGAGTCACACACATGGCATCCACCATGGCTCTCCCAGAGGGTGGAAACAAGGGCTTTCACCTCAAATCTCTCTCAATAGAGAATTGCATTACCAAGGGCTTGCACCTCAACTCTCTCTCAATAGAGAATTGCATTATCAAGGGCTTTAACCTCAACTCTCTCTCAATAGAGAATTGCATTATCAAATAAGGATCACTGATACTGAGACTCTTTCTCAGTTAAGGCTGCATTCTCCACCATACCAAGTTTTTCTCGGAAGTACACAAACTTAATCCTACCGAGAGGCTTGGTGAGAATGTCTGCCGTTTGCTCTTCAGTGCTGATATACCTCAATTGTATAGCTTTCCTTTGTACCATATCTCTAATATAGTGGTACTTGATCTCAACATGTTTTGTTCTGTCATGAAACATGGGATTGACAGAAAGCTTTACACAGCTTTGATTATCACGGTGTATAATAGTAGGCTCCATTGATTGTCCAAACAATCCTGCAAGGAGCTTACGAAGCCACACTGCCTCACAAGCTGCCACACAAGCTGCTATATATTCTGTTTCAGTTGTACTCAAGGCCACTGAAGACTATTTCCTGCTACACCAAGAAATCATAGCAGTCCCCAAACTGAAGCAACAACCAGAGGTACTCTTCCGATCTAAGACACATCCTGCCCAATCAGAATCAGTAAAACCATGCAGCTCTAAATCCACACCTGAAGAATATCTCAACCCATATCCAATTGTGCCACATAAGTATCTCAGGATATGTTTAGCTGCTGCAAGATGTATTTGTCTTGGTTCACACATAAACTGGCTAAGTGCACTCACTGCATAGCAGATGTCAGGTCTAGTGTTAACTAGATACATCAATGAACCAATCAACTGTCTATACATCGTAGAATCCACTGGTTCTGAACTGGCTGCAGCCTCTTTCAACTTATCTAGATTAGTCTCCATGGGTGTAGACATAGGTTTGCAGTCAATCATACCAAACCTTTTGAGAATGTCGACAGTATACTTGCCTTCACTTAGAATCATCTCATCTGACTTTTGCCAAACTTCTAAGCCAAGAAAGTAATGCATGAGACCTAGATTCTTCATCTCAAACTCTAAAGCTAATTCCTTCTTGCATTTTAGAATTAGATGTTCTTCACCAGTGATAATCAAATCATCAACATATAAAACCAGAATCAAAGCCTCACCTTTTACTACCTTAAAGTAGAGGTTAGAATTTGCATCATTCTTTGAGAAACCCACGCTTGATAGATACTGATCAATCCTTTCGTACCAAGCACGAGGAGCTTGCTTAAGACCATACAAGGCCTTCTTCAGCTTACAAACATGAGACTCCTTTCCATGTACCTCAAATCCTTCAGGTTGCTCAATGTAAACCTCTTCTTCTATTACACCATTTAGAAAAGTTGTCTTTACATCCATTTGGTGAATCTTCCATCCTCTAGATGCAGCAATAGCAATGATGGTTCTGACAGACGTATATCGAGCCACAGGAGCAAAAGTTTCTTCATAGTCAGCTCCCTCTTTCTGTGATAACCCTCTAGCCACAAATCTTGCCTTATGCTTCTCAATGCTCCCATCAGCTGCATGCTTGATCTTGAAGAGCCATTTAGAAGACACCACAGATTTGCCTTTGGGTCTAGGAACTATATCCCAAACATCGTTCTTAAGTATGGACTGGTATTCCTCAGACATGGCATCTTTCCATACTTGTTGACTAGAGGCTTCTTCAACATTTGAAGGCTCTGACTCAATAATCTGACTCATCAAGGCGACATAACTAGAGAACTTGTGAGGTCTCTTGCTTTCTCTGAAAGCTCCTCTTGGAGCTGCAAAACTTTCTGCTTCCTGCATTGTCCTACGAGCCCAAAGAGGTCTTTTCTTTCCAATCACAATATCTAGAGGCCCATCAATAAGATCCAAGGGTTCAACTGGATCAACATCTTCTTTAGGTTCTGGAGCCTCCTTCAGGTTCTCTGGAATATGGTCAACTTCCATATCTTGAGGAGGTTCTTCTTCATCAATCTCCATAGGAGTGCCCTTGGACCTTCTGAAAGCAACATCTTCCTCAAATGTGACATCTCTACTAATCTCAATACACTTTTGTCCTGGTATGTATATCCTGTAAGCTTTTGATGTCTCACTGTAACCTACAAGAATTCCTTTCTTCCCAGAAGGTTCTAGCTTTGTTCTCTTTTCCTTTGGAATATGAATATAGACTGGACAGCCAAAGATCCTCAAATGACTAACTTCAGGTTTCACACCTGAGAATGCTTCTTTAGGAGTTTTATTCTCTAAAATCCTGTGGGGACTCCTATTTTGAACATAGACGGTTGTCCTTGATGCTTCCGCCCAAAGAGAGATTTGTAGGTCTTGATCATGGATCATAGCTTTCACTGCTTCCACAATAGACCTATTCTTTCTTTCAGCAATACCATTTTGTTGTGGATTATAGGGAACACTGAACTCCCTCTTAATCCCTGCTTCAATACAAAAATCTCGAAATGTGCCACAGGTGTATTCTCCACCATTATCGGATCTCAATACCTTGATCCTTTTCCCAGACAGGTTTTCAACCTGTGCCTTGAATTCTCTGAATCTTTCTAATACTTCTTCGGATTCTTTAGATCTCAAGAAATAAATCCAAGTCTTTCTAGAGTAAACATCAATAAAAATAATATAATACAAGAAACCACTAGATGATGCAATAGACATTGGACCACACAAATCAAAATGACTAAGATCAAGAATACATTTAGATCTACTTTCACTAGTATGAAACGTACCTTTTGTGTTCTTGCCTAGGGCGCATCCCTTGCATGTACCTTCGTGTTCTTGATTGAATTTTGGAAGACCAGTGACCATCTTCTCCATGATAGGTAGAGCACGAAAGTGAATGTGAGCCAATCTTCGATGCCAAAGATCGCACACGCTGGAGCTGTCAAGCACAAGCGCTTGAAGAGGACGAGTGCATAGCCTGTAAAGACATTCATGTCTAACTCCAATCACTTGAGCAGTTTTGAAGTTGGAGTTCTTTGCCCATATAAGAACTTTGCCTTTGGAGAAGGCAACTTGATAACCCTTGTCTTCCAATGCTGAAATTGAGACAAGGTTCCTCTTTATCCCTGGAACGAACAATACATCATTCAACTCTAATAAAATCCCGGAATCCAAGTGAAGAGTGGAGTTTCCAATTCCTTTTACAGAATATCTAGCATCGTCTCCAATAACAACTTGATCACTAGAGTTGCTCTCCACTAAATTTGAAAGGTGACCCCTGAAACCGGTGATGTGCCTAGAAGCACCACTATCAATCAGCCAAGTGTTGGTGTCAGTAGAAACATTGCTTGACAAGGCTGAATAGAACAGATAATCACTGGAGTCCTTCTGTGGAGCGACTTCTTCAACATCTGCAGTGGCAACTTGATGCTTAGGTCTTTGAGGACAATCCTTCGCAAAATGACCATACTTATCACAACGAAAACATTGAATCTTGGACATGTCTCATTTCCTTTTGAAGGCAGGAGCACCATCATTTCCATTTTCTCGATTCCTCTTGAAGAATCCTTTCTTAAAGCCTTTTCCTTTGTTCGATGAATGAGAGGCAAGAACTTGTATTTCTTCATTCTTTGAACTTTGACCAATTCCCCTTGCCGTTAATCTCAACTCCTCTTGAATGCAGTCAATCCTCAATCAATCAAACTTGGGAAGTTTAGATCTAGCACTGATTCCTTGAATGAACGCCTCCCATGAAAGCGGAAGACCATTGAGAGCAAGCATAGTTAGGTCTTTGTCGTCAATCATGTGACCAATAGTGGAGAGCTGATCTCTTATCTTTGAAATCCTCATGAAGTATGTGATAACAGATTCTCCTTTCGCCATTTTCACATGATGAAGTTGTTGCTTCAGTGCAAGAGCTCGACTAGTGTTGTTGATTTCATACATCTCTTCCAAGGTTGCAAACATCTCTCTTGCTGTATCCAACTTGAAGACAATCGGTACAACATGATCCTTGACGGAATCAACCAACACTTTCTTTGCCCTAGTGTCTTTCTTCCTCCACTGCAATTTCTCTTCTTCCTCCTCAGGTTCAGGAATTTTTGATTTCACAAACTCAACCAAATCATTCTCTTCCAATGTGAGCATGATCCTGAACCTCCATGATGTGTAGTTCGAAATCCCTTCGAGTCTATCGTCGATTTTCAGACCATTCACCATCTTGAATTTGAGAAATAAGAGATAGACTGAAAAAGAATAAAGTCAGTGTTGCACACTAAATCTGATCACAATCTTTTTCACACCCGCTCTAATACCATGTTAGTGTTTCTTAGATCAGATTGAATAATGAAAGCACTTAAAAGAATTGCAACACATAAGACAATGTACACACAAAGATACCCTGGGAAAACCCTCCTCTTGAGGGAGAAAAACCCAGCAAATGTATCTCTTCTATAATATAGAACAATGGCAGAAATCTGCTTACAACTTAGGCCCAGCAATGACCAATAATGAATGTAATGAGGTCGCACCTCTCCTAGATGCACAAGATACAAATGAATATATTCTTCCTTGAAATCGGACTGCTGCTAAGAAGTGTGAATTCTGCTCTTGAAGAATAATGCAAACTTGTTTTAAATCGAATGTATTACAATGACAAACTGACCTTGTATTTATACAACACAAGGCGCCTCTTCACTTAGGTCGACCTCTTTTAGAGAAACATAATAAAAGATAAAATACAAGTGAGGTCGGCCCAAACAATAATAGATAAATGCGAATCAATAGGGTCGGCCCTTTATTCTTTTATGTTTATTGTTTGATATAAATTAAATAGCCGAATGGCTATACATTTAATTTGCTTTCTTCTTGGAATTTGTGCGATGAAGTGTAGACCATAGCTGCTGTAACATCAACAGTTCCAGCATTTTGAAAGGATTTACAGATTTGATTCATATTTTATTGATGTTATTCTAATGTAATGTCCCCATTTTTTAGCTTTTCTAATTTGCAAGCTTTTGTCCAGCTCCTGATTATCATTATTCATTATCAGTATCATTCAGTATAGTCAAATTTTGATTCTGATGTTTGATGGTTTAAGCAACTCGGGTGAATTATTGAGCTTTAATTTAATTATTTCAGTAAAGTTACTTTTTTTATTAAATAATTTAAAAAGCAACTTAGTGTAATAACTCATTGTAAAAGGAATTAAAAGTTTTAATTTAATTATTTCAGTAAAGTTACTTTTTTTATTAAATAATTTAAAAAGCAACTTAGTGTAATAACTCATTGGAAAAGGAATTAAAAGTTTTAAATGATGGACACTTGAAAAAAGGATATTGCATGTCAAATATAATTATTATTTCATAAAAAGGCTATTTTGGAGCAAAAAAAAGGGGTTGTTTTATTAAAAGTGAATTTAAAAATATATCTTCTGAAAGTTCAGCAAGGAAAAAATATAAAAGGAGATTTAGAGAGCTCATTTAGATCTGCAGATTATTTTATTTCCTTTTGTGAAACCCTTGTGGTTCTATTAGATTGATGTTAGGAATTAGTGTTCACTTGGGTGTTAGTAATATTAAATTATTTGTTAGCTTTGTTAGTCATATGTATAGGCTAATATAGAAATTATGTTGTTGTACAAGTGTATGTTTGTTTGAGTTGTTAAAAACTTAAAACAACTCTAATAATTAGGGAGTTTTTTCCTATAATATAGGAACCAAAACTCCTATAAATGTGTAATGTATTAAACAATGGCATGGCAGAGTGAATAACACGTAAATATTACTATGATTTTAGTGCTTTGAAATTTAATATGGTATCAGAGCAGGAATTATTGCATTGACATCTCATTGCTACAGCAAAAATTATTTGTGTTGCATTGGTATGGTGAGTGTGGATCTATGGTTAATGGCAAGGCCAACGAGGGACTTTTCTATGTGCAATGAAATACAATCAAGCTGATTAGATCATCAGCTGCCTCTTCTCAGTGTGTTAAAAAGAACTTTTGAGCTCATTAGTGGACTTGCTTTGACAGCTGTTCACAATCCAGAGCTGTTGCTAAGCTATTCCCGAAGTTGTATGGACAAATCAGCTTTGAGATCAGATTAGTCATTGAAGTGTTTGAACTCAAGCTGGTAGATTAAGGAGAAATGGTTAACCAAGGCACCAAGAGACACAGAGATGAAAACCAGCGGCATATGACCACATTGCTTTGCCTCATTGCCTTCACTAATGTTGTACATATCTTGTTGAGAATGTTGATATTTCATTCATCATTCACTAGGAAATATTGGATAGGCCTCGTTGCAACATCTACTACCTATGTGTTGCCATATCTTCAAACATCTTATGAAAATAATGGTGATCTTTTGGATGGAGGATTTGATTTGAGCACTGGTGGAATTTTTGGGTACATCTACGCTGATTTATTTGAAAAGTGCATGCAGATCACCCAGAAATGCTTGGAAGACGCCAAGCTGAGCAACAACCAAATTGATGACAAAACCATGGCTCATGGTGTTGCTGTTGAGCCTACTGTTGCTGAGATGGAATCAATTGAAGGGCCAGTTGAAATGTATGAATATCAAGCAAAGGTTAGTCAACTTTTAGACCTGGTAATTCATAGTTTGTACAACCAAAAGGAAGTGTTCTTACATGAGCTAATCAGTAATGCTAGTAATTCCTTGGACAAGCTTCACTTTTTAAGTGTAATGGAGCCCAATATTCTTGGAAATGGTGGTGAATTAGAGATTAGAATTAAAGAAGATAAAGAAAATGGGACTATTACGCTACTAGATTCTGATATTGGGATGAGTAAAAAAGAGCTTGTAGATTGCCCAGTAACAGTATCTCAGAGTGGAACTGTGTAAGAACCCTTACAGGTTCAAACTGAAATTTTTCTCCTGTGTTGGTTTGAAAATTCTGATTTGCTCTTAACTTTGATTTCAACTAGGGTTTACTATAACATGCAGATTGAAAGATTTCAAGCACAAATAGAAAGAAATGAAATTGAACATAGACTTTAAGCAATTAAATAAGGCACATAAATATATAGATGGACATACCCAGCAAAGATAGTTCAACTTCTTATTTGATTTGAAGCTGATTACAAATAGAGAGGGTTGGAAGTACAAACAGTCAGGTCTGATTTGAATTTCAGACCTCTAATTACATCCACTTGTGCCAAAACACAAGTCCAAACCCTAGTTATGTGAAGTGGGATGATATGCCCAGCTGGAGATGACTAAAAATCGACTGTAGCAGCCCACTGGAGATTATAGATGCTCAAAAACTCTTCAGATATGATAATGAAGTCTGCTTGAAAACTGCTGTAACAAAAATCTGGTTATGCATGAAGCTGGAAACCGCCAAGATTATCCTTCTTTGCCACACACTCCTCTTGAAAGTCTCCCATCAGCAAGTAGAGATGAAAGTGCGACCAAAACAAGGTCATAATCTGCAACTAAAAGTCTAAAACTTCACCAAAGCAATCTGTTTAAGCTCTATGATGAACTCTATTTGAATTCATCTTACATGGTGGAATGGGAGCATCACCATACCACAATATTCAAGGGGGCATCACCTTGAATAGACTGAAAATTACTTTCAGTCAAGAGACAACTCTCTGCAATTAAAATAGCAACACAAAAACATGTCTTTCTCCACCACCCAAGCCTTCTTAAATAAAGCCTTAAGACCAAACTGCCCTAAGAATGAATCAGATTTGTTTTTAATAAAATATTTACTTTACTTCGAGGGTAAGGTACCTAACTCAAGTCATCCCAAAAGAGGATTTGATTTGCTCCATTAAAATATTCAATATCTTCTTGGCTAAGTTTCCCCAAACAGCCCTAGGAAGATCTGATTGCTTTTTTTCCTTTTTGAGCATTATAAATTCTAATTCGGAAGCTTCCTTGAGCTGCCCAAGGAAGAAATCAAATTTTATCTTAAAATTTTTTTTTGGTAGCTTCTCCCTTAAATCACCTAAACTGCCATAGGGAGGGGAATCTTCTAGAAACATATTTGATTTGATGAGGTCGACTCACCTCCTTGACTTGCTTTGTCATCCTTGTTAGCTTGGCCTTGCTAATAGACCTCCTTGCTTGCTTTGACTTGAAGTAGACCTTCTTGCTTGCTTTGACTTGAGGTAGACCTCCTTGCTTGCTTTGACCAACTAGTAGAGCTCCTTGCTTGCTTTGACTTGAGGTAGACATCCTTGCTTGCTTTGACCAGCAAGTAGAGCTCCTTGCTTGCTTTGACCAACTAGTAGAGCTCCTTGCTTGCTTTGACTTGAGGTAGACATCCTTGTTTGCTTTGACCAGCAAGTAGAGCTCCTTGCTTGCTTTGACCAACTAGTAGAGCTCCTTGCTTGCTTTGACTTGAGGTAGACATCCTTGCTTGCTTTGACCAGCAAGTAGAGCTCCTTGCTTGCTTTGACCTCCTTGTGTGCTTTGACTTACAAGTGGACCAAGAGATAATGATAAAATAAGATCAACATTATACTTTGATTGGATTAAGGATAATTCCCTCTTAATCCCCTAAACACATCTTAATAACAAAATTTAACTCTCATGGCCAAAATCATTCCCTTATTGTGCCATCTAACCCACAGGAATGCTGGATGGGCTAGAATCAGGGCACCATGGTGTCATTCCAGGAATGGGGACATTACAAACTGCCAAGTTTATGAAAGCATTGAAGGATAATAAAGAAACTAGTTCTAACAACAATTTGATTGGTCAATTTGGTGTTGGATTTTAATTTTATTTTCTTATTTATGATAAGATTGTTGTCTCAAGAAAGAGTCCAAAATCATAACATCCATCTTGTGGGAGGGCACTCTACAAATTGAGTTTAAATGTTAAATTTGCCAAGCAGAAAATTCAAAATGGAGGTTGGAGGCAATGGAGGAAGGAGGCTAAATAGCGCCTCTCGTCAGCCACTAACGATGAGATCGCCATTAGTATTAGTGGCATTTCATTTCATTTCGTTTATATCTTGGTGTGAATTATTTCCTGATGTAATCTCCTAATATAAAATATTGTATTGAACAAAAGCACTAGTGTAATGCAGTTCACGGATCTTGAAATGGTTAGTGGTAATCCAGAAAACCATATGAGGTGAACAAAAGAGTGTGTTCTTGTTCGTGTCTAGGTTTGTGGTAAACCTGTGTGAAAATCATGAAAGGTTGATGAGAGGTTCCTTTCGTTTGAATCAAGATCATGAACCACAAGAGTTGGGCTTACTGCAATTGGAAGTGTTGAAGTTTTAAAGGAGGAGAATATGGACATTATCGATATTGTAAACAATTGTATAGGAGAGCAGCTGACTACAAAGATCCTCTGACTATCGTATTTCTTGGAAGTATGGTCAATCGGTGATGAGTTCACTAGAAGTGAAAGCGGGATAAGTTCTCGCATGTAGGTGATCATGTGCAGCAAGATCCAAAAAGCAGTATGCAGACCTAAAAGTATACATAGACATATGATTTTTTTTCCAATTCATGTGATGTACTTTCTTCCCATGTTCACACTAAGGGGGGGTGTTAGGAATTAGTGTTCACTTGGGTGTTAGTAATATTAAATTATTTGTTAGGTTTGTTAGTCATATGTATAGGCTAATACAGAAATTATGTTGTTGTACGACTGTATGTTTGTTTGAGTTGTTAAAACAACTCTAATAATTAGGGAGTTGTTCCTATAATGTAGGAACCAAAACTCCTATAAATGTGTAATGTATTAAACAATGGCATGGCAGAGTGAATAACATGTAAATATTACTATGATTTTACTGCTCTGAAATTTAATAATTGAACCTAGTTCATCTCAGCCTTCTTGAGAACAAAAACCCTCTTAGAGAAGATTAATCACAATGGTGAAAAGATCCTCCCTGGTTAATACCATGTGACTCATTCAGAGTCACAGTTTGTGCAAGAAAAGTTTGCTGGTAGATTCACTTGAAATTTATGCTTGTGATGAATGCTAAAGGTTTGAAGCAATTTCATACAAAGATTGCATGTGTGTTGAATGTTGCCAAAGATTGCATGTATGTTGAATGTTGCCGATTAGAGGGTTTGATGGTAAAATTCCCTTGTCACAGCTGTAACAAATATAATGAGATTTGTGCCAAATATTATATTTGTTAGTGCAGATTGGAAGAAGATTTATAAGTGTTCTTAAATTGGTGATTTGTGCTTGTTTGGAAATGGGTACCATAAGGTAAATGATAAACTTGTTTGAATGCTGAAGCAAATCACACTCTTTAGTGGAGTCACGTTTTGACTAAAGGAAGATCGATTGCTTGTTTTGAATGCTTTGTTGTTGAAAGATATGAAGCTGGTGGTATAAGAGACTCACGTGGGGGTCAAGAGCAAATTGGGATTGCAACGTTGAGATTGATGAGGTTAAAAAGGGTAGAACATAGCTGTAAGGGTGCCTTTTGGGTGGAATGCAGCACTATAGATGCCAAGCACTTATATTGGAAAAAGAGTTAAGTCACATCAATAAGCTTTGCTGTGAGGGGCAGTTTTTAAATAGTTTGGAGTGGACCTCAAGCAGATTTCTGAGTATAATCAGCTAGAGGTTAAATTTTGGCATGTTACAGCTAAGTGTTTTGTATGACAGCAATCTCCATTGTATAAGTTACATCATTTTGAAGCAATATTTTGATACACAGTTGTAATCTCTATAATGTATTCAATGAAGACTTCCAGATTAGATTGTTATGCTCTCTATATTGAAACTTCATTCTTATGACAGCTAAGTGTATTGTTGCTGAATGTTTATGCGTGCAAAGTATTTGTTGAAATGTCTATGATATCTCTCTGTGTTGTGGATTTACTTGTTGAACCAATATTTTCACAAATTGCACTTTGAATGATCCCATACCAAAACACGTTCAAAATACATTGAACTTCAATGAAATACAAAGTGTTTGATGAAATGCATACATGATAGAAGGCAAGAAAAAATTGCAGGTTTTGAAAAAAATTGGTTTGAATTTGGGGGTGGTCATTACATCTAAATCGGAATCCATAAAAATTCAATGTATTTTTAAGTGCAAGTCGGCCTAGTCAGAGCCTGAAATGACCTGGTGTCCCAAATATATGTTTAAAACCATTTTATTAACTATGCCTTCCAACTAATAATGTTTTGTGATGTTGTCCAATTGCTAATGAACTTCCACCATAAAGGGAAGAACCTACTGATCTGGTTTACTGCTTTTAATAATTTCTTTGAAGGTCATACATGACAATCTTAAGACAAACCGACTCAGGTATTCTAAATGATACTACATCAAACCCGAGATTATAGCTTCTGAAAATATTTGGGGGCTGGAAAACTTGTTTGCTGAAAATTACGTTTAATTTTTCACTCGTTACTCTAGCATGATTCTCATTCCAAACATAATGATATAATTTTCTGAAAAGCCTTTCAGATGCAACAAAATTTCTAGCTATTAAGAAGTCACAAATTACATCACACTAATGGATGCAGTGAAAGCAGTTAGCTCACTTAAAAATTTAGTAACTACTATGCATACCTTTCTTGAAGAACAATTAGACACAGAACACATGGCAGGGGAATATGGACGTAGCTTCTGTTGTTAAATGTCGTACCTCCAGAAATGTAAAATTCTCACAGCCAACTCCTTGATGAGGAGGGCCTGCCTACCTTCTGCTAAAGACTAGATTAATATGGTGGTTGTGGTTTTTGAGTCCTGACTGTCACTGTCTCGTTCCCGAAAATACAAATTAACATTGGATTGAGCTCTTTGTGCGGTTGGAGGCATCAGAGATGGCATTTTCATAAATTGACCGCAGTGTTATAGATTCAGGATGCCCTTCAATAATATTTCTAACAAACCTTGCCTCTGTCGTCGTCAATACCGTGAAAAGAGAAAGGCCCGAGTCATTGATGGATTTGATTTTCTGCCAAACTAGAAACCTGGGCATCATAGTCTTTTCCAAATTTAAATGGAACAAGCTGGAGTGTGTCACTATAAAATTTGCAGGGAGCTCCATGTTCTTCACTACAAAGTTCATCGTTTCACGAACTCTTTCCTTGGAGTAACCAAGGACTTGAGGTGCAGCGCGACATACTTGCCAGGTTTCTTCAGCCGAGAGCCCGCAGAGCTTGAGATTCTCTATCTTGGCCTCTAGCGTTTCCATGCGGCTAACAGTCACTACACTTACAATATATATGTAAAACTTGCTTTCTTTGTCGGCGCCAATCTGCTGAATGAGATCAACTTGGGCAGGCGTTAGAGAAGTGCGTCGCAGAATGGCGGGTCTTATCTCGATGAGTCTGGAAAGCTCCGTCCCGTGAAAACCCCATCTCTCCCAGAAAGCAACCGAGGGCTTCAGGGTCTTCTCCAGGTTATATCGGAAAATGAAGTAGCCTTTGAGCAGGGTTTTGATGAGCAAATCCTGGGACTGACATACATTCTTAAGAAACTCCATCTTGGGAATAAGGTCGTTCTCGAGGCTGACGCACAAGATGCGTGGATTTCGCGCCAAAACCTTGGCCAGATTTTTACCCTGAAAGCCTAAATCTTCCAGCAGTTTGATTTTGGGTTCCAATATTCTTTCTGCACTTGTGCAGATTAGTGACGGATGTTTCCTCATTATCTCGGCAATTTGGACTTCAGAGCAGCCGTGTCTGTTCAGCATATCAATAAACTGCTCGACTTTGTCGAGAGTTTGAAGCCTCTGCAAGTAGGGGACCCATTTACACATCCGAGTGATGTCCGCCGCAGACATGTTAAGTTTGGTGGAGGCAAAGTGTGAAAAGAGGTTCTGCGAATATGCATCGCTACTGACAAGGGTTGAGTACACATTGCGCAAATGAAACGGTATAACAAGCAATTTGCGGCAAAACATGGTGTTCATGAAGCTGCCGCAACAAGAGGGCTGTAATCTGAAATAAACAGAGTTTTGCCCTATTATGAATCTACCAACATTTGTTCATATTTATTTGTTTATTTAAATTGTAGAGAATTTGTCAATATATGTTTTGACACAAGACAAGTTGCAGAAAATAAAATATTTTTTACATTTATTTAAGTACATTGATGTTTACAATTACCACTCTATGCAAGTGGCTCAAAGCTTCAACTACATTGTATATAAATCTATATTTGAAGAGTTAATGGTGCACAATTTCACATTATATAAACCATTATGAACAACCAATGGTGCACATTTTGATATAATAGCAAACATTGATCAATTTTATGAGCTATCAATTGCACATTCACCCACACTTCCTATCACATGTTCATGTATTAATTCCATCAACTTCTGGTACCTGCACACACGTTTAATGATGTAAGGCTCCCTAATAAACCAAAAACCATATTATAATTCATATAAATGATTGAATTTATGCAAGCCACCTATTTTATCAATTAAACCAAATATAAAATTGATTTCCTAAAGGCCACGGGAAAAGTCAGGCGTAAATGGCCACTACAAAATGAAATGACAGATTGTTTCCCACAAAAAAATCAAATTTGAAATTCAACCACCACAATTCAATGCATTCAAATTTGAAATTCAACCACCATAATTCAATGCATTCAATTTACACATTCGAATGATTTTATAAGAGGGAATTTCTAGCGTCATTTTCATTACGAATTATCCTTTGCTTTCACTGAATATCCTCTGCAAAATTAAGAGCTTTTTAAAGCAATTTCTTCACATTCCTCTTTAAAGGGAGCTTATTCAGGTCGGTACACCCAGAATAGGTAAATGCATGTTATTATTTATCAGTTTGTTGTTTTACATTTAATTTATTTGTTTCATTATTCAAGATATTGTTTTATATTTATGTACTCAATGTTTACATTGTTTTCAGGCATACTATTTTACATTTATGTTGTCTAATTCATTGTTCAATATTCTATTTTATATTTGCATACTCAATGTTTACATTATTTTCGGGCATACTATTTTACATTTATGTTACCTATTTCATTATTCAATATACTCTTTTATATTTACGTACTTAGCGTTTACATTATTTTTAGGCATACAAATTATTTTATTTTTAGTCAGTTGTTCAACTTAGCATTTTCCATTATTTAATCATATCATAGTTACATTTTTTTCACTTGCATTCATCATAAATCAAAGATAATAACAACATTACCCATTTTGTAATCATATCACAGCTATATTTTGATTCCCTCTTTACTAATCATGAAGTGTAATGGGTTTACAGTTTTTGTCACAATTTATTGAGCAGTTTATGGATTACAATTTGCAGATAATATATATATATATATATATATATATATATATATATATATATATATATATATATATATATCTGATCATGCCATGTAGGATTTCATCATATCAATTATATATATATATACAATCTGATAAGAATATAACATTCTCTGCAAATACAGTGATATATTATTATTAGATTGTATACATACATACATATATATATACACATATATATACATATATATACACACATATATATATATACATATATACGTATACATATATATACATATATATACAATCTCATAAGAATATATCATTCTCTATAAATACAATGATATATTCTTATCAGAATGTATACATGCATTCATATATATATACAATCTGATAAGAATACATCATTGTCTCCAAAGACAATGATATATTATGTATATTCTTATCAGATTACATGCATATATATATATATATATATATATATATATATATATATATATATATAAAATCATGTCATGTTGTGTTTTTTTCATTGCGGTCTCCTCTCTCCCGTCGTCGACACGAGCTCGTGCGACCATGGTGAGTTCATTCAGCTCCCATATGCTGCAGGTAATGTCTCCACCTCTCCTCACCTGCAAGATTGTTTGTTGAATAGTGGGTTTTTCTTGCCCTCAACGGTGTTTGAGTGCATTTTGGTGTGTTTAAAAATCATTTCTTTGTATGGAATTAAGGGTTTGACTGTAATCATTTCTATTTACATGTGACTGGTACAAATTTGATCCCTCCTGAATTATTTTGTCTATGCAATTAAGGGTTTGCCTGCTATGATTTTTTTTGACATTATTCTATGAACTAGTCACATGTAATGTGATTAAAATAGAACATTGACAGAATTTTGACCAAGTATAATTCTAAAAATTAATGGGTATATTGTCAAACACCAAATATAATCATCAAATTTTATGGGTTTCGCCATACGGGTTAATGGGTAGACGTTTTCTATTTTTCAGTAATTATAAAATGCACATGAAATTAAATGGGTATACAGATTTTGTCAGATTCTCTTTGAATCCCTACATTATAATCATAAATTTAATGGCAATGATATGTTCTAATTAGATTGTATATATATTTTAGTAGAGAATGATATGTTCTTATCAGATTGTATATATATCTATGCAGACAATGATATATTCTTTGTTGCACTACCAAGTTATGCAAGTTTTATTGTTTGTGCAGGTTAAGTGAAATATAATGGCACCTATTAGAAGACTCTCTAAAAGGGTTGTAGGAAGAGGACCACGTGCCATTAGAGTCACTCATGAGGTGCACTTCGTTGATGAAGAGTCTGATGAGGAAGTGCATGCAATTCTCGCACAACAAGACGTTCCTAACTTTGCGGATGAAGCTACCAACACAACAGAAGCCAAACCTCTTGTTCAACCAGATGTTCAACCTAATGTGAAACTGCCCTCACCTGTACCCATTAGGCAGTGGACATATGTTGATATGTAAGGAGCAGTTAAAAGTGTTGAAGAACACAACATGTCAATCAGGGCAACAACAATCAAGTGGGATATGCCACCTAGCAGTTTGAGGGCGTGGTTGTTAGGAGTTACCACCACCAAGAAGAGGGGTCCACATACCATATTCTCACAAGGAGGAGGTTGAAGTTGTCCAATGGTGCAAGGACATGGAAGAATTGGGCCATGGACTATAGGTCAATCAACTACAAGCCACAATTGCCCAAATCGTTGCGAGTCGGCCCAATCCATACACAAATGGTGTCCCCAGGAGGTCATGGTGGGCAAGATTTTGAAGAAGGCACCTAGATTTGACAATCAAAACAATTGAAGGAGTGGACAGTGATAGAGCATTATGGTTTGTCCATCTATCGTGCAAGCTTTCTATGACAACCTTGAGAATATGATTAACCTTAACCACTATGGAGAAAGTCAAATTTGGAACTGCGATGAGACTGGTATTCAGGCTGGTAGGAGTTGTGGCATGAGATTTATTGCCAAATTGAGTGTAAAAAGTGTACCACATTTGGTTTCAAAGAGCAGAGAGTGGATCATAGTGTTGGCATGTGTAAGTGTAGTTGGGTTAAGTATTCCTAGGTTCTACCTATTTAAATCAAAAAGGCACATGCAGAATTATATCGTAAATTGTGAGATAGGTGCATTGATGGAAATCCAAGAACATGATTAGATGACAAAGGAACTATTTGTCAAATGGTTAGACCATTTTGCAAGCAATATCCCCAGTGGGGTTTCACCAACAAACAGGGCCCTTCTGATTTTTGATGGCCATGGCAGCCACGTGGCTTTCAAAACCATTGAAGAAGCAAGAAAATTAGGAATAGACTTGTTAACATTGCCTTCTCATACTAGTCACAAGATGCAGCCATTGGATGTCAACATTTTTGCTCCATTCAAGGCATATTTCAAAGAGCAAAGAACCATCTGGCAAGCTAACAACCCACATATTGATATTGGGCATGAAGACTTGGCAACTCTAACAAGTCAAGCTTTCAAAAAATATTTGACACCATCCAACATTATTAGTGGGTTATGTAGAACAAGAATTTGGCCACTTGATCGGTAAGCCCTTGATAGGGACATTGGGCCAAGTGAGGGATACATTGTTGAAGACGATGTACCAAGTCCTGGAATAGAAGATGATGCTTGCATGATGGAAGATGAAGAGGATGTTATGGCATCAGAGACATGCCTTTGTCTACTTGGTTACAATGAGGAACAGATAGATGGTTTTTTGCATGAATGCAATGAGGGTGTTGAAACTACAACACACATTCAACCAGTTGTTGCATATTTCCAAGCAGAAGTTCAACCCATTATTGCACCCTGCAATGAAGATACAAAGACTACATCAGTTGACCTGAGTTTGTCAACTCAAGTCAACCAACCGAATTGGATGCATGAAGCAGCCACAAACCTTGGAGTGCAATTAAATCTGATTGAGGAAGAAGTCATCCTTTCTATTCCATCACCACCACACATTGATCCGGCTGAAGTGATACATTACTTCACTACTACAAGGAATTGGGAAGAGCATAATGATGGTCGAAGTGAAGATGACAATGCATATAGTGACAAAGAAGTTGAGTGTGTGCCATGCACCTCACATTATGGACAACAATCAACTAGATGAAATAGAAAATTCTTGAAACTTCCAGTGCAGAGGGTGCAAGGAACATCACGGGGAGGTCATTCGAGAGTGCTTCGCCTTAGTAGGCAGGCCCAAGTACTAACATCAGATGCCTTCATCAAAATGTACAACGAACAAGAGGCGGAGAAGAAAAGGCAAGCAGAGTTGCAACAACATAAGGAGTAGATGTTGAAGAGAAAGGCAAAACGTGAAGCGGAAGTAATTGAAAAGGAAGCAATGAGGGTTGAGAAGCAAGCAAGGAAAGCGATAGAAGATAAGGAGAAGATGATTAGAATACGAGAGAAATAAATCAGATAGGAACAGGCCAAGGTTGAATGTCTACAAAAGGCAGCTAAAAAGAAAGATAAACAAGCAAAGAGGATAAAACGCAAGTACAACGGGGAATCCTATACCCCCAACACCCTATCCTGGTTGATATGTTGAACATATTGGCACCAACCTTTACATATATCAACAATATGCATGTTGGGAGTGGCTCACAACAAATGAGACTGACTGCAGATGCAAGCCAGACATTGCTTGCTCAAATAGCAACATGCCTTCAAACCTCTATTAACCAAGTATCACCTCCTACTAGTGGAACAGAATTAGCTATTGGCGGATATCTCACACCACCTTCTTTTCCTAGCAATATGGAGAACTAAATATGTTGGTATTGAGTTGTTTTTTGATCGATGTAGCAGTATATTATGTTGATCTGCTTTGCATATCAAATCTGTTTATCTACTTCAAGTTATAACTGTGATATGATTATAAGATGTGATAATGCTACTGTTATTATGTTTGGAACCTCACATATGTTTAAGGTGAGAAGAAGTTTAATACAAGGTTCTAGTAATATTTTGATATGTTTCAAGTATGTTTTAGCCATTTTTTTTGTCGCACCACCCAATGAATTATTGCAGTTTGATAAAAAATATAACTATGATATGATTATAAAATGTTGTAATGTTGTTGTTGATATTTATTCCAACCTCATAGTTAAGTCTCTTATATGTTTGATGAGGGTTTCAGCCTTGTATTTTCTATGGTATCACTAAGTACACTATGTTTCAGTGTTTGTCAATAAAATAAATCATAACACTTTGATTGCAAACACAATTTGCTAACAATGATATATTATTATCATATTGTATGTATATATTTGCAGACAATGATAGATTCTTATCACATTATATGTATATATGAATATATATACATACAATCTGATAAGAATATATCATTGTCTGCAAATTGTAATCTGACAAGACATTTGTAGGAGATGATGAGTTTAGGGCTTAAAGGTGTCTGGCAAACCACGGTTAGGTAAACCCATACACGTGGTTTGATGAAGGAATATGGTGCATGTGGTTAACAAGGTAATGTGGTTAGGTTGATTTTAAAGCGACCACCTCCTAGTAGACAATGATATATTCTTTATAGACAATGAAATGTTCTTATCGGATTGTACATATGTATTTGCATACAATGATATATTCTTATCACTTTGTATGCATACATATATACATACAATCCGATAAGAATATATCATTGTCTGCAAATAGTAATAATTGTATTTGCAGACAGTGATATGTTCTTATCAGATTGTATGTATATATTTGTAGACAATGATATATTCTTATCAGATTGTATGTATATATATACAATCTGATAATAATATATCATTGTCTGTAAATTGAAATCATTGTATTTGCAGACAATGATATATTCTTATCAAATTGTATGTATATATATAAATATATATATACATACAATCTAATATATTCTGATCAGATTGTATGTATATATAAATATATATATATATACATACAATCTCCCCTACTTTTTTCATCTCCCCTACATATGTTTATATTCATATGCAATGCATTTTCGATGGAGAATATAACGAATGGAAGGTATGATGGATATATCCCTTGGTTATGCAACATCCATTCCATTCGTTCTACTCTCCATCTAAAATAACAACTTCACTTTTTTGTTTGCATATGCATATATACATATACATATATTAGATTGTATGTATATAACCAATCTAATCTAATCTAACTTTCAGCCATATATATTAAATCACATAGTTTTATGTATTACTAGGTCATTGCCAAAGTAAAGTCAAAGACTTTACCTGTCATTAATGCTTAATACCTTATGTTGATTGCAGACAAGTCCTCGCATGTCTGCCATTAAGAGACCAATGTAGTTAAATATATTCCTCGAATCAAATAAGCATTTGTAAGAACAAAATATTTATGAAAATAATATAATAGAAAATATAAACATATCATAATGCATTCAGAGCAAAATGTCCCTATAGAGTTTATTGTGTTAACGTTTAAACACAGCTTCGATGGTATGTTGATAATCCACATACTTGGTTCACCTCTCGACACTCTCGCTTGCCTGCAAAACAATTGTAATAAACGGGGTAGTACTCGGTACTCATAACATTCCCACATCAAATCATCCTTACAATATTGCATGCACAACAATAAGAGTTTTGATTGGAGCATTAAAATCCATAATGTTCTAATCCTTAGTATGAAGCTGAAAATAATAGTGTATATAAATTTGTATATACATATGCATGTATATGTATATGTATATGTATATGTATATGTATATGTATGTACATATACATGTACATATACATATACATGTACATGCATATGTATATGTATATACATATATGCAATTAGACTATTGAAACACATATAGCAAATGGAAGAATATAGATTATATCACATCATACAATGATGTGATATGATTATATAATGGATAATGCTCATTTGAACAACTAACTAAAAATTGAATAATTTGTATGCCTCAAAATAATGTAAACACTGAGTACATAAATATAAAAGAGTATATTGAATAATGAAACAAACAACATTAATGTAAATCTAGTATACTGATAAATAAAAACATGAATTTAGTTATTTTGGGTATACCAACAAGAATAAGCTACCTTTTAAGAGGAATTTGCATAGGTTGCCTTAGTAAGCTCTGAATTTTGTAGAGGATATTGAGGGAATGACCCTAGAAATTCCCTCTTATAAAAACATTGGAGTGTGGAAATTATATCTTTGTGGGAAACAATGTCATTTCATTTTGCAGTGGCCATTTATGCCTCAGTGTTGTCGTGGCTTTTAGGAAATCAAATTTATATTTGGTCTAATTGACAAAATAGGTGGCTTACATAAATTTAGTCTATTATATGAATTATAATATGTTTTTTTGTTTTCATTATATGATCCGAGCTGAATTTTGCAGAGGATATGCAATGAAAGCATAGGAGAATTCATAATGAAAATGACACTGGAAATTCCCTCTTATAAAATCATTTGAATGTGTATATTGAATGCATTGAATTGTGGTGATTGAATTTCAAATTTGAATTTTCCTACCAAATAATTGGTATATTCATACTACAGTGGACACTCCTGTCTAATTTCAATGGTGCGTAAAATTAAAAAAAAAACCTATTTACAATTATCAACTAACCTATTTCAAGTTACGTTTGTATGTGGGCCCGATCAAAATATTGCGTGGGTCCGCTAGGAGGTAGTCACTTTAATCTCAACCTCACCACATTATATTGTTAACCACATGCCCCACATGCCTTCATCAAACCACGCGTATGAGTTTACCTAACCGCAGCTTGCTGGGCATCTTTAAGCCCTAAACTCATCATCTCCTGCGGATTTCTTATCAGATTACAATTTGCAAACAATGATATATTCTTATCAGATTGTATGTATATATATATATGAAAATGATATATTCTTATCAGATTGTATGTATATATGAATATATATACATATTGTAGACACTCAAATTTGTCCTCGTAATCATCATATTATTCGTCTATTGATTAAAATGATCAATTCATTCAAATACTTTCTTCTATTCATGCATTTCATCAAATCATTAAATCATCTCATTATCGTTCACGTCCATTCGCATTATCGTTTGCATCTATCGCATTATCATTTTGCACTATCATTCATTATCATAATTATTCACCGACATTTCATAATAAAACTATATTATCATTTAAATCACATCGCTTGCATATATCGTCCACCTCATATATTGCATTTCGTTAAATCATCACATCATTAAAATATTATCACCACATGATCATTCATAATGCATAATAAACCACATGATCATTCATAATGCATAATAAATCATAATCATTCATAATCCATTTGCATAATAAGTCATAAACATCATTTCCATATTAAATCAATTATCATCCATAATTGTTTCCTATTCATCTCCATTAATAAATCAATTATCATAGTCATTGATTATTATTTCATAATAAACTAATTATCATAACTTGCATATTAATCATATCATTTGCATAAATCATTCATGAAATATTGCATTTTAGTAAAGCATATTTAATCATTTAGGTACATTTTAATCTAATAACCCTTTATCACTTTCATTCTCATCCATGAAATTTAACCCAACAATGTGGGATAATGGCATTTCCTTCTCCCACATCTTTTATCCCACATTTCATCTTCAACCCCTCTCCATCGTCAGGGAACTCCTATTTAAATGGGATTTTCCTCTCATTTTAGCTCTCACAAATTTTGCTCGCAAATTTACATACTCATATCATCTTTGCATCTTGATTGCATTTCTCATTCACCATAGCCTCTTTATTGCATTTTGTGCTCATAAAATCTGAGAGCAAACACATGAATGAAGATCTTGGTGATAGGGAGACAATGGAGATTGATTTCTTTTAAAAGCATTGTTTTGTTTCTATAGTTTAGATTTGCATTTCTGATTTTGCTTTTAATTAGAATGGCTCTATTGATGTGGGCTGAAATGGTGGTTCTTACTCCATAGAATCATGCATTTTTTTGGCTCTACACATACAATGTGATAAGAATATATCATTGTCTACAAATATATACATACAATGTGATAATAACATATCATTGTTAGCAAATTGTGTTTGCAATCAAAGTGTTCTGATTTATTTTATTGAAAAACACTGAAACATAGTGTACTTAGTGATACCATAGAGAATACAAGGCTGAAACCCTCATCAAACATATAAGAGACTTAACTATGAGGTTTGAATATATAACAACAACAACATTAGGAAATTTTATAATCATATCATAGTTATATTTTTTATCAAACTGCAATAATTCATTGGGTGGTGCGACAGAAAAACATGGTTGAAACATACTTGAAACATATCAAAATATTACTGGAATCATATGAGGATCATGTTAAGGTCCATGTGATGAAACCGTACACGACTTCATATGATGAAAAACTACAAGGCATGACTATATATATATACACATAATCTGATAAGAATATTTCATTGTATTTGCATACAATGATATATTCACATTAGATTGTGTGTATATATATAATCTGATAATAATATATCATTGTATTTGCATACAACGATACATTATTATCAGATTATATATATATAGGAAGCCTCATGTTGTGTAGGGTATCATCATATAAAGTCGTGTAGGGTTTCATCACATGAACCTATATATGTATACAATCTGATAAGAACATATCATTGTTTGAGAAGAATATATCATTGCTTGCAAATATATATATACATTATGATAATAACATATCATTGTCTGAAAATAATATATCATTATCTGCAAAAACATATATACAATTTGATAAGAACATATCATTGTCTGAAAAAAATATATATACATTATGATTAGAACATATCATTGTATGCGAAGGTACTTGTGATGAAACCCTGCATGACTTTATATGATGAAACCCTACATGACACGACTGTATATATAAATATATTGCTTGTCTACAAATTGTAATCTTAAAACCATTTTATAATTTGGGACAAAAACTGTATACCCATCAATTTTCATCACGATAATGCAGGGATTCGAAGAGAATCCAACAAAATCTGTAAACCCATTTAATTTCATGTGAATATTATAATTACTGAAAATAGAAAATGTCCACCCATTAACCCATATGCTAAAACCCCTCAATAATTTGGGGTAAAAACTGGAAACCCATAAAATTTCATGATTATACTGGCGTTTGACAATATACCCACTAAATTTCATGATTATACTTGGTCAAAATTCAGTGAATGTTCTATTTAAATCACATTACATGTGATTAGTTCATGTAGAATAATGTCAAAAAAATCATAGCAGGCAAACCCTCAATGGCATAGACAAAATAATTCACGAGGGATCAAATTTGTACTAGTCACATGTAAAAAGAAATGGTTACAGTCAAACCCAAGCAAACCCTCAATGGCATAGACAAAATAAATCATGAGGGATCGAATTTGTACCAGTCACATGTAAATATAAATGATTACAGTCAAACCCTTAATGCCATACAAAGAAATGATTGTTAAACACACCAAAATGCACTCAAACACCATCGACGCCAAGGAAAATCCACTGTTCTACAAACAAACTTGTAGGTGAAGAGAGGTGGAGACGTTACCTGCAACATATCAGAGTTGGACGAAGTTTCCATGGCTGCACGAGCTCGCATTAACAGTGGGAGAGCGGAGATCACGATAAAAACAATGGGAAAAAACCGCAGGAGATGAAGAGTTTAGGGCTTAAAGCTGCCCAGCAACCCGCGGTTAGGTTAACTATTACACGTGGTTTGATGAAGGCAAATGGGGCACATGATTAACAAGCTAATGTGGTGAGGTAAACTCATACGCGTCGCTTGATGAAGCATATGAGCATGTGGTTAACAATGTAATGTGGTGAGGATGAGATTAAAGTGACCACCTCCTAGCGGACCCACGCGATTTTTTGACCTGGCCCACATACAAATGTAATTTGAAATAGGTTAATTGATAATTGTAAATAGGGTTTTTTTATAATAAAAAAATGAATTTAGAATGAATGGGTATGGGCGAAGTAATGAAAATGTAGCGGGCAGAGGTTTAAAAACACCTTTTTTTAGCACTTTTTGCTTGATGGGTTCTACAAGACACATTTTAAATACCCATAAGCCATTTTTTTCTTTTTAAGGTCCTAACTCGCTTACGAAGAAGCCCATTTTTATTTTTTTTTTAAATCAGACCTATTTTGCACTCTACGCGAATGCGCGAAGTTAGCCCTAACGGCTACTGGTACGTCTCCCCTAATATGCTTTTAACTGCATTTCCAAGCTAAAAAATTCAACCCTATTTCGCGCTGCCAAACGTATTATTGTCTGCTGGTAAATATCTTCAAAATTGGATATGACATCTTCAATGTAAAATTCGAACAATCCTGTTGGCAAATACGATTTGATTTGAACCAATTTTTTAACAACTTACTTCTAACACCACATAGTTCTATTGCAATTTGGATAAAGGGTTGGAATTATGATATTTTATTTTGATTTTTTTAATGCATGCATATGTGTGTGAAATGTTCTGATAAATGTGAACATTTGGTTATTTTATCTATTAAATTATTATATTTAATATTTTTTTATTAATTTAGATTAATTTTTATCTTATGCATTGAGTGAGGAATATTGTTATTTAGTGATATCATAAGTGCAATGTGATGTGAGTTGTGTGGTTCTTTTAGGAAAAAAAATCTAATGTCAACTTAATCCCTCAACTAATTGAGTGTATGTCATGTCTTAACAATAGATTCATTTAAATTAAGTACCTAGTGCACATTTATAGTGTTTAGTATGGTTCATTTGTTGATTAATGGAGCCTATAGTTTTGTCTAAATGTATATGCTTGGCGACATGAGTACATATTTTACTTTGAATGCACTTTTTCTTATGAATGTGTGTATCATGGTGACAACAATGACCTAGTTATAATATCTTTGGTTGATTATAGATATATTTAATATTAAATAAAATAAAGTAGAATGTGGATTTATAATTATCTTGAGATACATATAAATAGAATAATGAATAAAATAAATAAATAAAAGTTATTTTCTTGATAAATAGTCTTTCAACAACAAAGTGAAAAGTCTTGATTAATAATAAAGAAAAGTTGATCAAAACTAAGTGAGTTTTAGGTTAAAGTGAAAGGGAGTGACGAAATTGAAAGCTTAGTCAACTTGTAGCATCATGCCTAAAATAAATCTACCCATATATTCTTAAAAGTAGAGCATCTAACCTAGAATGTTTAAATATTGTAATATAATGCTATAGGAGTCTAGAAAAGAGACTTGTTTCAAAAGGTTAAGGTAGAGTTTCAAGGGCAAAGAGAAAAAAGGCATGTGAGAGTGTAGGTCTTCCTTTTTCCCAAATTCATTGAGTAAGGTGGATGTTGCAACAACTTACTAGGCATCAATATTGATTTTGGACACCATAATATTAGGTTATTTTTGTTTCTAACATTATTTACTCATTTGGGTTTAATAGGTTAGTTTGTTAGGGCTACATCCAAGTTGAATACTTTACTTTTTTTATTAATCTATGTTGCTATTGTTTTCATATTTAATTTGTTTATTTTTTACTCATTATAATTGCCACCAACATAAGGGTTTTTATTGTTGATTAGGTTGATAATTCAATAGTCGCATACTTTATTCTCATTTAAGATTGAGAAAATAAAAATAAATTAGTTAAATCTCACCTAGGAGTGAAAATAATAAGTTATAAAAACTATTTTAACAAGTTTGAAGTTCTTTTTCTAGTTTCCAAAGTATGGAAAGTGATTGCATAGACTCTTCATTTTGGCTCACTATACTCCAACATATTGTGTCACATTATTTATCTATTTGTATTGAAAAATAAGTCTTTTCAAAAATTATAATTGCCATTTCCTTGAAGTTGATTACCTTGATTGACAAAAAATATATTTAATAAGTATTGTGATCCAGTAATAGATTATTGCTTAATTGTGTCTGGATTTGATTGTGTGGGTTTTTTTATGTAAAAACTATACATAATTAAATCCATAAATAATTCAACAATAATATTTGTGGATTGTGGAATTTTTTTATCATTAACCAATAATATATGTTAAGCTTTAGTCTTTTACGACTCCCTTTTATTATGTGTAAGTAGCATTACTATAGAGAGCCAAGTTCATAGCTATTCACTTAGATACATAAGGAGCCATACCCAAATCAAAGCATTATGGTTCAACATTCCATTATCAAGAGTTTGGTGAGGTTTTCATCTTTAAGACAAGACTATAAATCCTTGTCAAAGCAAGCTTGATCATAATTTGTCACTATTTGGTATAAATTTCATTTAGATAAATATCTAGGGATGTAAGCATAACTTTATTAATAGAGTTGCTCACCATCAAATAAGTAATTCAAATAGAATTTGCATTATACTAAGTTCTTATGGTTCATTTGTTGGCTTCTATGGTTTACAATTTGTAACTCATCATTTTATCACCCTTTAATAGAATATTGCAAACTTGACATTATACTCAAATTATCTAATTAGATTTAATAGAAAAGTGTATGCTCATTTGTTCAAGTTTCTTTAGTTTCCACGACTCAATTGCTTAGAAGAAAGGGTTGTATTTGTTATATGGGTTCCCAAATATTTTTTTATTGTTTTATTAAGTATGATTGCTTATTTATATCTAAGATAAAGGTTTTGAAGAGTATGTGGTTAATGTAAAGGAAATGACACGACTATCAAACAACATAGCAAAGGTAGTATTCCTTAATTTTATTGATCAAATGTATTTCATGGTACCTAAATATTATCACAAATGCCTATTTGAGAAAATCTACATGTATCTTTCAAAAAAATTATAAGTGGTAGAAAGATGTGGGAAGGTGGTTTTCTTATGGTTTATAAAGAGGATATGTGATGAGGCTAGATTTTACTATACTTAATTATCTTCTAGCAAAATTATAAGGAATTATATTGTGATTCAACAATAAAGTACCAGGGAAATTGTAATGGCAGTACTAATATCTCTTCTTTATGGTTAACTACTTATTAGTATGGGCTTTATGTCAAACTATTATTGCATGGGTAGAATCATATTTGTGTAAAGATTTGATAATATGTTAGGATTGATCATATATAAAAAAAAATAGTAATAGTGAAGGGTAGTTCTTATAGTGTCCTCTATAATATTATTGAGCTCCTACCACCTTAAATCCCACCACTTCTTCCACCACCCAAAGTTTAGTTAGTTACACTGCAAGGCTCATAAGATGTTAAGCACCCAAAGCAACTGATCCCCCCTAGAAGTAAGATCACAAGCTTTCTAAATTCTTTGTTTATGGCCAAAGGAACTAGGAAGACAAAGCTTTATTCATCTTCTTTTGTAAGTAAATATAATTTCTATTGTTGTTCTCAAAGAAAACATTCATCTTCTATTTTTCTTCATTTTCTTTGGTCCATAAGTCATTTATGTGTAAAATATCAAAAGGGAAACACTTTGAATATTCATCACTCCTATGAAATTGTTAGCATGCCAAGATAAAAATTGCAATTCAATTATATGAACTTGTCTTACACTAAAATATTATCTAACATCAAGGAAATGATAAAATCAACAACTTTGTGTGTAATGAGCATTTTATTATGAATACACAACTAAACAAGTAGTCATGGAAAAAACCAATGCATGTGGAATGAATATGAAACTAATGATGGCAAGAGGTACCACTCTTGGTAATGGAAACACATGGAGGATGGATTTTCCCCTATTTGTAATATTTTCAAACCATAAAAAATATGTACAACAATCATTTTACACCCTTATGGAGTTATTTAAAACAATATTCATTGTTGAGTCAAATATTGTGGTTTAAGGTGGATTAGAGTAATTATTTTCTTATCGCTAAGCTTATGTAATTCTTGTGCATTTGTGGTTCTCCACATGTTCATTGAACCAAATTCAACTTTAGGGAATAATATTACATTCTTGTATGTCATGAAACTAGTAGTTTGACTCTAGTATCTAGCTTGGATGAAGGCACTAAACATCCTACAACCCCTTTTTCCATTGGGCCTCTCCAAAAAACTCATTAAAACAAAATTTATCTAAACTTTGGTCTTTTTCTAATTTTTTTGTCAACTAAAATAACAACCCCGATTTAATACCATCTCATGTAAGCTAGTAATAAATAAATCTGCAAAGGATTATGTTGAGTTTCTTGCCTAAATTTTCATGTATGAATCAAGTCCTTCAATTGTGGATCATTTTAGGGTTTAAACTTGATTAACAAATAGTTGCATGCATGGCAATTTTGTATACATTAGGATGTTCAAAGACTTGTTGTTGCAAACTTGCATAGTGAAGTTGAGTGACACTCTTGGGATTCCATGTGCTTAGGGTGGGTTTATTCCTAGGAATAGTTATTTCTATTTCATTTATCTTTAATTTCCTTTGATGGGCCTTAGAAATGTCTTCTTTTCCTTGCTTTAGTCTCATAATTTTCATCGTTTTGATAATTTTCAAAGACATTTCCAAACCTTTTCATATATGTTAAATATTTAAAGCATTGAAGATGATATATTATATTGATAAATGGTTGTGTGAATCTTTGAATGACTATGGAATTTAATGATTAATTCTAGTTATTAATGATGAAATATGCCTTTGGAATAAACTAACCCCTGCAACAAAGGATTTGTCAACCCACAACAAAAGGACTTTCAACACACAATAAAAGGATGTTGATTCGTCACAATCAAAGGAGGTGATCAATTACAATACGTGCATTTTTCTAAAGCTGATGTAGATGATGGTCAAAGAGTGAACATGATTTATTCATGGACTACTCCATCTTTTTACTTTATGTTATTGTTGAATCGTAAAGGAAAAAAGATACTTGTACTAATAGTGGTTGACCATTTAAAATAAGTTTTTCCTTATTAGGCACGTCTTCAGCTATAAGCATCTTCTTAATTGATGTAGATTCCTTATAAGATTCTTACACTCTTACCTCTACTAGCTTTTATTTATGGTTGAAATAAGACCTAGTCATTTTCCTATGTTTTTGGGAGAGTTGACAGTTGTTTATAGTTTGTTTTCAGTTCAAAAATAATGGGACTCTCAAGGATCCCAAGGATCCTATATATGTCTAATCTTGTGAGAGATCAAGCTAGCTAGATATTATGTATGGAGAAAATTTGAATACAAGTGTTGTCAATCAAACACTCTATTCTTAAGTTTTGTATGTCTGAAGTTTAATAAAGAGGAATACGGTAATTTCCATGGATCTTTGAGTTAAGATTTAAAGGAAGACATCGCGGATTATAGTAACTCAAGCAAAGGACACTTGAGGTACTAAAGTATCCATAGTAGTCTAGATTATTTAGTTGTAGTGGAATAAATTTTTGAATTATCTTTTCTAATTTACAATTTTTATTGAATTAAGTTGTAGCATGGTGATTCATTAAGTTACTATCTATATAGGAATAGTTACTTATAGCAATTATTACAACTACCTGTAATAATTGTTATTTATATGAGTTTTTTTATATATATAGTCATTTCAATTAAGTTTCTTTAAATAGATTTATTTTGTTACTTTTCTATACATGATCAATTAGGAGGCTTTAGGATTCTCAGTTGCACATACAGTTTTAGCATCATCTCAAGATTATGATTCCCTAGTTGATAGTTTAAATGAATCACCTCTAAGATAATGTATTATTTAATAAGGGATTCACTGGTCTATTAAGTTATACGTATGTTATGTGTATCAATTGATTGAACATGGGCAAATCTCTACATTTTTGTGTCATCGAGGATGGTGGTAAAGTTCAAAATTCTTGAGCACATTTTAGTTCATTATATTGACAAGTTAGCAATTTTTCATTTACAATAGTTAGGATCAATAGAATTTACAATCAACATCAAATTACTCACTACCATTGTGTTGGAGAAGCTATTTAAAGCTCAAGTTACTATTGTGTGTGATGGAAAAAAGATGTTGTGGGAAGATTTTTTCCCTCGAACCAAATTCAAGAGGAATTTGAAGATACTAGCACACCGAGAAACTATTGTCATTAGTGAAAAAATTTGAGGGAATCAATGACATAGAAATACCCCTTACACCAATAGTTTTTAAGACCTTAGGAGAGTCCCCATAAGACATCTTGACATCATGGAAAAAGAGGTAATGGACAACCCAGTAGTACTTGTTACATTTGAATTCCCAATTACAAACAAAGAGTAGATGACTAACCTAAAGAATATAACTCCTTCGTCCTTTCCCAATTTCTATGAGTTGATCATAGAGGATCTAGATATGTTCCTATTTGAATATGATGTTATGTGTAGAAGCTGCAACTATAACACAAATGCTCATAGGTTGAAACTCTTCTCAACCATGTTGAAAGATGTTGGTTTGCAGTGGTTCATGGGGCTAGGAAGAAATGTAGTACCAAATTGGGAAACAATAAAGGAGAAATTCTTGCAAAAATATTAAGATTATTGTCGTGGAGTAGACATGAAAATAGATGATATCTTTAGAATGCCACAAAAGGAAGAAGAGCCACTTAAAAAACATATGGAAAGGTTCAAATTCTGCTTGAATAAGTCACACCAAAATAGGCTCTCCCCAAAGTCGTAAACTAGTATTTCTAAGAGGATTAAATGAATATTGCATGGATGCATTAAATCTTATTGAAAAATGGCTATTTCTCAATCAAAAATTAATCAAGATCATCATTGAAAAAGACCAAGGGTGTTAGAGCCTTATCTTCCACCAAAACATTCATGGGTGTTTCTAGGGTGGAACTTACCAACCTTTTGTCCAACATGAAGGAGGATATAATTAGCCATCTAGAAACCCAACTAGACACTCTACACATTAAAAATAAACAAGAAGAAGTGTAGGTTTCTCTCACTGAATATTGTCCACACTGTCGCCAAAAAAGGATCAATTGTAAGTGAAAAAATATTGCAAGTATTTTTGAGAAGCAAGGGAAACCTAAATTTCATTCCTTACAGATGACGAAGGCCAAGTGATTTATATTGTTCAACACAAACCATGGCAACATAGACAAGGTATTCCTCAAGATCAATGGTAAACCGCCAAAAATAAAAAAAACAATTAATAGAAAGATAATTTTATTACTGTTGGTTAGAGTAAACAATGCCAAAAATAATCATAAATATTAGTTGGAGATGGACCAAATGCTACAATAAAATTCCAACATCAAATAATGTCAAATTATTGCTTCCTAAAGATTCAATGTGTTAATGTATCACCTTCAATGGTATGGCTACATACCATAATTGTAGAGCAGCTAAAAGCTATTAAATAGTAGCTTTATATGCTATGAACTCCTTTTAGCATTGTATTACATCATTTATCAAACATTCATAACATATTAAAAGTTACCTACAACATGAATAACACCTTTATTGATTGGTATAGCATCGTTTAACCCATTGAATAAGTGCGATCGAATAATGATTATGTAGTGGCTTCTTTTTGGATAGTATTAAAGGTTGTGATCACTTTAATAGGGAAGGACAATACCTTTTGCTAAAATTCAAGCTATTATTAATAAAACCAAAATGGTACAGTAAGCCATAAGCAATGGTACAACACTCTTTAACAAGCTAATATGAAACTTTAGAAACCTACAACTAGGTAATATGGAGAATAAAGTGGTATGGAAGCCTCAAAGATAATAAAACAACAATAAATTACTTTTACTAAACCTAGGGAATGGTACATCTAGCAAAGAAGATGACAAATCATATGATAATAAACAACTCAAACATTAATATTCAATACTATCAAATGGTATGGCTGGGATAAAGGTACAACCAGACATGGTAAAGCTAAACATTAGTAATTAAAGATTTTATCACTAAATCTAATAAATAAATATTCTGAAATAATCTTAATTAGGATATGAAAACTTTTCACAAACCAAAATAAAAAACTACGCACACAAATTCTAGAAAATCACACCAAACTGTAATATATTTTAAAAATATAAAACAACTAAAATAACTAAAATTGGAAAATTTTCTACAATTGTTCAGCTCAATGGTAATTCCTCAATAAAATTACTCAAATGTATTATCGAATCTTTCTAATGACCAACCAAATCTAGGACTAGTTTGAATCAGATTTGCAATCCAATCTAATGCCCTTGCAGATTCCAACAGGTCATGGATGAACCTAGGTAAACATGAGGAGGATCCAAATGAATCCCAACAAAACTAGAAAGAACCCATCACATTTTTTACCAAAAAAAATCACCTTTGACTTTAAAGGTGAGCTTTTCTAAAGTTATTGAGTTTTTTAGAAATTTTTAGAAATTTTTAATGAGTACTCAATTATTCTAAGCTCTTGACTCCCAACATGCATGGAAAACATGGATTTAATGCTCCAAAAACATTTTTTTTGGCTTTATAAGTATTGTTTTTCTCCTTTCAAAAATTTATGAAAATGGTTTTGCCATGAAGGTTTGTGTGGTTTTAAAAGTATTCATTTAGGCTTGGTCGCAAGGGATCTGCCCCTAGACCCAACCCTATATCATAAAAGGGTATACATGAAGGGAATTACCCTCAAACCCTCGTGAAGTTGTGGGATAAAGAGCATGTAACATGTCAATTGTTCAAGCAAGTAAATTTCCTAAGTTTTCACTTTCAAGTAAATAAACTATGTTTCATAACCATTGCTATAAAAAAATTCCTTTTGAAAAGAGAACAAATGAGCACAAATGACATTATAAAATTCATTCATTGATTTTATTTCCAATATAATATTCCACATATTACAATATTTCCAAAGATTGTATAAAAAATACATACATAGCTCAATCAAGCTTCAAAAAAATAGATATATATGGTCGAGGAATCTCCTTTCAAATCTTGGTCACTAGCTAAGGAGGAGAAGCATCACTCAAATGCTTTCTTGCCAACCACAAACTCAAATACAGTCCTCGACACATCTATCCTCTAATAGATGGCCCTACCCTTTGATGAAGATATTGGTGGAGTAACCTCGTAATGATAACCACTTTGAGCTTAGTGTTGTGCACTACATAACTAGAACTTGTAGACACTACAATCCTGAACTAGCATGCATAAAAGGAACACGATGAATTGGTAGTGGAGCTAAAGGAAATCACACTACTTTGGCCAAAGTATTCCCACTCAGTATCTCGAGTGATAGTCATCCTATTCACATACACTACTCTATCCCGATTTGAATTTAGGCCATTATAAACTATGCATAGGTTATTTCCTTTAATAGGTAATCATTAACCTCATTAAATAACCTATTGCCCTTTTCCAAAACACAATGATATCTCTACCAATTAAGCATAATCATAAGTTACCTTCTTCAATGGACTTTCTAATCCTAAGTATAACATATGAGCTTTCAAGCATAAGTTACCCCCTTCAATGGATGTTCTAATCCCAAGTATAACATATGAGCTTTCTACATCTGGCTCAATGCACCAATTTGTGACACAAAAAATGTGCCACTTTTGAAAAAAAACTTGAAATTGCTCATTTTGTTCACACAAAACTAGTGTTTCATTTGGCGAGTGCCAAATTTGGCGCTCGCTAAATGAAAAAGGCCTTTAAAAAAAATCAAATGTTTTCAACGCATTTTTTCTCAAACCCGCATCTTATTTGGCACTCGCCAAATGAAACAGGCCTTTAAAAAAAATCAGATGTTTTCAACGCATTTTTTCTCAAACCCGCATCTTGTTCTACCATTTTCTGCTCTCTCAGGTTGCGCTCGCTAAAAGGAGATCAAATTTTTCTTGCAATTCTTTCCGAGGATTTCGCCAAGACACCAAAGAGATTGAAGAGATCAAAGAGGTATGTATTTCTATTTTTTTATTTTGATTTTGAATTAGAATGTAGATTTAAATAGGTTTTTTATTTAAATTTGTTTTAATTTTTAGGGAATCAATCTCCACCTCCAAACATTGACAATTGACAATCACCCCCTCATGAAGAGAATCTTGAACAAGAACAACCTAAAACCCCTCTATTAGTTCGTAGTCATCCTCAAGGAACCCAAGAAAATATCCTAAATCAAATTGAAAACAACAAAAGAGACATTGAACAATTGATTGGAAGATTAACTGAGCATGCTGAAACCCACCCTTATAGGAGAGGGATTTCCAAATTGTTGAAGTCGATTGTATCACATGTAGGAGAAATGAGTGAGAAAATAATTTTTTTGTTGAATAAGAGGGATGAATTAAGATAATTTTATGTTAGTGGTCTTTCATATGCAGATGTGGAAAAATAAAAAATTAGCAAAGTCGACTTGTGTGCCCTATTTACAGACCCAAGAACCAACACACCTTTATCACATGCATGCAAGAGGTTCCCCATCCATTGTTTCCACCATGAATTAATAAAAAATAAGTTTTGGGAGCAGTGGTGGATGGTTTTTGACCAACCTCCATGCAATAACCATGAGGTAGCACAGTATTTTTTGAGGATTTCAGGGTAGAGGTGGGGGCTCCACACATGATAAACCAGGTGCACGATGTAATCCACAATTGGTATCGAGACCCTTGGCCAAACCCATGGTGGAGTATGTCGTTGTTCCTTCTATGGTGAAGGACAGTGTCAAGGTGGACATGTTGGATTTGATTAGCTTGCTCACTCAGAGCATTGTACAATGTGTGAGGCCTCTAGTAGAGCCTAATGTGGATGAGACTTCTAGGCCCAGAGTTCCACCCCACCATTGTCGCTCTTGCGGTTTTGTTTGCATATATGATTATCAGAGTGCCTGAGATGTAGCTACACTTGACCTACATCAACTACAAAGGTGATGGTTATGACAGATGCATTGTTGAATGAAACATTCAACATTAATACTCAAGTAAAATTTTATAAGTTCATTTAATTTTATTTATTAATTATATTTTGAGATTTAAGAAAAACTATATTAGTAGAATCAATATGATGAAAATTCAGGGTTAGAGTGTTCATGATATGTGCACCATTCCTGCAGACCCTTATTTCTTTCGATGTCGAGTCCACAGGTATGCAACTAGTATTAAATAAATAATTATTGAATGTGAACAGTTGAATGTTATTTGAATGATTGTCTCATAACATGTTTTGGATGCCAAATAGTTTATTGGTGGACCTTCAAGTTCCACACTTCGCTATTCACATACTTAAACAACGTTCACTCAGGTAACCTTTATTCATTAATGGTGTTGTAAAAAAATGTTAGCTAGTTTTGGTAATTTTGCATATACAAATCTAAAAAATTGATGAGAAACACAAAAAATGGAGGAATGTGAAGTGGAGAACGAATGAGACTAATTTGTGCAATTAAGAAATTTAAATCTTGGAGTTGAAATTATGTCTTATTTTCTATATCTAATGCATATTCTCTTTGGTGCCAATTCTCATATTATAGCCTCACAACAAATATTAATAGTTTAGGTTATAATTGATTGTTTACTACTTATAGCTAGTCGGTGAATAAGTCAAAGAACATTCTTTATTCTCAAATGGATATTATTATCACCTTTCCTAGTATACACTAGTACTATGTGCCCATGATTCCAATAATCCCTTGTCATATCCCTTGGTTTCCCTATGACCACTAGCTCTACCCACTTGCCTAGTACAAGATGTTATTGACACATGCTAATTTTTATGATGATAGATCATAGTGGGAAATCGTCTCTCACATATTTTCTTTCATGCTCATTTTTAGGCTACCTCATCCTTTGAAACAAGTTAACTCTTACCTTCCACCATCCCATAACCTATCACTTTGTATCATCCTCCTGACCACACATTTTAACCAAAAATGAAGAGTATATGACTTGTAATGCACAAATGAATTATGTCGTAAGGAACATAATGTCTTAAAATCCATATCTATTAGAGGGTGTCATGCTTGGTTGGTCTTGTGATATCCTAAATATATTTACCATTCAACGCCCATCTCATTCTTCCATTCCTATCATCACACATATTTTAACCATTTTATATCACATATCCCAATCTTTAACACCTTATATTTTATTCCACCTTCCTCCATATTTCATCTTATACACATATCCTTACGAGAAACCTTTCCTTTTTCTCATTATTGACCAAATCTCTTATACACTATTACTACACACCTCAAGTTCCCACTTCATGTCCTATATTCAAACCTTAGACATCGCCTAATTCACCTCATGTTCTAATATTCCCTCCTAATCACATCCAATTAACCTCTAATAGTTCACCTTAAATATTTTACTATCCCATCCTAAATCATCCAATTATCTCGACTAGTTCATTCTATGTTCCATTATCCCCTCTTAATCGCATCCCATTATCTTCTCCTAATTCACTTTATGTTCCTCTATTCCTTCCTAATCCCATTCCATTAACATTTAATAGTTCACCCTATTTTTCATGATCCCCTCCTAGTCCATCTCACTAATATCTATTATTCCATCCTATGTTTCATTATCCCCTTTTACTCCCATCTTATTGTACCCTCTATTATTTCACCCTATGTTCCATCATCCCATCTTGGTGGTTGTCCCTTTATCCATTCTATGTTATACCATCTTTGTCCACGTTTCATCCTATACAAATAATCTTACACTTGAAACCTTTCCTTCCACTCATTATTGACCAAACCTCTTCCTCATCATTACTACACACCTCAAGTTCCCACTTCATGTACTAAAGTCAAACCCTAGACACCTCCTAATTCACCCTATGTTCCAGTATTCCCTACTAATCCCATCCTGTTAACCTCTAATAGTTCATGCTATATTTTTTACCCCATCCCAACCCATCCCATTAATCTCTATTAGACCATCCTATGTTCCATTATCCCCTTATATTCCCATCCCATTACCCTCTCTTATTTCATCGTATGTTCCATTATCCCCTCTTGGTCTTGTCCCATTATCTTCCCCTAATTCACCCTATGTTCCTTTATTCCCTCCAAATCCCAACCAATTAACATCTAATAGTTTACCCTATGTTCTACAATCCCCTCTTGGACCATCCCACTAATCTCTATTAGTCCATTCTATGATCCATTATCCCCTTCAACTCCCATCCCATTGTACCCTTTATTATTTCACCATATGTTCCATTATCCCCTCTTGGTCTTGTCTCTTTATCCCTTATATGCTATACCACCTCCATCCAAATTTTATCCTACACACATATCATTCCAAGAAATCTTTCCTTCCACTCATTATTGAACAACTCTCTTCTCCATTACTGCTGTACACCTCAACAACCAACTTCATGTGCTATAATAAAACCCTAGACAAATCCCAATTCATCCTATGTTACATTATCCCCTCTTGGTCTTGTCCAATTTTCCCCTCCTAGTCTCATCCCATTATCCCTTCCTCATTCACCCTATGCACTCATCTATATCTTCACAATTATTGAAATCATCTCGCTTAAAAGCTAGGAGGACACTTACATCCACTATTATGTATTTCGATACACATAGAATATGATTGTCCATCCTAGGTACTGTGCCAACAACCACTATTATTGACCATGCACAATGGTGCATGATTTGGACTATTCTTGTGATCAAGAATAATGAGTTCACTTGGAAGTCTGCAAATGTAGCTTCAACAAGCTTCAAAACCCCTATCTTTTGTCACATGTTGTCCTTTAAACATTGTTATGAACTCTAGTTTCTTGCCATCACCATGGGACTATATTACTTTGAGGCATTTTTTCAAACAATTCACTGCCTTGTCTATGCTTTTAATTAAACAAGTAAACTAATGAAAGTGATAAAAAACTTCATATTTGTTGTTTCATTTTTAGACGTTGACATCAAATAGCCATGACAATGTTGGTGGCATGATGGACCATGGAGTTGTTACAACAATATCCAGTTCCGATCCTTTGAGAGAGGTATGCAACAAATTAATCAATTTGACATTATATTTTCTCTTTTATCCTGTCTATTATTGAAAATTTTCATGATACTTGTATGTAGTTTAATTTCTATCTCAATGGTTGCTACAGGTGGTTGTCACTCCATCTCGTTGACATGGTAAAGTTGTAAATGAGCATGATGACTATTTGTTTGCGATAAGTGATTATTTTGTTATATGTCATTCCAAAATTCAATTTCTATGTATTAACATCTATACTTCTTATTGTATTAGTTGCATCTCCAGAGGAATGGAGAGAGGAGGACTACTGAGTGCATTCAAAAGAAAAAATAACCAATAGACACTCCATCCAATCGACTGTCGAAGGAAACATGTGATCTATTTCCTTCCCCTAGAGGGAAATGACTATGTATTAGGGTTGTTTGTTGTATGCCTATGTGGCATTTTGGAACATATGTTTTGCACTATCGATATATGTGACATTTCATGTCCATGTGGCTCTTTTGTAGTAAGCCTGTATGACTTTATTGGATATATTGTATACTTTTATCAACATATATCATTGTATATCCTTACAAAAAAATTATTAATGGAAATCTTATTTTACCACTGTCATTCTTGAATGATGTTATCATGCATATTGTGTAAATTGTATGCTTGCATATTGTAGGCATGGGTGTTGTTTACATCTAATGTTTAAATAATTACTATTGATTTATCAATAAGCTCCATCTAACGTGTATTGTGTAAATAAGCTCCATTCCTAGTGGTTTGTATCCTTTGCAATGCTTCCATTACTTGTGCTTCACTTATTCACATCTTACTAACACCATTATCCATGAAAAAAATAGTCATAAAACACTTACAATATGAGGACCAGCAATGTCAATGTTTCATCTCTACCACCTTGCAGTTTTCACACGGATTGTGGGTAAGTCTTTGCCTTTGTTCTCGAGGCTTCTTCTAATTTTTTGCAAAGTCCTCAAGCTCTTGGGTTTCTTTGAGTCTGTGATCACGGGTGGAGATAGAAATAGTGTTGAGCCATTCTCATGTGACACCTTGAAATCTAATACCAAAGTGTGGGAAAGGTTGCAACTAGGTGGTATTACGCAGTATATTCAATGGCTCCATGGGAATGATCTGAATGTGACATAGTTTTTTGTCAAGGGCTGGTATAACAGGGTTCTGAAGTTGGGCAAAATAGAATTTGACATCAATGAAGACCTTATTATGAGAATAATGGGTCTATCTACTGAGGTCAGAATTTTTTATAAAAATAAGAAGGAATCCAATCTTGTATTGCAGATCTTCTTTAAAGGTGATGAAGAAAAGAGGCTTTAGCGTGCTAAAAGCGATGGCTACACACGTAGTTCTATCAAAGCTCTATGGGGAGATGTCGTTGAAGAAATAATGAGGTATATAACCTTAGAAGGTCAGTTTTATACAATTTATGACTATCATTTTGTCCTTTTGAATCACTTTAGACACAAGAAGAAAGTTTATTTTCCTTTCTATCTATTGACATCTTTAGAAAATGGAATTAAAGATCAGAAGTGAAATCCTAAAAATCTTGTGCTACATGTTGGTTTAATTATCCTAATTTTAGATTATGTCGAGTCTTATATGGTTCCCAACTAGCTTGAGATGGCTCCTAAAGGAAAGAAAAAGAAACTGGAATTGGAGTATGATACTATGTTGGAAGAGGAACTTGTGAAAGTTCCTAAAGGAAGAAAGAAGAAAGTGGATTTGGAGGAGCAGCCTGGGTCAGATGAGGATGAGGATTATGAACCTGAGTATGAAGCTTCTATGGAAGTCTACTCACAACCCCTTGCTCCTGGTAAGAGTGGAAACAAGGGTAAACCTTCCCCTGCTTCTATGGAGTATGATACTTGTAGTGAGGAGAGGGTTGGTGATAAACCCTATAAAATTGGGATCTGTGCTCCCTCCACTCTCATGAAAAATTTGAAAGTTGTTAGGGAAAATATTTCTACACCCCTAGTGTCTGGGTCTAAGAGAAAAAAGGGTTTGAAGGAGGGAAGTAACAAGAAGGATAAATGGTCTGGTAGCCTTGTGCAGGAGGGGTTTGTTGACTCTCCAAATGTAGTTGGCGGGCTGGATATAATGGATGTCCCTAAAGATGGGAAGGAGATGCAGAATAGAAGGAGGATTGTTGTAGATGAAATTGTGAATTCTCTTTGCAAAATACAAATGCCATTGGTTGGGGCTAAATGAAAATAGGTTATTGATAGCTAAGAATTGAACAGTGTCTCCCAGAAGGCTGAAGCGGTGGTCATGAATGTGTTTAATTTTAACTGGGAGGATCTACCCAATGTTTTGGGTTTGGCAAAGAAGGGAACTCTATCCTTGTTTAGGTTGTTCAAATGGGCTTCCCATGAGCTTAATATGACCAATGTGAAGGTTCAGGGAGCTGTGAGTAAAGCTAGAGATACTTTGAAGTCCTCTCTATAGGCTCAAGTTAACCATTTGTATGATGCTTTGGAGATTGTTGCTGATGAGATGCTTAAGCTGAAGCAAATTTTTGAGCAAAGGATTGTGAAATTGGAAGAATAGATGAAACGGGTTAACATGAAGTTGGATAAGGTTGTTGAAGTGACCGAATCGGTTATGAGGAATGAAGTGAAGGGCCTTTCTATCCTTAATGAGAAGGCTAAGAAATGGATGGAGGAAGCTCAAGGTGACAAGGACATTGCTGGAAATATGTAGTTGAGGGAGGAAGCTTCTATTAGTAAGGTTGATGATGAGAATTTTGTTGGGACGCATGATGTTTTGATTAAAGACGTAAATGTTTTGGGGCCCATTGCTAGGACCCACAAAAAAACTAAGATACAAGTTGAGACCTCTGTCAAAGAAATTTATGAAGTTATGGATGTGGATTAGAAGATAATTGAAAGTGACATGGAGGTTGCTAATATTCTAAAGAATTTGTAGTTTTTGTTCCTGGTCCTTTTTTGTTGTTGTTGTTGTTATGCTGATGTTTTTTCGTGTTTTGGATTTTTGTTGATTTGTGTTGTTATCTTGTGAAATAACTTTATTTTTTTGTAAAGGGTTTCGAGGCCCCTTCAAAACCTACTTTACCTCTAATAAAAAACAACGTCAATGTTTCACAATCATAAAAACTTTAATCATTGTCTTTCTAATTCTCATGGTCTTAACATCTATCATTTGGTTAGCCCTAACATTTCTCATTGTTGTCCTTCATGGTTTGTCTTGAATATTTATTAATTGATGCTAAACAACTGCAATATTTCCAAAAATGAGTCACTAAGGATTTATCATTTACTTATGTGTTAATTCAATGTTTTATGATATTGAGTCAATATATAAAAGGCTACAAAATTATATATTTTCCACCACTATGGATTCCATTTAAATCTTATATTCATTATGCAATTGTGTGCATGCTCAAATGCATGCCTACAATGCTTATAGGTCGAATTTCACACTCTTAACATGTGGCCCTTGAAATCCACAAGATAATGGTGTAGGAAATGAGCACATTAATTTTTTAGATTGTATATTAGTAAAGTCTAATGTTACTTACTCTTGTATGTAAGAACTATGCTTCTTTATGAGTCTAGTTTTTGGTCTAGTTATGGGTAGAATCTATAGTTTATTTGTTGAAGTTAACATGGACTTTGATATTACATGCTGATAATTTTATATAGTTTCTCTCAAACCATAAGACATTTGGGTTTAATTCCATTTCTGCCAGTTTTAATGATATTAACCTATTATGTGGACTATCTATACTAATCTTACATGTGGTTAACGGATGTTCTTTAAGGTGGTTATAGCTATGCAATTATTATGCGTACTGACATTGCCATGCAGACATGATTGAGAATTGCTAAGTTGAGAAACACAATTGCCAATTGATCATACAAAGGAATTGCACGAAGGTCAACTGAGGACAATGACAAGAGATTCCCATGTCAACCACATGTAACCACCTTATGTTGATCTTTAATGACATTGAGAAATGCAGGTGTTACTATAGTGGTCGAGTCCATATTTTGGCATGCATATCTAAAAGGATTCCCTTGCATGTGTAATCACTCTTCCACTCTTTTCTTTGCTTTCCCTAAATGGCGTCCTCTCAATTAGTGGGGGTTGATTGCCCTGTTAGTTAATAAATAAGGTTTAGATCCTCCTTATTTAGGAGTGAATCGCCAAGCTATTGTACAATCTGATAACTATCAAACATAATCTTTTGTATTTACACTTTCCAATGAATGAAATGAGATTTTGAGTTGAGTATCTGAGTTTGCATTAGTTTTAGAGGATACTCATCCAAGGGAGCCTACTTGGTGAGTAATTTGTTCTTTTAGTTTAGTTAGATTAGTATTAGCTTTTGTTTAGTACTTAGTTAAGAATCTGGCATTGACTGTTCCTACAACCACTATAATTTCATTCTGTGACTGATCCTGTAGCCAAAGCGGGCAGAGTAGTTTCCTGTTTGCTGCTCATATTTTAATTTATGCCATGCATGTTTAATTTAAGTTTAATTGTTGAGTAATGTTCAAAATTTACTTTATTTCTTTCCAAGCAATTTACTTTCAATATTAAGTCCCTCTTAGTTGTAGAATGAAGATGACTACTTTGAAGTTCCTAGTGCACATACTGTGCTGACCCATTTCAAGTTCATGTCCCTGGGTTGACAATTTAAATGCACCTCCATGATGGTTAAAATGGCTATTTAGGTCAGATGTCCAATCTCTGAATCATGGATGTAAATGATTAGTTATTGAAATCATTGTAGGACGTCGACATTTTTGGCGCCATTGACGGGGATGGTGTCAAATTAGGGAGTCCTTTGGAGTCATTGATATTTTTTTCTTGTTGTAGTATTTCTTGAATTTGCTCTTATTGTTAGATGTTATGATCCACTATTTTTCCCCACCCATTATTTGTGTGAGTTGGTTGATATTGAGTTGATACCACAAGCATAAAAGAAGAAGAGATTCCTATGGGAGATTCCTTCCTAATAATCTAGAGCCATTTCAACTAGTAGAGCTTCCAAATCTACTTAGAAATGAAGAAGAAGAGCCACACCCCTTTGCTGATATATTGTCTGACTTGACCAGTTCTGAAGTTTCCCTTGAAGATCAAAATCCAGTTGAAGAACCCTCTATTCTAGAACTTCATCAAGCAGGCATGGTTGATGCAAATGGAAATAGGCCTAACAGATAGAACCAACCATCTTTTCCTTTCTCCATTGCTCAACAAGATGAAGTAGATAACCTCAAAATATCCCTACTTTAGTCCTTCCTAAGTTCTATGGACTCATCACATAAGATCTTGATACATTCTTGTTTGAGTTTGATATACTATGTAGAAGCTATGACTGTACCATTGATGTCCACATACTTAAGTTATTTCCTACCACTTTGAAAGAAGCTACATTGACATGGTTTATGGGCCTTGGCAGAAACACAGTGGCGACTTGGGAAGATATGAAGACAAAGTTCCTTTAAAAATATAAAGAATATTGTAGGGGTAGTGATATGAGAGGAGGTGACATTTTTAGAATGCAACAAAAGGAAGATGAGAGCCTGGAGGATTTCATTTCAAGGTTTTTGTTTTGTCTGCAGAAATCTCCACACCATACACTCAATGAAGACTCACAAATTTTTTTTTCCTGAGAGGAATTAGTGGCAGTTGCACTGATGCCTTGGACCTGATGGAAAGAGGAGATATCACTCAAGTCCCTTGGGAGGATATCAGGAAGATATGCCAGAACTATTCTAGGACAGCTTAAAAGAAACAAAGAGCTTACCAATCCTCTATGGGTAAGTCATCCACTAGTCAAGTCTCAAGGATGGAGATTACTAATTTTCTGGAAAATTTCAAGCAGGATATCATCAACAATCTAGCTACTCAATTGGATACACTTCAAGCTAAGAAGAAACATGAGGAGGTAGAGGCAACCCTGACAGAATATTGCCCTCATTGTAGATAGAAGAAGAAGGATTGCAAATGCAAGGTGATAGCTAACATTGATAGCAAGTAGATTCCGCTCGAGTTTAAACCAATTCAAACTGAGGAAGACCAAGTCTACTTTGTTGTAAAAAAAAGACCATGGGATTCAAGACAAGGTATGCCACTAGATCCACTATCTTTTGTTGGGCCATATTTTAATTCTTATTCATTTGGTAACTAGTGGCAACCCTCCTGTCCATCCAACTATGGAAGATATCCACCGTAGTATTGGGGTAACCCTCCAAATGCTTGGTCCAATTATCAAAATTCATCGCCTCAGTGGCAACAACCTCAGGGGAATTGGTAGCGGTTTCAAGGACCTTGGCAACCACCTCCAGGAAATTGGCAGCAAACATCTCAATGGAGAGGTGACCAACAATGGCCAAACCAGACAATCGACTACATGCAACCATCTTCCCAACCCCAATAACTTTATATAATGCCTCCTCCTACTAACCCAAGTGCAAATGTACCCAAACCTACTCAGTTACCAGCCCAACCCACACCCAAGACAAATAATAAACCACAAAAACAACCTATATATTTTGTTGATCCAAATCAATTTCTTGCATATGTTGTGAGTTTAAGTGACATATGTCTGTGTTCGGGAACTACCTTGGCAGCTTCTTCCACCCCCATTATCACTGAGCTTCCTATGGAAGAGCAAGAAGAATCTCTGACTGATCTCATTTAGCCTTGTGCACCTAAAAATATTGAACCAGTTCCAGCCAAGCAAACAACACAAGAACCACCATTCCCTTAGAGATTGGAAGTTGCCAAACAAAAAGAAGACAAGGAGGAAACCACTTTTGATATTCTAGACCAGCTGAAGCATATATGTGTCCAGATATCCCTATTTCAGGCCATAAACGATGTTCCTATATATGGCAAGACAATTAAAGAAGCATGCCTCAAGAAATTGGACAAGAAAAAGAAGGACCCAACTACAGTTCATGTAGCGGGAAAATTGGTTGACATCATGCTTGGAAAATTAACTATCCCCAAATACAATGATCCAGGTAGTCCCATGCTTGAAGTTATTATAAATGGGATAAACATAAAGAATTATTTGATTGACTTGAGTGCAACAATCAATGTGATGACTAAAGACATCTTGCAACAACTAAAAATTGCAAGCATGAGATCCACAGCTACAGTCTTGCAACTTGCTGATAGTTCCACTATTAAGCCTTACATCATGGTAGAAGACCTTGTGGTGATTCTAGAATCTTGGGAGTATCCAACTAACTTCATGGTTCTTTCTCCTAAAGGTACACTAGGCGGGTATCTCATTATCCTTGGTAGGCTATGGTTAGCAACTGCAAACGCTTATATTAGATGTTGAACAAGTGACACGACCATTTTTTATGGCAGGAACACCAAAAATCTTATTTCTTATCCTCTTGCTTAGCCATCCCATGATGAGGATAATTCTATATGGCCACATATTGGTGAAGAGGCCAAAAAAGTTAACTCTATGGCGCAACTCATGATGCTAGGGAGAAATCCTTTCCTGCAACTTCAAGATGAAGATGAGGTGTTATCTAGTATAATTCAAAACCATTGTCAAATAGGAGATACATCACCCAATCATGTGTCTGGTTCTACTAACCTCACGAAAACACTTCTATCAGTTCTGCTTGACCTTCCTATAGCCACTCTTCTAGTAGACAAACTTCCTACAACCACTTTTCTTGCAGCCACTGTCTCTGCAAATAGACTTCCTGCAACCACTCTTCCAATAAACAAACTTCCTGCAGCAACAGGTATGTTCCACACAATGCTACCACATGAAATTAAGGTATGATGTATTAATGAAGCAACTATGACAGAGTTAGTTACACAAGTATAGGTGTCTGAAGGATGATATTTTGAATATTAATAGTAAATTGAGTAAGGGACAACAATTGACATTGGAAAATTTGCTAAAGGTCCATCAAAATGCATTTGCCTAGGATTATCATGATATGAAGGGATTAGATCTAAAACTCTGCACTCATAGGATATATATCAAAGATGATTGTACACCTGTAAGACAACCACAAAGAAGAATCAACCTTGAATTGAGAGAAATTGTCAAATCAAAGCTGCAAAAGTTACTAGATGCATGATTTATTTACCCTATCTTAGACAACCAGTGGGTGTCTCTATTGGTGATTGTGACCAAGAAGGGAGGAAAATGGATAATTTTTGTTGACTATAGGGACCTCAATGCTGCTACTAAGAAGGACCATTTTCCCTTGCCTTTTGTAGATCAAGTCCTGGACTCTCTTGCAAGAAAGCAATACTTTTCTTTTCTTGATGGATTCAATGGTTACAATCATATTCAAATTGCACCAAAAGACCAAGAGAAGACAACATTCACATGTCCATGGGGGACATATGCCTATTTAGTACTTCCCTTTGGGTTATGCAATGCACCTACAACTTTTCAGAGAACAATCATCAACATATTTTTAGACATCTCCCTTGACTGCATGGAAATCTATATGGACGATTTTACCACCTATGGTTCTAATTTTGATGAAGAATTGGAAAATTTTAAGAAAGTCCTACAAAGATTTGCGGACCAAAATTTATCTTTAAACAACGAGAAGTGTTTCATGATGATGCAGGAAGGTGTAGTTCTTGGCCACTACATTTCTCACAACATAATTCAAGTTGATCTTGCAAAAATTGAGGTAATTAATAATTTTCCTATACCTGCAAAACAAAAAGATGTTAGGAGTTTCTTGGGACATGTAGGCTATTATAGGTGTTTCATCAAAGATTTTAGCAAAATAGAAGCACCATTGTATAGTCTCCTAACTAAAGATGTTGAGTTCCAATGGACAAAAGGCTGTGATAAAACATTTTTTGATTTAAAAATAACTCTAACTCATACTCCTGTACTTAAGGGAACTAATTAGGAAATTCCATTTCACATCCATATATATGCCTCAGATTATGCCATAGGAGTAGTCCTAGGACAGAAAGAAGGAGCCATTGAAAATGCCATTTATTTTGTCAACAAAAACTTGAAGGGAGCTAAATTCAATTATACAGTAACAAAAAAAGAAATGTTGGTAGTGATCTATGCCCTGAACAAATTTAGGAACTATATAACAGGCTACCAATTCTTTGTGCACAATGATCATGCAGCCATTAGATATCTCATGAATAAACCCCTGATCTTAGGAAGGTTAGCCAAATGGTTGTTGTTGATGCAGGAGTTTGACATAACCATTGTGGACAAACCAGGGAAGGCCAACGTTGTTGCATATTTTCTTTCAAGGCTGACCACATCAGAAGATAGTCAAGCCATAAATGACTCCTTTCCTAATGAACATATATTCTCCATTAGTGTGTAGACACCCTGGTATGACAACATAGCTAATTGCCTTGTGACAGGGAGAGTTCCTCACTTCTCTCCAAAAGAGAGAAGAGTGCTAATTGAAAAATCTTTCACTTTTTCATAGATAGTTGGATGCATGTTTTATACTGGATCAAATCATGTTATGAGAAGATGTGTGAGGGAAGATGAGACCTATGAAATTATACATGCATGCCATGATGAACCCTGTGGAGGACATTTTGCAGCCAAAGAGGACAACAATAAAAATCTTGAACACATGATACTATTGGCCTACACTCCACAAAGATGCAAGAAGATATACAAGGAAATGTGATATATGCTAAAGGATGGGTAGGCCAACCAAGTTAGATGAGATGCCACTCTATCCCCAATTAGTAGTCACTCCCTTTGACAAGTGGGGATTACATTTTGTGGGACCCATTGATCCCCCATCAAATGGTAAGTCTTATATTTTGGTATGCACTGATTATGTAACTAAGTGGGTAGAAGTCAAAGCCATGAAGCATGCAAGAGATAACAAGATTGCATAATTTATTTATGAAGAAATTTTCATACGATATGGATTCCCTAGAGAAATAGTAATTGATCAAGGAGCTTAGTTTACCTCAACACTTGTTACAACACTAGTTAATGAATGTAACATAATGCATAGAAAGTCTACTCCTTATCACCCTCAGGCAAATGGACAAGTTGAGGTGACAAACAAAGAGATTGAGGCCATCCTAACCAAAATAGTGGACATTCATAGAAAGGATTGGGCAAACAGATTATCAAAAGTAGTTTGGGCTTATAGAACCACCTCGAAGACAACTACAAGCTTCACCCCATTTGAACTACAGTATGGGAAGACAACCACGATGCCCATCAAATTCGAGCATAAGACTCTTAAAATTGCAATAGAGTTGGGGATGGAAATTGTTGAGACACAAAAAGAAAGGATCATGCAGCTAAATGCTTTAGATAAGATAAGGAAAACAACCTTGCACCATATTGAAGTTGTGTAGAGTCGACGAGTCAAATGGCATGACAAATTTATCAAAGAGAAGAAATTTCAGCCAGGTGACTGGGCATTGCTTTATGACTCAAGGTATCAGGATAATGTAGGAAAACTGTAGACAAGGTGGCTAGGGCCATATGAAGTTGCTGAGGTATTTCCCAATCGAGCTGTGCAAGTCACCACCATTGACCTTGTGTAACACCCCACCGTGCGAACCCCAAAGGACAACTAAAACTAATGAAATACCACACATTTTTTATTTATAAGATGAATATGTACATACATTACAAGAAAAGTAATTATGCATATACAACATCATCTACGTCCTCTGGGGTACATGAGATAGCATTACGAAACCTAAACTCTTACCAAAAACAATAGCAAATTAATTCCAAGATTACATGAAAATAACATACAACCATCCATGATCAAAAGAGATGAAAATGATACATACAACATTTTATTACAGTTCAATTCATAGTTCAATATTACAATTGTGGAGCATATTTCCACATATACAACACATCATGGATACAATAGTACATTACATAATGCTTCCCTTATATCAATGGGAAGAGTACATCAAGTACAAGAATAATACATCAATGAAGAATAAGGTACAAAGCGAAGAACGGTCTTCAACCAAGTGAAGTTCCAAAAACTCTACATCTGATTTCGCATCACAAACACAACCTAGGAACCCAATGGGGTGCATAGCACGTTCCACCCGACCACGTGGACCCGAAGGTTCACCCCCCGTGCTAGGAGATGACAAGAAAGGTCTCACATCCAAACAAAGGTCAAGCAGACAAGGCTAACACAACACCAACATCAAAAAACATCAAACAAATACAAACAAAACTCCCAAAGGCAACCAAACAAGGGAAAATAAATGGGTACTGTAGGCAAGTGTCATCATATGGCCTTACATGGATTATCCAGACAACCTATCACAAGGTGCCACCTCCATCTATGGTTCTTCTGACTACCTATCTCAAGGCGCTGCTCCATAGGGTGACTCATGCGAAACCACTTACCTTTCATGAGGACAAGGCAGTGATCTTACCAACCAATTCTTCTCATCCCATCCTTAGCCTGTGAAAGCACTAACGGAATGGGTGAGGCACATAATTAATATTTTTTAGTGTTTAATTACCCAAACCCACTAGTTCATTAATTAAATTATCACTTGTTAAGGAAATTCTTCCACGGGTTACCCTTACAACCCCTTTTTGTGTTGGCCCCCATGAAGAGCCACTCTCCCTATGACACCCAACCCAAAAACATGTAAGGGGTGTACCTCATCTCACATAAAAATCAAGATGCACATAACACACAACATGTGAGACAAGAACCATCTCGCAAACCCATTCCATATCACTGAAACACGAACAAAGGAGGTGCCACCCACCACATAAACTACATAAATCAACCGATGCACTAAAATCATGAGAATCAAGTGCGTATGCGAGGAATGAACCTTCTCGCCCAAAAGCCACATCAAAAGTCAACACTATGGTACAAGGTAACAACCAAAAGAGCTCCAAATCTGAAATAAAGTCAATAAATCACAAAGGTCCAGCCAAGAGAAATCAATATAAATCCAATTTTATCATTGCTTCTGGAAGCCTAAAAACACCAACTATCCACAAACTCCCAATGAGGGTAATTCAAACACTTCGGGTTCCCAACCATCTCAAAATATGTCTACAAGAAAGTCATTCCATAAAGTTTCCTCAAACATAATTAACACAAAATGAAGATTCACATCATGGGATCGCAAAATGACTATATAAGTTTCATAATCACAATTCGACAAGTGCAAAGTAAAAGAGACAATATCACAACGAAATTAGAATCCTAACACTTTAAAATATTATCATCTTCATACAAGATTGAACACAATAACCAATAGCTAAGTCTATTAACAACTCATCCAAGAGAGACATGATGGGCAATCAAATAAGCAATAGCAATTTTATCCATGATCTCAAACTAAAGGTTACAAATGAGTTCGACATTAAAATAAGCTATTTACTTGATCAAAATAAAAGATTATATATTGATCTACTTCAAGAAAACTCTATCATCCAAAAAGCAACCATTCCAAATCCCTAGGGTTAAGCTTCACTATACAATATTACTACAAGGGCTATACGAAAGTAAAGTTCACAAGGATTATTTGTGGTGTACCCTAATGCCACATATGGCAACACTCTAATTAATTTGCAATGATCACTAATTTAACTAACTAGCAAAATTTATACTAACCAAAAGACAAATATCCAGCTATCAAAGGGCAATGATAATACTATCTTAAACACTAATTTCTTTATGAAATAGAACACAATTAGAGTAATAAAATATTTAATTAGCTCAATTTCAATTTCAACTATTCCCTTATAATATCATTTACCTTAAGGTATAAATTGGGTCAATTTAATTAAAGGATGCTCACAAAGGCCTAGGAGGGAGTGACATCAATGTCTATCAACTTCTATTTTAATTTATATGACACTATAAGTACAAGGTTCATGGTTAGGGTTTTAGCGTAAACCACGTGTTGCACAATTGAGGATAGATTTTAGTTGACTAAAGGTGTTGGATCGCAATAGAAAATCTCATACAAGAACTTAGAAATGTCCTTGACCTAAGGACTCTTAAAACATTCACAAAGTTAACCATCATGAAACTAACTATCAATTTAGTGATACTATTTTCATTACTAACCTTAATGATATTATCGTTATTTTGGTGAAGTATTAATGATGTAACAAGATAAACATTCATATTAACATTAATACAAAAGTGGTTCAAATGAGATTCTCAAAGTTAAATTCATTTAATCCTAAATATAGTTTATTGATGAATAATTATTTTATCTATTTATACAATTAAGTTATCCCATGTATCTCTTTTAAAAGTTTTGACACTTAAAAATTAATTAAATAAGATATTATAAAATATGAAAACAAAACAAATATCCCAATTAAAATTTATTACATTATATGCTCATCATAATAGTTTAAAAGAAGCTATTATTATTATTATTTTACAACATATAAACATCATACTAATACTAAAACAAATAATTTTTTTTTACATAAAATATCATACATCATTGACAACCATTATCTAATTCGTTAAATAAATCCCCTAACTTCCTAATTAAATCAATTTCTAAACTCAATAAATAATCTTTCATTCCAATGCACCAATCTTACATTTACACAATGTACTATTCCTTGCATACACAACTTTTACTCTAATTTATTTGCTTCTCATACGTGATCATTTTATAATTAAGGCAGCAACGTTATCTTATTGACCTCATCAAACGTATACGCATATGCCCAATTATTAAACTGAAGTACATATCTACTTATTTAAGTATATAAACATATCTATATTTGCTAGTAACATTTTGTTTTCTCAAGAAGAGGGGAAGTTCTAATCCTCATACAATCTATGTTTAAATATTGCTCTATAATAACTTGCGCCATGAGAGATGCGGCAGCCTAGACAGGCACATGAATGGTTCGACAGAATGCTTCAAAGAGATGTATGAAAAAAAAGCGTAGGCAAGGACAAGGCGCGTAAACTGTTTGACAGAATGCCTCAAAGAAATGTATGAAAAAAAACGTGGAGGCAAATCCAAGGCGCGCGAACTGTTTGACATAATGCCTCAAAGAAATGTGGTCTCATGGAATGCAACGACTGCAGGATATGCACAAAATGGATTTATTGAAACGGCTTCAACAACTTTCAAGGAAAATCAACTGGGCAAGTTTCACAACGTTTCTCAGCATCCTGCTCATAATTGCGACTGGCAAGTGTACACCCAAGTTTGACTAGATTTGAGACATGGTATGCACGTTCATCAAACACATTGAAGTCCCATAGGGTATTCACTATGTATATATATATATACCATGCAGTTGCAGACCTAAACATGATCGCAGAATCCTAAACAAGGTTCTTGGTGATTGGAGAACAGTATAATATCTCACAAAATATTGAGAAGAAATTTTCCCCATCCTCAAATTTGTAAAGCACAACATAACGATAGATTTACCAATATTTGGTAGTGCCAAACTAAAATAAGTCTGAAATATAAAACATTTCTACATTGGCTCTAAACAGAATGAAAATCATATGCATGGCAACCCAAGTTACTCATATAGACCACAAGTAATTTCATTAACAAGCTAACAATACAGTTCACAGAGTTATTATGGCCTCAGATTTCCAAAATTTAAGACAGTATACCCATGATCATGCTAATTCCGTAATTCGTAAAAAGAAAAAGAAATGATAATAATATAGAACCACATTCATTCCCATAAAAAGGATAGAGACAACAATATAAACATTCCAAAAAAAATATCGTACCAATGCACCATGATAAACTCTTCAATTCGCAGAGCTCTCAGTTACTAGATTTACTGTGCCTATATTGCTCCATTGCCCACGAATAATTGGCAATTTCTTCGTGCCTCGCTCACCCCCAATGCTCTCGAACTATAACAATATCACATTTATTATTGACGATAATAAATTCTAGGTTGGTAATTTCCCTTGGCATTATCACCAATACTTCTTAGATGAAAATTTTAAAGTCAAGTGCCAACCTTACACAAGCAATGTAATTAGCTTTACTGACCAAACAATTAATACTTGATCTTTTCTTGATATGGTACAATGACCCATATAATTCATTTGAGCTAACTTTAGGTAATTAATGAATCTCACATTTAACCATTAGAGTATTAATCATAAGATATAATACAATAGCTAGAAGCATCTTCCTTACACCACTTGACTTATGCGCATGTCACTAAGAATTGCGGGTAAGGCACTCGAAATGGATCCAAGGTCTGAACACACATAAAAATACTTGTACTAAGGTTCACATTGAATACCTAACAGACTCTTACTTCCAATTTAATTTAAGTTACCTCATAAATCAAATTTAATTTAATTAAGTAGATTAATTGAGGCTAAGCCAGATATTAACTTAATCACATCATTCAAAATTCATTAATCAATGTAAAATAACGAACCCATCGTGACACACAAATCAACCAAACGACTTACCCAATTGTCACGAAGGCCAAATGCGGAGAGGCACTACACCCTATTAGATTCAAATTACTATTCAATGGGCATCGTCTTAGATTATATCATAGGCCAGCTTCCAAAGAAGAGTTCCTACAACAATTCAACCAACATGCAGCACCCGAGCACAGTTCCTGCAGTCGAAGGTAGTGGACTTAGTGTCCCTCCTTCTAGCTAATTAAGGTACTTACTTGTCATAATAAAGACTTCTACTTTTGTAGAAGTCCATTTCTTCACCCATTCATCCATCCGTACCACCTTTCTCTCTCTTCCATCACTTCACTCTACCTCACACCATTCCACTTCATCATCGTAAATTGCTCAATTATTTCTTAAAAAGGCGAATGGTACTTTTTCCACGATTCTTGTAATGAATCCTCTACACAATCATGTTTGTACACATTCAGGTATGTGTGCATTAATTGCATTCTTAATTATCTTTTAGATTTAGAACATTTCATTTAATCACTGTACATTAGTATGGACATTCACATAATCTTTATAACCCCCTGTCAAATCACTACTGCCATCTCGCATGTGTGGTCACACGTCTAAATTTAGGTTGGGGGGAGGGGTAAGAAAGATGCAAATATATTACCACATGTCAGTCCATGATTGCCTGCATTAGCAAATCTTGTTGAGCTGATTTAAAATTTGAAATAAAAGATAGCTCGCATATGTGATGTGACACTAAACTGCCGCCACCATTTCCTTTCATCATAAATCCCTTTTATTACCATTCCTTGCCATTATTGACCGTCATAATCTTGAAATGCAAATGGTAATTGGTAAAAACAGAGTGAAGAAAAATAAAATCATCAATTTAGCTAGCAAGTGAGTATAAAGGAATTTGCTTACAAACAAGAATTACATAAGGGAATTTTGTAGAGTAACAGATTGATTACAAACAATGGGAGACAAACTCATTCAAAATGAGCCCTTAGTTCATGATGATTTATTGTAGGACACACAGTGCCTGGTCGAATTTCGAAACTGTGGTTGGTTGGACTATTTCCTGAGGCTAGATGGTTTTGATGAAGGTATTGCATTAGAGTTTTCCCAAAAAAATTTAGATGGAAAATCCATAGTAAAAGGGCTAGAGGTTGTAGCAATTGAAGAATGAATTGCAAAAGTTTCAGGGTTACCAGCTGACAGTGAGCCTTACCCTGTTTCTAGAGATGCCAGGTTAGCTAAGGCTATATTCATGATACATGGTGACCCTCCAATCACTATTGAAAAACATGGTTCTAAAATACTCTCTCTGCCCGAGCCATGGAAGCAATCAGCTATCTACATTATCAGATATATCACTTGTGAAGGTCGACTGTCGAACCTGCATTCGATGCATTTTAAACTATTGAATCATATGAGGCACGAGAGGAGGATGAATGTGCCCAATGTCTTGTACAACCTTCTCTCCATCATAGCAACGGAAACTCAAAAAGGTAGGGACAACTCTGTTTCCTACCATTGTCTAATTAAATTGTTGGTTATAAGATCTTTGCATGATGCAACACCTAGAATGACCTAAGAGGATTTTATGAAAGTTGATCAATTTAGACCTGAGCAGTTGCAACCTAGGGTTTCACCTCAGACACATAGGTCTAGTAGAAAATTAAGCATGGCTGAAGACATCCCTAGTGCTTCAACCTCTAATGTTGACCTTGTTGTGAATCCCCCTACTGAAGAAATAAATATAGATGTTAGTTCCTTTGAGCCTGAGCATGAAAACTAAAATTCTTCATCAAATTCTAATGATGATGATGATCTACTTGAAACTGTAATAAGAACAAGGGCACAAAAGAGGGAAGTTGAAGCAAGGAAAGGGAAAACACAACTTGTGCAAAGAGAGGCACCAAGTCCTAAAAAAATAAAGGTTGGCACTATTCATCCTGTATCCAAAGAAAAACATAAGATCCCTCTCAAGAAATCAAAGCTAGCTATGATATGCCTTCACAAAAAAAATCTGATCTTGGTGGGACATCATGTGAGAGAACTGAAGCTCCAATAGAGCAAGAAAATGTAGAAGAAGAAAATATATTAGATAAGGTGGCAAAAATGACCCTAGAGGATCTTGCTGCCATTGCAGAAGAAGTTGGGATTCGAGAAAATGAAGAAAATCAAGAGTTCTTGCAGCAAGACCAAGACCAGGGGTTCCTGCAACAAAATTAGGAAATAGATTAGGAGTTCCTGCAACAACTGCAAGAACAAGAACAAGAGGCCCTGCAACAAGAGGAGGAAAGAGAAAATGTACCTCTATAGCCTGAACTAGTGGGACATCCTGAATCTATGTAAATAGTTCTATATGGAGAGCAACCATCCACGAAAAACCCTGGTAGGAATCCATAACCCTCTTGATTTTTCAGTGCATGCAACCATTTTGAATTTGTGAAAAGAGATACAAACAAGAGAGGAGGAATGGAAAAAGGAAAAGAAAAGATTGAAAAGGGGAATCTAAGAGAGGGGATGAGATTATTGAAGAAAAGAATGAAGAGATTGTCTTTTTGAAGGAGAGGGTGAGTGGTATTGCAACCCTGGTGCCACAAATTCTAGAATGCAGAACCCCTCCAAGGGTTTATGCTCTACACCTGAAAGAGAAATATATCTCCTTTAAATTGTCAAGAATTATCTCAGGTTTGAACCCCTCCATTGAAACTCCTACTGAATTTTTCAATGCTTACAGAATTGCCTCCCTTGAGATAAAAAAAATATTATATGAATTTTATTTACACAAATTTTGTTGTAACTAAAGACCAAGACTGGAACCCGCTAATTTATGTGGGGGACATCCAATTGAGAGCATTCATGTCTTGGGTATAAAATGAGATTAGCTGGGGTGAACAATATAATGCTTATAAAGGGAAGGAATCCAATATTCCCCTAACCATTAGAGCTGAATCAAGGAACCCCATGGAAATTTACACATACTGGAATATAATGCTTTTCAGGGCGAGCTATGGTAACAGGATTATGCCTTGGATTGAGGTATTTTATAGTGAGTATGAGGTTAAAACAACAACAAAAGAGTGTTAAAATCCGTAAAACAGATTATAACCTAGAATCAATTGAAAGAGTTAGAAACATATATTGTAAATGCAAAAGCAATTGAAACAGCATAACAATGATACTAAGAGATTGATGTGAAATGCTCGAATGGCAAAATAGCATCAGATAACTATCTCCAATATCGAATGAAAAAACAAGCTAGGTAGCATGCTTATATAGACTAGAGAGAGGGAAGCGGTGGCAACACCGACTAATGAGGAGCAACCATCTATCGGACTAAAGATAACAAAGTATCTTCCCAAGATAGATAATGGATGCGAATATGTAGGAAGGTGACACCTCATAATCCTCTCACTTAATTAAACATGCTTTATTAACCTAAGCAAGCTTAAATAAATGTGTAGGAAAAACCTTATAATAAGGAATAAAAAACCTACACTAACACCCCCCCCTTAAGCATAGCTTAGGTGGGTACAGAGATGGGTCTCGACAAATCAAGCCTGATGAGGTACCCATGTACAATGAAATCCCCCCCCCCCCCAAAAGAGAAGTAGGCCCCCCCCCACAAAAGAGAGTATGCCCCCCCCTGAATAGAGAGAGAAAGAAAGGAGCTAAGAAGCCCCCTAAAAGGAGGACACTTGCCGCACCCCAAGCAAAGCTCACAAATGAATGAACTTGCTCTCAGTGAAGGGTTTGGTGAAGATGTCAGCTGTCTGATCTGATGTCGAACAATACTGAAGATCAAGAACCTACTCATGAATCAACTCTCGAATGTAGTGCATGTGAATCTCAATGTGTTTGGTCCGTTGATGATGGACCGGATTGCGAGAGATCTGAATAGCACTCTGGTTGTCACAAAAGATGATTGTAGGCTTCCGAAAGGAAATGCCAAACTCAGTGAGAATGTGTTGAATCCAAATGGCCTCAGTAGCAGCTTTAACTGCTCCTCGATACTCAGCCTCTGTAGATGAAAGAGCAATAGCAGACTGCTTCTTGCTCGACCAAGAAATTGGACCAGAACCAAGAGAGAAGCAATACCCTAAAGTAGACTTGCGATCCTGAGAATCACCTGCCCAATTTGAATCTGTGTATCCCACTAAGTCAATATCCATGCCTGCTGCAAAATGAATCCCATAACTGTGAGTGCCCTGTACATAGTGAAGAATCCGCTTAGTTGCTTTCCAATGCAGCTCATGTGGCTCTTGCATGAACCTGGAGACCAGGCCCACTGCATAAGAAATATCAAGCCTCGTGTGAGTCAAGTATATGAGACTCCCAACCAATTGGCGATACAAGGTAGCATCTATCAACTTAGGTGAAGCACAAGAAGCCTCAAGTTTGACCCCTGATAGAAATGGAGTTGGTGCAGGTTTACAATCATCCATGCGAAATCGAGAGAGCATATCAAGAGCATACTTGGGCTGAGAAAGAAAGATACCAGTCGAAGACTGTGTAATCTCAATGCCCAAGAAATAGTGAAGAAGACCCAAGTCAGACATCAGAAAACGATCATGAAGGGCAGTTTTCACTGCCTTGATGGTGGATGAGGAACTCCCTGTAATCAGCAAGTCATCAACATAGAGAACAAGGAAAGTGAGAGTATCATCCTGCTGCAAAATGTAGACATTCGGATCAGAATGGCACCGAGTGAACCTAACTGATAGAAGAAAGGAGTCCATCTTGGCATACCAGGCTCATGGGGCCTGTTTAAGACCATAGAGAGACTTCCAAAGTCGGCAAACAAATGAAGGATCCTGGATGAACCCCTGTGGCTGCTCCATATATATCTCCTCCTAAAGGTCACCGTGAAGAAAGGCACTCTTCACATCCATCTGATGAACATCCCAACGATGGGCTGCAACAATGGCAAGGACAAGTCGGATTGAAGTCATCTTGGCAACCGGCGCAAAAGTCTCAGAGTAGTCAATCCCAGGAACTTGGGAGAATCCTTTTGCGACCAAGCGAGCCTTATGTTTTTCAACTGACCCATCTGCAACAAATTTTGTTCGATAGACCCACTTGCATCGAACAAGTTTTCTTCCCTTAGGAAGTGGGACTAAATCCCAAGTATGGTTCCTTTCCAAGGAACTGAACTCTTCCTGCATAGCAGCATCCCACTCGGGGACACCAAAAGCTTCCCTAAAGAATTGTGGATCAGAAGCTAAAGCAAAGAAGAGATGAGGAGCCTGCTCGAACTGTGACCTTGTTCATCTCGCATTTGAAGGATCACCAATCCAATCACCTGCTGACTCCAAAGTCTAACGAGCCTATAGAGGCCCAGTGGCAGGAGAATTTGGAGGAGAATCATCATCCTCTGAATGATGACTAAGAGAGGAGGAAGATGAACCCTCATCATCACCATCTAAAGTGGAGGAAGAAGACTCCTCAGGAGGATTTTGATCCTCAGAAGAACTATCATCATGAAGTCGCAGTGTCTCCATGGGAATGAAGGATGGAGAAGTGGTAGAAGAAGTATCTTCCTCAAACTGAACACTCCTCTCAATGAAGAGTTCATGTGTGGTAGGGTGGAGTAGCCTGTAGCCTTTGACACCATCTGGATAGCCAACAAATATGCAAGGCCTACTCTGCGGATCCATTGCCTTGCATTTCTCTGCTAGAATGTGGGCCCATGTAGGAGACCCAAACACTCGGAAGTGCTTGACTATGGGTTTCCAACCGGTCCAAGCTTGAAAAGGAGTTACCCCCTTCACAGCTCGGTGAGGAACCCGGTTCTGGATATAACATGCACAGTTGATGGCCTCTGCCCAATACTGAGGTGCCAATGATTTGGAGTGGATCATGCAATTGGCCATTTCCTTCAATGACCGATTCTTTCGTTCTGCAACTCCATTTTGTTGTGGACTGTAGGGAACTGTGTGCTGAAGATTAATACCCTCTGAGGCACAAAATTGCTCAAACCTTTGGTTGACATATTCCCCGCCATTATCGGTGCGCAGAACCTTGACAACCTTCCCAGATTGTTTCTCTGCAAAAGCTTTAAATTCTTGAAAGGACTCAAAGACTTCAGACTTTTATTTGAGAAAATATACAAAGGTGTATCGGGAAAGATCATCAATGAAGGTCAATACATATCTAGCTCTACTGAATGAAGGATGCTGAAATGGACCAGCCAAATCACTGTGTACTAACTCCAAGAGCTGTGTGGCTCTCCATGCTTTGCCTTTGTCAAATTTTTCTTCAGGATGCTTGCCAAGAATGCAACCTTGACAAACTCCATCAGAGAATCGAATAGAAGGCAACCCTATAACCATGTCATGCTGACTAAGCTGTTGCAAGTAGCGATAATTCAAGTGCCCAAATCGTTGATGCCACAAATGACTCACCTCATCTAAGTGAGTGAGCAATGCCAGTGAAGGAGAATCAGGAACAAAATGAGAAAATTGATAGAGCTGAGAATAGTTATCAACTTTTCCTATAGCAACTGTAGACCCATTGTGCAGATCACTAATAACCACATAATCAGGTGTAAATTCAACTCTCTTGCCAGAACCTGTATGGGTAATCTGGTAGACAGATAGGAGATTAGTTGACAAAGAAGGCACATAAAGAACATCATGGAATGTCCCATCACCAACGTCAACAGACCCTCTCCCAAGAACTTCTTCTGGTGTATCATTACCCATAAGAATATCAGGCACAGAACATGACTCCAAGGATGAGAAGCTTTCCTTTCTATTGGACATGTGGTGAGAAGCACCTGAGTCAATTACCCAAGAATTTGGTTGAGAAGCTCTTGCAACTAAGGCCTTGCCCTTTCCTTTCCCCTTACTCTTTTCTGTGTTCTTTGAAGACCCTTCTGATGAGACTTGTTTGACATAATCAGGCACCTGGATATTGTTCTTCTCAAGAAGATGTGACAGGTGATCAATCTGTTTCTTCAAGCACTTATGTTCATCATGACCAAGTTTCTTGCAATAAGAACACTAAATTTTATCCTTCTTAGGCTTGTCGCCTTTTGAAGAAGAGGCATTATTCATTGCTTTAGAAGCAATTGATGTTTGTTCTTGCTTCTTTTCTTCTTGGTTCTTTTGTTTCTTCTCTTTCTTAGCAACCCCCTTCTGATCTTTAGTGCCCTGATTTGCAGTCAAGGCATGAGATTGAGAGGGCTTAATTGTACCCATTTGAACCAATTTGTCTTGCTCCTTAGTGAGTTCATTAGCAAAATCATCTAAAGAAGGCATCTTATATGTGGTTCCCAAGGCACTTTTTGTGGCATAGAATGTAGAAACAAACATAGAGTAGTTAGGACCAAGTTTGGAAAGAATGCTAAGAATCAACTGACTATCTTTCTTTTCTATCCCACACTGTTTCAACTGCAATCTTAAAGCCTTTAGTTTTGTGAAGAAATCCTGAATTGTATCAAAATTACATGGATTTAACCCTATCAACTCATTCTCCAATAAATGTCCTCTTAGTTCATCTTGTGCACCAAAGAGTTTTTCTAAATTAGTCCATACATCATTTGGTGTTGTAGAAGACTCAATATGAAAAAGTAAATCTGGAGATACAGACATACATAGAGTTCCAAAAGCTTCATCAAGTTTGCTAAACCATTTAGGCTTTTCTACAATTAAAGATGGTTCAGTTTCAATACCCATAGTTACTCGAAACAATCCTAACTTCTTAAGTTGTATAGTCATCTTGGACTTCCACTCATAGTAGTTGTAGGGTGTGAGTGTAGGTACTATTAATTGATCCATTTTAATGCAGAATTAGATTGTTGTTGTTTGTGAGGAAAGAAAAGATGCACGAACACACAAGACACCCCCCCTTTTTCACTCAATCAAAGAACCCCCCCAAGAAAATTTGATTTGGCACTTTATATTTAGTGCGTTTACAATTACCATCAGCAAGAAATACTGAGTGGACTTGATCTCAATGCTATTACAGATCCTCAAAAGGAGCATATGCTGAAAATACAACTTGGGAACAATACCCAATAAAATAAACAACACCATTGCAAGCTACATGAAAAAAAATTCACTTTCAAAAAAATAATCACCTCGATTTGAGGTTTTATGCAAAAGTTATGCCTTTTCGAAGTTTCCAAAATGAGGACTGTGCAGTGTCACAACTGAGAATCTGTAATTTATGGAAAATCTCTGCATCCAAATCAAAAAACGACTGCACTATTGCATAGAGCATGAAAAAATAGTCAAGATCAAAAAACATTTCGTGAGAAACGGAGTCCGTATGAGCAAGAACGGAGCTTTTGAAAACTGTCTTCAAATCTGAAACTGCCAACGGAGAGGGGTACGGCTGAAGCTTTCTAAGTTCGATTCTGCAAAATATATAAGCTGTATGCAAAAAATAAAAGATACCCAGATGGTTTTTTGATGCAGTGAACAAAACCCAGAAGGCGTTTTTCCTAATTAGGTACAAAAGATGTAGATCTAATGTAAATCAGTCGCCTTTAGCAACAAAAAACGACTCCAGCAACCAAAAAAACGGCATGCAAAGGATGTATCAGCTACCTAAGATAAGCAAAGGTATGCTGCAACCTACAATACTGATTGAAACACAAAATATGCAAGCCGATTGATAGAAACAAGATTTTTGAATCTTCATAAATCCTTTATGATTCTCCAGATCTTCAAAAATAATGCAAGAGAAGAGAGTATGGGATTTTACAAGATCTCTACAAAGAATCTATCCTTACAAAACTTGCTCTGATACCATGTTAAAATCCGTAAAACAGATTATAACCCAGAATCAATTGAAAGAGTTAGAAACATATATTGTAAATGCAAAAGCAATTGAAACAACATAACAACGATACCAAGAGATTGATGTGAAATGCTCGAATGGCAAAATAGCATCAGATAACTATCTCCAATATCGAATGAAAAAACAAGCTACGTAGCATGCTTATATAGACTAGAGAGAGGGAAGAGGTGGCAACACCGACCAATGAGGAGCAACCATCTATCGGACTAAAGATAACAAAGTATCTTCCCAAGATAGATAATGGATGCTAATATGTAGGAAGGTGACACCTCATAATCCTCTCACCTAATTAAACATGCTTTATTAACCTAAGCAAGCTTAAATAAATGTGTAGGAAAAACCTTATAATAAGGAATAAAAAACCTACACTAACAAAGAGGACACTATGAGAGGATACCTATCCCAGAGATGGAACACATTAACTGATGAGATGAAATAAGCTGAACCACATTTCATCCACAACTATGTTGTTGCAATAAAAAGAATTCAAAGGTACATCTAGCTTGGGAGAAAAAAAGGACGAGAATGGCTTCCCTTAACATTTCAGCCGCCTATCCTCGTGTGTCCTATACCAAATTTCAGGTTTTATTGATATGACATTGCTAAGGAACACCGAAGATGGAGGAGACTTGACAAGTTGAGAGGATTCTACTGGAACCCTGATTCGCCCACAACATACACTAATATTGTACAACTATCAATTGTAGATTTCAGAGCCTTGACCAAGCAAAAGCATAACTCTTCCCCTACTGGAGGACCAACAAAACATTATGTTGGGGGAGTGATGAGTCTAGTTTTTGGTCTAGTTATGGGTAGAATCTATAGTTTATTTGCTAAAGTTACCATGGAATTTGATATTACATGTTGCTACGTTTATATAGTTTCTCTCAAACCATAAGACATTTGGGTTTAATTTCATTTCTGCCAGTTTTGATGATATTAACCTATTATATGGACTATCTATATTAATATTGCATGTGGTTAGTAAATGTTCTTTAAGGTGGTTATAACTATGCAATTATTATGTGTACTGACATTGCCATGTAGACATGATTGAGAATGCTAAGTTGAGAAACACAACCGCTAGGTGGTCATATAGAGGAATCACGTGAAGGTCAACTGAGGATGACGACAAGAGATTCCCATGTCAGCTGCATGTAACCGCCTTATGCCAATCTTTAATGACATTGAGCAATGTGGGCGTTACTGCAGTGGTTGAGTCCACATTTGAGCATGCATATCTGAACGGATTACCCTGCATGTGTAACCGCTCTTGCACTCTTTTCTCTGCTTTCCCTAAATGGTGTCCTCTCAGATAGTGGGGGTTAAATGCCTTGTTAGTTGATAAATAAGGTTCAAATCTTCCTTCTTTAGGAGCGGATCGCCAAGCTATTGTACAATCTGATAATACTATCAGACATACTCTTTTGTATTTTCACTTTCCAATGAATGAAATGAGATTCTGAGTTGAGTATCTGAGTTTGCATTAGTTTTAGAGGATACTCATCCAAAGGGGCCCACTTGGTGAGTAATATGTTCCTTTAGTTTTTTTAGATTAGTATTAGCTTATGTTTAGTACTTAGTTAAGAATCTGGCATTGACTACTCCTGCAACCACTAGAATTTCATTCTATGACTGTTCCTACAACCAAAGCGGGTAGAGTAGTTTCCTGTTTGCTACTCAGATTTTCATTTATGTCATGCATGTTCAGTTTAAGTTTAATTTTTGAGTAATGTTCAATATTTACTTTATTTCTTTCCATGCAATTTACTTTCAGTATTAAGTCTCTCTTAGTTGTAGAATGAAGATGACTACTTTGAAGTTCCTAGCTGACCCATTTCAAGTTCATGTCCTTGGGTTGAAAATTTAAATACACCTTCATGATGGTTAAAATTGCTATTTAGGTGAGATGTCCAATCTTTGAATCATCGTTGTAAAGGCTTAGTTATTTAAATCATTGTAGGATGTCGACACTTATAATGAATTGAACTTATCATTCCTATGTTTTCTTATGTGATTTAATTAGTGAATTAGTTGGATGAAAGTAAGAAAGTGAATAACTCAAACACACATTGAAAGATTTACAAAAAAAAATATTGAAGTTGTGCTTCCTCATTTCTACCACCATCTTGCAACATTTACAAGTCAATTTGGGCTTTCAAATGTATTGGGTCCTTGTCAAGAACATCTACAATCTTTTATTAACTTGCCTTCTTCTGGATTACATGCTTATTCAATCTACTTGTCTCCTGAACTCATCTGTAGATTCATCTTAAATTCCTAATTTGAAACTACAACTCACCAACCTCCATATTTGACTTCCAAGGGTTGTACTCATGCTTACACAAGAGAATCCAACTCATATAAGATTATAAATTCCCCCACACAAATATATGGAAAATAAATCAATTCAACTGCATGTTGGTCAATTGGTTCTACCATTTATCTCATTTAGAGTAACATCCACTACAACCAAACCCGTCTAGGTAAGATTGCCTTTTTTTGTGTGAGTTCATCTAAAGCCAAAACCTATTGAGTCAGTTAAGTACCCAATGGAAACTGTCACTCATGATTTCTTGTAAGTGGTATGGAGCCAAGAATGTACATATAAAACCCTCAACCTTCTTATACCAATTAATCAAACCCATCACTCATGACTATTGATGCAAGTGGTGTGAAGCCTAGGATGTCTAGATTAACCTTGAGCCTCATACACCAACTCCCTTATTCCTCAACGTGGTGGTTTTTGTAGATTTTCCCTATTCCTCAACTATTTTAACACCTACATGTTTTACCTCTTTCATACAATCATATGCTTTTGGTGTGGAGAACTCAGACTTGTTAACTGTCACATGAATCTTTCTATTTTCCTTTGTTTTGCATGTCATCTTAAGGGATTGACTTGGTTGAATGTAGCTCATATTGATTTGATGTGTTTGGCTGTGAAAGAGGACCATGCCTAGCCTAAACCTACCCATCTAGATGTGTTGGAATAGTCTGTTTGTTCACACAAGTTGCAGAACAAAATTTACACCCTTTTGCAACTTTACACTGCTTGCATTTGACACTTTTTCAATTAACTAAAAAGTCATCACCGTTGGAAAACACCTCCAAAATATTAAAAAATGAGAGAGGTTATTGTAGAGGGGCGTAATGTGATCTTGCAGCCTCAGACAATAAGTTTCTAAGTATCATGATTTCTGAGTAACAACTCGTCAAAGATTGCAACCATTTTGCACTTTGGACTCTTAAGGGATTGAGTTGGTTGAATGTAGCTCAGATTGATTTGACATATTTGGGTGAAAAAGAGGACCATGCATAGCCTAAACATACCCATCCAAATGTGTTGGAATAGTCCTTTGGTCACACGAGTTGTAGAACGAAAGTTACACCCCTTTACAACTTTACACTATTTGCATTTGACACTTTTTCCATCAACTAAAAAGTCATCACCATTGGAAAACACCTTCAAAATATCAAAAACAAAGAGAGGTTATTGTAGAGGGGTCTAACATAATTCTATATCCTCATACAAGAAGTTTCTAAGCATCATGATTTGTAAATAACAACCTGTCAAAGATTGCAGCCATTTTGCACTTTTCACTCTTAAGCAATTGAGTCGGTTGAACATAGCTTGGACTGATTCAGTGTGTTTGGGTGCAAAAGAGGACCATGAATAGCCTAAAACTACCCATCCATACATTTTGGAATATTCTATTTGGTAACATGAGTTGTAGAACGAAAGTTACACCCTTTTGTAACTTTATATTACTTGCATTTGACACTTTTTTCATCAATTGAAAAGTCATCATCATTGGAAAACACCTTTGAGATATTAAAAATCGAGAGAGGTTATCGTAGAGAGGCCCAACAAAGTCTTGTAGATAAAATTTTCTAAGCATCACAGTTTTCAAATAATAACCTATCAAAGATTGCAACCATTTTGCACTTTAGACTCTTAAGGGATTGAGTCGGTTGAATGTAGCTCAGACTTATTCAGTGTGTTTGGGTGTGAAAGAGGACCATTCCTAGCATAAAAATACCCATCTAGACATGTTGGAATAGTTTGTTTGGTCACATGAGTTGTAGAACGAAAGCTACACCCCTTTGCAACTTTACATTGCTTGTATTTGACACTTTTTCCATCAACTGAAAAGTCGTCACCACTAGAAAAAACCTCTGGGATATAAAAAATTGAGAAAATATTATTGTAGAGGGGCCCATCATGATCTCATAACCTCAGACAAGAAGTTTCTAAGCATTACATTTTTTGAGTAACGACCCGTCAAAGATTTCAACCATTTTGTACTTTAGAATCTTAAGGGATTGAGCCGGTTGAACGTAGCTTAGACTGATTCAGTGTGTTTGGGTGTGAAATAGGACCATTCCTAGCCTAAAAACACCCATTTAGACATGTTGGAATATTTTGTTTGGTCACACGGGTTATAAAAATAAGTTACACCCCTTTGCAACTTTACACTGCTTGCATTTAACACTTTTTTCATCAACTGAAAAGTTGTTAGCACTAGAAAATGCATATGATATATCAAAAACCAAGAGAGGTTATTGTAGATGGAACCAATGTGATCTCATAGCCTCAAATGAGAAGTTTCTAAGCATCACGATTTTAGAGTAACATCCCATCAAGGATTGCAACCATTTTGTACTTTTTACTCTGAAGGGATTGAGTCGGTTGAACGTATCTTAGACTGATTCAGTGTGTTTGAGTACAAAAAGAGGACCATTCCTAGCCTAAAAACACCCATATGGACATGTTGGAATAGTCTATTTGGTCAAAATAGTTGCAGAACGAAAGATACACCCCTTTGCAACTTTACATTGCTTGCATTTGACACTTTTTCCATCAACTAAAAAGTTGTCACCATTGGAAAATGCCTCTGAGATATCAAAAATAGAGAGAGATTATTGTAGATGAGCCCAACACAATATCATAGCCTTAGATGAGAATTTTGTAAGCATCATGGTTTTTGAGTAACATCTTGTCAAAGATTGAAGCCATTTTGTACTTTGGACTCTTAAGGGATTGAGCCGGTTGAATGTAGCTCAGATTGATTTGATGTGTTTGGATGTGAAAGAGGACCATTCCTAACCTAAACATACCCATATAGATGTGTTGGAACAGTCTGTTTGGTCACATGAGTTGCAGAATGAAAGTTACACCCCTTTGCAACTTTATGCTACTTGCATTTCACACTTTTTTCCATCAATTGAAAGGTCATCAACAATGGAAAAAACCTCAAAGATATCAAAAATTGAGAAAGGTTATTGTAGAGGGACCCAACATGATCCTGTAGCCTCATACGAAAAGTTTGTAAGCATTATGATTTCCAAGTAACAACCTGTCAAAGATTGTGACTATTTTGCACTTTGGACTCTTAAGAGATTGAGTCGGTTGAATAGCTCTGACTGATTCAGCATATTTGGGTGCGAAAGAGGACCATGCCTATCCTAAAAGTACCTATTTGGATGTGTTAGAACAATCCGCTTGGTCATGTGAGTTATAGAACGAAAGTTACACCCCTTTGCAACTTTACACTACTTGCATTTGGACTCTTAAGGGATTTCGTTGATTTTGCCATCACTCATGGTTCCTTTCCTAAGTTCAATTTTTTAATTGAAATTGGAAATGTCATTCAATCTCCATCTAATGTATTTCTCAATGATATTAGGAAAGATTATGCAGTGGCTCTCAAACATGCCATGCCTTAGTAGAATATCCTGAACAAGAAAAATTATGTTATCAAAATGTTTGACCATTTTAATAACACTAATTATAATATCTTGTCCATTGATTGGATCTCCAAATTTATTTAAAATTTGAAAAATATCATTTCCCTTTCATCTTTTGATAATGTCACCCAAAACCATCCTCTTTCAAGTAAATAAATCTCTCTTTGTATGTATGGTGCTCCCATAATTCAGAACACTAGCATTCCTCTAAAACCCATTTTGTATACCTCTAATTATCCCACAGGTTCAAGCGAGTAGCCACCTACCTAAGTTAATCTCTCCTCTTGTGGTTAAATATGGATCCTTCATAAGGATTCATCCCATTTTTTTAACTTTATCAAGGCCAAGAAGTTGGATGATGGCAACATGCTTATCAAATTCAATGTGGTGTTCTTTACTAAAGTATGTGTCCAAGACTCCATTGAGTTAGTAAGGCTCAAAATAAATGATGAGTTTTCTTCCCTTATGGAATTGTTGAAAATCTACTTTTTTCACCTTCTAAGATGTGGTCTATTTGTAAGTTGATGGGGTTTCCATGGGATTTCATTTGTCTCCTATCCTAACTTTTAGCAACTTGCCCTCAACTCCTTCCCTCTCAATTCTAAATGGTGGAAGCACTATGATTATTACACCAACATTAGTTGGCCCTAAGAAATTAAAACTCTTCCAAACCCATCTAAACAATGTCTCCAACTACATCAAATTCACCAAAGAGATTGAAACTAATAACCAACTTCCTCATTGAATATACTTATGATTATGATTATGAGAACAACTCACCAAACCCAAATGCCAAAGAAACTATAATACATAGTCAAGGTGTACAAAGAAAATTATGTGAGGGGGCATCGACTTCAAGAAAAGGGGGCAACCATAGATAAAGGGGGCCTTCTTCAGAGGTATTATTGCTTCATATTTATGTTTTGAAAGGTCTTAGAGGGATTGTTTTCTAAGCATAATAAGGTTATAAAAGACCATGGTAATCATGTAAGGTCTTTTTGTTTGTTTTTCTTACATGTCATGTTTGAAAGTTGCAAAAAAAGACATAAATGTCTAGTTTAATGACATGGGCATTAGGGATATTGATGAAAAAAGGGCTTATTCTCAAGTTGTAACTGCTTTTGGTAAGTTCCTTGATGTTAAATGAATTAGATAATATGCTCCAAGAAGTTGAGGAGCAAGATTTCAAGAAGAATACTATGTTTTTGTCCATTTTTGTGACAATTTTCTGAGAAAAAAACAAATAACATATTGGTACGAACCTATACAACATAGTGTCAAGCCTATAGGTGGATGTAAATGTAGTATTTTGTGTTAAGGTTCAAATGCAAGTGATTTTATTATATTTTGTTAAAGTTATGGTAAAATTACTATTAGTTACCCTGTTTTAGACCTGGGCTTTTTAGTGAGTTTAAAAAATTCATATCTCAAGTTCTAACTACTAAAAAATCATGAAATTCGAAACATATTTTTTGAAAGTCTTTGTGCATGTTGCCACCAAATTGAAAGTGATAATTCATTGGTTTGTGTGAATTAGAGCATAGAATGTGTGTTTGTTAGCCTTTGGACCGTCATAAACCCTATTTTGTTTGAGGGTTTTGTGGGAATTACCTTGTTTAGAGTTAACCGTTGCCAAGAAGGGTTTGAATACAACCTGTAGAGTGCGTTTGAGTTTTAAAAGTCTAAAAAATGTCAAAGCAAATGAGTGTTGATTTATTTTTTGAGTGTAGGGCTAATTATGGGGTATTGTTTGTTGTAACCATTGAAGGGACTGAGAAACCTTGGATATACTATTGTAGAAACCAAATTTCCTTGTTCTTTATAGACACTTCTAGTTGCAAATGTTTTCCCTTTGCATCAAATCCATAAGGTTATTAATGGTTCTGATTGATTGGTGATAAGGTTCTGAAAACAACAATGACAAGCTATTTCATGAAAGAAGTTATGATGCTTTGAAAGGTTATTATATTATGATGCTTTGAAAGAAAATAATAAAGATCAATTTGAAGTATGTAAGAAGTTTCATGAAGAGAGTAGAAAGATGAGTAGGGACAACCACTAAAGGTCAATGCAATTGCAAGAACAAGCTACTCCAAGCAAGACACAGTTGCAACCACTAAAGGTCTTAAAGGGACTGTCACCATAAGGAGAGCATTGAAATATGCAAATGGATGATGAGAGGTAAATTTTGATATGAAGAGAGGTAGACAAAGAACATTAATGGTGGTCATTTGGATTTCAAAAGGCAATCACAATCCTTTGACTATGTGGATTTTCATAAACAAGTGTCATTATCACTCATCTTACCATAGATGGATCCATGTTTCCAATTTTCTAAATTTATAATAGACCTCATATGCAAATGATAAATAGACCTCATTGGAAATATCACATGACTAGAACTTGGTTGATATCAACTGTACAAGAGATTATATAAAAATTATAAGGAAAAGAACAATAGTTGCATATGAGAGATAGACCTTAATGACAAGGAAGAAAAAAGTCAATTGAGGCATATTAAGGAATATACACATTTTCATAATAATTTCTCATGATTTTTGTATTTCTAAAAATACATTAATATGAGAATAAATATTAGAGTAGTGAGGAAAAAACATGTTGAAATTTTATGAAACAAAATCCACATAAAGACACATGCTAACTAAAATGACACATGTATCTTTTGGGCATCAATATGTATTTTATAGATTAACTCCTAAACCTCTTCAACACACAATGATAGTTCAAATATACCTAGGACAAGGAATATGGAGAAATTAATATACAAAATAAGAATCTAAAAAGTATTAAGAGTTCCTTTATCAATATATTAGTATCTATATGCATTGTAAAACCTAGACAAATAATTCATAAAGGATATAAGCAATTATGACTATCATAGAGAAGAGAAAATGATGCCATGAAAGAGCAGAAAATTATTGATAAAATGAACAACAAATTTAGTCACAAATATGCAGAAAATAAAGTCATAAATATGTACAGTTACCATGCTACAAAGGGCAGACCTGTTAAGGAGCATCAACCTTGGATTAATGGAAAATTAACCAAATATACACTGAAATTAACCAAATAAAAAAATAAAAAATGATCACTAATATGACTTTACAAATTCAATGTGCATACTTAAAAATCAATCCAACAAATCATCTAGGTCTGCTCTACTCTTTATTGCGTAAAGTATTGCCTCATGATCAGACTCACACACTTTCCACAAGTTCTTCTTTGCAAGTCTGCCCCTATATTTAATCAAATGAATGTTGGTTGCGACAAGGTTGAAGTAGTGAAGAATCCTCCAATGCATGTTGAAGTCCTCAAACAACCAAATTGGAGTATTCTTAATTGGGTACCTTCTAAGCCATGTTCGAGTAACAACCACCAAACCTGTAGGATATTCTATGTTTTCTCCATCTATAATTGGGGCCTCCAATTTCTTTTTGGCCTCAATACAACAACACAGGTAATAATTTGTTCCCTCTTCATTGTCTTAATCTGCAATCACTACATAAACATGCCCTACATTGATATGTTCATCCAATTAGATATATTTAATAAACATCACAATAAAACAACAAAGTAAGATATATTACCTGGTTCTTGTAGATTTGATACATGATCAAAGTCAACAAATGATTGCATCTCCATGATTTGTAGAGTCGTTGGGAGTTGATACGTGTCAAGTGGGGTTAGACTTCTTACATACCATTCTTCAACCCACTCTTCTAAGTCACAATCATTCCATACTTGAAGTGTACATGCAGAACAAAAACATGCCATCTTCCGTGTATGGATAGTCCATATATCTACATTGGAGCTTCTAAAAGAGTGTAGCTCACTCAATCATGTTAATGTACAACAATCCTCATATTTTGCAATGTTAGTAGCATCTACCAACCAAAAAATTCTACAAACTAAAGAATTACCTTCATTACTTAGACTCATTGCATGATGGCACCACTAGATAATTGATTTTATATTTTTCAACTTTACACTATCTTTGTACTTTGAATCTTCTCATGTGAAGGCTCTTTTGATACATGCACCTACTCCATCATGCTCCCCCTTTCCATGTCCAATCTCTGAGAAGTTCCACATATGTTGAACACCACTAATCCTATACATCCTGCTCAACTAACAAAAAATTCTAGAGTTCTTGAATTGTCATGTACAGTTATTTGACCATATGATATGCTAACTGAATGATATGCCCCTGCTAGCCAAATCAGCATAAAACATCTGAAAGCAACCTTGCACAAACTCTATAGAATGTGTATGATCATCACTGATGTAAAAGTGATACTCCCTCAATACCTTCTTGTTATCCTCTATACTATCATTTACATGAATGAATGCTATATGCACAAATATAGCAACCTGTGTGGAGTTGTAGTATTGTGATTGCACCTCATTCTATGGTTGTAGTGGGTAGTTCTCTGTGAAGTCGACAATTGAAATAATGTTATGAAGTGAAAACATGTCCTTGCATAGCTTGAACTATGAGTCCAACCATCGAGCTCTATGTGTATGCCTTGCATACTCATAGACCACTTGATCATGAAAAATTCCCATAAACTGATACACCAGAATCTTATCACTGACCAATTCACACTTTTCTTCTTTCCCATCTTTTAGACTATAGGCCACTGTCTTGTATTTGCCAAATTCCACAATTTCTTTTCCAATTGCATGTGTATTAACCATGTGTTGAAAAAATGGAAAATGGTGCATTCCACCACAATGATCACATGTATTATCCAAACATGACTTCTTGTAAAAAATTTGGCCATCCACTCTTTCACATAAAATTTTAGATAATAAATCCCTTGAAGATTTAGGTGGAGGCTTTATGTTACATTCCTGCAAAACATTGTTTATATGCATATCTACACATATATGCTAATAAACATCATAATGGTTAGAGAACTCAATATGTACTCTACAACAACAAGTAGTGTGCGTGTGCGATCTATTTTGACATAAAAAGGATTTAGCATATCAAAATACCTTTGACATATTTTAACTTGAGGAAACCTCTCTACAAAATTAGCAAAAAAATGGGTTTTAGTGGTATCCAAAAAATGTTTTGGATGTGGCTCATGGATTTGAATACCAATTCTCCTTCTTACAACATCTATTTGATTGGGAGAGACCCTTGTGTTATCCTTCCAAAAATCTTGTATTAGAGATCTTAAGGCTTGAGCAATTTATTTATCTTTCTATGGTACTCTACTCGAGAATGCCCATAACTCATTGATATTTGGGTCCTCCACTCTTTCATGCCTTCTTTTGGCTCTCATTAGAGATGATCTACTTATTTTAAAATATTTACTTATCTTTGTAAGGTTCATCTTATTCCTGGTTTAACTACTTAACAATGTTGTTGCATCACATGTCGTGTGGCACAATTATCTTTCATGCATGAGGTAGAACCCACACTCTCGTATGCACTCATCAAATTATTTATAATGGATTTTTCATTTGAGTCATCCTATGTTCTAAGCCTAAGAGTCTTCATGGTGGGCCTAAATTTGAGTTTCCCGATCATTTCAACAAATAGTTGACATCTTCCAGCCTCACTTAGCTTCTCAAGAAATAAACTCCATATCCTCTTTGCATATCTTTGACATGTACATTTTGGAATCTTATCAGCCATTGTTTTCAAAACATTGGAATTAATATCAATCAAATATTTAGGTTTTCTATGTAAAAATCTAGGAGGAGTTCTCAAAGGTAAAGTTGTGTCAACATTAGGAATGCCAACAACATCGGGGATAGATGGCATACCTTCAATCAAAGGTGAAATCAATGACATACCTTGAGATTGACATGTAAACGATGTTGTACCTCTAACTTGAGATGTGGTATGTGGAATGTCTTCAAATAGAGATGTTTTTATTGATGTACTTTCAAAACCACGTGTTGTTGATGGTGTCTCTTCAACTAGAGATGTGATTGCTGATGTACTTTAAACATGATATATTGTAGATGGTGTGCACTAAACTTCACTTATAGTTGATGATGTGTCCCCAACTTTCAGATTCATTTCTCTCCTTGCACAAAGTTTTTGCAAATGTTCCCTTTGTGTTGCCAATTTAAAATCTCTCTTAGATTGAATGGTAATTTCTTCCTCTATGCATTGCAATTTATTTTCTTCACGACCTTGTCTTGTTGTTTCTCTTCTCCTTGCATTTTTAGCTTCATTTTCATCCGACGTTAAAGGCTTTACTCATTTCCTTAGCATGATGTTGAATGTTACATGTTCACAAACACACGTAGAATGAAATTAAGTAATGCATTTTATGAAACATATTCATATCATTGATTGCATTGTATTTTATGAAACATATTAATATCGTTGATTACATTACATTACATATCTTTCAAACTCAAAGAATTACTTCAAGTTCCATAGTTCTACCAAATCATTTTTCATACATGTCTACCAAAGCATTTTATGAAAGAAGGAAATGAGTTGTTTGGAAAAGTGCCTCAAAGAAATGTGGTCTCATGGTGACGTCCATCACCATGAGACCACATTTATTTGAGGCATTTCTACCACATTTTTCATACATGTCTACCGAAGCATTTTTCATACATGTCTAACAAAGAATTTTAGTGAGTTGTTTGGAAAATTTCCTCAAAGAAATGTTGTCTCATGGTTATGGAAATCACCATGACACCACATTTCTTTGAGGCACTTTTACAAACAACTCATTGCCTTTTCTATGGTACCACATTTTCCATACATGTCTGCCAAAGCATTTTATGGAAAATTTCTATGTGACTATGGCTTTTAATACATGTCTACCAAAGCATATTATCAAACAATTCACTTCCTTGCTGCTATGGCTAAAAGCCTAAACACGTGCTTATGAAAGAAGACAATGATTTTTTTGAAAGAATGCCTCAAAGAAATGTGGTCTCGTGGTGATGTCCATCACCACGAGACCACATTTTTTTGAGGAATTCTTTCAAACAACTCACTACCTGTTCTATGCTACCACATTTCCATGCATGCCTACAAAAGAATCTTATCAAACATGTCTATGCTACCACATTTTTCATACATGTCTACCAAAGCATTTTTCATACATGTCTAACAAAGCATTTTATGAAAGAAAGCAGTGAGTTGTTTGAAAGAATGCCTCAAAGAAATGTGGTCTCATGGTGATGTCTGATGATGGTCACCATGAGACCACATTTCTTTGAGGCATTTTTTCAAATAGCTCACTGTCTTTTCTATGCTACCACATTTTCCATACATGTCTACCAAAGCATCTTAGTAAATAGTTCACTTCCTTACTACTACATGGCTAAAAGCCTAAAACAAGTGCTTTCAAATACAAAGGAAGGATATAGTCAAATCAAATATAAAACAACAGTCGACTCTAAAGGGCAGTCTTTAGCAAAAAAGTGTTAACAACAAATGCAAAGTCTTTATGGTTGTAGTAGGGAAAAGTTTGGAGTTTGAAAATTTTGACAATCATGATTATAACGATAGTATTATTTGGTTTTAGTTGTGTAAACATAAGAAGACATAAAGGATAGTGACTTTAAGCTATTTCAAAGGATAGTAATTACATCAAGCATTGCACATATTTAAAACTCAAAGCATTATTTCACATTGCATAGCTAATGTAACTAAATGTTTATAGATGACAAAATTTCAATTACAATCTAATGTTTTTGAAAGTCAACCTAGATGTGCAACTCTTATGCAATTACTTCACATTGAATAAATAATAACTAGGAGCAACTGCCAATTGCATTTTCTTTTCATTGCATTCCATGAGACCACATTGGTTTGAGGCATTTCCTTGAGGTATTTTTTCAAATCTTATATATAAGTTTACATTAATTCATCTATAATGTCATGTTTTTCATTTTTTATCTTCAAAATCCTAAAAGTTAAACTTTTATGTGTAACTTACATCTAATTCAATGTTGAATTCTATGTATCACAATGAAGATTAATAAAATCATCAAATGAATTTGTTCTATATTGTCAAAACAAAACAAAAAAACCCAATATAAACATCTAGTTAAAATGAAAAAGAGTGAATTCCACTAGCCATGATGGAAGTGGACTACTATAAGCAATGCAAATGGAATTCAAAAGCAAGTTTATGTTAAGTTGATATCCTCTATATAAGGTCACATGAATTCATCTAAATTATGTCATGTTTTTCATTTTTGTTTCTTCAAATTCCTAAAAATTGAACATTTTTATGCAACTTCCATCTAATTTAATGTTGAATTGTATGTAAAACTATTATGATTAATAAAATCATGAAAGGAATGGTTTATATTGTCAAAAATAAACAAAATACTCAATATAAACATTTCAGTTGTACCAAAATGAATATATTACCTGAGATAATGAAAAATGATGTAGAAACTTCAAATTATCTCCTTCTACACTGTCTAGCATGCAAATTGGTGCTGAAAAGGTGATGAATCAAGCATAATTTGGTACAACAACAATTCAATTGCATAAAAAGGTGTTTTTGAGTAGAATAAAGTGTAGAACTAGACAAATGCAAATAATTATGGGCCTAATAACAGGTCAACTCCTTTTTTACCTTTTTTGGAAAAGAAAAATGTGATGCAAAACTTTGTTTCACTTCTTTGCAAATTTTGACATCTAGGTTGGTGAGCGCCAAATGTTGTGTTTCACTTCTTTGTAGTTTGGTGAGCACCAAATGTTCTCTATAGAATTTTTTTTCTTTTGTAAGCCTTAATCGTAAACGAAGACCTACGAAGGGGATAAAGAGGAGTGGGATTAAGAGGAAAAGAAGAGTATAAGACTGTTTCAGGAGGGATGAAGACATAGAGAAGGATGAAGAGGCTGAGAGGATTTTTTTGTAATTAAGTTTTCCCTAGGCATCACCAAGAGTGGAAAATTATCATCAATTGTCTCCTGATATGTGTGAGAATTCTCCTACTCAATCATAATCCCTTAACTGTAATACATTAAACCCTTAACCTTAATCCCTCAACCCTATACCTTAAACCCTAATCCTTCAAATGTTAAACCCTAAACCCTCACCCTTTAAATCCTAATACCTCAACCATCAACCCTCTACCCTATACCCTATCAATTAAACCCTCATCCCTAATTGCTTAATCTTAATCCCTCAAACCTCACACCTTAGTCCCTCAATCATCAAACCTTAAACCCTAAACCCTGAACCCTTTACCTTATCAATTAAACCCTCTACCCTATACCTTAAACTCTAATCCATCAAACTTCAAACCTTTTAAACCCTCAACCCTTAAACCGTAATACCTCAACCCTCAACCCTCTACCCACTACCCTATCAATTAGATCCTCAACCTTAGTTGCTCAACCCTAATCCCTCAATCCTCAAACCTTAAACCCTCAACCCTCTACCATAAACCATAATACTTTAAACCCTCAACCTTAATCCATCAATCCTATGCCTTATACCCTAATCCCTCAAACCTCATACATTAGACCCTAATCCCTCAAACTTGCAACATTGATCCCTCAATCCTCAATCCTCAAACCTTAAACCCTCAAAACTTAAACCCCAATACCTCAACCCTCAACCTTATACCCTATCAATTAAACCTTGAGCTCTAATTGCTCAAGATTACTCCCCCAATCCTCAAACCTTAAACCCTCAACCCTTAAATCATAATACCTCAACCCTCTACCCTATCAATTAAACCCTCTACCCTATACCTTAAACCCTAATCCCTCATACCTCAAACCTTAAACCCTCAATCCTTCAACCCTAATCCCTTAATCATCGACCCTTAAACCCTCAACATCCAACCCTCAAAACTTAAACCCTCAACCCTTAAACCCAAATACCTCAACCCTATACCCTATCAATTAAACCCTAGACCCTAGTTGTTCAACCCTAATCCCTCAAACATCGAACCTTAAACTGTAATACCTCTACCTTCTACCCTCTAGCTTATCAATTAAACCCTCTACCCTATACCTTAAACCCTAATCCCTCATACATCAAACCTTAAACCCTCAACCCTTCAACCCTAATCCCTCAATTATTGACCCTTAAACCCTCAACCTCCAACCCTCAACCCTTAAAACCTAATACCTCAACCCTCAACCCTAGTTTTTCAACCCTAATCCCTCAAACCTCAAACCTCAAACCTTAAACCCTTAACCCTTAAATCGTAATAGCTCAACCCTCTACCCTATCAATTAAACCCTCTACCTTATACCTTAAACCCTAATCCCTCATACCTCAAACCTTAAACCCTCAACCCTAATGCCTCAACCATCGACCCTTAAACCCTCAACCTCCAACCCTCAACTCTTGAACCTTCAACCCTTAAACCCTAATACCTCAACCCTCAACCATCTACCCTATCAATTAAAACCTCAATCCTAGTTGCTCAACCCTAATCCCTCAAACCTTAAAACCTCAACCCTTAAACTGTAATACCTCAACCCTCTACTCTCTACCCTCTACCCCATACCTTAAACCTTAATTCATCATACCTCATACCTCAAACCTTAAACCCTCAACCCTTGAACCCTAATCCATCAAATTTTGACCCTTAAACCCTCAACCTACAACCCTTGAAACAACTAAACCCTCAACCCTATACCCTATCAATTAAACCCTCAACCCCAGTTTCTCAACCCTAATCCCTCAAACCTCAAACCTCAAACCTTAAACCCTCAACCCTTAAACCATAATACCTCTACCCTCCACCCTCTACCCTCTACCCTCTACTCTCTATCCTCTACCCTATCAATTAAACCCTCTACCCCATACCTTAAACCCTAATGCCTCATACCTCAAACCTTAAACCCTCGACTCTTGAACCCTAATCCATGAACCGTCGACCCTTAAACCCTCAATCTCCAACCCTCAAAACTTAAACCCTAATACCTCAACCATCAACCCTCAACCCTATTAATTAAACCCTCAATCCTAGTTGTTCAACCCTAATCCATCAAACCTCAAACCTTAAACCCTCAACCCTTAAACTGTAATACCTCAACTCTCTACCCTATACCTTAAACCCTCTACACTATACCTTAAACCCTAATCCCTCATACCTCATACCTCAAACCTTCAACCCTAATCCCTCAACCACCAAACCTTAAACCCTCAACCTCCAACCCTCAACACTTAAACCCTCAACCCTTAAACCCTAATACCTCAACCTCAACCCTCTACACTATCAATTAAACCCTCAACCCTAGTTTCTCAACCCTAATCCCTCAAACCTCAAACCTCAAACCTCGAACCTCAAACCCTCAACCCTTCAACTATAATACCTCATCCCTCTACCCTCTACCCTCTAGCCTATCAATTAAACTCTCTACCCTATACCTTAAAACCTAGTCCCTCATACCTCAAAGCTTAAACCCTCAACCCTTCAACCTTAATCCCTCAACCATTGAATCTTAAACCCTGAACCTCCAACCCTTAACACTTAAACCCTCAACCCTTAAACCCTAATACCTCAACCCTCTACCCTATCAATTAAACCCTCAACCCTAGTCACTCAACCCTAATCCCTCAAACCTTAAACCCTTAACCCTTAAAACGTAATACCTCAACCCTCAACCCTCAACCCTCAACCCTCTACCCTATATCTTAAAGCATAATCCCTCATACCTCAAACCTTAAACCATCAACCCTTCGACCCTAATCCCTCAACCATCAACCCTTAAACCCTCAACCTCCAACCCTCAACACTTAAACCCTCAATCCTTAAACCCTAATACCTCAACCCTCAACCGTCTACCCTATCAATTAAACCCTTGACCCTAGTTGCTCAACCCTAATCCCTCAAACATCAAAACCTCAACCCTTAAACTATAATACCTCAACCCTCTACCCTCTACCCTCTACCTTAAACCCTAATCCATCATACCTCAACCCTTCAACCCTAATCCCTCAATCGTCAACCCTTAAACCCTCAACCTCCAACCCTTAAACCTTAAACCCTAATAACCTCAACCCTCAACCCTCAACCATATCAATTAAACCCTCAACCCTAGTTGTTCAACCCTAATCCCTCAAACCTCAAACCTTAAACCCTCAACCCTTAAACCATAATACCTCAACCCTCAACTCTCTACCCTCTACCCTATCAATTAAACCATCTACCCTATACCTTAAGCCATAATCCCTCATACCTCAAACCTTAAACCCTCAACACTTCAACCCTAATCCCTCAACTGTCGACCCTTAAACCCTCAACATCCAACCCTTAAACCCTAATACCTCAACCCTATGAATTAAACCATCAACCCTAGTTTCTCAACCTTAATCCCTCAAACCTCAACCCTCAAAATCGTAATACCTCAACCTTATCAATTAAACCCTCTACCTTATACCTTATACCTTATACCTTACACCCTAATCCCTCATAGCTCAAACCTTAAACCCTAAACCCTTAAACCCTAATCCCTCAATCATCAACCCTTAAACCCTCAACCTCCAACCATCAACACTTAAACCCTCAACCCTTAAAAAATAATACCTAAACCCTCTACCCTATCAATTAAAAACTCAACCCTAGTTTCTCAACCTTAATCCCTAAATCCTCAACCCTCAACCCTCTACCCTATCAATTTAAACCTCAACCATATTTTCTCAACCTTAATCCTTGAATCCTCAAACCTTAAACCCTCAACCCTCTACCCTATCAATTAAACCCTCAACCCTATTTTCTCAACCTTAATCCCCGATTCCTCAAACCTTAAACCCTCAAACCTTAAAAACCATAATACCTCAAACCTCAACCCTCTACACTCTACCCTATACATTAAACCCTCAACCATAATCCCATAATTATATACCTTAAAACCTAATCCCTCAACCTTATACCTTAGACCATAATCCCTCAACCATCAACCCTTAAACCATCAAAACTTAAACCCTGATACCTCAACCCTCAACCCTCTACCTATCAATTAAACCTAAGAGGGAGAGAGAGAAATACCTAAGAGGGAGAGAGGGAGTGTGAGAGAGAGGGTTGGAGTGAGTGATATTTTTCTAGGTAGGGTGGGAGGGAGTGAGACTTGAGAGAGAGATAGACTACTACATTAGACAAAGAGGGTTATCTAGTTATGATAGGAGGGATAGACCTAAGAGAGAGAGGGGGTGGGAGGTATATTTTGAGGGAGAGACCTAAGAGAGAGAGGGGTGGGAGGTATATTTTGAGGGAGAGACCTAAGAGAGGGAGTGTGAGAGAGGGGGTTGGAGTGAGAGAGAGTAGACTAGGTAGGGTGGGAGGGAGTGAGACTTGAGAGAGAGAGAGAGAGACTTGAGAGGGAGAGATAGAGATTTATATAGTTAGGATGGGGGGGAGACTTGAGAGAGGGAAAAGGGGGTGGGAGGTATATTTTGAGGGTGAGAACTGAGAGAGAGGGAGTGTGAGAGAGGGGGTTGGAGTGAGAGAGAGTAGTCTAGGTATGGTGGGAGGGAGACCTGAGAGAGACTTGAGAGGGAGAGAGAGTTATCTAGTTAGGGTGTGGGGGAGAGACTTGAGAGAGGGAGAGGGGTTGGGAGGGATATTTTGAGGGAGAGAACTGATAGAGGGAGAGGGTTAGGAGGGATATTTTGAGGGAGAGACCTGAGTGTTGGAAACACAAGGGCAAACAACTAAGAGGGGGGGTGAATCAGTTGTCACAAAATTTTAAACTTATTAAACCTTATTCTCATATCTGATTAATAACCATGAAGTCATAAATCAACAACACATTAGAAGCACACATAACACCAAGAATTTTGCATGGAAAATTAGAAACATTTAGATTAAATCCATTTGGAGAATTTGAACTGAGAAAGTAGCATCTGCTAATGCCTGAGTACAGTTTCGGTTAAGTACATGAACATTTCTCCACTCTTCTTCACTCTTCTTCACACTCTGCTTTGCCTTTGAATGATCTAAGCCTCATTCACATATAAAACTCACACACTTCACACTTACACACCTTATGCATACATCAAATGAGATAAACAATCGCTCATATATATCCGCAACAAGAAATTACATCACTTTATGTCTGCTTCAACAAAATAATAAAATGAATGCAAACCGTCGGCCCAAAATAATAAAGCTTATTAATGCGAATCAACCAAGGTCTGCCACAACATATTAGAGACCCAAAATAATGTCCTTAAACATAAATCACCTTCAAATATTCTTCCTCGAATATCCACAACATGCTACAATCACCCTGTCGGCCATGAACATGAAAAACATGAATACACAAGAGAAAATCTCAGATCGCAAGCACAACGATCAATGTGAATGTGCAACAAAAATAGAACATGATATAGAAACATCCACAAAAATCACAAGAATATATGAAACAACTTAGATTACCAGAATCACACTATCTTCTTCTATGAACACCAGTAGCAATAATAGAATAACTGTCGGAACACAGTAACTCATAAATTGCTCAAAACTTCATGCGAACCTCTAAAAATTTCAGAGTATAAACTACATATACTTTCAAACAAACCATTTAATACACAACTTATCACCATAAACATACTAAAATTTTCATCACACTGATCTTCATTGCTTCATAGACAACCTAGAACATATTTTATTACAATTTTCTCAATATCCTCAACATATACAGTCTTAAAGACATTAATACTAATAGTGTTGACATCAATGAAAACCACATATCAACAAAACAACCACAACACCCAACAATCTCCCCTTTTGGCACTGATGGCAACACATGATGTGAAAAAAACCATCAATGCAACTAACTCCAACACTTACTCCCCCCTAGGTTTTGACTCTTCTCTCAACAATCTCTCCCTTTCACATTGCTCTTCTCTCCCTTATTTCTTCAAAAGTTTTTCACATTAAGTTTCTCCCCCTTTTACATCAATAACAATGATACACAAGCTCTAAACCACATATCTAAATCATCTAACTACTCCCCCTGAGTAGCAACCACCACAATATCAATCCAAAACAAGATATGTCTATGAAATGCTCGGATTGATGCAAAGTCTTGCATCTTAGTTACGATTAGGAGGGGTAATCACCCCTAACTTCCCTCTGAGATACTCAAAAGTATCCTTAGGCAATGGCTTAGTAAATATGTCTACAATCTATTCCATAGTAGGCACATACTCCAGTCTGACTTTCTTATCACTCACTTTGTCTCTCAAAAAGTGGTATTTGATAGATATATGCTTGCTATTTGAATGCAACACTAAATTCTTAGAAATTTTTATAGCACTTGAATTATCATAGAATATGAAAATAGGTTAATCATACATAACTCTGATATCTTTCAACATTTACTTCATCCACAATACTAGAGTACAATTGTTAGCAACAATAATGTATTTTTCCTTGGCAATAAACAAAGAAATGGCATTCTTCTTTTTACTTATCCATGAAATTAGCTTCTTTCCCAATAAAAATGCACCACCACTAGTACTTTTCCTATCATTCACATCTCCTGCCCAATTAGAATTAGTAAAGGCACTCAAAGTAAGTTCATCATCTTTAAAATAACATAGGCCAAAATCAACTGTTCCCTTCAAGTATCTAAAAATTCTCTTCACAACAGTCATAGGAGATTCCTTATGATCAGCTTGAAATCTTGCAACAATACATACAAGATTCATGATATCAAGTCTAGTTTGAGTCAAATAATGTAATCCACCAATCATTAATCTGTATCTAGTTTGATTTATCTTTGGAGAATCATCATTTGTTGTCAACTTACATCCGGTCACCATGGGTGTACCGACTGGCTTTGATTCTTCCATACCAAACTTCTTTAACAGTTCTCTCACATATTTGGACTAAGATATAAAGATCCCATTATCTAACTGAGTAATTTGAAATCCCAAAAAGAATTTCAATTCTCCAATCATTAACATCTCAAACTCACTATGCATCTCATTAGCAAACTTCATGCACAAACCATCATCTCCTCCAAAAATGATATCATCAACAAAGACTTCCACAAATAGATATTTATCATCATCAATCTTGAAATACAAATTATTATCAACAATACCTTTGTTAAATCCAAGCTTCAACAAATACTTGTCCAATCTGGCATACCAAGCTCTAGGGGCTTGCTTGAGTTCATACAATGCTTTCTTTAACCGACAAACCATATCTCGATCAGTCAATTGAAACCCATTAGGTTGCTTAATATACACCTCTTCTTCTAGTTCGCCATTTAGAAATGCTAACTTGACATCCATTTGATAAAATTTGTAGTTTTTGTAAGCAACATAAGCAAGAAATAGTCTCATAGCTTCAATTCTAGAAAAAATTTCTTCAAAATCAATTCCCTCCATCTGTGAATATCCTTTACACACCAATCTTGCTTTGTTTCTAACAACATCACCTTGTTCATTCAACTTATTTCTAAAGATCCATTTAGTTCCAATTACATTTTTGTCCTTAGGTCTAAGAACAAGAATCCATGTATTATTCTTCTCAATTTTTTGTAACTCTTCTTTCAATGCTTCCAACCAATGTTCATCTTTGCATGCTTCATTAACATTACTTGGCTCAGTCTTTGAAATCAAGTAGTACTCTTCTGTAATTCTTCTCCTAGTCTGGACACCTTTATTTTTATCACCTATAATCTAATTTTCTAAATGATTTAATCTTACATACCCTTGAGTCTTATGATGTTCTTGAACTTCAGGCTCTTGTGATCTCTCGTCTGCACTTTCACCAATTTCTTCTTCATGATTTTCTTGATTCACCAGATTGATTTGCACTTACTTTGAAGTCTGAATTTTGTTTGTACTGTCATTATAATCATCGAAATCATATCCATAGGTTCTTGATGGTCTGGCAATGTCTTCATCAACCTTCACATTATCACTTTCAACCATTTCCCTTAATCTCTTATTGTAGCACCGGTAGGCTTTACTCTTAGTAGAATAACTAAGAAAGATTCCTTCATCACTCCTAGCATCAAACTTTCTTATATCTTCATCTCTTCTGATATAGAATCTACTCCCAAAGATTTTGAAGTATCTAACAGTAGGCTTATGACCAAATCATAGCTCAAAAGGAGTCTTACCAGTATCACCTTTGATTTGTACCTAATTGAAGATATAAACAACAATACTCACGACTTCTCTCCAGTAGACATGAGGAACATTTCGTTCCAACATCATAGTTCTAGAAGCATCCAGAATTGTCATGTTCTTCCTTTCCACAACTCCATTTTGTTGAGGGGTCCGTGATGCAAATAATTTTCTCTTTATCCCATGTTCTTCACATAAAGAATTAAACTCACCAGAAGTGAATTCACCACCTCTACCTGATCTCAGACACTTAATCTTCAAACCTGTCTATATCTCAACCATAGATTTAAAGATCTTGAACTTCTCCAGAGCTTCAAATTTCCCCCTTAAGAAAGTGACCCACATCAATCTAGAATTATCATCAATGAGTAACATGAAATACCTGTCTCCTTGTAAACTTCTAATTCTAGTAGGACCACACAAGTCAGTATGCACAAGTTTCAATACTCCATTTGAACAATATTGTTTGCTTCTGAAAGAAACTCTAGTTTGTTTTCCTAACTAACATTCCTTACATATAGCATTAGTAGGCTTTACCAACTTAGGAAGATATCTCAATGCCTGAGAAGAACTTATCTTGATAATATTGTAAAAGTTTACATGACACATTCTTCTATGCCACAACCAAATTTTATCAACTTGAGCAATCAGACAACTCTTACTTAGCAACATTCAAGTGAAAGATTCTACCTTTTGTTTTTGTATCAGAAGCAATCACATTTCTAGAATCCCAATATTCTACACTTTCCATCCTTGAATTGAAGATTATATCCCTTGTCAACCATCTGTCCAATACTCAAAATATTATGCTTCAAACCTTCAACATAAAGAATATCATCAGTATTATGCTTACCATCAAAATAAATACATCCTTTGCCACAGATTATACCACCATTGTTATCACCAAATATTACAGCACCACCATCATACTTCTCTAGGCTCACAAATTTTCTTTTATCACCTGTCATGTGATGTGAACATCCACTGTCAATTATCCATTCATCATTTTCTTCAACTCGAGTAGCTAGGGATTTCTCCATATTTGTACAACTAGCAGATTTAGTAGACACGAGATTGTTTTCCTTGATATCAATAAACACAAAATCATCTTCATTCACATTGAATTTGTCAGATTCATCATTTGTCACACCTTCATCAATAGCATAATAACATTTCTTTTGAAATTTGGGCTTGTAAGGTCCTATCTTAGGAACTCTTTCTGGACACCTTGATGCAAAATGACCTATCTTATTGCAAGAAAAACGTTTAATAGGCAACTTTCCTTTGTACTTACCTTCTCCTCTGGCTTCTTTTTTGACAATAAGTGCTTCAAGCTCATTCAGTTCTCTTTCTTCTTCTTCTTTAATCTGTCTCATTTCTTCCTCATACTTGAATACCTTTCTAGAAGAACTTTCACCTAGATCATATCTCTACTTGTCTCTCCCGAAAGTAGTAGCTTTAAATGCATATTCCATTTTAGGAAGGGCATCACCAAATTCACTCAACTCAAAAGTAGTAAGTTTACCAATCAACATATCTCTGGTTACATTTGTCACAATCTGAATCTCATCAATAGTTGTAGCTTTGACTTTGTATGCTACATGCAAGGATCTAAGAACTTTAGCAACAATCTCTGATTCATCTAATTGTCCACCAACACATTTGATACCATACACAAGTTCATTCACTCTTTGCATAAAAGTAGTAATGTTCTCATCACCACCCATCTTCAACATTTCATATTTCCCTTTCAGACTTTGTAGCTTAGCAATCTTCACATTTGCATCACCTTCATACAAGGTTTCCAACTTTTTCCAGATCTCATAGGCAATCTTTAGATCCATGACATTTGTCATCTCAGAATCAGTCAAAGCACTCAACAATGCTTCCTTAGCCTTGATATTATATTCAACATCCCTAATCTCAGTAGTAGTAGTAGGACCATTATGAGGAATAACATACCTATTACTTGTAATGTTCCAGTAGGATTCACCAATGCATCTTAGATGACACTCCATTCAAGTCTTCCAAAGAGAATAATTTGTTCCATCAAATCTCAAACTATCCTTATTGTATGTCACCATCCCATATCACCTCAAGTTGTTAAACTTCTTCCAAGGAACCTGCTTTGATACCAATTTTTGGCAACACAAGGGCAGACAATTGAGAGGGGGGTGAATCAATTGTCACATAATTTTAAACTTATTAAACCTTATTCTTAGATATGATTAATAACCATGAAAGCATAAATAAAAAACACATCAAAAGCATACATAACACCAATATTTTTGCGTGGAAAACCAAAACATTCAAATTAAATCCATATGAAGAATTTGAACTGAGAAAGTAGCATCTGCTAATGCCTGAGTATAGTTTCAGTTAAGCACATGAACACTTCTTCACTCTTCTTCACTCTTCTTCACACTCTGCTCTGCCTTCAAATGATATGAACCTTATTTGCACATAGAACTCACACACTTCTCACTTACACACCTTATGCATACGTCAAATGAGATAAACAATCGCTCATATATATCCACAACAAGAAATTACATCGCTTTATGTTAGCTTCAACAAAATAATAGAATGAATGCAAACTGTCGGCCCAAAACAATAAAGATTATTAATGCGAATCAACCAAGGTTGGACACAACATATTAGAGACCCAAAACAATTTACGTGAACACAAAACACCTTCAAAGATTCTTCCTCGAAGATCCACAACACACTACAATCACCCTGTCGGCCATGAACATGAAACACATGAATACACAAGAGAAAATCTCAGATCGCAAGCACAACGATCAATGAAGATGTACAAATAAGATAGAACACGATCTAGAAACATCCACAAACATCACAAGAACATACACAACAACTCAGATTACTAGAATCACACTATCTTCTTCTATGAACACTAGCTGCAATAACATAATAACTGTCGAAACACAGTAACTCATAACTTGCTCAAAAATTCATGTGAAGCTCTAAAACTTTCAGAGTATAAACTACATACGTGCCTACAAATAAACCCTTTAATACACAACTTCTCACCATCAACATATTGAACTTTCCATCACACTGATCTTCACTGCTTCAAAGACAACCTATAACATATTTTATTACAATTTTCTCAATATCGTCGACATATACAAGCTTAAAGACATTAATGCTAATAGTGTTGAAATCAATGACAACCACATATCAACAACACAACCAAAACATACAACATAGAGAGAGAGGGAGTGGGAGACACTTGAGAGAGAGACCTGTGAGAGATAGAGATGAGAGGGAGAGAGAAAGATAAATACTTGAGAGAGGGAGTTGGAGTGAGAGAGAGATAAAGACCTAAGAAGGAGAGATAGAGGAAGTGTGAGAGAGAGGGTTGGAGTAAGAGAGAGTAGTCTAGGTAGGGTGGGAGGGAGTGAGACCTGAGAGAGAGAGAGAGAGATTTGAGAGTGTGAGAGAGAGTTATCTAGTTAGGGTGGGGGAGAGACCTAAGAGAGGGAGAGGGGGTGGGATGGATATTTTGAGGGAGAGACCTAAGATAGAGGGAGAGAGAGGCAATGGGAGACAATTGAGAGAGAGACTTGATAGAGAGACTTGAGAGGGAGACATGAGAGAGAGACTTGAGAGGGAGAGAGACCTAAGAGAGAGATACTTGAGAGGGAGAGAGAGAGGGAGTGGGGGAGACCTGGGAGAGATAAACTTGCGAGGGAGAGAGAGTTGTCTAGCTAGGGCGGGAGGGAGACACTTGAGAGAGGGAAAGGGGATGCACGAGATCCAAGGGAAAAAGGGTGGAAGGGACAGAGTGAGTGAGAGAGTTTTCTAGTTAGGGTGGCAGGGATAGAGTGAGAGAGTTAAAGTCATCTAGTTAGGGTGGGAGGGATAGAGCGAGGGAGAGAGAGTTATCTAGTTAGGGTGGGAGGGAGAGACTTGAGAGAGGGAGAGGGGGTGTAAGAGTAGTTAGGGTGGGAGGGAGAAACTTGAGAGAGGGAGAGGGGGTGCGAGAGATCCAAGAGATAGAGGGTGGAAGTTATAGAGCAAGGTAGATACCTAAGAGAGAGGAGGTGTGAGGGATAGAGGGAGGGAAAGAATTGAGAGAGGGGGGTGGGAGGCATAGAGGGAGGAAGAGACCTGAGAGGGGGAGTTATCCTATACATTAAACCCTCAACCCTATACCTTAAACCCTAAGGATGAAAGAAAAGGTAGAGAGTGTAGGAGAGACCTGGAGAGGATTGAGAGAGAATGGGTACGTATTGGTTAAGAGGGAAGGAGGTAGAGAGGTTGTGAAAGGTAAAAACCTCAACTATCCATCAATGATGATAACTTGCAAACTCTAAGCGTTATCAAAGTGGTGGAGCAAAGAGAAAACAAAGTTTGTTTTTTTTCAAAGCAGCTCATTTGGCGAGCACCAAATTTGGTGCTCGCCATGGTGGAGCAAAGAGAAAGTTTTTTTTTTTTTTTTATCAAAGCAACTCATTTGGCGAGTGCCAAATTTTGCACTCTCCAAATGCACATCACATTTGGTGCTTGCAAAATTTGGCAAGTGCCAAATGTGATGTGCAATTTGGAGAGTGCCAAATTTTGTGCTTGCCAAATGAGTTGCTTATGGATGTGATTTTCTTAGGATTTACCAAATTTTCACATATTTTTGGTCATGCTAACCATCACATTTTCACGTCTTTCAATGCACGTTTATAAAAACTATGATGATATTAGGCTCTCTCTTAGCTATCTAAATACATATATTTTTTTACTTTTTGATTAAGGCTTTCATGCATAACTTCTCTTGTAATTACCTCCGTTTTTTTCAAAAACCAACATGTGCTAGTTTTAGGATAGATTTTTACTCATTCATTGAATCGTGAAATAAATTACTTTTTTTAAATTAGACTCCATTCTACACGTGATGGAAATAATAATTTTTGATTAGTTTAAAAAAAATTTAGGGGGGAGCACACTCAAATTTCAACTTTTTAGGATGTGCCCACTTTGAAAATTCATAAAATATCATACATTCATTAAAAAAATTAGCCGAAAGAATGGGGATAAACTACATGGTGTTAGCTAATTTCTTACTATTCAAATTTTTGTAATTCTAAAAAAAAGTTAATGAAAAAGGGAGGGGCCCTTAGATGCTATGTTATTTTTTTATTATAAAAATCGGACTTGTTTTGGGCCCCCCTTTCTAAAACCCTTAATATTCACTAAATTGTTTTAAAATTAGTAGCTTAGAAACTAGACTCAGAGCACTTCAACTCTTGTTCTTTCCGCATCTTCAAATTTTGAGCGTGACTATCTTCATTTTTTCGTGCACATCAAATTTTGCCAATTTCAGAAAATAAAAGTGGCATCTTAAGAGCCATTTTTGTGTCATAGCTTGGTGCACTTACCCATCTATAAATTAACTTTTCATTAAATAACTTAACAAGCTGTTCCCATTTCATCAATTCTAGTATGTAATATTATAGATGATACACAATCACTCCTTAATATGGAGTAAGTACAAACACTTACAAGGAAATCATATCAATACGACTTTCCTTTCTTATAAGCAAATAGATTAATACTCTATTTTAAGAAACAAATGCAATTCCCAATTAAACACACAAGATGAACAATCTTTCAGATAAAAGATAAAACATGAAGAGAATAGAATCTCATGCCTATTAATTGCTTATTCTAATTGACTCATTGGATCTCAAACTTTTCCCCCTCTTAAAATGACTAGCTTAGCAACAAAACCCTCTCAATTCCTCTCACTAAAGTTTCCTCAAAAATATCTCATAGCTGGTATAAGAGTCTCTCAACTAAAAGGTAGCGGAACCGATAGGCTCCCCATATTACTTTTGTGACCTCAGAATAGTTTTTGATCTCTAAATATTTTTCCATTTGAATCAACCATGCCTCAACTTCTTCCCTGCTAGTACTACCTTCAAATTTTGGTGAGTTTATTTTCCTCATGTCCCTAGAAAATTCAATAGCCGTTTCAATTTCTATTAGCTCCTTCATATTGAGAGTGTGATTTCTCATTCTCATGTTCGTGGGTCTAAACATGATCGTGAGAATTCTCTCCCTCATCTTCATTAATAGGGATTTCTTCATTAATCGAAACTTCGTGTTCTACTCTATATTTTTCCCTTACTTCCTACTCAAAAATTTGCAACCTTGCATTAGGTTCATGAATGAGCCAAAATTTGATCCAATTTGGCTTCAACACCCTCTAGACCTTGTCTGACTTCTTGACTCCCCCCAAGTTTGGTCCTTGTTCTCACCATCCTTTGCAAAAAAAGGGTTTTACCTAAAGGTTCATATTTATTAGATTCAATCATGTTGTTACTATCTTATGGATAACATTTAAATGAGCATTCATTTGCACATTAAAGAAATTTCACATAAGATTTGAGCACAAGCTTTTGGTAAACACATGTTTTTTTATTATTCATAAGAATCTCAATATCCTTTTAATTTTCATAGAGTGACTATTCAAATAGTCAAGTGGAGAGTATCCCACATATTCGCTATCAAACACATAACTCAATGAGGTATACCCTTTAGATTTTGTTCATCTCTCATTTGCTCATATCTATCCCAAAATGGGCAGTAACCTTTATATTTATCATCTGATACATAGTTACGGGGGACATAACCCTCTAATTCATTACTTGAGGAAATTATAATCATTTCCGACATAGGAAGGACTTTAGAATCTCTAAATACGAATGTTGGACTAACACTCGTTTGTAAGGGCATATCCCTGGAAAGTGATAAGGAATTAGACTTTTCTGGCGAAACTGGAGGTAAATAGTTGAAATTGGCCTCCTCCTTCATCCTTCTCTTTACATCACTAATACGAGAAAGAGTGTGATTGAAATTTTTAGTATCGCTTAACTAGACAACATTATCATAGTTGGTAACCTCTATCATATGAACAATGGACTCTTTTTCCTTCTTGACCTTCAGGTAGCACCCATTCCCTATTACTAACTTTCTTGCAGTTTAACCTGAGATGCACCATCTTGACACAAGAATTTCCAAATATTAGTCTCATTCAATGTTGGATGGAAATTATGGCAAGCACATAGATTCCAGAGCTAAACTTGGTAGCTTTGATACCATGTGTAACATGCCAATTGTTCAAGCAAGTGAATTTCTTAAGTTTTCACATTCAAGTAAATAAACTATGTTTCATAACCATTTCTATAAAAAAAATCAAAAGAGAACAAATGAGCACAAATGACATTATAAATTCCATTCATTGATTCCATTTCCAATATAATATTCCACCTATTACAATATTTCCAAAGTATACAAAATACATACATAGCTGAACTGAGCTTCAAAGCAATAAATAGATGTTCCAAGAATATCCTTTCAAATCTTGATCGCCAACTAAGGAGGAGAAGCATCACTCAAGCACTTTTTTTCCAACCAGAAACTCAAATTCGGTCCCCAACACATCTATCATCTGATAGATTTCCCTACCCTTTGACGAAGAGATTGGTGGAGTAACCTTGTAATGACAACCACTCTGAACTTAGTGTTGTGCCCTACATAACTAGAACTTATAGACACTACAATCCTGTTCTAGCATGCATAAAAAAGAACGCGGTGAGTTGATAGTGGAGTCAAAGGCAATCACACTACTTTGGACAAAGTATTCTCACTCAATATCTTGAGTGATAGTCATCCTATTCACATACCCTACTCTAGCTCGATTTGACGTTAGGCCATTATAAACTATGCATAGGTTATTTCCTTCAATAGGTAATCATTAACCTCAATTGTAACCTATTCCATTTTTCCAAAACATAATGATATCTCTACCAATTAATCATAATCATAAGTTACCCTCTTCAATGGAATTTCTAATCCCAGGTATAAAATATGAGTTTTCAAGCATAAGTTACCCCCTTTAATGGATGTTCTAATTCCAAGAATAACATATGAGCTTTCTACGTCTACAAATTAACTTTGCATAAAATAACTTAACAAGTTATTCCCATTTCACCAATCCTAGTATGTAATACTATAGATGATAAATAATCACTCCTTAATATGGAGTAAGTAAAAACACTTATAAGGAAATCATATGAATAAGGCTTTCCTTTCCTATAAGAAAATAGATTAATACTATATATTTCAAGCAACAAATACAATTCCCAATTAAACACACAAGACAAAGAATATTTCAAATAAAATATAAAACATGAATTGAATAGAATATCATACCTATTAATCACTTATTCCAATTGACTCACTAGATCTTAAGCTTTTCCCCCTCTCATTTCCTCTCACTAAAGATTCCTCACAAATATCTCTCAACAGAATAAGAATCTCTCAACTAAAAGATAGCAGAAAAAAGCAACATAATATTGCATAATAGAAGTGTATGCAAATGAGGTTAGAATGCTTCATGTTTATACCCAAAAACCTGCATCTACAAGCTACAAACAAGGCTTATGAAATGACACTTTTTAGCCTAAATCCATCGATTTAGCTTGATAACAAAAAGGTGGCGAATTTCTATCTCAATACTCACCTATACAGGACAACAAGCCGATTTTTTGCTTTCCAACAATAATTTGACCAGTTCATAAAGCACATGTTTCATTCTGAAAATTGACTTATAAGCCCAAAAGACTTCTAAAATAAACACATAATTCATAATATGGCGCCAACTATTCATCACATTCCCTATTTACAAGCTTGTTGTTTAAATAGAGGAATACGTCTAAACTCACTTGGTTGCATTTTAGATAGCTGACTTGGTCTATGCCAAAGTATTCAACATGTTTCAATGAGTCAAATTCCTTTATTTTAGCATTGCTTAATTATTAACATAGCACGTCACTTTGTATAGTGCACAACCTTTATATTTTGCTTTATTCATTAAGTAATAACTATACACAACAGATTAAAACTTATGTATTTTCCATCACTTTCATCAATGATGATACATGTGGTTTAAATACTTAACATTACGCTATTATATGTAGTGCTATATTCACATTATATCGATCATGACATATATTCTATAAATCATCCAATAGTATATATTCCTTGACAAATAAATTTGTCTAAATATTTCACTTGACATTTGAATGAATGAGATCAAGTTAACATTTCATATAGAATATCGTTTGTATATATATGTATATCTATATTCATGTATACGTACATATATATATATATCAACATACTCGTATGAAAATTCCCATTTTTCAATACATACACATATATCAACATGTGTATACATATGTATATATGCATATATCTCATATATATACATTTGATCATACAATCAATCACATAAACAATTGCTATCTTATCAATAGGTATATATACATGTGATGTATATATATACATGTCTTATTGTCCTTTTGATATCACCATACCCATGAGCAATCCATCCATGAGTGTGTGTAGGTACATCTACCTACGCACTCTCATGTATGTATTATCTAACATGTATGGGTTATTGTCGACATGCACATGTATAAATATATACATTCTATGTGTATATATCTCATCAATCAAGTATAGTAATACAAAGAAGAACTCACATGCACCAAGCACTAAACACAATCCAAGAATGCCCTTAACAAAAATCATGATCCTTCCTAATGCAAACACATCATACTAAAGGTCGAATTACCAATTACAAAAACTATGACTTGACTCAACCATTCTGTAAGTGAGTGTGTGTGTAAGCTCAATTAGGTTTTGTTACAGGTTACCCGACCGAGTTCTTCTCTTGAGTGATACTTCCCCTCATTTTTTCGGAGGATTGAATCTGAATTTGCATCCAACTTAACACATTTTCATAGTAGTCAGTTGTTCATCAAAACAAGCATTTTCATTATACATTTCATAGTTAAAATATCAAATTCAATAACCATTCATTCCAAATATCTGTTTCAATATTTAACATCAAATGAAATAAACATTCATTCATAATTAAATTCCAATTATTCAGATAAACAAAGTGCAACCATATATATTTCCAATCAAAATTCCAAAAACATTCACATATGTAATAATTTACCCTATATAGTAATAGTAAATAGGTAAATGTGCTAAACTCAATATTAGTATTTTAATATTGAACTTGAAGTTTGAACAAAGAATATTTTATAATATTTAACATTTATATTTTAAATGACATTTGATTTTATGGTGGTTTTGTTGATTATATAATGCTATGTGGTATTCTAAACAAAATTCCTACTTTTGATCTACAAATAGATATTTTCACATGTTTTTTGTATGCATGAACCCAAAACAAACCTAACCCCAAAACATTTTTGCCAGATTCCACAAACCTGAACCAGGATCCAAACCAGAACTGACAACTGAGCTCAAATAAGTAGAAGGATTTTTGTCTTCAAATTCATTTTTTCCAAAGGGTTTTGTCCTAAATAAAAAAAAAGATGAAAATGTTCAATCTCAAAAGATTGGGATTTGATAATATGAAATTAGTAACCTTCTCCATTATTCAATCCTCCATTTATGAGCTTTTTGAGATTTTTTTTTTCTCCTTTTCCCTCCAAAATTTAATCTTTGAAAAGTATTTAAAAATTACTTTTGATTAAAATTTCTTTTCAAACCCATCCTAGCAAATTCTTTTCTCTCTCTTTTAAAAATAACATATTTAATAATAAAACATAAGTTGTCTTTTTATAAATATATCATAAAGTTACCTTTTGAACAACTTAAATTAAATTATTACATTATTTCGACTCTTGCACCACCCCATTAGCCTACAAGAAAATAAATAATAAGTGAAAGTGTTTCTAAAGCCTTTGCCTAAAAAAAGGATACATGACATGATTGAGAAGGCAAAGAAATTGAAGAATGATGCACTTCAATTTTATATCAAATCTCTTATGTATCAAACTCTTGCTTGGTTGTAATATAACTTGTGTTTTGAATTTGTTGTTTTGCCACTATTGATATGTGAGATATAGATATATTACTGCCAATATGCAATTATTAGGATGATACTACTATCCTATACAAAAAATGAGCTATTAAAATTGGTTTTTTGTGGCTGCAAGCCTTGTTTGGGCTTGCAGTGGGTTTTCTAGTCTTGGTCATATGTGGTTCTTCAAGTCTTTTTTATTTTTATCTTTGATCACATGCACGGATGTTCTCTAAACCATATTTGTATACTTTCTTATATAATAAAAAATAAAATAAAAAACATTTTTCAAAATGCACTCTATGATCTGTCATCAAGATGTTTAAGACAAATGAATCAAACCTATAGGAACAACAATCAGTTTTGTTGGTTGCATATCATGAAAACAAAAATATTTAAATATAATATAACAACATATTTGAATGATTGTTTCATACAATACAATATCCAATGAAGCTTAAATCCTGTAAATGATTAGGAACTTTACTCAATGTCTCTAATTCTTTCCGGTATTATAGCATTATAAATTATAATCAAATTCCATGTAAATGCAATCTTTTGATGATGGAGAAGAGTTCCCTACATTGTAATTTGAAAGGGAGAGATCTACAGTGATTATTAATAACAATATTAACATCAGTCAACACATGTAGATTCTACAAGTGTCAGAGGTTACATCACTTCCTCTCCAAAATCTCTATAACCATTCTCTTAGCCAATCATTTTCCAATATTTTATTGTGGTAAAGAAAATCCTCAATTATTACAATTTTGCAAATGGCCACTGTGTTGGGTATCAAAAACATAGGTTTGAACCATGAGAGGTTGCCAAGCTCTCACAATGCTTTTGGCCAACGTACAAGGCCAATTGATGCAATTGAACCTTCTTCTCTTTAGGTTCTGCTAGACCAAGGCAAGTGAACCTATGCGAATGATGCAAATTAAAAAATGTGTTTCCTGATTGAGCAATCTATCCACAATGGAAAATGGAAGTGAATAGATGAAAATCACTACAACTACTCCTACTCCTACTGCACAAAAGAAAGGATTTGAATAAGTTGTTTGATATGAAATTTTATCTCTGGGTTGAGGCAGATCAATGCCTTCTATCCATATGGGCAATGGAGTCAAAATTAAGAAGAATTGTGTGTGTTTCCTTCTCTGGTTTAATTCAAGTTGTTAGGAACTTTATAAAATAAAATCTTATGACTGACATATAATTTTTTTTATTTATGACTTGCATAAACTATGCTGGGATGCTTCTCTATCTGGTTCTACTTTAATTACCCAAAAGAAATCCTAAAATTACAGTGACTTATTTAAAAGGATTTAAATCTGACTTACAGACACCAATCAACTAAATCACACAAAATGGGAATACATTATGATAAATTAGAGATTATACTTGATATTTTGATTTAAATAATTAAAGGATCTCAAGTTGGAGACAACCAGATAAAAGAATTATGAATTATTTCATCACAACAACTGAACACCGAAAAGAATATCACCAATTAAAATTCATTATCTCCATTGCATTGTTTCAGGAAGATCTGTCATTGTTTACATTCCCAGTTTCAAAAATCTCATTGCTACTCTAACCCCCTGCAACTGATTTTTTCAAATATTTATACAATACATATCAAGGGTCGTGACCCTTCATTTTCTAGTTACAACCGTTTGAATTTCTCTGACAGAAAGTAAAATATTTAATTAAGTTGCCTTATCGACAAATTAAATATTTTACAATAGTTTTGCATTTGATTTTTCTCTAATATCTTTTCTCTCCTTCATTTCGCTCTATTCGTTCCTTTACTTTTATTTCCCTGTGGCTTTATTATTTTACCACCCAACCATGGTCAACATTCTGCTTCTCCACAGTGCTGCAACACTTTTGACTTTGACTGTCCCCTTACCGCTCAACCGCAGTCCTTATCTCCGTCTCTAGCGGTTCCGCGGTGTTTATCGTTGACCATTCCTTCAACCGTTACCCGCGCTACCACGGTCTTCACTTTATCCTTTGGCAGTATTGTGGTAACATTTCTCTAGCCGCTTATCTCTGCCCATTGCTCCACTGTGGTCATCGTTTTGACTGGCTGCGGTACCACGGTTACCACTTACCAACACTTACCACACTGCTCACTAACCACCTACCGTGCCACCATGGTCCGCTTTTTGACTGACCATGGTGTAGCGGTAACTATTTATTGACCGACACACTCACTGTCTTTGCCGCCACCATTGCCCACTGCTCTACCACGATCACTGGATTGACTGCCAGCGGTACTGCGGTAGACTCTGTCCACCGTTCACTGACTGGGATGACTGTTTACTGTGCCACCATGGTGTATATTTTGACTAATCATGGTATAGTGGTAGGATTTCTTTTTGACCGCACTTTAACCGTCACCGCCATATCGCAGGCTCCTTTGTGGGAGGCCATGGTAAAGCGGTAAAGACATAGAAAATGAATATTAAGGGAGTGGTAAAGGTTTAAGGTGTATTATAAAGTGGAGAGGAATAAAATGACTTATTTTTTATGAAGAGATAGGAAAATGATGGGCTTAAATGGGAAAAAAGGCTTACGATTTTAATGGAAATTTTGGGTTCTAACACACTGATACTTCCAATTTTGTTTCATATAACCTTGAAGACAGGCTATAATATTTTATCATAGATTCTAGACCAAATTTTCCACATCAATATTTGGAAGCATGGTTTTTAGATTCATTCTATGGTAGAAATTTCCTTATTGATTCTATAAGCTTTAGATCAATTAGTTTTGTAGTAAGACATTTGAAAAAGCTCTTTTGTTCAACATTTGGAGGTTGAGCTCCTACGAATTTGTTTCTAAGTGAGGTCACCAAAATACTTTTCTGTGTTCCTATTTGTCTTGCATTGAGTTGTCCAAGTAAACCAGTTCTTTTTGTGAATTGGAATTTGTATATTAAATGTATCTATAGTATAATACTTGATGATGGTAAAACATAAATAAAAAGATACAAAGTAACCTGTAATTTGGTTGTGTTTGTCAAAATGTGACAACCTCTTTGATAACAAAAAATGAAAATAGTTGTAAGTGTTAGATGAATATGTTATTGCTTTAGATGGTTGTATATAGACTAGAGATGAATTAAAAAAATCCCAACATAAGACATTGAAAAAGAATTAATTGATTACGTGATTGTTATGGTATTATAATAATTCACAATGAAAATTGTAGCATGCTTAAAATCATAATTTTGAGACTCTGTGCATTTGTGATAAACTCAAAAGTATGATCCAAGCAAGTAGTGGTCATTTTTGTTGCCTTGACTACTCAACTTGAAGGAGTTTGAATGAAATCTGCAAAGCCTTCTACATTTCCATGTTTCTTTATAGAACTTGTTTGAGACTCGTATCATGTAAGGAAACTAAGGTAGTGGAACAACTTCCTACACTAATCTTGAGAGGAGAATAATGCAAAACTTTATAGATATTTAATAGTTACAAAAACATAAATATAAATAAACACAAATATCATGCATACCATGACACGATGATTTACATGGGGAAAATCCTTTCAGGAGAAAAACCCCACACTCCAAAAGTCGTCCAATATATTATTCAGTAAATAAAAAAGATTACAATATACTTGCAAAGTAAGCTTCTCATAGGAGTATCACCACTCAGAGATCAAGAGACAACATGACCGCTATCAGACTCTCAAAATACATCACCGTATCTCTATCGCAATCGTAATGCAACACCCTCATAAAATAGAGTTACATTCTATGGCAAGACATGCCAACAAAATATCTTCCATTAGATCTAAAACCTAATAACGAATGGTCTAAATTTACAATATATCATTATTTAATGTATGCCGGCCATATAAGAGTTTCCTGAAAAAGTTAACACACTCACATTTTTCTCTTTGTTGCAATTGTATACACCTATCAGTGTAACTAGGAAAATCTTGACAATAATCGTATATAATTTTAAGGTTGAGACACATTTTCCCAACAAATATCCCACTTTTCAAACACCTTGCAAGAGCATCGTGAGGGTGTAAACATCGTCTCTTTAATTGATAGGGGTCGAAAGGTCCATAGTCTTTGAACACCATATGAACTTCTTTGTACTCACATGCTTAGTTAAAGAATCAACAACATTCATCAAAGTCTCTGCCTTAACTAGCTTCACTCTGCCATCTTCGACCATATCTCTAACAAAATGATATTGTACATCAATTGCTTGGTCTTGGCATGAAATATTGGGTTCTTGGTTAGACATATCACACTCTGAATGTCACAATAAATTGTCACTACATGTAACGCCCCGCCAAGGAACCTCAAAGGGTCTAACCGAACTAACTCAACTAAAAGATGAAACAATTTATTTTTCTTATGAGAACTAAAGCATTAGTCTAACCAACTAACATAATGATCCCAAATGCACATGCAAAAAAAATAAGGCTAAGTAATCCTCTAGGGTTTCTTAACGTTGTTACTTAACAACTGATTAACATAAAAATCTCCATCTAATTAAAACTTATTCACAACAATAATAATTAAAGAAAAAATAACATAAACTAAAGATGCATTCCATTTATATCTATTGAACTGAACAACTGAATGGATTCACTTACTCTAAAAGACTAGGTTTATTTTAGATCCCAAAGCCAAATGTTCCTATGACAAGAGATTAATTATACTATTACAAACCCCATAATAACAACATTGCAATTTTCATCATAAGTCCTATAAAACCATTACATTTAAGTTATATCAAAATAACATCATGATTACATAATAGATACAACATCCACCTTATAGGTGTGTCCAAAATTACAATTACATCATAATCGAATAATAAAAAAATATAAAAAATCATCTCCTGATCTACTAGCATACTAAGTCCAAGAGAAACATCTGAGGAATGAAGCAACTCCAATCCACGCAAGAATAGGTCCAAAATACCTGATGGAAGAAGGCATCTACCACCCGACCATGTGGACCTGAAGGACCACCCCCTGTGCTAGGTTATAGACATATGGCCCACGGTCACACCAATAAGGGATACACAATTCAAGTTCACCACCTGCCTCCATAGGGTATGGAAAACAACAAGCACAAGAAAGGAATTCACATCATGAGGAAATTCCAAAAGGTTCATGCAACATAAACATGACACTAGTTTTCTCAAGGGAGGAGTGTCATCACATAGCTTGATATGGGTTGTCCTAGTAGATCTTCATAGACCCTAACCCCCATCCTGGGTTGTCCTAGCAGTCTCTCTCGACCTCTGATCCCCATACAAGACTCATGTAGAACCAACACGCCTTTCATGAAGACAAGATAATTTGGTTTTGCCATTCCAGACCTTCCCATCTCATCTTGAGCATGAACAAGCACTCGAGCCATGAGTGGGGCATGATTTTATCTTGTTTAATATGATTAACTACCCAAACCACCTAGTTCATTATTTAGGTTATCATTTATTAGAACAACTCTTTCTATGGGTTGTCCTAACGATCACTTTAGGATCCTGACCCCCATGGAGAGCCACTCCCCCTTATGACACTAAATCTCCCCAAACCAACACAATACAAGGATGCCACAACTTCAACATCATCAAAGAGAGGTCCAAATCAGAACCAATGATCTCACTGCATCCCGACTTACAATAACAAGATCCCCCACAAGGCACATATGATACATAGATACCATGGTTTACTTCCAACATGACATGAATACAAAAAAAAGGGAATAAATTTCACATGACATTAAAAAAAATACAACATACACAAAGCTCATCATAGATTGTAACAACACAAGGTCATTTAATATTAATTTATTAATTATAACATTATATTATTTAACACTTCAAAGAATAATTAACTTACACTAATTAAATTCTATTTCTTAAATTTCTCCCTATACTTAGCAAATTTAAATAATACAACAAATTAAATATAATATTTGAGTTTAATTAATCCCAACTTATTAAATAAACCAATTAAATAATATAAACCATTGAATATAATATTTAAATTTAATTCAATCAATTTATTAATCAAACACTTAACCAAAAATAATAATATGACAAATTAAATATATTAATTACCAAACGTATTTTAATTTCAATTTATTAAATTTCAACCCAAATAATTAACCTATTAAATAATAATTATAACATACAAATACAAAACTAATAACATTATTTATCATAAATCTGTAAATGAAAGTTATGAATGAATATATATATATAACAATTAAAAGACATATTTGTTCACATAAATTATAAATCTATTGACTACGATTGACCACGATAAATGAAGGCCATAAACGAAAAAATAAAATGAATAAGCAATTACCAAGATAAAAAGAAAAAAGAAAAAAACACACAGTCAATATTAATCTATTCACACCTATCATCTCCAACAACCTAAAATCTCATTTCAAAAGGAATATAAACGTAACTATAAGTTAAATGCATTGCAAAAGAAAAAACTATACAATAAAATATGCACTTTTCCCAAACCCTAAATATCAATTTAAACATTATAATAAGGTGTTAAACTAATCTCGAATGCTAATCTTCAATTGGCTGGCTACGGGGTGAAACAAAGGCATTTGCAGCCATGCGGGAGCAACCTGACAACAATCCCGTGTTTCAAACATATCTCAAAAAATATGATCTAGGTCTTTGAGATTTTTGAATAAAGATTAGAAGAATATAAGGTGAAAAAAACCCTTTAAATTTCTCACCAACCTAGTTTGTAGAGACAAAGTTATGGATGACTCAATTAGATTGTTTTATTGGCAGGGAACATAAATGATATATAATTATAAATCTAATTTCTTATGCTCAAAGAGAATATAAAATGCACACTCCAAATGCCAAGCATAGAATAAACATGGTGAAAAATACAGGGAGAGACATAGAGGTGAGGACAATAGATCCTACCTCTAATTCGTCCTCCAACTTTCGATGGTTGCGTATGAGTCCAAAGTTTTCCCCAAGTTCTTATTCCAATCCAACAATCTTCCTTCCACCAAACTCCAGATCAAAACAAAATTTAATCCAAAAGTCAAAAGCTTCCCCCCAAAAAAAGTTTCGTATAGAGAGCCCCCCTTACACAAATTTCCTCTGGGGAAATAAAACTTAAAGAACCCAACCAAAACCAACCAAACCGATAAATAAACAAAACTTAATAACATAAGTTAAATTTATTAATTAAGCTATATAGTTTAAATAAATTAAATTTGAATTAAACATTATAAATTGAATATTAATTATTTATTAATTTACAAAATTCTTATAATTTAAACATTAAAGTTTAAATAAATTCTTTATTAAATTAAATAGTTATTAAGCATAAACAATTACGTATAAGGATTAAATTATTATTATTAATAAAAGCAACTATAGAATTAATAACTTAATTATCCACAAAATGACAGACATAAGGAGGAATTCATCATAACATAAACATCATCCAAATCATATAAACTAAATGAGTCATCATCAATCTATCTGAACAAAGTCAATGTCCAAAACATGGAGGGGTATCACATCCTCCCCCCTAGGGTTAGGCTTACTCCTAGAAGCCTGCAGAAAGATCAGGGTAGAGATCTCACATCCTTGACACAACCTCCCAAGTAGCTGAGGTATCATCATTTGGGTCCCATTGGGCACTTACCTACTCTATGTCTTGATCCCCGAGGGTCAACCTCTAATGCTACAAAATGCACATGGGCTCCAAAGAAAGTTGCTCGTCCTCTACCTGCAATGCATTCCAATCCAGCACATGGGTCACATCAGTAATGTATTGTCTAAGAATTGATACATGAAAACATCATGGATGCGAGATAGGCTCGACGACAAGGAAAGACGATAAGCAAAATGTACTATCCTCTCAAGAATATCAAAGGGGCTGACAAATCGAGGCACCAACTTAGAGCCCTTTCCATATCGGATCAGACTCTTCTGCATAAACACTCTTAAGAATACACGTTCTCTAATGGAAAACTGGCGATTCGTCCTTCAAGCATCGACATGCTTCTTCTACTTGTCCTGAACTGCCTCCAAATCCTCATGAATATGCTCAACCTGCTGCTCCATCTCGTGAATCATCTCTAGACCTAACTGCACTTTGTCCTCTAACCGATCCCAACTCAAAGGGGTGCATCAAGGATGACCATACAATGCCTGGAAAGGAGACATACCTATAGAACTATGATACCCATTATTATAAGAAAACTCCCCAAGATAAAGGTAGTCCTCCCACCAAGACTGCTGATCCATGACATACATGTGCAACATGTCCTCCAAAATCTGATTAACCCACACTGACTGCCCATTTGTCTTCGGATGATAAGCCGAACTGAAGTTCAACTGGGTTCGCAAGGCATGCTGTAGTGATGTCCATAAAGTTGATGTGAAAACATGATCTCTATTTGATATGATCCATTGAGGAATCTCGTGCAACCTCACAATATTCTTTATAAAAACTCAAGCCACCACAACTTTCGTGTAAGAAGATCACATAGGAGAGAAATGTGCAACCTTGGTCAATTTGTCTACAGTGACCATGAAAGCGTCATGACAACAAGAGGAAACCAAAAAACCTACTACAAAGTCCATAGAAATGATGTTCCATTTCCACCTTGGAACCAAATTGGATTGCAAAATCCCTACAAGGTGCTAATGCTCAACCTTCACTCATTGACACTCCAAACATCTTGACACAAAATCTGTGATATCCCGCTTCATACCAGACCAATGGTATATCTATCTCAAATATATGTGCACCTTCTTGACACTTGGATGTGTCGAGTAAGGTGCACGATGTGCCTCAACCATAATCAATATGTGAAGTCCATCCAAAGAAGGAACACAAATATGTCCAAGATGTTGAAGAAGACCATCTGACTTAAGAGCATAACAATAAAATTTTCCCTCTAGAGGCCTCCCAGCCTCTACCTCAACTCTAACCCCCTGATACCACATATCCCTTGAAAGGGCCTCAAGGATCCTATCCCTCAAATCCACACCAAGGGTCACCACTACAATCTCATGATTCCTTTGACTCAAAGCATGTGCCACTACATTCTCCTTCCCTTGAATTTATTTAACCTCAAAGTCATACTCATAGACGAACTCCATCCATCGACGTTTTCAAACATTCAAGTTCGACTAAGTGAAGATGTACTGTAGTCTATGGTGATCACTATGCAGCTCAAACCGATGTCGAAAAGAAAATGTCACCACCTCGCGAAAGCATGAACCATTGCTACCAACTCCAAGTCATGAGTGGGATAGTTCAACACATGATCCTTGAGTTTGTGAGACTCATAAGTGATCACACGACCATCCTGCATAAGTAATACTCCTAAGCCCTCCAAAGAAGCATTGATACACGCCACAAAATCTTGAGATGGATTAGGAACTGCCAAAATAGGTGCACTGATGAGAAGCTCCTTCAATGTACAAAAGGTCATCTCACACTGCTCTGTCCACACAAACTTCATCCCTTTGCTCTGAAGGGAAGTAATCGGGTGAGCTATTCGAGAAAAAACCTGAACAAACCAATGATATTAATCGACCAACCCCATAAAAATTCAAACTTCTAAGACATTTGTCAGTGTTGACCAATCCAAAAGGGCTTGGATCTTAGAGGGATCCACAACTATACCCTCTCTTGAAATCACATGACCAAGGTACTTAACCTCAATCTGGAAAAGATCACACTTAGCCAAGTTGGCATAGAGATGATTCTCCCTCAAACACTGCAATACCTGCCACAAATGAACCTCATGCTCCTCCATCGAACTAGAATAGATCAAAATATCATCCAAGAACACAAGCACAAACCAATCCAGTAATTGCAAAACACTCCATTCATCAAACTCATAAACACTAAGGGTGCATTTGTCAACCCAAAAGGAACCACTGTGAACTCTTAGTGTCTATATTGGGTACAAAAAGTGGTCCAATGGATATGTGCCTCATGGATATGCAACTGATGATAGCCTAACTTCAGATCTTATAGAAAACCTTGGCCCCCTTCATCTAATCAAATAGATTGTCTATCCTAGGAAAAAAATAATGATTCTTGATCGTCACCTTATTCAACTATCTATAATCAATGCATAAACGAAGAGAGCCATCCTTCTTCTTCACAAAGATAACTAGTGCTCCCCACGGAGAAACACTAGGGTGAATAAATCCCTTAGCTAACAACTCCTCAAGCTGCAAATTTAACTCACTCAACTCCTGAGTGGTCATCTGTGAGGAGTTCTAGAAATAGGTTCTACCCCTAGCACCAAATCGATGTGAAAATCTATGTCACACTTCAATGGAATATCAAGGATATCACTAGGTAAAACATCGACATACTCCCAAAGAATGGGATGACTATCCAAATATATCTCCTGACAAATTTCTTCATGCAATTATTCTAGGGACACTACAAATAACTAACACCCTTGATGCATACACCACTTAAGCTGCATAGTGGAGATCATGTGAAGGGAAATGGGTCTCTGAATCCCTACTATCTCCACACTCCAACCAAAATCATCTATACACTCCATAGTCTTCTGTCGAAAGTCAATGCAAGCATAATGGGAATCTAACCAATCCATCCTTAGAACAACACCATAAGACCCCAACGTAATTACTTAGAGGTCTACTAAGATAAAAAAAAGGCCCTAGATCCAATACACAACTTGGAATAAAGGAATCTATGACCACACAGGAACTGGTAGACAACTCAACCTTCCACCTATCTTCCTACTTTGCAGATGCCAAGCCACACTGCTCCACAAGAAAAGAAGATATAAATGAATCTGAGGCACCTGAATCTAATAATATAGAGATAGAAGTACCTCCCAACACACCTATGGTCTCAATGATTGTCCCCTGATGCTTTGCATGGCAATTATCAATCGTTGCAAACACATGCTTAGATCTACCCGCATCTTCTACTGTGGGATTTGATGTTGTTGGTCTCTGGATAACTACCTATGTTGATCTTTAAGGGTAATGTGCAACAATGTGACCATACTGTCCACAAGAAAAACACCCATCAAAACCCCTACCGCTAGATGGTTCACTAGACTATTGAAATCTGCCCCTATTGGAACCTTGAGGTGCACTTTGTTTAGGCTGACTGGGGTAATACTGTTTGGCTCACTTCTAGGTGTGATCCTTCCCAGCCTTAGAACTATTGCCTCACTAAATTTGAAAGTTCCTTTATTTTTGATGGGATCATTGCTACTGTTGTCCACCCTTAGTGGGTGTCTGATGGTTCCTAGAGGAACTTGTTGCTTGAGACTGACTACCTCTAGCCCTAAAACCTGTGAAAGACACACTTCCAATCAACACACCGATCTACCCACCAAACACCATGGTTAGGTTCTCCTCCACTAATCGAGCTTTCTCTATTGCCACCTCCATGGTCTTCAACTCAAAACCACATACTCCCCCACTGATACGGGCATTCAAACCCCTAATGAAATGCTAGACCAACATGGTCACATCATCATCGATACCGATATATTGCTTGAGCTCAAGGAATCTATGCTCGTACTGCTCCACGGTCATAGCCATCTACCTCAACTTGTGAAACTCATCAGTCTGACACTGCCTCCAGTGGTTTGATAATAAGTGGGCTTTGAAATTCTCCAAAAACATCTCCCATGAAACCGATCCAATGTCTAAATACAAATTTTGTTCCTCCCACCACCACCATATGGAAGAAAAACCCCTAAGGTGCATGATGGTGCATCTCGCCTTGTTGCTACTACCATATAGGTGCATGGAAAAACACTTGTCCAAGTCTATCAACCATGTATTAGCCTCCAAGCCACCACTAGAGCCATCAAAGGTAGGAGGGCATGACCTTAAGAGATCCCTCATATGACTTGCTATAATAGTCTCTTGCTCTATTGTGACATCTCTCCTCCTAGGAGACCTCTCTCTCTCTCTCTCCCTATCAACATGCTCAGAGTGCTAGGATTCCCCCTGCAAATTACCCTACTATCTAGGGCCTAGGTGGGCAAGGATCTCCTCAAGCAAAAGATGTAACTGAGCTCCCTCTAACTCTAACTGACCAAGATTCTGACCCACACTCCCTTGACCATTCTAAGAGTCATTTTTTTCCTCACAACCACCCTCATGGGAATCATGAGAAGGGAGGTCTCGATGGTTAGCCCTGCGACCACCCCCTCAATCTCTACGTAGACCTTGGCCTCGAGGCATCTTCTTGAACAAACACCACCAAAGGAAAAGTCTAGGGTCAGTATGCAAGGATGAAAAAAAGGGGGAAACATAATCACAAGATTCCAAGTAACTAGGACAACATAATGGGCTCATATGAAACCAAAGTACCCAGTGTTAGAAACTTGGGCTTTGATACCAGATGTAACACCCCGCCAAGGAACCCTAAAGGGTCTAACCGAACTAACTCAACTAAAAGATGAAATATTTTTTTTTCTTATGAAAACTAAAGCATTACTCCAAAAAATAACATAATAATCCCAAATGCACATGCATAAACAATAAGGCTAAGTAAACCTCTAGGGTTTCTTAACATTGTTACTTAACAATCGATTAACATAAAAAATCTCCAAATAATTTAAACTTATTCACAATAATAAACATTAAAGAATAACTAACATAAAATAAAGATGCATTCCATTTATATCTATTGAACTGAACAACTGAATGAATTTACTTACTCTAAAAGACTAGGTTCATTTTAGATCCCAAATCCAAATGTTCCTACGAAAAGAGATTAATTATACTATTGCAAATTCCATAATAAAACCATTGCAATTTCCATCATAAGTCCTATAAAACAATTACATTTAAGTTAAATCAAAATAACTTCATGATTACATAATAGATACAACATCCACTTTATAGGTGTGTCTAGAATTATAATTACATCATGATCGAATAATACAAAAATATAAGAATCATCTCCTAATCTACTAGTGGACTGCATCCAAGAGAAACATCTAAAGAATGAATCAACTCCAATCCATGCAAGAATAGGTCCAAAATATTTGATGAAACAAGGGATACACAATACAAGCTCACCACCTGCCTCAACAGGGTATGGACAACAACAAGCACAAGAAAGGAATTTACATAACGAAGATAAACCCAAAAGGCCCATGCAACATAAAAAAATAAAATTCTCACATCTATTTGTACCTATCATCTCCAACAACCTAAAATCTCATTTCAAAAATATTATAAACGTAACTATAGGTTAAATGCATTACAAAAAAAACTATACAATAAAATAATGTACTTTTCCCAAATCCTAAATATCAATTTAAACATTATAATAAGGTGTTGAATTAATCTCGAATGCTAATCTTCCATTGGTTGGGTACATGGAGAAACAAAGGCATTTGCAGCCATGGGAGAGCAGCCTGATAATATCCCCATGTTTCAAACATATCTCAAAACATATGATCTGTGTTTTTGAGATTTTTGGACAAAGATTAGAAGACAATTGTCGGTCTCCTACAATGATTTTAATAACTAAGCCTTTACAACCATGATTCAGAGATTGGACATATGACTTGAATAACCATTTTAATCATCATGAAGGTGCATTTAAATTTTCAAATCATGGACGTGAACTTGAAATGGGTCAGCACAGTATGTTCACTAGGAACTTCAAAGTGGTCATCTTCATTCTACAGCTAAGAGAGACTTAATATTGAAAGTAAATTGCATGGAAACAAATAAAGTAAATGTTGAACATTACTCAACAATTAAACTTAAACAGAACATGCATGACATAAATGAAAATCTAAGCAACAAACAAGAAACTATTCTGCCTGCTTTGGCTGCAGGAATAGTCACAAAATGAAATTCTAGTAGCTGTAGGAACAGTCAATGCCAAATTCTTAACTAAGTACTAATAAAAAGATAATACTAATCTAACTAAACTAAAGGAACATATTACTCGCCAAGTGGGTACCCTTGGATGAGTATCCTCTAAAACTAATGAAAACTCAGATACTCAACTCAAAATCTCATTTCATTCATTGGAAAGTGAAAATAAAAAAGAGTATGTCTAATAGTGTTATCAGATTGTACAATAGCTTGGTGATCCACCCCTAAAGAAGGAGGATCCAACCCTTATTTATCAACTAAAAAGGTAGTCAACCCCCACTAACTAAGAGGATGCCATTTAGGGAAAGTAGAGAAAAGAGTGGAAGAGCAGTTACACATGCAGGGGAATCCATTCAGACATGCATGCCTAAACATGGACTTGACCACTGTAGTAATGCTCACATTGATCAATGTCATTAATGATCAACATAAGGCGGTTACATGAGACTGACATGAGAATCTCCTGTCGTCATCCTTAGTTGACCTTCGCATGATTTCTTTGTATGACCAACTGGTGGCTATGTTTCTCAACTTAGCATTCTCAATCATGTTTGCATGGCAATGTCAATACACATAATAATTGAATAGATATAACCACCTTAAAGAACATTCATTAACCACAAGAAAGATGAATATAGATAGTCCACATAATAGGTTAATATCATTAAAACTGGTAGAAATGGAATTAATCCCAAATATCTTATGGTTTGAGAGAAACTAGATAAAAGTATCAACATGTAATATCAAAGTCCATGGTAACTTCAACAAATAAACTATAGATTCTACCCATAAATAGACCAAAAAATAGACTCATCACTTCCCCCAACCTAAAATTTTGCTGGTCATCCAATAGGGGAAAAGTTATGCTTCTGCTTGGTCAAGGCTCTGAAATCTGCAACTGATAATTGCCCAATATTAGTGTCCGTTGTGGGCGAATAAGGGTTCCAATAGAATCCTCCCAACTTGTCAAGTCTCTTCCATCTTTGATGTTCCTCAACAATGTCATATCGGTAGAACCTAAAATTTGATACAGGCCATATGAGGATAGGCAGATGAAATGTCAGGGGAAGCCATTCTCGTCCCTTTGTTCTCTCAAGCTGGATGTACCTTTCAATTCTTTTTATTGCAGAAACATAGTTGTGAATGGAATGTGGTTCAACTTTTATTAGCTCATCAATTAATGAATTCCATCTTTGGGATAGGTATCCTCTCATAGTGTCCTCTTTTGCTATTGTTTTCACCTCATACTCACTGTAAACTGCCTCAATCCAAGGCATAATCCTGTTACCATAGCTCGACCTGAAAAAGCATTCTATTCCAATCTGTGTAAATGTCCTTGGGGTTCCTTGATTCAGCTCTAATGGTCAGGGGAATATTGGATTCCTTCCCTTTATAAGCATTATATTGTTCACCCCAGCTAATCTCATTTTGTACCGAAGACATGAATGCTCTCAATTGGATGTCCCCCACATAAAGTAGCAGGTTCCAGTCTTGGTCTTTAGTTATAGAAAAATTGTGTAAATAAAATTCACATAATAAATTTTTCATCTTAGGGGAGGCAATTCTATAAGCATTGAAAAATTCAGTAGGATTTTCAATGGAGGGGTTCAAACTTGAGATGATTCTTGACAATTTAAAGGAGAGATATTTCTCTTTTAGGTGCAGAGCATAAACCCTTAGAGGGGTTCTGCATTCTAGAATTTGTGGCACCAGGGTTGCAATGCCGCTCACCCTCTCCTTCAAAAAGAAAATATCTTCATTCTTTTGTTCAATAATATCATCCCTCTCTTGGATTTCCCTTTTCAATCTTTTCTTTTCCTTTTTCCATTCCTCCTCTCTTCTTTGTATCTCTTTCCAAAAATTCAAAATTGTTGCATGCACTGAAAAATCAAGAGGGTTATGGATTCCTACCAAGGTTTTCATGGATGATTTCTCCCCATATAGAACTATTTACATAGATTCAGGATGTCCCATTGGTTCAGGCTGTAGAGGTACAATTTCTCTTTCCTCCTCTTGTTGTAGGGCCTCTTGTTCTTGTTCTTGCAGTTGTTGCACGAAATCCTGATCTATCCCTTGATTTTGTTGCAGGAACTCCTAGTCTTGGTCTTGCTACAGGAACTCCTAATTTTCTTCGTGTTCTCGAATCTCAACTTCTTCTGCAATGGTAGAAAGATCCTCCAAAGTCATTTTTGCTGCCTTATCAAATATATTTTCTTCTTCTACATTTTCTTGCTCCATTGGAGCTTCAGTGCTCTCACACGATGTCCCACCAAGCTCAGGGTTTTTTTGCAAAGGAATATCAACAACTGGATTTGATTTCTTGAGAGGGCTCTTACATTTTTCTTTGGCTGCATGAAGTTTGTCTATAGAGACAATGGATGTAGGAAGATCAGGCACAACTGACATAAGTGTTTTCGTGAGGTCAATAGAATCAGATGCATGAGTGGGTGATGTCTCCTCTATCTGACAATGGTTTTGAATTATAATAGATAACACTTCATCTTCATCTTGAAGCTACATGAAATGAATTCTCCCTAGCATCATGAGCTACGCCACAGAGTTAACTTCTTCAACCTCTTCACCAATATGTGGCCATACAAAATTATCCTCCTCATGGGATGACTGAGCAAGAGGATAGAGAACAAGATTTTTGGTGTTCCTACCATAAGAAATGGTCATGTCACCTGACCGACATCCAATATAAGTGTCTGCAGTTGCTAAACATGGCCTACCAAGGATAATGGGATACCCACCTAGTGTAGCTTTAGGAGAAAGAACCATGAAGTCAACTGGATACTCCCAAGAGTCTAGAATCACCACAAGGTCTTCTACTATGTCGTCAGGATTAACAGTGAAACTATCCACAAGATGCAGGACAATAGGTGTGAATCTCATGCTTGCAATGCTTAGTTGCTACAGGATGTCTTTAGTCATCACATTGATTGCTACACCCAAGTCAATCAAAGCATTCTTTATGTTTATCCCATTTATAGTAACTTCAACCACATGACTACCTGAATCATTGTACTTGGGGATAGTTGCTTTTCCAAGCATGATGTCAGCCAATTTTCCCGCTACATGAACTGTAGTTGGGCCCTTCTTTTTCCTTCTCAGTTTCTTGAGGCATGCTTATTTTATTGCCTTTTCATATACAAGAACATCTTTTATGGCCTGGAACAGGGGTATCTGGACACATATATGCTTCAACTGGTCTAAAATATCAAAACTAGTTTCCTTCTTGTATTATTTTTGTTTGGCAACTTCCAATCTTTGGGGGAATGGTGGTTCTTGTGCTGTTTACTTGGCTAGAACTGGTTCATGATATTTAGGTGCAAAAGGTTGAATGGGATTAGTCAGAGATTCTTCTTGCTCTTCCACAGGAAGATCAATGATAATGGGGGTGGAAGGAGCCACCAAGGTAGTTCCTGAACACAAACGTATGTCACTTAAACTCACAACATATGCAGGAAATTGATTTGGATCAACAAAATGTACAAGTTGTTGTGGTTTATTATTTGGGTTGGGTATGGGTTGGGCTAGTAACTGAGTAGGTTTGGGAACATTTGCACTTGGATTAGTAGGAGGAGGCATTATAATATGTTTTTAGGGTTGGGAAGATGGTTCCATGTAGTTGGTTGTCTGGTTTGGGCATTATTGGCCACCTCTCCATTGAGATGTTTGCTACCAATTTCTTGGAGGTGGTTGCCAAGGTCCTTGAAATTTCTGCCAATTCCCTTGAGGTTGCTACCACTAAGGTGAGGAATTGTGATAATTGGACCAATCATTTGGAGGGTTACCCCAAGATTGTGATAAATATCCTCCATAGTTGGATGGACGGGGGGCTTCCACTGGTTACCAAATGAATAAGAATTAAAATATGGCCCAACAAAAGATAGTTGATTTGGTGGCATACCTTGTCTTGAAGCCCATGGCCTTTTCTATGCAACAAAGTAGACTTGTTCTTCCTCAGTCTAAATTGGTTTGAACTCAGGTGGAATTTACTTGTTGTCAATATTAGCTATCACCTTGCATCTACAATCCTTCTTCTTTTGTCTACAATGAGGGCAATATTCTGTCAGCATTTCCTTTGCCTCCTCATGTTTCTTCTTAGCTTGAAGTGTATCTAGCTGAGTAGCTAGATTGTTGATGATATCCTACTTGAAATCTTCCAGCAAATTAGTAATCTGCATCCTTGAGACTCCACTGGTGTATGACTTACCCATAGAGGATTGGTAAGCTCTTCCTTTCTTTGAAGCTGCCCTAGACTAGTTCTGACATATCTTCTTGATATCCTCCCAAGGGATTTTAGTGATATCTCCTCCTACCATCAGGTCTAAGGCATCAATGCAACTTTCACTAATTCCTTTTAGGAAAAAAAACTTTTATGAGTCTTCATTGAGTGTATGGTGTGGATATTTCTGCAGACAAAACATAAGCCTTGAAATGAAATCCTCCAAGCTCTCATATTCCTTTTGCGACATTCTGAAAATTTCACCTCCTCTCATATCACTACCCCTACAATACTCCTTATATTTTTCAAGGAACTTTGTCTTCATATCTTCCCAAGTCGCCATAGTGTTTCTATCAATGCCCATAAACCATCTCAATGCAACTTCTTTCAAAGTGGTAGGAAATAGCTTAAGTTTGTGGGCATCAGTGGTATAGTCATAGCTTCTGCAGAGTATATCAAACTCAAATAAGAATGTATTAGGATCTTGTATGACAAGTCCATAGAACTTAAGAAGGACTGAAGCAGGGATATTTTGAGGTTATCTACTTCATCTTGTTGAGCAATGGGGAAAGGAAAAGTTGGTTGGTTATGTTTGTTAGGCATGTTTCCATTTGCATCAGTAATACCTGCTTGATGAAGTTTCAGAATAGAGGGTTCTTCAACTGGATTTTGATCTTCAAGGAAAACTTCAGAACTAGTCAAGTCAAGGAATATATTAGCAAAGGGGTGTGGATCTTCTTCTTTATTTCTGGGTAGATTTAGAAGCTCTACTAGCTGAAATGGCTCTGGATTATTAGGAAGGAATCTCCCACAAGCATCTCTTCTTCTTCTATGCATGCAGTATCAACTCAATATCAGCCAACTCACACAAAGAATGGGTGGAGAAAAATAGTAGATCATAACTTCTAACACTAAGAGAAAATTCCAGAAATACTACAACAGAAAAAAACTATCAATGACTCCAAAGGACTCACTAGTTTGACACCATCCCCAACAACATTGCCAAAAATGTCGGCCTCCTACAATGATTTCAATAACTAAGCCTTTATAGCCATGATTCAAAGATTGGACATCTGATCTGAATAGCCAATTTAACCATCATGAAGGTGCATTTAAATTCTCAACCCAGGGACGTGAAGTTGAAATGGGTCAGCACAGTATGTGCACTAGGAACTTCAAAGTAGTCATCTTCATTCTACAACTAAGAGAGACTTAATACTGAAAGTAAATTGCATGGAAAAACATAAAGTAAATGTTGAACATTACTCAACAATTAAACTTAAATGAAATGTGCATGACAAAAATGAAAATATGAGCAACAAAAAAGAAACTACTCTGCCCACTTTAGCTACAAGAACGGTCACAGAATGAAATTCTAGTGGTTGTAGGAACAGTCAATACCAGATTCTTAACTAAGTACTAAACATAATCTAATACTAATCTAACTAAACTAAAGAAACAAATTAATCACCAAGTGGGCCCCCTTGGATGAGTATCCTCTAAAACTAATGCAAACTCGGATACTCAACTCAAAATCTCATTTCATTCATTGGAAAGTGCAAATACAAAAGAGTATGTCTGATAGTATTATCAGATTGTACAATATCTTGGTGGTCCACCCCTAAAGAAGGACGATCCGAACCTTATTTGTCAACTAACAGGGTAGTCAACTCCCACTAATTGAGAGGACACTATTTAGGGAAAGCGAAGAAAAGAGTGGAAGAATGGTTACACATGCAGGGGAATCCGTTCAGACATGCATGCCCAAACATGGACTCGATCATTGTAGTAACACCCACATTTCTCAATGTCATTAAAGATCGACATAAGGTGGTTACGTGCAGCTGACATGAGAATCTCCTGCCATCGTCCTCAATTGACCTTCACACAATTCCTCTTTATGACCATCTGGTAGCTACGTTTCTCAACTTAGCATTCTCAATCATGTTTGCATGGTAATGTCAGTACACATAATAATTGCATATCTATAACCACCTTAAAGAACATTCATTAACCACATACAAAATTAATATAAATAGTCCACATAATAAGTTAATATCATTAAAATTGGCAGAAATGGAATTAATCCCAAATGTCTTATAGTTTAAGAGAAACTAGATTAAAGTATCAACATGTAAAATTAAAGTCCATGGTAACTTCAACAAATAAACTATAGATTCTACCCATAACTAGACCAAAAACTAGACTCATCAACAATATGATGAAGAAACCCCTTAAATTCTTCACCAACCCACTTTGTAGACACAAAGTTATAGATGATGCAATCAAACTATTTGATTTGCAGGGAACATAAATGATGTAGAATTATAAATCTAATTTATTATGCTCAAAGATAATATAAAATGCACATTCCAAATGCCAAGAATAAAATAAACATGACAAAAGACACACAGAGAGACATAGAGTAAGACACACAGGTGAGGATAATAGATCCTACCTCTAATTCATCCTCCAACTTTCAGTGGTTTCAAATGAGTCCAAATTTTTTCCCAAGTCCTTATTCTAATCCAACAATCTTCCTTCCACCAAAATTCAAATCAAAACAAAATTTAATCCACAAGCCAAAAGCCTCTCCCCAAAAAAAATTCTACACAGAGAGCCTCCCCTTACACAAATTTCCTTTAGAGAAATAAAACTTTTCGCAACCAACTAAAACCAACTAAACCAGCAAATAAACAAAAATTAATAACATAACTTAAATCTATTAATTAAATTATATAATTTAAATAAATTAAATTTGAATTAAACATTATAAATTAAATACTAATTATTTATTAATTTACAAAATCTTTATAATTTAAATATTAAAGTTTAAATAAATTCTTGAATAAATTAAATAGTTATTAAGCATAAACAATTACGTATAAAGATTAAATTATTATTATTAATAAAAGTAACTATAGAATTAATAACTTAATTATCCGCAAAATGACAAACGTAAGGAGGAATTCATCATAACATAAACATCATCCAAATAATATAAACTAAATGAGTCTTCATTAGTCTATCTGAACAAAGTCAATATTTAGAACATGGAGGCATATCACATCGCACCTTGTTTTTTCTAATATCTAAACATAGTCTCTTAAGCCAAATGACTTATTTACGAGCATGAGTAGCTTCCATATACTCTGCTTCGGTAGTGGAAAAAGCAACTAGACCCTGCCACTTACTCATCCAACTAATTGCACCACCAAATAAGGTAAACACATAAGCATTGATGGATTTTTTGCTATCAACATCAACTGTCCAATCTAAATCCACATAACCATGAATATCAAGGGAGATTTCATCTTCATTCATATTACTATGATAACATAATGAATAATCTAAGGTACCCCACAAATATCTGAAGACTCTTTTAACTGCATCCTAATGAACTCTACCAGGATTAGACATATATCTGGAAATAACTCTCACTACTTGGACAATGTCTGGTCTAGTACAGACCATAACATACATCAAAATTCCAATTGCACTCAAGTAAGGCACTATGCTCATGTCTTTCATCTTCGATGGGGATGTTGGAAAATCTAAAATAGATGACTTTATTCCAACTGAAACAGGAACACACAATGGTCTACAATCTTGCATATCAAACCTTTATAAAATTGACTTGACATACTTACTTTGGCCAAGCAATAGCTTTCTGTTCACTCTATCTCTTTTAATTTCCATCCTAAGAATGTTTTTAGCTACACCAAGATCTTTCATTTTAAAATTTAGTAGCAAGTTGAGACTTTAGTTCTGAAATCATACCTTTCCCTTTGTCGATAAATAACATATCATCAATATATAATGCAATAAATAGAAAATTATCACCATTAGTTTTATAATAAACACAATGATCTGATTTAGAATGCTCCAATCCCAAACTCAACACATATGTATCAAATTTCTGGTACCACATCCTAAGACTCTGTTTTAGGCCATACAAATATTCTTTCAATTTGCAAACCAATTTACTTTTACCTTTTACCACGTAGTTCTTTGGTTGTGTCATATAAATATCCTCCTCCAAATCACTATGAAGGAAAGCGGTTTTCACATCCATTTGTTCAACCTCTAAATCAAAAGTAACAACAATAGAAAACAAAAATCTAATGGATGTCATTTTTGAAACATCAAAAATATCTTACCATAATCAACACCCTCAACTTCAGAGTAACCTTTCACAACCAACCTTGCTTTTTACTTCTCAATACCTCCATCTGAACCAATCTTTTTCTTGAACACCCATTTGCAACCAACAAGTTTCCACCCTTCAAGAAATGGTACAAAATCCCATGTATCATTTTTTTCAAAGATGTCATTTCTTTATCCATAGCAATCTTCCAAGATTTTGCATCATTCATACTTAGTTGCTCTTCTACAAATATGGGTTCATCCATGTTAGTATTCAAAGCAAAAATACATCTCCAATGATCAAGCGAATACATTTCAGATGGTTGTCTATGCCTTGTGGACCTATGAACAAGTTGAGTTGGAGGTTCTTTCCTCTTCTGAAGATCGAGAGCTAGATGATCTCGCCTCAACTTCTTGTCTATCTTTGGGCCTTGATTCAACTTGCTCAGATGTAAAAGGAAATTGAATCACATCTTCTTGTTTACTTTGTTCTGGCTGCAATGTAACAGAAGAATGCTTAGTTTCTCTAAAAAATAACACTTCTACTATATATTACCTTTTGTGCAATAAGATTCCAAAGCTTGTATCCTTTCACACCATAACTATATCTGATGAAGATACATTTCATAGCCTTGTTTTCCAACTTTGTTCGCTTCTCCTTTGGCACATGTACATATGCCTCACAACCAAAAACTCTAAGATGTATCAATGAAGGATTGTGACGCGACTAAGCCTCTATAGGGGTGTTATCAACAAGAGCTAATGTAGGAGACCTATTAATAAAGTAGCAGACAATGTCAATAGCTTCAGCCAAAAAGCTTTGTTCTAGACCAGCACCACTCAACATACTCCTAGCCTTCTCCATTAGTGTCTTGTTCATTCTTTCTGCAACTCCATTTTATTGTGGAGAATACAAAGTTATCTTTGTCTACGATCTTTACAAAATCTATCAAAATCATTAGAGAAAAATTCACCGCCATTATCAATCCTCAAACATTTTATTTTCTTTTCAGTCTACAACTCAACCATTACTTTAAATGCTTTAAATTCTTTAAATCAATTGAAAACTCCAGATTTACTCTTTAGAAAATATACCCATTTCCTTGTACTATAATCATCAATAAATGAAACATAATATGTGGATTTACTAATCGAAGGAAAATCTACAAGACCAAACACATCATAGTGAATAAGATCCAATAAACCACAAGATTTATGAGAAATTGAGTAAAATTGAACACATTTTTATTTTCCATAAATGCAATGCTCATAGAAATCAAACTCAAAATTGTAATAAAACAAACCTTCAACAAGGTTTTTATTTTTCCAGGTCCTTAGACCATTTTCTCCAATGTGGCCAAGTCTTTGGTGCCATAACATAGTTTTCTCTATAGGTAACTTTGTCTCAGAAGAAAGAGCACCCTTAGGTACCCAAAAGCCATAACCATTTGTTGAAGGTGAAACCCTCACTTCTTCCACATACTTGCTTTTCACAAAAGTACTATTGTACTCAATAGTGCATGCATCCAACTTATCCAATGTGCCATATCTGACACCTCTAGCAAATACCATAGCACCTCTAACCATCTTGCATCTTGCATCTTGCATAAAAAAAGACTACCTGCACACCTACATCTATTAGTTTTCTCACAGATAACAAATTTCGTGCTAATCCAAGGATATGCAACACACAATTAATCCTTTTTATTCTACCATCAAGAAACCTGATTTTAAATTTACCACGACCAACAATGTCTAAATGAGAATCATCACCCAAGTACACCTTACCTCCATCAAATTCTTCATATTCAGAAAACCAATCTTTATTAAACGTCATATGGAAAGATGCACTCGAGTCAATTAACGATGCATCAGTACCTGCACGAGTTTCCATAGCTATAATGAATGCATCATCATCTTCCTTCTCAGACTTAGAATCAAAATCAAATTTTTTCTTTTTCTTCTTCTTTTCTTCTTTGCATTCCTTATGAACATGTCCAGACTTACCACAGTTTCAACAAATAACTTTGGACTTTCCAGGAGATTTAGATCTCCCCTTGGACTTGGATTTGTCACACTTCTCATTTTCTTGTCTTTTTCCTTAGGTCTTCCATAAACATTTAGGGCCTCCTTCGCAGTGATGGATACCTTCTTCCTCATCTCTTCAAAAAGAAAAGAACCCACCACATCTTCAGTCTTCAATATAACATAGGTACTCCCAATATCCATAACAAGAGAATCCCATGAATTAGGCAAAGAACAAAGCAAGATATGAAATTTCTCCTCCTCATCCATTTTGACACCAATTGATGTCAATTGAGCCACTAACATATTGAATTCTTCCAGGTGGTTTGCAATTCGTCCACCCTCTTCCATTCTCAAGGAAAACAACTTCATCCTCAAGAAAATATTGTTCACTAAAGATTTGGTCTTATACATCTCACCAAGCTTCTTCCATAGCTTTTGTGCAAAGGTCTTCTCATGGACATTAATTAAAACAGAGTATTCCAAGCACAATATGATTAGATCCTTGGTTTTATGGTCTATAACATCATATTGAGTAGCTTGAGTAGGATTTGTAGGCCTTGACACATTCTCATCAACAACATCCCACATATCTTGATCTATCAACAAAGCCTCCATCTTTAGCTTCCACATCTCAAAATTATTTCTAAATTTTGTTTTCACCTCTATTCTCCCTGATAAACTTGTCATCTAAAAATTCATGCAACAAGATCACAAAGTGTCTTCTACACTAGCTCCTATCAAATCTGGATTAGTTCAAAACACCCAATAAACCACAATTGAAACCAAAGGTGATCAAGCTCTGATACCACTTGTAAAGAAGCTAAGGTAGTGGAACAACTTCCTACACTAATCTTGAGAGGAGAATAATTGAAAAACTTTATAGATCTTTAACAGTTACAAAAACTTAAACAAAAATAAACATAAATATCATGCATACCATGACATAGTGATTTATGTGGGGAAAACCCTTCCGAGAAAAAACCCCACACTCCAAAAGCCACCCAATATATTATTCAGTAAATCAAAAATATTACAATATACTTGTAAAAGAAGCTTCTCACAAGAGTATCACCACATATATCAAGAGACAACAAAACCACTATCTAACCCTCAGAATACATCACTATCTCTCTACCACAGTCGTAATACAACACCCTCATAAAATAGAGTTGCATTCTAGGGCAAGACGTGCCAAAAAAATATCTATCATTAGATCTAAAACCCAATAAACAAACGGTCTATATTTACAATATACCATTATTTAATGTATGTTGGGCCATATAAGAGTTTCCTAAAAAGGTTAACACACTCACATTTTTCTCTTTGCTGCAATTGTACACACATATCGTGTAACTAGGAAATATATATATATACATCCTATCAACAATAACCGTATATAATTGCAAGGTTGAGACATATTTTCCCAACATACCAGTCTTGAGCACACTTGAGACATTATTAAAAACCTTAAGGTTTAATCTTGAAACCCTCATCCTTATTTACATCACACTTTTTTTAGTATCAACTTCTTTAAACCCTAAGCAATTTTTTTGATATATCAATGACAATAAATTCATTGAATCATGAGCAATTTATCCAACTGAGTATCTCCTAGGTGTATAGACAATGAGTAGTCCATTAAAATTTATAAGTTTGCAGCTTGTTCCAACATTTTGAAATGACGTACATATTTGATTAATGTGTTATTAATGTCATTCTAAATTGGAATCCATAAAAATCCAATTTATTTTGAAATGCAAGTTTTCCTAGCCAGAGCCTAAAATGACCTAGAGTCCCAAATATATGCTTAAAATCATTTATTAACTAACTCCCAACTAATAATGTTTTGTGATGTCGTCCAATTGCTAATGAAATTCCACTATAAATGGAAGATCCTACTGATCTGGTTTATTGATATTAATAATTTGAAGGACATACATACAATCTTAAGACAAATCGACTCAAGTATTCTAAATGATACTATATCAAACCCAAGGTTACAAATTTTGAAAATATTTGGGGCCTGGAAAACTTATTTGTTGAAAATTATGTTTAATTGTTCACTCCTTACTCTAGCATAATTCTCATTCCAAACATAATGATACAACTTTCTGAAATGCCTTTCAGGTGCAACAAAACTTCTAGCTATTAAGTAGTCACGGATTACATCACAATGAATGGTTGTAGTGAAAGTAATTAGCTCACTTAATAATTAAGTAACTGCTATGTATGCCTTCCTTGAAGAGCAATTAGACACAGAACACCTAGCAAGGGAATATGGACGTAGCTTCTATTGTTGAATATCATACCTCCAAAAATATAAAAGGCTCACAACCAACACCTTGATGAGGAGGGCCTGCTTATCTTCTGCTAAAGACTAGATTAATATGTTGGTTGTAGTTTTTGAGTCCCAACTCTCACTATCTCATTCCCAAAAATATAAATTAACATTGGATTGAGCTCTTTGTGTGATTGGAGGCATTAGAGATGAAATTTTCATAAATTGTCCATAGTGTTATAGATTTAGGATGCCCTTCAATAATATTTTTAATAAACCCTGCATTTGCCATTGTTAATATCATGAAAAGAGAAAGACTTGAGTCATTGATGGATTTGATTTTCTGCCAAACAAGGACCCCTTGATGAAAATTTTCTTTTGAAAATGAATTTGTAGTGAAAGAGTTTGAAAATTTTCCTTTCAAAAAAGGAGCATTGTCTCTAATACGAAAGTTTCCAAAAAATTTCCTTTGACAAAGGTACTCTTTCCACCAGATTCCTTGATGAAAGGATCTTTCAAAAGGATTCTTTGACGATAGAATCATTTGCAAAAAATGTCATTTCTTTTAATTGGAGTGTCCCTTTGAATGGGCCCCTTGGTGTCTTGAAGGGTTCCCGACCATAGGAACCCCCTTTGAAAGCTTCTCTTTCAATTGAACTCTTTGATGCTTTGCAATGTGTGTCTATTTTGGATTTTTAGCCTAACATGTTTTGTCTGCAATTTAACATGTTGCTTTGCAGGATCAAGAACCTATAGAGCTCCTTCACATCACGCTTGCCTTGCAGGACGAAGAACCTCGTCAAGCTTGCTCTCTAGGACCGAGAACTTGTAGGGATCTTTCACATCAAGCTTTACAGGACTGAGAACCTATGGAGCTCCCTCTATCATGTCAAACTTGCTTTGCAGGATTGAGAACCTATAAAATCATCTCTCTTCTCTTCACGTCTAGGTACACTAGATCAAAGGTTTGATTCCTCGATGAGTATAATATATTCTCTTCAACCTCTCTCTACTTTAGCTCACATCCGCACTAACACATATGCTTGCTAAAGTGGGGGAAAAATGTAATAGCATAAATTTGCACCCTAGACAAATTTCCCATTTATTTACCCCTACTTTAGAATTAATAAGTTTGATGATGCAAAATCCATCGTTGTCACCACGTCCCTTCTATTAGGGTACAAGAAGATTGGAGAAATAAACATTAACAATTATATGCAGATTAAATAACCTAGAAATAACAATGAAGAATAACACAAAAGAGAGAAACACATAATTCAACATGGTTCACCTAATATGGCTACATCCATCGAAACTCAACCATCCAATTATTTTATTATCCAGTGCAAAACGAATTACAATCTCATGAACACCATTCCACAACATACATCCCAACCACTTGTAACAAGCTTTTTGGAACCTTCCAGAATTAGGGTTTTACAAGGTCTTTTTCATTTGATGGGTCTTCCGCATACCAACACCTTCCACGTAGCCTTTTCTTTTAATTTCAATGGAGGAATTTATGTCAGGGATGAGTGCATCACGCGGACTACCGTGCACCGCGTTGTCATCCTAATAGGATTCTTCCCCCTAGAATTTGCAAAAGCGTTACATTTTTGATTGGCTGAGAAAGTAACGTCTTTTGTCAACCCTTGACTAATGAAAATGACTTCTTACCTCCATTTTATAAATTCAAACTCAATTCTTTCATTCCTTCATGCTCATTTTGTCACTCTATCACTCACTTCTTATTCTCACTTCATTCCATTCTTACTCGTACATTACTTGTTCTTACTCTCTACTTGGCTTCAACAACATACTCTTGCTACAACACCATAGCCATTGCAGGATTATCAAGATTCATCTCCTCGACGTGGTGGTGTCACTCTTTTCCTTCCGCTATTGGCCTTGAGTACTAGTTGGGAAGGTAACATTGTGTCTTTCTATTTGATTACATCATTGTGCCTATAGAGTAGCATTCAGGTTGTCTTTGCTCTCTCTTTGGTTGTATCACTTCCTCTTTGTTCTTTATTGATTTCTATATATCGTTGCATTTTGGCTATCCGTGGGTCTGACTGAGGCAAACCTCAAAACATAGCCCAACATTTTTCCTATTTCCTTGTGTGTAGGCATAGGCTCATTTGCTCGAAGCCAGCCAAAGAATCAAATCATGGGAAAAGGTATCTTTTCCTACTCTTTCTTTATCGTTACTAGAATAGTTTCTTTTAAGTATTATTCTTGTTGTACTTTCTTATTTTTGCACTTTCTTTTTGTTAAACTTTCAAAAACATCAACAATCAAGTAGATAGTATGTCCTATGTGATTTATGTCTGTTTATCAGACCCTTGTCCATACAGGATGCCAATGCGTCCCTGAGACACTAGCATGCCATGTTGGAGTCCAGTTCCCGCATTGTCATTCTCAGACAGTGAGTTGTCTGGTTCACAATCCAAAACCTCTGAGGTTGACTCACCTGATTCTACAAACACCTATCTTTAGCCAAAGGGAAACAACGCACTATTTTCCCTTCCTTTTCAACCTTTATCTTCCCCCTTTCTAATTTGTTGTGTCAACCTAAGGTAGTTTAGGGAAGTTCATTCCTTGGGACTCTCCCGTGACCTGGAGTCCTGGGGGTGATGAATCCCCCTACTTTATAGGCTGAAAAAATGATTTGTAATGTCTCGAACTAAATTTTTTCTAATTTTTCACTTTCACAATGAACAAACATGAAACCTTAACACCTTTTGATCATCAAGATCCTGGTGTGAACACAGTGAGAGCATAAAATGAAAGTGTTATAATGATTCTGTAATAAAATGATTATTGGTGCAAGATGCACATCTCATATTGCAATTATTATAAATCAAGAAGTAATGAAATGTTTTTCATGGCAACAAGCCTTCTAGAATGATTTAAAAATTAATATTAAATCTAGATGTGAACTACACATATTAACACCAAAATGTTGGAAATGAATTAATTCACTAATGTTGTGGCAACTTAGCCAACTGGACTTACAATAGTGAATTCAACTATTAAACTTCTATTATTTGTAGTGGTAAACCACACAAAAAATTACAAAGAAATTAATATAAAGATTATTTTATTCTTGTTGGTTAGAATAAGCAATATAAAAAATAATCATAACTATAGAATAGAGATGGACCAAATACTGCAATCAAATTCCAATATCAAATGATCCCAAATTATTGCTTCCTAAAGATTGAATGTATCAATGTATCACCTTAAATGATGTAGCCGCCAGTCGCCAAAACCAAAGGTGAAAATGGTGGTAAATCTTACAAGTCTAACAAAAAGTACAACACTCATTGAATATGGAAGGTCAGAGCAAAGAGATTTTGAATAAGACAATACCTCTACCTCCACCTTGAAAGTATTCCCATATGATGAAATGCTGAAGGCCATTAAGAATGAAGAAAATAGGCTTTAAAATGTGTCATTTTTTCTTTGATCTGCAAGGAAAACTCTAGTTGTAGCTAATAACATTGGGAAATTAAAATAAACTAACAAAAAAAAGAATTTATAACAAATTGGACAAACATTATTATTTGTGATCTTGATTAAGAAACAAAATTCTATTCACTAGCTATCCTAGCCCAGTCCCTAAAACTCTCCTATTGCTACCATAAAACCAAAAACCAAAAACTAAATAAAGAAATTCACTAAAGACTACCATGCAACTACTAGAGTAGTTATAAACAAAATCCCAAAAATAAAGTATAAAGAAAAAGACAACTAGTTAAACCCATGCCACAAAAGATTAGTTACATCATCCTTCCCATCCTTTAAAAAATGTTTGAACTTCCTTGTTCAAAATAACTTGATCTTGTCTTCAAAGTATTCTCTTGGGAATCCTCAACACAACTAAGCAACTACTAAATCTTCCATCCCATGCTCTTCTAAGGTGAGGAGGAGTTTAGTGTTGATTCCACCTATTTGGGCAGGCAAAGCTTTTGAAAAGTCTCTAATGCAAAGCTGACAAAATAATTGTTGTTGCTACCACCAACAAACCTGGAATTCTTTCCCTTGTTCAAATCATGCTTTGTATCACTGTTCTTAGATTGAGTTAGGGTCTCACCTTTGACCAAACTCCTGATAGGATTCTGGAAGGATTTTCTAAAATTGTGATCATACTCTAACAATTCATTATCCCTCCCAATTCAATGAGAACTAATTGTAGGTTACTTGTAGGATCTTACAAGGTTTCCTTTGAATAAAGATCTCATAGTCAACAAAAACTTCAACATCTATCTCTTGAGGTGCACTTTTAGCATTACCAATATAGTATTGTTGAAGCTCCACTTTATTTTAATCAATTTTTTGTTGTGTTGCATTCTTCAAGACATTTGCACTTTTGGCTTCCAAACATGCCTCTAGCTCAATTGTTGGCTTATCTAGAATTTGATTTTCTCTTCAAGCTTAAGTCCAACTTCTAATAGAAGAGAAAGAGATACCATTTCAAATTCTCTTGTCTCTTTGCATGGTTTTAGGAAATGTCTCCTTCCTTAGTGTTGTGCCTCATAAGCATTCTCCCAACCGTGATGGATTTATTTCCACTCCTATTGCCATGGTCTTCCCACTTGCAAATAACACCACTCCATTGCCACATCACATAGCACTTCATCCACACAAGGATTAATTTTGAAAGAGACAAGACAAGATTTATCCACAAGTACAACATGATCCTTCTTAAACCAATAAATCTTGTAAGGGTTAAATTTTGGAATGCAAGTAAGCCGCAATTTGTTAACCATTGTTGTACTTACTAGATTGTAAATAGAACCACCATATACAATCACCTTGCACACTTTTTCATTACACTTACATTTTGTTTAGAAGATTCTCTTTCTCCTCCATCATCTCTAAAGGCCTCTTTGTTCCTAGATATCAAGGTTCTTCACAACATCAAGTTCTCTCCAATCTCTACTTCAACTTCTTTTGTTAAAGGTTCTTCTTCTTCCAAAGCTACCTTCAACCTTTTGTAGTTTTAAGAGTAGTCTATGGAATTGTGGGCTTCATTACAAATAAAACATCTCAAGGGCTCCCAATCTCCAAAAAATTGTTGTCCTCGTCCCTACCTTTAAATCCCCCATTTCCTCAAAAGTCAACTTTCACATTCTTGCCTTCTTCGGGCTCTTCGCTCATGAAAAATTCTAAGGAAACTTATTTTCTTCTGTTGTGATTGCTATCTCCCATTTTACTCACCATTTCACTTTTCCAATTCAATTTATCCTCCACCTTAAGGCATATTCACATGCCTAATCCACAATAGGTACCTTCACCAAGGTGAGCTCATCTTGAAGTTGAAACTTAAGGCCATTGACATACCTAGTTGTTGTTTTCCCATCATTTTCTTGTATATCAATCCAAATTTGAAGCTTCATAAATTACTCCACATAGGATTTCACTAATTGATTTCTTTATTTTAAGTTTTGAAATTCTTTAAATAAGTTTTGCTAGTAATCAAAAGGAAAGAATCCCACTTGTAGATATTTCAACATCTTAGGCCATAGTCTGATTTTATCCTTTCCATGTTTACTTTTGTAACTCTACAAGTTCTCCCACCTTAGAGTAGCATCTGACTTCAATTTGGATGCTGCAATTTTTACTCCTTCGAGATCATCCTCATCAATGTCTTCCAACTCGAAATACTTTTTCAACTCCTAGACTTAATCTAGGAATAAATCTGAGTTGAGTATGCCTTTAAATTTTGAGATATTGACCATTATCGTTGAGACTTATCTGGTCACGACTTTAATGAGCCTCTCCATAGGATAAATTGCATCGATAAATTTTATTGGACTCTCTTGTTCTTCTTCGAAATCATCCAGATTTAATCTAGCCTCAATGGCTTCTGACCTACCAAAGCATTCATCAGCATGTCCTCGAGAGCTTGCATTCCTCCTACCCCTCTTTCAATTCATGTGGACTCCCCTCTGGGCCATCATGGACTACTCTTACACCAAAACTAATGCAATTTTTCTTTGATCTATAAGGAAAAATCTAGTTGCAACTAATAACAATGAGGATGAAATTAAAATAAACTATAGAAGCATAATTCATAAAAAATTAGACAAACTCTATTATTTTTAAGCTTGATCACAACATTAAATTATCTTGAATTGTCCTAGTCCAATCCCTAAAATTATCGTAGCAATGCACTCTTACCATAGAACAAAAATAAAAAACTTAATTAAAAAACCCTAAAAGACCACTACGTAAGAACCATATGGCATAGACAATTACAATCAAAATCCCAAAAATATCAAAGCATAAAGGAGCAGCCAAGTGGTGGGGCTTGTGCCACAAAAGGGCAGTTACATCAATTTCCTTTCATTATGGTTTTATTATGTTTAATATTGTGGGTTTTAATAGGGTTTTAGGTGAATGTTTTCTTTTTTTCCCCCCTTGTAGTATTGTTTTGAGGAAAGGTGTTCACTGGCCCTTTGGTCCTACAAGGTCCTTTGTTGCAAAAAAAGTCTTATCCAACAGAAGGTATAAGAAAAGGTATAGCTGTCCATTGAACAAGACAACTAAGAGGGGGGAGGGGGTGAATCAGTTGTAACAAATTTAGCCTTTATAACATTCACCATAACTTAGATCAATCACAGTTCCTAACTCTGCTAAAATGATCAAACTTTAAATGTAAGTGTAGAAACTGAAAACCATCACACAAACACAACAACACTAGATTTAAGTGGAAAACCAATGAGAGAAAAACCATGATGAGGATTAACTCACACTATAGAGAATATCAAAACTGGTTACAAAAGACTCACTGCCTGAGAAAAAAAAGGCTCACTGCCAAAACAAGGACTCACCATATGGATTAGGACTCACTATCCAATAGGGTTAACCACTCAGAGGGCTCACTTCCACAAAGATACAAAGAAGATAGAAAAAGATATATTACAAAGAGAACACAATCTCAATGCAACAGAGAAATCCACCACAATTCACTCAACCACTTGTAGACATGCATGAATGATAGAGTCCACCTTCAACTCACTTTATCCGAAAACTCAATGTTTAGGATTCACACTTATCTGCACACTCGTATCATATACCCACACTGATTTGCATCTACTTCACATTTATCTGCTCTATTTCTTTGCACTTATCTCTTGCTTTCTTTCACCACTAACTCATCCTGTATTTATATGCCATCTTCAACATTGAAACATATCTAAATTCGGCCATCCATTATTAAATTCAAATTAGGTCTATGCCAAAACATCCTAGGGTGGAATTAGAATGAGGGCAACCCAAACACACACTTGATGGAGACCCAAATAGGTCGCAACATGCTTCATCAATTCTGAAGGTAGTGTTTAACACAAGATCGACCAAACCAGTGTAAAACACATAGAACAATTAAGCATGATCCTTTTAGATGCTGAAATTATCTTCAACATGATCATAACAACTTAACTCTAGAACTGCAAGTGATAAGACTTAACCAAAGAGAAATTTGGACCAAAAACATTTCTCCTGGACCTCAACCAGATACACAGAAAACCACAGTTCACAACTGGTGAGCATAAATCACACTGTATAATGAATCAAAAACCAAAAATTTGGATATAGTAGCTTCCAACAACCATAATCAACATATTTTAACCACACAAATGTAGGAGCAAATCCCAAAGCAACCACTGAACACCTACAATCTTCCTTTAATGTAATTTTCTCAATATCCTTGACATATGCAATGAATAACCTGCATCCACGACATTAGTGACAACAACAACCGGTTGATAACCAATTGACAACAACTACTTCTTCATACTTGCAACACTGTCCAAAAGAAAGGTAAATTTTATGGTAAATATTACAAGTCTTTTGGTCTGAGACATTTACAAATGAAACAAAGATTTTACGATGATTTATAAAGAGGTCGTTTGGATAGGGCTTTGGGAAATGATATAGAGGGCTAATCAGGCTATTGTCTAAGAAGAGGGACTCTTCTCTAATAAAAAAATTGGAGATCAATCATAAGAAAAAAAATGATTACTAATAGGCTTAAAAATGTTCTTCCTAGTATAATCTCCCCACTCAAATTGGTTTTGTTGAGGGAAGGTTTGTATTAGAGAATCTCTTGGCAAGCTAAAAAGGGATGAAATTGATGAAAGATTGGCTAGAGTGTTTGTATGACTCTAATAGATTTGAAAAAGAATATGATAGAATTGAATGGGAATTTATTTTGGATGTTATAAGATCTTTGGGATTTGGTGATATCTTAATCTTATGTAGGTATTTTAAGGTGTTTTTTTTGGGATGCTATTGCTCAAGTCAATGTCAATGAGGTGTTGCACTCCCCGTTTGAGCTTCAAAGGTCTATTAGACAAGGTTGTTCTTTGGCTCCTTCCCTCTTTGTTATTGTTGTTGAAGCTTTGCACTATGTTTTAAGACATAATTGTCTAGGGCTATCCCTTAAAGGTTTATCTTTTCCAAATAATGAAAGTTTAATAGAATGTGAATTTGTTGATAACATTTCCTTGTTTACTATGCATAACGAAGCTAATTTTAAAAACTTGCAGAAAATATTGGAATACTATTGTAGTCTTTCTAGATCCAAAATTGTTGTGCATAAATCCAATAACCTTAGTTTGAAGGAACATCCTCCTAATTGTCTTGTTAATGATGGGTGGGAGTGGGTAGGTCCAAGCAAACAAGTGACATATCTTGGAATTTTTCTTGCCTTAATTCCTTTGAAGGAAATGTGGGCCTAGGTTATGAATAAGATAGTTAAAAAATGAGTAAGTGGCATACTAATTTTCTTTCAACTGCTAGAAGGTTTCAAGTCTGCCAAAAGTTTTTCTCCTCCTCCTCTGTATATTTTTCTTCTACTTGGTTGGTATGTTCTTCACATATAGGGTAATTTGAAATGTTGGTTAGAGGATTTCTCTTATCTGATGAGAAGGTTGGTAAGATAAGGCATGGGTCAACTTGCATCAGTGTTGCAAGCCTAAAAAATTAGAAGGAATGGACCTAAAAAGTTTGTATACTCAGGGAATTTCTCTAGCTGTGAAATGAAATTTTTAAGCCCTGGATGGTTGTCTGCCATGGAAAATTCTTGTGAGGCATAACATTTGTTGTAATTTCCTAAATCTAGCCTAAATGTAAAGGCCTCAACCCAGGGACTTTTTGGGAAGACTCAAAACCATAAGAGGTGGTGGGATTTGTGGTATCGGTCTTAACTGCAGGCCTAGAACAAGGAAGAACATCTGAGGCCATGTAAACATCCAAACTTAATAATGTTTGGTCTGAAATTCTTGAACCTAAAAAGAGCTTTTTTAAATAATATAATATTGTGTAGAAAATGGGAAAATGTTTGTCTATTAGGAAGAGTTTGTGTTTGCTCTATGGGGATAGGGAACCCATTTAGCATCTTCTTCTTTTTTGCACTTTTGTTAAGCTGGTTTGGGATTGTTTGTTTCCTATTTGGTCTAAATGGGTTGGTCATAAAGTTATTTCATGGTGAGATATTCTACTTAGTTTTATTCATAGTTCCATGGAGTTTCTTGATGAGGGGACGAGGGGATGAATTTTGGGGATGAGGAGACCAATAGTGAGGAGAAAATTGCGAGGGCACAACACAAATACATATAAACTTTAAAAAAATAGTTATTAAAAAATACATAGGGAATAAGTATAAGAACTTAGAATAACAAATGAAAATTTTCAATCTTAAGTAAACTAAAACTATTAAACAGTAAACATATTGCAATGATTGCATTGAACATTTGAAGAAAACATTAACAATGAAAATGCCAAGTTTCGAATTTATATTATATTTAAAATTTCATAAGTGATGATTACAATGTTAAAAATGACAAAATGGTCTAAAGTGATGCCTCTAATCATCCCTAAACTCCTCATCACTAAAACTATTAGACTCCACATGCTCAAGCTCTCCAAACCACTACCAACTAGCTCTATTTGTGTACCATCAACATCAATCTATGTTGGCCCCTCTAGTTTTACATCCCATCAGGATGTTGTCCTCTCTTTGTACATGTGTGTTGTGATAAATTAGACAAGAGGCATTATGTATAGCCACTGGTTTCATCACCCTCCTAGAAGTAAGCTTGTTCTTATTAATGGAGTGGATGAAGCTATAAGTAGACCCAATGGCTATAGTGATAGTCAAAGAAGTAGGCCCGTGCATAGTCCACCACAATATTGGGTCTTCATGTTCAATTATCTTCCTATCTATCTTGGCCTTCTCAAAATATCACCTAATAGTGGAAAAATAATTATCTAGAATCATACATCTTTTGAATAGCCTTCATGAATCCTACCTTCACCTCAACATCCTATTTAGGTGTAATTTGGCCAAGCCTTTAAATGCACGACTTTGGATTCAATGCATAAACAACCATGTACAGAGTAATGTTGAGTTTCTCCCATCTATGATGAATGATTGGTTGAATATATTTGTTGTAGAATTCTAATGTGGGGTCATTTTGTTGCATAACAACCTTCATTTGGTCAAGCATAATATCAATACACTCAACACCTCTACAAGGCTAGGTGCATTAACATCCCAATATTTAATCATTCTAAAGACTAGGGTAAAGATGGAGACAATCTAGTTTACATCACCCCCAAAAACATCACTCTTCACCACATCCTTCACCCTCTTCCCCTACTTTACCTTCAACTCAAGACATTCATTCCATTCTACTACCATAGCCATTAGCTGCAATGCTTCTTGCAAGTCAAACATCCTCTCCAAAAGAATGAAATATGATTGATATCTAGTCTTTACAAGTTTCAAGAATTCCTTCTTGGAGAAAGTCCTCAAGAGTGCATGTGAAGTGTGATGGTTGTAGGTAAACATCTACACATCTATAGCATCACTAACAACTACTTTGGTTCAATCAAATTTTCCCATTTCCTTGAGTGCATTATTTATGATATGCACACAACAAGGAGTCCACCAAATATGTCTATAAGTTCCCTCAATTAACTTCCCTACAATTTTGCATACATGGGCCACATCTATCACTACTTGCACTACATTTTGTGGCCCAACTTCCTCTATAGCATCTTTAAGCATTTAAAACTAAAAATTAGCATCCTTGAGATTCCCTAAACAATCAAAAACCCTATTGAAATAAAGACCCTTTGTACATGTAAACATGATATTGATGAGTGGGCAATGCCTATTGTCCATTGACCCATCCATGACTATGTTGCGTCCACTTGCGACCCAAGATTCCTTCATTTTCTCCATTGAATTGTTAATCTTAGAATAGTTCTTATCCAAGATTGTTGTCATCAATTTGTTCTCCCCTAGTGGCACATATGATGGTCCTACCCCTATAATATTTGCCACAACCTCCATACAATAAGGAGAGCAAGCCACATGGAACAAAATGCCACTGGAAAAGAAGAATTTTCCAATAGCATCATCTACCTCATCCTTCAATTGCACATTGAATTTATCTACAAATGGGTTTGGAGCATCACAAGTCACCCTATGTTTCCCCTAAATTCTACTGCCCCTAAACTAGAAGAAACTAGAATGTGTCTATGGCCTTTGTAAAGTAGTAAAAATAACTTTGAAGGCTACTCCCTCCTAGTGTCAAAAAAGCAAATGTAGGTGCAATTTCTTCACTACCACCCCATAATTTACTTATTTCATCCCTATATTTCAAGTTGTGTGCCAACTTGACACATACTTCTACACCTTTTCCTCGAATACCAAGGAGGTGGGCATTAACTCTAGTAATTTTGCCTTAAAATTCAGGATTACAAAAGTGGCACTTCCACAACCGAGTGCCTCCAGATGTCCCAAAATTCACTTGTAACTTAGTTGCAAATTGTTTTAAAAGGGACTTAGGATCAAAGGGACTCTTGGCATATTTTTGCAATGTTTTGGAAGGGCAACTAACATTTGCAGTCCCAATGGAACTAGTGGCTTTACCCCTCTTGATTGTGTACATTCATCAAATGCATAATCAGATTCAGTTTCAACTTCTACTTTAACCTCTTGAAGCTCAACCTCATCCTCACTCATGCTATGAATAAATCATGGTCATAGAGATGTTACAAAAAACAATATAGAATTTATAAGTTTATAATTTTAAAATTAAAATTCAAACCATGCATAAAGCAAGGGACTGAGACAAGGATTTTCTTTTTGTTTGTCTTACTTTAGGTTGCACAAAGCATAGAAGAAGCAAATGATACAAAAATCAAAATCCTTGTTCTTAACCTTTGTCAAACCATGCTTTAATTGTAACTTAGTTGCAAATTGTTTTAATGGGAACTTATGATCAAAGCGACCCTTTGCATATTTTCACAATATTTTGGAAGACAACTAACATTTGCACTCCCAATGGAACAAGCGGCTTCAACCCTCTTTACTTCTATACTTTCATCAAGTGCATAATTAGATTCAATTCCAACCTCTTTAGGCTCAACCTCATCCTCACTCATGCTATGAGAACTCATACTCATAGAAACATTGCACGAAACAATATAAAATTTATAAGTTTACAATATAAAATTTAAAATTCGAACCATGCATAATGCAAGGGATTAAGACACAAGCATTTCCTTTTTGTTTTTTTTTTACAAAAGTGATGAATACACAAATAGGAATCCTTGTTCTTAAACTTCGTCAAACAAGGATTTCACTTTTGGTATTCTTATTTTAGGTCGCACAAAGTGCAAAAGTATATAATACACAAAAGTTAAAGTCCTAACTTGACAAAAATTTGAACACCTAAATAATTAAATATTATTGTTATAAATCCTTGTTCTTAAACTTCATCAAACAAGGATTTTACTTTTGTTTTTCTTAATTTAGGTCACACAAAGTGCAATAATAAATAACATACAAAATTTGAAGTCCTAACTTTTCAAAAAATTTAACACCTAAAAAATTAAATATTGTTTTATAAAATTTTAAAATATAAAATTTGATCATTATTCATTTGTAAAACTAAAATAATGAATTTAAATTGAAATTTGCAACAATGTAAATTATAAATCTCAAAGTAATGAAATATTTTTACTGACAGAAAGCCTTCTAAAATAATTTACAAAATTAATATTAAATCTAGTTGTGCACCACACATATTAATACCAAAATACGAAAAAAATGAATTAATTCACTAATGTTGTGGCAACATAACCAACCAGACTTACAATATTGAATTCAACTATTAAACTTATATTATTTCTAATGATAAACTGCACAAATATAACAAAACAATTAATAGAAAGATTGTTTTATTACTGTTGGTTAGAGTAAACAGTGTCAAAAATAATCATAAATATCAGTTAGAGATGGACCAAATGCTACAATCAAATTCCAACATCAAATAATGCCAAATTGTTGCTTCCTAAACATTCAATGTATCACCTTAAATGGTATGGCTACATACCATAATTGTATAGCCATAGCATAATTGTAGAGCAGCTTTAAACGCTGCAAACTTCTTTCAGCATTGTATGGCATCATTTATCAAACATTCATTACATATTAAAAGTTACCTCCAACATGAATAGCACCTTTATTGATTGGATATAGTATTGTTTAACCCATTGAATAAGTACGACCAAATAATGATTACGCAGTGGCTTCTTTTTGGACAGTATTAGTAAGGAACGACAATACATTTTACTAAACTTCAAATTGTTATTAATAAAACTAAAATGGTACAGCAAGCCATAAGCAATGGTACGACACTCTTTAACAAGCTAATATGAAACTTTAGAAACCTGCAACTAGGTAATATGGAGAATAAAGCGGCATGGCAGCCTCATTCCCAATTAAAACAACAATAATTTACTTCTATTAAGCAAAGAAGATGACAAATCATATGATAATGAACACCTCAAACATTAATATTCAATACTATCAAATGGTATGGCTGGGATAAAGGTGGTAACTGGCCAAACATTAATAATTAAAGATTTAATCTATAGCAGCAAAAATCTTTTGAGAAAAAATGGGCAAACCAAAAATATAAGTGTTTTTAAAAAAATCGGATTTTAAATTTTTTTTAAAAAAATTGTAAAACAATAGACAAAAACTATATTTTTGAAATTGAAAGGCATTTGTTGTTACCGTAGACAGAGAGCAATAAAATAAAGAACAAGAATTATTGAATCAAAAAGTCAAATTTTGTAGTTTATTCACATATTTAAGATTATAGCTGCAGTCATTTTTCAAAACTCAAAAAAGATGTAAATATCTTCATATTGCATGAATCCAAAATCAGATGCCATATACAAAATTCCTCAATTACAATATAGTTTTCATAAAAACATCCCAAACAATTAAAGCATTTCACATTGTATTAAATCCAATAACTTAGAGGTGATCCCACAATAACGGTTTACAATTCTTACCAAATCAGACATCCTCCAATTATTATTTTAACTAACTATATCTTCAGAACTTAAAGAAGCAAGCAAAACCAGCATCTCTTGAAGAAAGATGCAAACGTGTTAAAATCCTTATTAAAGATTTGTTTAAGATCTGAAAAATATTTCAAAATTTTAATCAGATGCATCTTTTTTTCCATCTCCCGTATATAGTAAAAAAACCATTTTAAAAAAGATTTTAAAAGTGACTCCACCGATAACAACATAACTTTTGCACAATATAAATTCTGATTTTCTTAATTTATATTCATAACTACGATATCTAAGATTCTTTCTACATTTGCGTCAAAGTTTTATTGAATATTTTTTCTTAATCAGTTAAACGAATTGTAATTCGAGCAAGCAGTACTGGAGTTAAAGAGCAACTTTTGTAATCCAAATTAATGATCAGCATCATTACCTTCAACTCAACGTATTTTAAAAAAAATTATTTGGATAATCTGCTATTTTTCCACATGTGCAAAACA
>CM021101.1:652643528-652759751 GCA_007115665.2 Sequoiadendron giganteum | reverse complement strand
CTCCTACAATGATTTCAATAACTAAGCCTTTATAGCCATGATTCAAAGATTGGACATCTGATCTGAATAGCCAATTTAACCATCATGAAGGTGCATTTAAATTCTCAACCCAGGGACGTGAAGTTGAAATGGGTCAGCACAGTATGTGCACTAGGAACTTCAAAGTAGTCATCTTCATTCTACAACTAAGAGAGACTTAATACTGAAAGTAAATTGCATGGAAAAACATAAAGTAAATGTTGAACATTACTCAACAATTAAACTTAAATGAAATGTGCATGACAAAAATGAAAATATGAGCAACAAAAAAGAAACTACTCTGCCCACTTTAGCTACAAGAACGGTCACAGAATGAAATTCTAGTGGTTGTAGGAACAGTCAATACCAGATTCTTAACTAAGTACTAAACATAATCTAATACTAATCTAACTAAACTAAAGAAACAAATTAATCACCAAGTGGGCCCCCTTGGATGAGTATCCTCTAAAACTAATGCAAACTCGGATACTCAACTCAAAATCTCATTTCATTCATTGGAAAGTGCAAATACAAAAGAGTATGTCTGATAGTATTATCAGATTGTACAATATCTTGGTGGTCCACCCCTAAAGAAGGACGATCCGAACCTTATTTGTCAACTAACAGGGTAGTCAACTCCCACTAATTGAGAGGACACTATTTAGGGAAAGCGAAGAAAAGAGTGGAAGAATGGTTACACATGCAGGGGAATCCGTTCAGACATGCATGCCCAAACATGGACTCGATCATTGTAGTAACACCCACATTTCTCAATGTCATTAAAGATCGACATAAGGTGGTTACGTGCAGCTGACATGAGAATCTCCTGCCATCGTCCTCAATTGACCTTCACACAATTCCTCTTTATGACCATCTGGTAGCTACGTTTCTCAACTTAGCATTCTCAATCATGTTTGCATGGTAATGTCAGTACACATAATAATTGCATATCTATAACCACCTTAAAGAACATTCATTAACCACATACAAAATTAATATAAATAGTCCACATAATAAGTTAATATCATTAAAATTGGCAGAAATGGAATTAATCCCAAATGTCTTATAGTTTAAGAGAAACTAGATTAAAGTATCAACATGTAAAATTAAAGTCCATGGTAACTTCAACAAATAAACTATAGATTCTACCCATAACTAGACCAAAAACTAGACTCATCAACAATATGATGAAGAAACCCCTTAAATTCTTCACCAACCCACTTTGTAGACACAAAGTTATAGATGATGCAATCAAACTATTTGATTTGCAGGGAACATAAATGATGTAGAATTATAAATCTAATTTATTATGCTCAAAGATAATATAAAATGCACATTCCAAATGCCAAGAATAAAATAAACATGACAAAAGACACACAGAGAGACATAGAGTAAGACACACAGGTGAGGATAATAGATCCTACCTCTAATTCATCCTCCAACTTTCAGTGGTTTCAAATGAGTCCAAATTTTTTCCCAAGTCCTTATTCTAATCCAACAATCTTCCTTCCACCAAAATTCAAATCAAAACAAAATTTAATCCACAAGCCAAAAGCCTCTCCCCAAAAAAAATTCTACACAGAGAGCCTCCCCTTACACAAATTTCCTTTAGAGAAATAAAACTTTTCGCAACCAACTAAAACCAACTAAACCAGCAAATAAACAAAAATTAATAACATAACTTAAATCTATTAATTAAATTATATAATTTAAATAAATTAAATTTGAATTAAACATTATAAATTAAATACTAATTATTTATTAATTTACAAAATCTTTATAATTTAAATATTAAAGTTTAAATAAATTCTTGAATAAATTAAATAGTTATTAAGCATAAACAATTACGTATAAAGATTAAATTATTATTATTAATAAAAGTAACTATAGAATTAATAACTTAATTATCCGCAAAATGACAAACGTAAGGAGGAATTCATCATAACATAAACATCATCCAAATAATATAAACTAAATGAGTCTTCATTAGTCTATCTGAACAAAGTCAATATTTAGAACATGGAGGCATATCACATCGCACCTTGTTTTTTCTAATATCTAAACATAGTCTCTTAAGCCAAATGACTTATTTACGAGCATGAGTAGCTTCCATATACTCTGCTTCGGTAGTGGAAAAAGCAACTAGACCCTGCCACTTACTCATCCAACTAATTGCACCACCAAATAAGGTAAACACATAAGCATTGATGGATTTTTTGCTATCAACATCAACTGTCCAATCTAAATCCACATAACCATGAATATCAAGGGAGATTTCATCTTCATTCATATTACTATGATAACATAATGAATAATCTAAGGTACCCCACAAATATCTGAAGACTCTTTTAACTGCATCCTAATGAACTCTACCAGGATTAGACATATATCTGGAAATAACTCTCACTACTTGGACAATGTCTGGTCTAGTACAGACCATAACATACATCAAAATTCCAATTGCACTCAAGTAAGGCACTATGCTCATGTCTTTCATCTTCGATGGGGATGTTGGAAAATCTAAAATAGATGACTTTATTCCAACTGAAACAGGAACACACAATGGTCTACAATCTTGCATATCAAACCTTTATAAAATTGACTTGACATACTTACTTTGGCCAAGCAATAGCTTTCTGTTCACTCTATCTCTTTTAATTTCCATCCTAAGAATGTTTTTAGCTACACCAAGATCTTTCATTTTAAAATTTAGTAGCAAGTTGAGACTTTAGTTCTGAAATCATACCTTTCCCTTTGTCGATAAATAACATATCATCAATATATAATGCAATAAATAGAAAATTATCACCATTAGTTTTATAATAAACACAATGATCTGATTTAGAATGCTCCAATCCCAAACTCAACACATATGTATCAAATTTCTGGTACCACATCCTAAGACTCTGTTTTAGGCCATACAAATATTCTTTCAATTTGCAAACCAATTTACTTTTACCTTTTACCACGTAGTTCTTTGGTTGTGTCATATAAATATCCTCCTCCAAATCACTATGAAGGAAAGCGGTTTTCACATCCATTTGTTCAACCTCTAAATCAAAAGTAACAACAATAGAAAACAAAAATCTAATGGATGTCATTTTTGAAACATCAAAAATATCTTACCATAATCAACACCCTCAACTTCAGAGTAACCTTTCACAACCAACCTTGCTTTTTACTTCTCAATACCTCCATCTGAACCAATCTTTTTCTTGAACACCCATTTGCAACCAACAAGTTTCCACCCTTCAAGAAATGGTACAAAATCCCATGTATCATTTTTTTCAAAGATGTCATTTCTTTATCCATAGCAATCTTCCAAGATTTTGCATCATTCATACTTAGTTGCTCTTCTACAAATATGGGTTCATCCATGTTAGTATTCAAAGCAAAAATACATCTCCAATGATCAAGCGAATACATTTCAGATGGTTGTCTATGCCTTGTGGACCTATGAACAAGTTGAGTTGGAGGTTCTTTCCTCTTCTGAAGATCGAGAGCTAGATGATCTCGCCTCAACTTCTTGTCTATCTTTGGGCCTTGATTCAACTTGCTCAGATGTAAAAGGAAATTGAATCACATCTTCTTGTTTACTTTGTTCTGGCTGCAATGTAACAGAAGAATGCTTAGTTTCTCTAAAAAATAACACTTCTACTATATATTACCTTTTGTGCAATAAGATTCCAAAGCTTGTATCCTTTCACACCATAACTATATCTGATGAAGATACATTTCATAGCCTTGTTTTCCAACTTTGTTCGCTTCTCCTTTGGCACATGTACATATGCCTCACAACCAAAAACTCTAAGATGTATCAATGAAGGATTGTGACGCGACTAAGCCTCTATAGGGGTGTTATCAACAAGAGCTAATGTAGGAGACCTATTAATAAAGTAGCAGACAATGTCAATAGCTTCAGCCAAAAAGCTTTGTTCTAGACCAGCACCACTCAACATACTCCTAGCCTTCTCCATTAGTGTCTTGTTCATTCTTTCTGCAACTCCATTTTATTGTGGAGAATACAAAGTTATCTTTGTCTACGATCTTTACAAAATCTATCAAAATCATTAGAGAAAAATTCACCGCCATTATCAATCCTCAAACATTTTATTTTCTTTTCAGTCTACAACTCAACCATTACTTTAAATGCTTTAAATTCTTTAAATCAATTGAAAACTCCAGATTTACTCTTTAGAAAATATACCCATTTCCTTGTACTATAATCATCAATAAATGAAACATAATATGTGGATTTACTAATCGAAGGAAAATCTACAAGACCAAACACATCATAGTGAATAAGATCCAATAAACCACAAGATTTATGAGAAATTGAGTAAAATTGAACACATTTTTATTTTCCATAAATGCAATGCTCATAGAAATCAAACTCAAAATTGTAATAAAACAAACCTTCAACAAGGTTTTTATTTTTCCAGGTCCTTAGACCATTTTCTCCAATGTGGCCAAGTCTTTGGTGCCATAACATAGTTTTCTCTATAGGTAACTTTGTCTCAGAAGAAAGAGCACCCTTAGGTACCCAAAAGCCATAACCATTTGTTGAAGGTGAAACCCTCACTTCTTCCACATACTTGCTTTTCACAAAAGTACTATTGTACTCAATAGTGCATGCATCCAACTTATCCAATGTGCCATATCTGACACCTCTAGCAAATACCATAGCACCTCTAACCATCTTGCATCTTGCATCTTGCATAAAAAAAGACTACCTGCACACCTACATCTATTAGTTTTCTCACAGATAACAAATTTCGTGCTAATCCAAGGATATGCAACACACAATTAATCCTTTTTATTCTACCATCAAGAAACCTGATTTTAAATTTACCACGACCAACAATGTCTAAATGAGAATCATCACCCAAGTACACCTTACCTCCATCAAATTCTTCATATTCAGAAAACCAATCTTTATTAAACGTCATATGGAAAGATGCACTCGAGTCAATTAACGATGCATCAGTACCTGCACGAGTTTCCATAGCTATAATGAATGCATCATCATCTTCCTTCTCAGACTTAGAATCAAAATCAAATTTTTTCTTTTTCTTCTTCTTTTCTTCTTTGCATTCCTTATGAACATGTCCAGACTTACCACAGTTTCAACAAATAACTTTGGACTTTCCAGGAGATTTAGATCTCCCCTTGGACTTGGATTTGTCACACTTCTCATTTTCTTGTCTTTTTCCTTAGGTCTTCCATAAACATTTAGGGCCTCCTTCGCAGTGATGGATACCTTCTTCCTCATCTCTTCAAAAAGAAAAGAACCCACCACATCTTCAGTCTTCAATATAACATAGGTACTCCCAATATCCATAACAAGAGAATCCCATGAATTAGGCAAAGAACAAAGCAAGATATGAAATTTCTCCTCCTCATCCATTTTGACACCAATTGATGTCAATTGAGCCACTAACATATTGAATTCTTCCAGGTGGTTTGCAATTCGTCCACCCTCTTCCATTCTCAAGGAAAACAACTTCATCCTCAAGAAAATATTGTTCACTAAAGATTTGGTCTTATACATCTCACCAAGCTTCTTCCATAGCTTTTGTGCAAAGGTCTTCTCATGGACATTAATTAAAACAGAGTATTCCAAGCACAATATGATTAGATCCTTGGTTTTATGGTCTATAACATCATATTGAGTAGCTTGAGTAGGATTTGTAGGCCTTGACACATTCTCATCAACAACATCCCACATATCTTGATCTATCAACAAAGCCTCCATCTTTAGCTTCCACATCTCAAAATTATTTCTAAATTTTGTTTTCACCTCTATTCTCCCTGATAAACTTGTCATCTAAAAATTCATGCAACAAGATCACAAAGTGTCTTCTACACTAGCTCCTATCAAATCTGGATTAGTTCAAAACACCCAATAAACCACAATTGAAACCAAAGGTGATCAAGCTCTGATACCACTTGTAAAGAAGCTAAGGTAGTGGAACAACTTCCTACACTAATCTTGAGAGGAGAATAATTGAAAAACTTTATAGATCTTTAACAGTTACAAAAACTTAAACAAAAATAAACATAAATATCATGCATACCATGACATAGTGATTTATGTGGGGAAAACCCTTCCGAGAAAAAACCCCACACTCCAAAAGCCACCCAATATATTATTCAGTAAATCAAAAATATTACAATATACTTGTAAAAGAAGCTTCTCACAAGAGTATCACCACATATATCAAGAGACAACAAAACCACTATCTAACCCTCAGAATACATCACTATCTCTCTACCACAGTCGTAATACAACACCCTCATAAAATAGAGTTGCATTCTAGGGCAAGACGTGCCAAAAAAATATCTATCATTAGATCTAAAACCCAATAAACAAACGGTCTATATTTACAATATACCATTATTTAATGTATGTTGGGCCATATAAGAGTTTCCTAAAAAGGTTAACACACTCACATTTTTCTCTTTGCTGCAATTGTACACACATATCGTGTAACTAGGAAATATATATATATACATCCTATCAACAATAACCGTATATAATTGCAAGGTTGAGACATATTTTCCCAACATACCAGTCTTGAGCACACTTGAGACATTATTAAAAACCTTAAGGTTTAATCTTGAAACCCTCATCCTTATTTACATCACACTTTTTTTAGTATCAACTTCTTTAAACCCTAAGCAATTTTTTTGATATATCAATGACAATAAATTCATTGAATCATGAGCAATTTATCCAACTGAGTATCTCCTAGGTGTATAGACAATGAGTAGTCCATTAAAATTTATAAGTTTGCAGCTTGTTCCAACATTTTGAAATGACGTACATATTTGATTAATGTGTTATTAATGTCATTCTAAATTGGAATCCATAAAAATCCAATTTATTTTGAAATGCAAGTTTTCCTAGCCAGAGCCTAAAATGACCTAGAGTCCCAAATATATGCTTAAAATCATTTATTAACTAACTCCCAACTAATAATGTTTTGTGATGTCGTCCAATTGCTAATGAAATTCCACTATAAATGGAAGATCCTACTGATCTGGTTTATTGATATTAATAATTTGAAGGACATACATACAATCTTAAGACAAATCGACTCAAGTATTCTAAATGATACTATATCAAACCCAAGGTTACAAATTTTGAAAATATTTGGGGCCTGGAAAACTTATTTGTTGAAAATTATGTTTAATTGTTCACTCCTTACTCTAGCATAATTCTCATTCCAAACATAATGATACAACTTTCTGAAATGCCTTTCAGGTGCAACAAAACTTCTAGCTATTAAGTAGTCACGGATTACATCACAATGAATGGTTGTAGTGAAAGTAATTAGCTCACTTAATAATTAAGTAACTGCTATGTATGCCTTCCTTGAAGAGCAATTAGACACAGAACACCTAGCAAGGGAATATGGACGTAGCTTCTATTGTTGAATATCATACCTCCAAAAATATAAAAGGCTCACAACCAACACCTTGATGAGGAGGGCCTGCTTATCTTCTGCTAAAGACTAGATTAATATGTTGGTTGTAGTTTTTGAGTCCCAACTCTCACTATCTCATTCCCAAAAATATAAATTAACATTGGATTGAGCTCTTTGTGTGATTGGAGGCATTAGAGATGAAATTTTCATAAATTGTCCATAGTGTTATAGATTTAGGATGCCCTTCAATAATATTTTTAATAAACCCTGCATTTGCCATTGTTAATATCATGAAAAGAGAAAGACTTGAGTCATTGATGGATTTGATTTTCTGCCAAACAAGGACCCCTTGATGAAAATTTTCTTTTGAAAATGAATTTGTAGTGAAAGAGTTTGAAAATTTTCCTTTCAAAAAAGGAGCATTGTCTCTAATACGAAAGTTTCCAAAAAATTTCCTTTGACAAAGGTACTCTTTCCACCAGATTCCTTGATGAAAGGATCTTTCAAAAGGATTCTTTGACGATAGAATCATTTGCAAAAAATGTCATTTCTTTTAATTGGAGTGTCCCTTTGAATGGGCCCCTTGGTGTCTTGAAGGGTTCCCGACCATAGGAACCCCCTTTGAAAGCTTCTCTTTCAATTGAACTCTTTGATGCTTTGCAATGTGTGTCTATTTTGGATTTTTAGCCTAACATGTTTTGTCTGCAATTTAACATGTTGCTTTGCAGGATCAAGAACCTATAGAGCTCCTTCACATCACGCTTGCCTTGCAGGACGAAGAACCTCGTCAAGCTTGCTCTCTAGGACCGAGAACTTGTAGGGATCTTTCACATCAAGCTTTACAGGACTGAGAACCTATGGAGCTCCCTCTATCATGTCAAACTTGCTTTGCAGGATTGAGAACCTATAAAATCATCTCTCTTCTCTTCACGTCTAGGTACACTAGATCAAAGGTTTGATTCCTCGATGAGTATAATATATTCTCTTCAACCTCTCTCTACTTTAGCTCACATCCGCACTAACACATATGCTTGCTAAAGTGGGGGAAAAATGTAATAGCATAAATTTGCACCCTAGACAAATTTCCCATTTATTTACCCCTACTTTAGAATTAATAAGTTTGATGATGCAAAATCCATCGTTGTCACCACGTCCCTTCTATTAGGGTACAAGAAGATTGGAGAAATAAACATTAACAATTATATGCAGATTAAATAACCTAGAAATAACAATGAAGAATAACACAAAAGAGAGAAACACATAATTCAACATGGTTCACCTAATATGGCTACATCCATCGAAACTCAACCATCCAATTATTTTATTATCCAGTGCAAAACGAATTACAATCTCATGAACACCATTCCACAACATACATCCCAACCACTTGTAACAAGCTTTTTGGAACCTTCCAGAATTAGGGTTTTACAAGGTCTTTTTCATTTGATGGGTCTTCCGCATACCAACACCTTCCACGTAGCCTTTTCTTTTAATTTCAATGGAGGAATTTATGTCAGGGATGAGTGCATCACGCGGACTACCGTGCACCGCGTTGTCATCCTAATAGGATTCTTCCCCCTAGAATTTGCAAAAGCGTTACATTTTTGATTGGCTGAGAAAGTAACGTCTTTTGTCAACCCTTGACTAATGAAAATGACTTCTTACCTCCATTTTATAAATTCAAACTCAATTCTTTCATTCCTTCATGCTCATTTTGTCACTCTATCACTCACTTCTTATTCTCACTTCATTCCATTCTTACTCGTACATTACTTGTTCTTACTCTCTACTTGGCTTCAACAACATACTCTTGCTACAACACCATAGCCATTGCAGGATTATCAAGATTCATCTCCTCGACGTGGTGGTGTCACTCTTTTCCTTCCGCTATTGGCCTTGAGTACTAGTTGGGAAGGTAACATTGTGTCTTTCTATTTGATTACATCATTGTGCCTATAGAGTAGCATTCAGGTTGTCTTTGCTCTCTCTTTGGTTGTATCACTTCCTCTTTGTTCTTTATTGATTTCTATATATCGTTGCATTTTGGCTATCCGTGGGTCTGACTGAGGCAAACCTCAAAACATAGCCCAACATTTTTCCTATTTCCTTGTGTGTAGGCATAGGCTCATTTGCTCGAAGCCAGCCAAAGAATCAAATCATGGGAAAAGGTATCTTTTCCTACTCTTTCTTTATCGTTACTAGAATAGTTTCTTTTAAGTATTATTCTTGTTGTACTTTCTTATTTTTGCACTTTCTTTTTGTTAAACTTTCAAAAACATCAACAATCAAGTAGATAGTATGTCCTATGTGATTTATGTCTGTTTATCAGACCCTTGTCCATACAGGATGCCAATGCGTCCCTGAGACACTAGCATGCCATGTTGGAGTCCAGTTCCCGCATTGTCATTCTCAGACAGTGAGTTGTCTGGTTCACAATCCAAAACCTCTGAGGTTGACTCACCTGATTCTACAAACACCTATCTTTAGCCAAAGGGAAACAACGCACTATTTTCCCTTCCTTTTCAACCTTTATCTTCCCCCTTTCTAATTTGTTGTGTCAACCTAAGGTAGTTTAGGGAAGTTCATTCCTTGGGACTCTCCCGTGACCTGGAGTCCTGGGGGTGATGAATCCCCCTACTTTATAGGCTGAAAAAATGATTTGTAATGTCTCGAACTAAATTTTTTCTAATTTTTCACTTTCACAATGAACAAACATGAAACCTTAACACCTTTTGATCATCAAGATCCTGGTGTGAACACAGTGAGAGCATAAAATGAAAGTGTTATAATGATTCTGTAATAAAATGATTATTGGTGCAAGATGCACATCTCATATTGCAATTATTATAAATCAAGAAGTAATGAAATGTTTTTCATGGCAACAAGCCTTCTAGAATGATTTAAAAATTAATATTAAATCTAGATGTGAACTACACATATTAACACCAAAATGTTGGAAATGAATTAATTCACTAATGTTGTGGCAACTTAGCCAACTGGACTTACAATAGTGAATTCAACTATTAAACTTCTATTATTTGTAGTGGTAAACCACACAAAAAATTACAAAGAAATTAATATAAAGATTATTTTATTCTTGTTGGTTAGAATAAGCAATATAAAAAATAATCATAACTATAGAATAGAGATGGACCAAATACTGCAATCAAATTCCAATATCAAATGATCCCAAATTATTGCTTCCTAAAGATTGAATGTATCAATGTATCACCTTAAATGATGTAGCCGCCAGTCGCCAAAACCAAAGGTGAAAATGGTGGTAAATCTTACAAGTCTAACAAAAAGTACAACACTCATTGAATATGGAAGGTCAGAGCAAAGAGATTTTGAATAAGACAATACCTCTACCTCCACCTTGAAAGTATTCCCATATGATGAAATGCTGAAGGCCATTAAGAATGAAGAAAATAGGCTTTAAAATGTGTCATTTTTTCTTTGATCTGCAAGGAAAACTCTAGTTGTAGCTAATAACATTGGGAAATTAAAATAAACTAACAAAAAAAAGAATTTATAACAAATTGGACAAACATTATTATTTGTGATCTTGATTAAGAAACAAAATTCTATTCACTAGCTATCCTAGCCCAGTCCCTAAAACTCTCCTATTGCTACCATAAAACCAAAAACCAAAAACTAAATAAAGAAATTCACTAAAGACTACCATGCAACTACTAGAGTAGTTATAAACAAAATCCCAAAAATAAAGTATAAAGAAAAAGACAACTAGTTAAACCCATGCCACAAAAGATTAGTTACATCATCCTTCCCATCCTTTAAAAAATGTTTGAACTTCCTTGTTCAAAATAACTTGATCTTGTCTTCAAAGTATTCTCTTGGGAATCCTCAACACAACTAAGCAACTACTAAATCTTCCATCCCATGCTCTTCTAAGGTGAGGAGGAGTTTAGTGTTGATTCCACCTATTTGGGCAGGCAAAGCTTTTGAAAAGTCTCTAATGCAAAGCTGACAAAATAATTGTTGTTGCTACCACCAACAAACCTGGAATTCTTTCCCTTGTTCAAATCATGCTTTGTATCACTGTTCTTAGATTGAGTTAGGGTCTCACCTTTGACCAAACTCCTGATAGGATTCTGGAAGGATTTTCTAAAATTGTGATCATACTCTAACAATTCATTATCCCTCCCAATTCAATGAGAACTAATTGTAGGTTACTTGTAGGATCTTACAAGGTTTCCTTTGAATAAAGATCTCATAGTCAACAAAAACTTCAACATCTATCTCTTGAGGTGCACTTTTAGCATTACCAATATAGTATTGTTGAAGCTCCACTTTATTTTAATCAATTTTTTGTTGTGTTGCATTCTTCAAGACATTTGCACTTTTGGCTTCCAAACATGCCTCTAGCTCAATTGTTGGCTTATCTAGAATTTGATTTTCTCTTCAAGCTTAAGTCCAACTTCTAATAGAAGAGAAAGAGATACCATTTCAAATTCTCTTGTCTCTTTGCATGGTTTTAGGAAATGTCTCCTTCCTTAGTGTTGTGCCTCATAAGCATTCTCCCAACCGTGATGGATTTATTTCCACTCCTATTGCCATGGTCTTCCCACTTGCAAATAACACCACTCCATTGCCACATCACATAGCACTTCATCCACACAAGGATTAATTTTGAAAGAGACAAGACAAGATTTATCCACAAGTACAACATGATCCTTCTTAAACCAATAAATCTTGTAAGGGTTAAATTTTGGAATGCAAGTAAGCCGCAATTTGTTAACCATTGTTGTACTTACTAGATTGTAAATAGAACCACCATATACAATCACCTTGCACACTTTTTCATTACACTTACATTTTGTTTAGAAGATTCTCTTTCTCCTCCATCATCTCTAAAGGCCTCTTTGTTCCTAGATATCAAGGTTCTTCACAACATCAAGTTCTCTCCAATCTCTACTTCAACTTCTTTTGTTAAAGGTTCTTCTTCTTCCAAAGCTACCTTCAACCTTTTGTAGTTTTAAGAGTAGTCTATGGAATTGTGGGCTTCATTACAAATAAAACATCTCAAGGGCTCCCAATCTCCAAAAAATTGTTGTCCTCGTCCCTACCTTTAAATCCCCCATTTCCTCAAAAGTCAACTTTCACATTCTTGCCTTCTTCGGGCTCTTCGCTCATGAAAAATTCTAAGGAAACTTATTTTCTTCTGTTGTGATTGCTATCTCCCATTTTACTCACCATTTCACTTTTCCAATTCAATTTATCCTCCACCTTAAGGCATATTCACATGCCTAATCCACAATAGGTACCTTCACCAAGGTGAGCTCATCTTGAAGTTGAAACTTAAGGCCATTGACATACCTAGTTGTTGTTTTCCCATCATTTTCTTGTATATCAATCCAAATTTGAAGCTTCATAAATTACTCCACATAGGATTTCACTAATTGATTTCTTTATTTTAAGTTTTGAAATTCTTTAAATAAGTTTTGCTAGTAATCAAAAGGAAAGAATCCCACTTGTAGATATTTCAACATCTTAGGCCATAGTCTGATTTTATCCTTTCCATGTTTACTTTTGTAACTCTACAAGTTCTCCCACCTTAGAGTAGCATCTGACTTCAATTTGGATGCTGCAATTTTTACTCCTTCGAGATCATCCTCATCAATGTCTTCCAACTCGAAATACTTTTTCAACTCCTAGACTTAATCTAGGAATAAATCTGAGTTGAGTATGCCTTTAAATTTTGAGATATTGACCATTATCGTTGAGACTTATCTGGTCACGACTTTAATGAGCCTCTCCATAGGATAAATTGCATCGATAAATTTTATTGGACTCTCTTGTTCTTCTTCGAAATCATCCAGATTTAATCTAGCCTCAATGGCTTCTGACCTACCAAAGCATTCATCAGCATGTCCTCGAGAGCTTGCATTCCTCCTACCCCTCTTTCAATTCATGTGGACTCCCCTCTGGGCCATCATGGACTACTCTTACACCAAAACTAATGCAATTTTTCTTTGATCTATAAGGAAAAATCTAGTTGCAACTAATAACAATGAGGATGAAATTAAAATAAACTATAGAAGCATAATTCATAAAAAATTAGACAAACTCTATTATTTTTAAGCTTGATCACAACATTAAATTATCTTGAATTGTCCTAGTCCAATCCCTAAAATTATCGTAGCAATGCACTCTTACCATAGAACAAAAATAAAAAACTTAATTAAAAAACCCTAAAAGACCACTACGTAAGAACCATATGGCATAGACAATTACAATCAAAATCCCAAAAATATCAAAGCATAAAGGAGCAGCCAAGTGGTGGGGCTTGTGCCACAAAAGGGCAGTTACATCAATTTCCTTTCATTATGGTTTTATTATGTTTAATATTGTGGGTTTTAATAGGGTTTTAGGTGAATGTTTTCTTTTTTTCCCCCCTTGTAGTATTGTTTTGAGGAAAGGTGTTCACTGGCCCTTTGGTCCTACAAGGTCCTTTGTTGCAAAAAAAGTCTTATCCAACAGAAGGTATAAGAAAAGGTATAGCTGTCCATTGAACAAGACAACTAAGAGGGGGGAGGGGGTGAATCAGTTGTAACAAATTTAGCCTTTATAACATTCACCATAACTTAGATCAATCACAGTTCCTAACTCTGCTAAAATGATCAAACTTTAAATGTAAGTGTAGAAACTGAAAACCATCACACAAACACAACAACACTAGATTTAAGTGGAAAACCAATGAGAGAAAAACCATGATGAGGATTAACTCACACTATAGAGAATATCAAAACTGGTTACAAAAGACTCACTGCCTGAGAAAAAAAAGGCTCACTGCCAAAACAAGGACTCACCATATGGATTAGGACTCACTATCCAATAGGGTTAACCACTCAGAGGGCTCACTTCCACAAAGATACAAAGAAGATAGAAAAAGATATATTACAAAGAGAACACAATCTCAATGCAACAGAGAAATCCACCACAATTCACTCAACCACTTGTAGACATGCATGAATGATAGAGTCCACCTTCAACTCACTTTATCCGAAAACTCAATGTTTAGGATTCACACTTATCTGCACACTCGTATCATATACCCACACTGATTTGCATCTACTTCACATTTATCTGCTCTATTTCTTTGCACTTATCTCTTGCTTTCTTTCACCACTAACTCATCCTGTATTTATATGCCATCTTCAACATTGAAACATATCTAAATTCGGCCATCCATTATTAAATTCAAATTAGGTCTATGCCAAAACATCCTAGGGTGGAATTAGAATGAGGGCAACCCAAACACACACTTGATGGAGACCCAAATAGGTCGCAACATGCTTCATCAATTCTGAAGGTAGTGTTTAACACAAGATCGACCAAACCAGTGTAAAACACATAGAACAATTAAGCATGATCCTTTTAGATGCTGAAATTATCTTCAACATGATCATAACAACTTAACTCTAGAACTGCAAGTGATAAGACTTAACCAAAGAGAAATTTGGACCAAAAACATTTCTCCTGGACCTCAACCAGATACACAGAAAACCACAGTTCACAACTGGTGAGCATAAATCACACTGTATAATGAATCAAAAACCAAAAATTTGGATATAGTAGCTTCCAACAACCATAATCAACATATTTTAACCACACAAATGTAGGAGCAAATCCCAAAGCAACCACTGAACACCTACAATCTTCCTTTAATGTAATTTTCTCAATATCCTTGACATATGCAATGAATAACCTGCATCCACGACATTAGTGACAACAACAACCGGTTGATAACCAATTGACAACAACTACTTCTTCATACTTGCAACACTGTCCAAAAGAAAGGTAAATTTTATGGTAAATATTACAAGTCTTTTGGTCTGAGACATTTACAAATGAAACAAAGATTTTACGATGATTTATAAAGAGGTCGTTTGGATAGGGCTTTGGGAAATGATATAGAGGGCTAATCAGGCTATTGTCTAAGAAGAGGGACTCTTCTCTAATAAAAAAATTGGAGATCAATCATAAGAAAAAAAATGATTACTAATAGGCTTAAAAATGTTCTTCCTAGTATAATCTCCCCACTCAAATTGGTTTTGTTGAGGGAAGGTTTGTATTAGAGAATCTCTTGGCAAGCTAAAAAGGGATGAAATTGATGAAAGATTGGCTAGAGTGTTTGTATGACTCTAATAGATTTGAAAAAGAATATGATAGAATTGAATGGGAATTTATTTTGGATGTTATAAGATCTTTGGGATTTGGTGATATCTTAATCTTATGTAGGTATTTTAAGGTGTTTTTTTTGGGATGCTATTGCTCAAGTCAATGTCAATGAGGTGTTGCACTCCCCGTTTGAGCTTCAAAGGTCTATTAGACAAGGTTGTTCTTTGGCTCCTTCCCTCTTTGTTATTGTTGTTGAAGCTTTGCACTATGTTTTAAGACATAATTGTCTAGGGCTATCCCTTAAAGGTTTATCTTTTCCAAATAATGAAAGTTTAATAGAATGTGAATTTGTTGATAACATTTCCTTGTTTACTATGCATAACGAAGCTAATTTTAAAAACTTGCAGAAAATATTGGAATACTATTGTAGTCTTTCTAGATCCAAAATTGTTGTGCATAAATCCAATAACCTTAGTTTGAAGGAACATCCTCCTAATTGTCTTGTTAATGATGGGTGGGAGTGGGTAGGTCCAAGCAAACAAGTGACATATCTTGGAATTTTTCTTGCCTTAATTCCTTTGAAGGAAATGTGGGCCTAGGTTATGAATAAGATAGTTAAAAAATGAGTAAGTGGCATACTAATTTTCTTTCAACTGCTAGAAGGTTTCAAGTCTGCCAAAAGTTTTTCTCCTCCTCCTCTGTATATTTTTCTTCTACTTGGTTGGTATGTTCTTCACATATAGGGTAATTTGAAATGTTGGTTAGAGGATTTCTCTTATCTGATGAGAAGGTTGGTAAGATAAGGCATGGGTCAACTTGCATCAGTGTTGCAAGCCTAAAAAATTAGAAGGAATGGACCTAAAAAGTTTGTATACTCAGGGAATTTCTCTAGCTGTGAAATGAAATTTTTAAGCCCTGGATGGTTGTCTGCCATGGAAAATTCTTGTGAGGCATAACATTTGTTGTAATTTCCTAAATCTAGCCTAAATGTAAAGGCCTCAACCTTGTGGACCTTTTGTTTGGGAAGACTCAAAACCATAGTAGTGGATTTGTGGTATTTGGTTCAATCTGGTAGGCCTAGGAACAAGTGAAGAAATTTGTGGTGGAATGGGATGGTAATAATATCAAGAATGACCCATTTTACTATTTCAAGTCTACATGTTAATCTAGTGAAATTAATGGCAATCCTCTTGCTTTGCTTAAAGGATGCTCTACTATTCAGTGGTATAATAAAGGAATAAGATTTTTTCGTCACATTATTAATAGAAAGGGTATTATCCCTTGGGATGCCCTCAAAATTAGCTTTGATATTCCTGAAAATAAAAAGAGAACTTTTTATTTAATAAAGAATGTTGTTGGGAGTAATTGTCCAATTTTGGAGAGCAATTATGACACTAGGTTGTGGCATAGTTTTTCATGGTCTTATGGCAATAAATTGATTGATATTTTTGTTAAAAATGTGTATCATATGTTATCCGAATTTGATAATTTCATGCTCACTTTAATTCCCTTCAGAGGGTTAATGATTCAGAGGCCATGTAAACATCCAAACTTAATAATGTTTGGTCTGAAATTCTTGAACCTAAAAAGAGCTTTTTTAAATAATATAATATTGTGTAGAAAATGGGAAAATGTTTGTCTATTAGGAAGAGTTTGTGTTTGCTCTATGGGGATAGGGAACCCATTTAGCATCTTCTTCTTTTTTGCACTTTTGTTAAGCTGGTTTGGGATTGTTTGTTTCCTATTTGGTCTAAATGGGTTGGTCATAAAGTTATTTCATGGTGAGATATTCTACTTAGTTTTATTCATAGTTCCATGGAGTTTCTTGATGAGGGGACGAGGGGATGAATTTTGGGGATGAGGAGACCAATAGTGAGGAGAAAATTGCGAGGGCACAACACAAATACATATAAACTTTAAAAAAATAGTTATTAAAAAATACATAGGGAATAAGTATAAGAACTTAGAATAACAAATGAAAATTTTCAATCTTAAGTAAACTAAAACTATTAAACAGTAAACATATTGCAATGATTGCATTGAACATTTGAAGAAAACATTAACAATGAAAATGCCAAGTTTCGAATTTATATTATATTTAAAATTTCATAAGTGATGATTACAATGTTAAAAATGACAAAATGGTCTAAAGTGATGCCTCTAATCATCCCTAAACTCCTCATCACTAAAACTATTAGACTCCACATGCTCAAGCTCTCCAAACCACTACCAACTAGCTCTATTTGTGTACCATCAACATCAATCTATGTTGGCCCCTCTAGTTTTACATCCCATCAGGATGTTGTCCTCTCTTTGTACATGTGTGTTGTGATAAATTAGACAAGAGGCATTATGTATAGCCACTGGTTTCATCACCCTCCTAGAAGTAAGCTTGTTCTTATTAATGGAGTGGATGAAGCTATAAGTAGACCCAATGGCTATAGTGATAGTCAAAGAAGTAGGCCCGTGCATAGTCCACCACAATATTGGGTCTTCATGTTCAATTATCTTCCTATCTATCTTGGCCTTCTCAAAATATCACCTAATAGTGGAAAAATAATTATCTAGAATCATACATCTTTTGAATAGCCTTCATGAATCCTACCTTCACCTCAACATCCTATTTAGGTGTAATTTGGCCAAGCCTTTAAATGCACGACTTTGGATTCAATGCATAAACAACCATGTACAGAGTAATGTTGAGTTTCTCCCATCTATGATGAATGATTGGTTGAATATATTTGTTGTAGAATTCTAATGTGGGGTCATTTTGTTGCATAACAACCTTCATTTGGTCAAGCATAATATCAATACACTCAACACCTCTACAAGGCTAGGTGCATTAACATCCCAATATTTAATCATTCTAAAGACTAGGGTAAAGATGGAGACAATCTAGTTTACATCACCCCCAAAAACATCACTCTTCACCACATCCTTCACCCTCTTCCCCTACTTTACCTTCAACTCAAGACATTCATTCCATTCTACTACCATAGCCATTAGCTGCAATGCTTCTTGCAAGTCAAACATCCTCTCCAAAAGAATGAAATATGATTGATATCTAGTCTTTACAAGTTTCAAGAATTCCTTCTTGGAGAAAGTCCTCAAGAGTGCATGTGAAGTGTGATGGTTGTAGGTAAACATCTACACATCTATAGCATCACTAACAACTACTTTGGTTCAATCAAATTTTCCCATTTCCTTGAGTGCATTATTTATGATATGCACACAACAAGGAGTCCACCAAATATGTCTATAAGTTCCCTCAATTAACTTCCCTACAATTTTGCATACATGGGCCACATCTATCACTACTTGCACTACATTTTGTGGCCCAACTTCCTCTATAGCATCTTTAAGCATTTAAAACTAAAAATTAGCATCCTTGAGATTCCCTAAACAATCAAAAACCCTATTGAAATAAAGACCCTTTGTACATGTAAACATGATATTGATGAGTGGGCAATGCCTATTGTCCATTGACCCATCCATGACTATGTTGCGTCCACTTGCGACCCAAGATTCCTTCATTTTCTCCATTGAATTGTTAATCTTAGAATAGTTCTTATCCAAGATTGTTGTCATCAATTTGTTCTCCCCTAGTGGCACATATGATGGTCCTACCCCTATAATATTTGCCACAACCTCCATACAATAAGGAGAGCAAGCCACATGGAACAAAATGCCACTGGAAAAGAAGAATTTTCCAATAGCATCATCTACCTCATCCTTCAATTGCACATTGAATTTATCTACAAATGGGTTTGGAGCATCACAAGTCACCCTATGTTTCCCCTAAATTCTACTGCCCCTAAACTAGAAGAAACTAGAATGTGTCTATGGCCTTTGTAAAGTAGTAAAAATAACTTTGAAGGCTACTCCCTCCTAGTGTCAAAAAAGCAAATGTAGGTGCAATTTCTTCACTACCACCCCATAATTTACTTATTTCATCCCTATATTTCAAGTTGTGTGCCAACTTGACACATACTTCTACACCTTTTCCTCGAATACCAAGGAGGTGGGCATTAACTCTAGTAATTTTGCCTTAAAATTCAGGATTACAAAAGTGGCACTTCCACAACCGAGTGCCTCCAGATGTCCCAAAATTCACTTGTAACTTAGTTGCAAATTGTTTTAAAAGGGACTTAGGATCAAAGGGACTCTTGGCATATTTTTGCAATGTTTTGGAAGGGCAACTAACATTTGCAGTCCCAATGGAACTAGTGGCTTTACCCCTCTTGATTGTGTACATTCATCAAATGCATAATCAGATTCAGTTTCAACTTCTACTTTAACCTCTTGAAGCTCAACCTCATCCTCACTCATGCTATGAATAAATCATGGTCATAGAGATGTTACAAAAAACAATATAGAATTTATAAGTTTATAATTTTAAAATTAAAATTCAAACCATGCATAAAGCAAGGGACTGAGACAAGGATTTTCTTTTTGTTTGTCTTACTTTAGGTTGCACAAAGCATAGAAGAAGCAAATGATACAAAAATCAAAATCCTTGTTCTTAACCTTTGTCAAACCATGCTTTAATTGTAACTTAGTTGCAAATTGTTTTAATGGGAACTTATGATCAAAGCGACCCTTTGCATATTTTCACAATATTTTGGAAGACAACTAACATTTGCACTCCCAATGGAACAAGCGGCTTCAACCCTCTTTACTTCTATACTTTCATCAAGTGCATAATTAGATTCAATTCCAACCTCTTTAGGCTCAACCTCATCCTCACTCATGCTATGAGAACTCATACTCATAGAAACATTGCACGAAACAATATAAAATTTATAAGTTTACAATATAAAATTTAAAATTCGAACCATGCATAATGCAAGGGATTAAGACACAAGCATTTCCTTTTTGTTTTTTTTTTACAAAAGTGATGAATACACAAATAGGAATCCTTGTTCTTAAACTTCGTCAAACAAGGATTTCACTTTTGGTATTCTTATTTTAGGTCGCACAAAGTGCAAAAGTATATAATACACAAAAGTTAAAGTCCTAACTTGACAAAAATTTGAACACCTAAATAATTAAATATTATTGTTATAAATCCTTGTTCTTAAACTTCATCAAACAAGGATTTTACTTTTGTTTTTCTTAATTTAGGTCACACAAAGTGCAATAATAAATAACATACAAAATTTGAAGTCCTAACTTTTCAAAAAATTTAACACCTAAAAAATTAAATATTGTTTTATAAAATTTTAAAATATAAAATTTGATCATTATTCATTTGTAAAACTAAAATAATGAATTTAAATTGAAATTTGCAACAATGTAAATTATAAATCTCAAAGTAATGAAATATTTTTACTGACAGAAAGCCTTCTAAAATAATTTACAAAATTAATATTAAATCTAGTTGTGCACCACACATATTAATACCAAAATACGAAAAAAATGAATTAATTCACTAATGTTGTGGCAACATAACCAACCAGACTTACAATATTGAATTCAACTATTAAACTTATATTATTTCTAATGATAAACTGCACAAATATAACAAAACAATTAATAGAAAGATTGTTTTATTACTGTTGGTTAGAGTAAACAGTGTCAAAAATAATCATAAATATCAGTTAGAGATGGACCAAATGCTACAATCAAATTCCAACATCAAATAATGCCAAATTGTTGCTTCCTAAACATTCAATGTATCACCTTAAATGGTATGGCTACATACCATAATTGTATAGCCATAGCATAATTGTAGAGCAGCTTTAAACGCTGCAAACTTCTTTCAGCATTGTATGGCATCATTTATCAAACATTCATTACATATTAAAAGTTACCTCCAACATGAATAGCACCTTTATTGATTGGATATAGTATTGTTTAACCCATTGAATAAGTACGACCAAATAATGATTACGCAGTGGCTTCTTTTTGGACAGTATTAGTAAGGAACGACAATACATTTTACTAAACTTCAAATTGTTATTAATAAAACTAAAATGGTACAGCAAGCCATAAGCAATGGTACGACACTCTTTAACAAGCTAATATGAAACTTTAGAAACCTGCAACTAGGTAATATGGAGAATAAAGCGGCATGGCAGCCTCATTCCCAATTAAAACAACAATAATTTACTTCTATTAAGCAAAGAAGATGACAAATCATATGATAATGAACACCTCAAACATTAATATTCAATACTATCAAATGGTATGGCTGGGATAAAGGTGGTAACTGGCCAAACATTAATAATTAAAGATTTAATCTATAGCAGCAAAAATCTTTTGAGAAAAAATGGGCAAACCAAAAATATAAGTGTTTTTAAAAAAATCGGATTTTAAATTTTTTTTAAAAAAATTGTAAAACAATAGACAAAAACTATATTTTTGAAATTGAAAGGCATTTCCATAGCACTTAGATATATAGAGCAAATAAAATAAAGAATTTAACTAATGAATTGTTAAAAATAGATTTTTTGTAGTTTATATTCATATTGTTGATTACATTGTATTGCACATTTTTCAAACTCAAAACATTATTTCACGTTGCATAACTAAAAACTAGATGCTAATAGATGACAAAATTTCAATTACAATATAGTTTTTCATAAAGTCAACCTAAACAGTCATGAGTTACTTCACATTGCATAACTAATAACTAAGAGGGTGATCCCACAATAATGGTTTACAATTTTTGGTCAAATTGAACACTGCAATTATTATTTTTAACTAAATCTTCATATTCGAGAACCTATAGCGGTTAAACCGTGAGGAATTTGAAGATGATGCAAACTAGAATCTCATCACATTTTGTTTGTAGATTCTAAAAATATTTTTTTCAAAATTTTTGGAATCGGATTGCACCTTTTTTTCCATCTCCCATCAGAAAACAACATTTTTAAAAAGTGGCACTCACCGTAGACAACATAACTTTTTTTGTATGAAGGATAAAATTCTAATTTTTTCAAATTTATATTTGTAACTACGATATCTAGAACTTTCATTTGGTGTCAAAGTTTTTTATTGAAGTTTTTTTCTTAATCAAGTTTCAAAGTCAAACCAATTGCAATTCAGACATAAGCAGACTGTATACAACATAATTTTTTTTGTATGAGTCGAAATTCAATTTTTTTTTTTTTAATGGATCAAAGACATCAATACCCAACCTCAACGTATTTTTAAATTTTTTATTTTGATAATTTGATATTTTTCCACATGTGCAAAACAAAGAGCTTGATTTTCGGTGAAAAACTTATGTTTAATAAAACTAAAAAACACATACATAATAAAACCAAAACATATTAAAATTTAATTCGTTGGATAGCTCGTTCTGAGGACTACCATTTTCCAGTTGGGTTTGTGAAGTCTCCTCTATTTTCATCCTCAACTCGAGTTTCGAAAGGCAAAAATCTGCTAAAATTTGGTGGAAGAGAGGGAGAAGGGCAAAAAAGGGGGGTTCGAGCAAACTCCCCTTCAAACAAACCCCCCATTCACTCAAAAGGTCGAAGGGGGGTTCGTCCGAAGGGAGGTTTGCTTGAACCCCCCTTTTCTTTGAATTTTCCATTTGTTTCTATAAAGAAACGTGACATCATAGGGTTCGAGCGGACCCACCATGCAAAAAGGGGTTCACTCGAACTGGGGGTTCGACCGAACCCCTCTTTTGGGTTTGTGCAAACCCCCTAGTTCGAACGAACCCTTAAAAACATGAAATTTCGAATGTGTGAGCATTTTTACAAATTTCCTTCCTCATCAAAATTGTACACCACTATTATGGGTTTACCCAGGAGCATCTGCCAATTGCATTTGCTTGTCATGGCATTTCATAAGACCACATTTCTTTGAGGCATTTTTTTAAACAGTTCACTACATTGTCTATAATACCACATTTTTCATACATGTCTACCAAAGTATTTTGTCAAATAATTCACTGCCTTGCTACTATGGCTAAAAGCCTAGAACAGGTGCTTTCAAACAAGCTATGGATGCTTGAAAAAAATCTATCAAAGCATAATAGTAAGCAATAGCATAGACAAGGCAGTGAACTGTTTGAAAAAATGCCTCAAAGAAATGTGGTCTTAAGATGATGGAATGCCATGACAATCCATAGCAATTTGCTTGTCATGGCATTCCATCACCACGAGACCACATTTCTTTGAGACATTTTTTCAAACAGTTCACTGCCTTGTCTATGCTACCACATTTTTCATACATGTCTACCAAAGCATTTTATCAAACAATTCACTTCCTTACTGCTATAGCTAAAAGTCTAAAACAGGTGCTTTCGAACATGCCATGGATGCTTGGCGAAAATCTATCAAAGCATAATAGTAAACATAGACAAGGTAGAGAACTGTTTGATCAAATGCCTCAAAAAAATGTGGTCTCATGGAATGCCATGAGAAGCAAGGTAGTGAATTGTTGGTAACTGTAGACATGTATGAAAAATATGGTAGCATATGCAAGGTAGTGAACTGTTTAATAAAATGCCTCAATTTTGAAGGCGTGGTCTGTTTGATAAAATAGATAAGCAAATGCATAGACAAGGCAGTGAACTGTTTAGAAATGTGATATGTTTGATAAAATAGACAAGCCGATGCAGAGACAAGGCAATGAAATGCCTACTTGTAGGCTTGTAGCAAAAATTGCAGCCCACAAGTGCTTGAAATCGTGAGCAGCAGTAGCAACAGAAATCACAGAGCTTCAAATTACAAGCAACAGAAATGAGTGGCCCATAAATTGCCTTCAAACCATGCCTGAAGCTAATGCGCAACGAACTAAATAGGGTTTTGGCGCAAAAAAAAAAAAGTTTTTTTGTGCAAAAAGTCAACAAGATTTTATCCGCATTTTTTTGCAAGTTTTAAACATGTTTTTTTAAGATTTTGAAGTTTGAAACTGGAAAAAATCGTCTAGTCTGCTGATTTTCTATCTCTATGATTTAATCACTATATCTAATAAATAAATATTCTGAAATCATCTTAATTAGGAAATGAAAACTTTTCACAAATCAAAATCTAGAAACTAAACACAAATACTAGAAAATCACACCAAATTGTATTTTTTTTTTCTAAAACAACCAAAATAACTGAAATTGGAAAAATTTCTACAACTGTTCAGCTCAACGGTAATTCCTAAATAAAATTACTCGAATGTTGTGTTACAGAATCTTTCTAGTGACCACCTGAATCTAGGACTAGTTTGAATCGGATCTACAATCCGAGCCAATGCCCTTTGTAGATTCCAACAGGTCATGGATGAACATGGGCAAACACGAGGAGGATCCAAATGAATCCCAACAAACCTGTAGAGAACCCGTCACATTTTTTACCAAAATAATCACCTTTGACTTTGATGGAAAGTTTTTCCAAAGTAAACTCATTAAGTTTTTTGGCGAGTTTTTGACGATTTTTTATGAGTACTCAATTATTCTAAGCTCTTGACTCCCAACATGCATGGAAAACATGGATTTAATGCTGCGAAAACATTGTTTTTTTTAAGCATTGATCTTTGCCTTTCAAAAATCTATGAAAATGGTTCTGCGATGAAGGTTTCTGTGGTTTTAAAAGTCTTCATTTGGGTTTGGTTGCAAGGGCTCTATCCCTTAACCCAACCTTATATCGTGAAATGGTACACATGAAGGGCACTACCCTCAGATCTCGTAAAGTTGTGGGATAAAGAGCAAGAGCATACTGACTTAGATGCTTCCACTTCTCAACATATTGCACTTGAGGAGTCTAAAAGCAAACACACTTTTAGTGCAAGTGCTAGTAGTATTGCTTGTGGTTCTTCATACGTGACTACATCATCTAATGATGATGATTCAAAAATCCATGACATTAAAAACTAATTGTTGAACTCGATATTAGTATTTTAATATTGAATTGGAAGTTTGAACAAAGAATATTTTATAATGTTTATAATTTATATTTTAAATGACATTTGAGCTTACAGTAGTTTTGTTGATTATATAATGCTATGTGGTATTCTAAACTAAATTCCTACTTTTAATCTACAAATATATATTTTCACATGTTTTTTGTATGCACAAACCCAAAACAAACCTAGCCCCAAATTTTTTTTGCCAGATCCACAAACCTGAACTAGGATCCAAACCAGAACCGACAACTTAGCTCAAATAAGTAGAAGGATTTTAGTCTTCAAATCCATTTTTGCCAAAAGGTTTTTGTCCTAAAGCAAAAAAGATGAAAATGTTGAATCTCAAAAGATTGGGGTTTGATAATATGAAATTAGTAACCCTCTCCATTTCTTAACTCCTTATAAAAGCTTTTTGAGAAATAATATTATTTTTTATCTTCTTCTCCTTTTCCCTTCAAAATTTAATTTTTGAAAAGTATTTAAAAAGTTGTTAATTAACATTTCTTTTGAAACCCATCCTAACAACTTCTTTTGTCCCTCTTTCAAAAATAACATATTTAATAATAAAACATAAATTTTCTTTTTACAAATATATCATAAAATTACCTTTTGAACAACTTAAATTAAATTATTACATTATTTGTCTTGCACCACCCCATTAGCCTACAAGAAACTAAATAATAAGTGAAAGTGTTTCTAAAAATCTTTGCCTAAAAAAGGGGAAATGACATGATTGAGAAGGCAAAGAAAAAGAAGAATGGTGCATTGCGATTTTATATCGGATCACTTTTGTATCAAACTCTTGCTTGGTTGTAATGTAACTGGTGCTTTGAATCTGTTGTTTTGTCACTACTGATATGTGAGATACATATATTACTGCCAATATGCAATTATTAGGATGATACTGCTAGCCTATACGATAAATGAGCTATTAAAATTGATATTTTGGTGGCTGCAAACCTTGTTTGGGCTTGCAGCGGGTTTTCTAGTCTGGGTCATATGTGGTTCTTCAAGTGTTTTTTATTTGTATCATCGATCACATGTATGGATGTCCTCTAACCCATATTTGTATATTTTTTCAATGTAATGTAATAAAAAACTCATTTCAGAATAAACTCCATGTCATCAAGATGCCCTCTAATCCATATTTGTATACTTTTCTAATTAATAAAAAAACTCATTTCAAAATACACTCCATGATCTATCATCAAGATGTTTAAGACAAATGAATCAAACCTATGTGAACTGCAATCTATTTTGTTGATTGCATATCATGCAAACAAAAATCTTTAAATATAATATAACAACATATTTGAATGATTGTTTCATACATTGCAATATCTGAAGCTTGAAACCTGTCTATGATTAGGAACATTACTCAATGTCTCTAATTCTTTCTGGTATTATAGCATTATAAATTATAATCAAAGTGCATGTAAATGCAATCTTTTGGCGATGGAGAAGACTTCACTACATTGTAATTTGAATGGGAGAGATCTGCAGCGATTATTAATAACAGTATCAGCATCAGTCAACACATGCAGATTCTGCAAGTGTCAGAGGTTACATCACTTCCTCTCCAAAATCTCTATAACCGTTCTCTCAGCCAGTCATTTTCCAATATTTTGTTGTGGTAAAGAAAATCCTCCATTACTACAATTTTGCAATGGCCACTGATACTTTCAGTTTTGTTCATATAACCTTGAACACAGGCTATAATATTTTATCATAGATTCTAGACCAAAGCTCCACATCAATTTCTGAAAGCATGAATTCTAGATTCATTCTATGGTAGAAATTTCCTTATTGATACTATAAACTTTAGAGCAATTAGTTCTGCAGTAAGACATTTGACAAAGCTCTTCTGATCAACATTTGGAGTGAGCTCCTACGAATTTGTTTCTAGGTGAGGTCACCAAAATACTTTTGTGTGTTCCTATTTGTTTTGCATTGAGTTGTCCAAGTAAACCAGTTCTTTTAAGTGAATTGGCATTTGTAGATTAAATGTATCTATAGTATACTACTTGATGATGGTAAAATACAAATAAAAAGTCGTAGAAAGTAACCTGTAATTTGGCCGTGTTTGCCAAAATGTGACAACCTATTTGATAACAGAAAATGAAAATAGCTGTAAGTGTTAGATGAATATGTTGCCGCTTTAGATGGTTGTATATAGACCAGAGGCGAATTGGCAGAATCCCACCATAAGACATTAAGAAAGCATTAATCAATTCCAGAGGCGAATTGGCAGAATCCCACCATAAGACATTAAGAAAGCATTAATCAATTACGTGATTGGTATGGTATTACAGGAATTCACAATGAATTGTAGCATGCTTAAAACCATAATTTTGAGACACTGTGCATCTGTGATAAACTCACAAAGTGTGATCCAAGCCAGCAGCGGTGAGTTTTGTTGCCTTAACTAGTCAACTTGAATGAGACTCGATCAGTCTTGAGCACACTTAAGACATTTAAAACCTTAAGGTTTAAGCTTAAAACCCTCATATTTATTTACAGGATTCACTTTTTTTTAGTATCAACTTCTTTAAACCCTGGGCAGTTTGTTTGATATATCAATGCAACAAATTCATCGAATCATGAGCAATTTGTTTGAATGGGAGAGATCTGCAGCAATTATTAATGACAATATCAGCATCAATCAGCACATGCAGATTCCGCAAGTGTCAGAGGGCTACATCACTTCCTCTCCAAATTCTCTATAACTGTTCTCTCAACCAGTCATTTTCCGATATTTTGTTGTGGTAAAGCAAATCCTCAATTATTACAATTTTGCAGATGGCCGCTGATACTTTCAATTTTTTTTCATATAATCTTGAACACATGCTATGATATTTAATCATAGATTCTAGACCAAATCTTCCACATCAATATCTGAAAGTATGGATTCTAGATTCATTCTATGGTAGAAATTTCCTTATCGATTCTATAAATTTTAGAGTGATTATTTCTGCAGTAAAATATGTGACAAAGCTCTTCTGATCAACATTTGGAGTGAGCTCCTACGAATTTGTTTCAAGGTGCTGTCACCAAAATACTTTTGTGTGTTCCTCTTTGTTTTGCATTGAGTTGTCCAAGCACACCAGTTTTTTTTTATGAATTTGCATTTGTAGATTAAATGTATCTATAGTATACTACTTGATGATGGTAAAACACAAATAAAAAGTCATAGAAAATAACCTGTAATTTGGCCGTGTTTACCAAAATGTGAACCTATTTGATAACAGAAAATGAAAATAGCTGTCAGTGTAAGATGCATGTGTTGCTGCTTTCGATGGTTGTATATAGACAATGAAAATTAATCAATTACATGATTTCTATGATATTACAGGAATTCACAATGAAAATTGTAGCATGCTTAATACCATAATTTTGAGACTCAGTGCATCTGTAATAAACTCACAAAGTGCGAGCCAAGCCAGCAGCGGTGAGTTTTGCTGCCTTGACTAGGTCAACTTGAATGAGTTTGACAGAAATCTGCAAAGCCTTCTACATTTCCGTGTTTCTCTGTAAAACTTATCTGAGACTCAATCAGTCTTGAGCACACTTGAGACATTATTAAAAACCTTAAGGTTTAAGCTTAAAACCCTCATCTTCATTTACAGCATTCACTTTTTTTTAGTATCAACTTTTTTAAAACACTGGGCAATTTGTTTGATATATCAATGACCACAAATTTATTGAATCATGAGCTATTTCTCCAACTGAGTATCTCCTAGGTGTATGACAGCGAGTTGTCCATTATAATTTAGAAGTTTGCAGCTTGTTCCAGCATTTTGAAAGGATTTACAGATTTGATTTATATGTTATTGATATTATTCTAAATTGGAATCCATAAAAATCCAATTTATTTTGAAATGCAAGTTTGCCTAGTCAGAGCCTGAAATGACCTGGAGTTCCAAATATATGCTTAAAACCATTTATTAACTATGACTTCCACCTAATAATGTTTTGTGATGTTGTCCAACTGCTAATGAACTTCCACTATAAATGGATGAACCTACTGATCTGGTTTATTTATATTAATAATTTTAAGGACATACATGACAATCTTCAGACAAATCGACTCGGGTATTCTAAATGATACTACATCAAACCCAAGGTTACAGCTTCTGAACATATTTGGGTGCTGGAAATCTTGTTCGCTGAAAATTACGTTAAACTGTTCACTCGTTACACTAGAATAATTCTCATTCCAAACATAATGATACGATTTTCTGAAATGCCTTTCAGATGCAACAAAACTTCTAGCTATTAAATAGTCACCAATTACATCACACTGAATGGCTGCAGTGAAAGCAATTAGCTCACTTAAACTGCTATGCATACCTTGCTTGAAGAGAAATTAGACACAGAACGCATAGCAGGGGAATATGGACGTAGCTTCTGTTGTTGAATATCGTACCTCCCGAAATGTAAAATGCTCACAGCCAACACCGTGATGAGGAGGGCCTGCCTACCTTCTGCTAAAGACTAGATTAATATGTTTGTTGTGGTTTTTGAGTTCTGACTCTCACTGTCTCATTCTCAAAAATACAAATTAACATTGGGCTGAGCTATTTGTGTGGTTGGAGGCATTAGAGATGGCATTTTTATAAATTGTCCGCAGTGTTATAGATTCAGGATGCCCTTCAATAATATTTCTAACAAACCTTGCCTCTGTCGTCGTCAATACCATGAAAAGAGAAAGGCCCGAGTCATTGATGGATTTGATTTTCTGCCAAACTAGAAACCTGGGCATCATAGTCTTTTCCAAATTTAAATGGAACAAGCTGGAGTGTGTCACTATAAAATTTGCAGGGAGCTCCATGTTCTTCACTACAAAGTTCATCGTTTCTATTGCTGTTCATTGTTGGTTATATTCGTGATTGATAAGATAGATATGTTTGCTCCTTTGTTGAAATATTTGGAAGCATACTTGTTTGTTGTTCATGTTTGTTGAAATCAGAAAATTCATATCAGAACCTAGGGTTTTGAGCAGAAAATTAGGTCAGAATTCTGAGTTTACAAATCAGATTTTTAGTGCAAATCCTACATGGGATATTTCAATGTTATTTTAAATTGTAATCCATAAAAATCCAATTTATTTTGAAATGCAAGTTTGCCTAGTCAGAGCCTGAAATGGCCTGGAGTCCCAAATATATGCTTAAAACCATTTATTAACTATGACTTCCACCTAATAATGTTTTGTGATGTTGTCCAACTGCTAATGAACTTCCACTATAAATGGATGAACCTACTGATCTGGTTTATTTATATTAATAATTTTAAGGACATACATGACAATCTTCAGACAAATCGACTCGGGTATTCTAAATGATACTACATCAAACCCAAGTTTACAGCTTCTGAACATATTTGGGTGCTGGAAATCTTGTTCGCTGAAAATTACGTTAAACTGTTCACTCCTTACTCTAGCATAATTCTATTTCCAAACATAATGATACGATTTTCTGAAATGCCTTTCAGATGCAACAAAACTTCTAGCTATTAAATAGTCACCAATTACATCACACTGAATGGCTGCAGTGAAAGCAATTAGCTCACTTAAAAATTTAGTAACTGCTATGCATACCTTGCTTGAAGAGCAATTAGACACAGAATGCATGGCAGGAGAATATGGACATAGTTTCTGTTGTTGAATATCGTGCCTCCCGAAATGTGAAATGCACACAGCCAACACCTTGATGTGGAGGGCCTGCCTGCCTTCTGCTAAAGACTAGATTAATATGTTTGTTGTGGTTTGAGTCCTGACTCTCACTGTTTCATTCAGTGAAAATACAAATTAACATTGGATTGAGCTCTTTGTGTGGTTGGAGGCATTAGAGATGGCATTTTCATAAATTGCCCGCAGTGTTATAGATTCAGGATGCCCTTCAATAATATTTCTAACAAACCTTGCCTCTGCCATCGTCAATACCGTGAAAAGAGAAAGGCCCGAGTCATTGATGGATTTGATTTTCTGCCAAACTAGAAACCTGGGCATCATAATCTTTTCCAAATTTAAATGGAACAAGCTGGAGTGTGTCACTATAAAATTTGCAGGGAGCTCCATGTTCTTCACTACAAAGTTCATCGTTTCACGAACTCTTTCCTTGGAGTAACCAAGGACTTGAGGTGCAGCGCGACATACTTGCCAGGTTTCTTCAGCCGAGAGTCCGCAGAGTTTGAGATTCTCTATCTTGGCCTCTAGCGTTTCCATGCGGCTAACAGTCACTACACTTACAATATATTTGTAAAACTTGCTTTCTTTGTCGGCGCCAATCTGCTGAATGAGATCAACTTGGGCAGGCGTTAGAGAAGTGCGTTGCAGAATGGCCGGTCTTATCCCGATGAGTCTGGAGAGCTCTGTCCCGTGAAAACCCCATCTCTCCCAGAAAGCAACCGAGGGCTTCAGGGTTTTCTCCAGGTTATATCCGAACATGAAGGAGCCTTTGAGCAGGGATTTGATGAGCAAATCCTGGGACTGAAATACATTCTTAAGAAACTCCATCTTGGGAATAAGGTCGTTCTCGAGGCTGACGGTCAAGATGCGTGGATTTCTCGCCAAAAACTTGGCCAGATTTTTACCCTGAAAGCCGAAATCTTCCAGCAGTGTGATTTTGGGATCCAATATTCTTTCTGCACTTGTGGTGATTAATGACGGCTGTCTCCTCATTATCTCGGCAATTTGGACTTCAGAGAAGCCGTATCTGTTCAACATATCAACAAACTGTTCGACTTTGTCGAGAGTTTGAAGCCTCTGCAAGTTAGGGGAACATTTACACATCCGAGTGATATCGGCCGCAGACATATTAAGTTTGGTTGAGGCAAAGCGTGAAAAGAGGTTCTGCGAATATGCATCGCTACTGACAAGGGTTGAGTAGACATTTCGCAAATGAAACGGTATAACAAGCAATTTGCGGCATAACATGGTGTTCATGGAGCTGCCTCAACGAGAGGGCTGTAATCTGAAATAAGCAGAGTTTTGCCCTATTGTGGATCTAGTAATATATGTCCATATTTATTTGTTTATTTAAATTGTATTGAGGTTTTTATATATTAATTAGTTAATAGGCTTTTTAACTGCATTTCCAAGTTAAAAAATTTCAAACCTGTTTGGCGCTGCCAAATTTATATACGAGGACTTGCTCCAGAAGGGGTGCAAGGGTTATGCTGATAGAATACTATATAAAAATAAACACGGTAAGAAAGTGTAGTTCAAAATATATTCAAGCTTGTTTACAAAATTTACAAAATGTTTGTAATACATATTTGGTGATAAAAAATTGAATAAAATATTTGTATCTATTTCATTTGTGGCGATTGTGCAATCGATAATTTCATGTGCTAGTATGAAATGAGCTCACACATAGTTTGTTGCCTTTTCATGTATTTTGTTCCTACATAGTTAAAGAAGAAGTTAGTGGATGTATTTTGTTTCCCCACACTTCTTCGGCGTACCCATTGCACACTAAGGTGTGATTGCTAGTATTATATTATAAAATTTATGAAATGATTTAAACTCGTCTTAGTGGGAAAGCTTCATGCTACATGAAAATGCGTTCATCCGATCATGGTATGCTACTAATAACTATAAAGGCTATACTTTTCCCTTGCAACTTGCATTTACTTCTTATTACTTTGAAATCTTGAATCTAAAGTTTCAAATGATTTTTTTTAACTTCCTTGCTTCAGACCCATGAATTGCATTTATAGCATATAGCTTTAAAGTCATAATTTGGGCTTGTACACAAATGCATGTCTTTTTTGCCCCAATCATTAAACTGTCAATTTAATGGTTTTCTTATTCATAATAGGCATTTTAATGTTATAAAGTCAAACTTTGTTGAAAAAAAGAAAATAAATCATCAGTGGATGCACAATCATTTGAGCAACTTGAGAACACATTGATCCAACTTGATAGATTACATACTAAAGATAACAAAATGTCTAAGATGAAACATTCTAATTCTTGCACTCAGAGCTTGCCTTGAGCACACCAATTAAGGAAAGAGGCATGTGAGTGCTCTATACAAAAAAGTGTCATGCTCAAGTAAAATTTCAACAATTATCATACAAATCAATTATATGAAAGCTCATTATCTTAATATCACAGTTGGCTTCCTATGGAAGAAATTGGCCCTGCTTCCACTTATAACTTGTTGACTAGTACTATGCTCGAATATTATTCCAACCGTACAACATAGGCATATGAATTTGGCTCATTATCGACATAAACAATAGGAAAATGATAAAAAACACATAAATCCTGCTTCTCACAACATTGGTGTTGGTAACAAGCCATTTCAATTTGAGACTATTCTCATTGTTTACCATCCTCAATTGAACTTTCCCTTTGAATGTTACTACTGCTCATAAGATCAGAGTAATATGATAGAAGTATGACAACCTTCCATCCGCTCAAAATTACTGGTAGCTTGAGATAATAAAGTTTTGACCAAAGTTCTCTAAAAGGTTGCATACGGATCCAAGCAAGTGTCCTGCAACAAACATCCATGAAAATATTATGACATAAGATACAATGACTAGTCATTGGTTGTCTAGAAATACTGGTCAGTCAATTTCAATAAAATAACATAAGAACAATATCTGAAGGCCTAACTTAAAGATAGACCAACAAGTGACGCAACTAACTTGTAAAAGCATTGATGCATAATGCATTTGTACACCAATTATACCAAAATGACTTGAACATTGAGTGTCAACTAGTCCAACATAAGGGAGAATAGTAACATAAATGATGCAACAAGACAATAGCTTCCTAATAAATTTAATATAAAAAAATTCAGCTGTACATATTAGTTTTTCAAATATGCTTTTACAAATTCATAAGGGTAGGAGACAAACCAATTGAATGGCTTCAAAATTATGAACATGAATGAGAAAACGATCTTCTAAACAGATAAACTGTACCATCCTTGTTCTTTCTACAACATTGTGGTACTTGTGCAACATAAGACATTTACAGACAGAACAAAGGGAAAGTTAGAAAATAATGTAGGCACTTAAAAGGATGTGTTTAGAAAATTGTAAATCTCTAACAAGAGCTTTTATATATCCATAGTGCACACCAGGCTCTCCCTTGTAGCTTTTGTATTCATTGCATCAAGACTCCCTCCATTTCTCAATCTTATTAGATGACCTCATGCAATAGCAAAAAAAGATAAGGACTCTATTACTAAGTTTATTTTTGACACAACTCAGCTACTAACTTTGCGAGTCTATGTGATTAGAAGTACATGAATTTTGCACTTTTGGAGTGATATGCTTCCCACCAAGACTCCATTTCAGCTGGAATCCTAGTTGCAACTTGCTTCACCATATGATACGTGAATTAACAAAAAGACTCAGGCGAGGTGCAAATACTCCTTGACATTGGCAGAGTAGCTCCCCCAATAAAACTTGACTACTTTGGAAATGTATAGTAAATCTAACCAAAGTGGAAGCTATATTGGAATGAATGAATCAATTGTTTTAATGGGGGATATTTAAATTCACAATCTAGTGGAATGGAAGCAGATTCTGGTGGCAAAAATTTAGAAATTAGAATTATATTACACAAAAAATAAATTCTCAATTGGGGCAAAAACATCCCTCTTTGAAAGGTGCAGATAGATTATCGCAAGGTCCAAACCTATGGGGTACAACTACAAAGTTGAAACATTATGCAAGGTAAAGTGAGAAAGATCCTTTGTCCCCAAAGGAGATCATAAGAATGTAGGTGAGAACTTAAAAGTCCTCTTTACCTTTTACCTTTGTACCTTTTATAGTGTACTTATTGGCATTGGCATACTTGTATAGATGTTAAAGACAAAAAATTGGCAAGGCACTGCACTGATCAACAATGACCAACTTACCTTTGCTTGATTTGCTTTGCTTGGCTATTTCTTGTCAATGTAAATGTCATGATCAAACAAATGGGTAGATTCCTCTCCCTCCCCAAACAAAATAGTACCATCTGCTTCTTGGGCAACCACCTTATGAGGAATATGCAGAGTATCATACTTCAACTTTCCAAATCGTCTCACTCCAATATAAAAGATCTCCTTAGTTTGATACTCAGGAATCATGTGGTAATATATGACATGTTCCACTTCACTTAATTGATCTGCAGAAATCTTTCCCATTTCCTCGTCATTGGGAGCCAGGACAATCTACCTACTACTCACGACCACCGCCACGGCCTTACCTTTACACTCTATTTCAACTTTCTTTTGTGATTTGATCCCTGTCGTTCAAGGTGCTTTGCATCACCACACAACCCTTCTCCTCTCGTATTTTTTTTCCTTTAATTTTAGCAACACAAAGATGCCTAAGACTTTCCAAAACCAAATAAACCCACATAAAGAATGAATACGGGATTTTTCCACCACTACACTTTCAGATCTCCATAGCTTTGAAAACTTTTGGAAAATCTTTGCACTCCTATACACATATTCAAGATGAATAGTAAGGAAGAGCAAGGTTTTGAGGGTTTCAACCTGAAAATGTAGGCAAAGGAAGATATGAGAATTGTGGCTGGGCTTTATAGCTCAAAAAGGTCTTGTAATGTCTATTCAAGAGAAACCATGATATAAAGCCTTCCTACTGCCGCTCAAGATAAATGTCGGCCATATGTGCTTGGTGAGTGAAAGAAACAATGACCAGTGAAGAAAAAATAGTGAATAAATACAAAGAAATGGATTCTCTCTCAACCATGGATACTATTTGTCAAGTTGGTTCTCTCATAGAGTGACCTTTACCATTTGCACGAGACTCCACAGCTGCTACAAGAGACTCTGCTCCTACCCCTACCATCTCTATCACACCTCCAAAAGCTTGGGGTTCAAATCTCTCAACAAACAAACAAACCCTTCTTGAACTAAAAACCTGATCGTTCTACCACTCCAAATAGAACAAAAAAATTATCTAGTAAACCATGAATGTTCCACATAGCCCCGCTTCACATTACTCTGAACCATCCAATAGTGCGATTTGAACCATGTTCCTGCAATTACAATGTGACGCTGATAAGATCTTCAAGTGGTGATGAAAGGCGGTGGGATTGAACAAAATTTGCTTCACATTTATCTCCACCATATTTATGAACACTTCAAGTGGTGATGAAAGGTGGTGGGATTGAACGTATTTTGAACACATTTAAAGTCAAAGATTTGTGAAATTTGTAAACTTAATGCATTACAAGCAAGTATTTTTTCTGTGGAGAATAGAGACGAGTGAAAAAACTAGTGCAAGTTGTCTTGCTTTTAAAAGTGCTCACATGGGAACTCAAACACAGCTGGAGGGTTCTATGGTTAATTTTCTATATCCATAGATTCTAAAATCTCCCATGGTTCACACATTTCACCTATCAAATAGACTTGCAGCCTCTTACAATGGTTCCCCAGGAAGGGACTTGTCAGGCGCTTGGTGCTCACACATTTCTGAAATCCCAAGGGCGCACTCAGAGGTCCCAAATTAAAACTTGGTTTTCATAAATGCCAAGTAGTAGAAAGGGATTTTAAGGCGTAGGCAGTTTAAAAAATTAAAGAAAACTCAAAAGAAAAAATTTACAATGATTCTACCGAAAGTTCACATCAGCTGCACTTGGGTGCCCAACAAGATTTACCAAAGAGGGGAAACATAAAATATGCAAGAAAAAAATAAAGGAACTGAAAATTGGAAGAAAAGTTTGGAGAATCCTGATTCAAGGATGATCAAATCAAAAGGGCACAACACAAACAAAAGTACTCGAGAAGAAATTCCCAAAGATACTTACAACCCCACATCTACACCTTTAATGTGGTCATCCGAACTATATGTGGAAGAGCTCATGAATATAAAAATGAGGGTTGAAATTTTAGAAACAAAGGGGTTGTGTGATGACAACAAGGCAAAGGAAGAGGCATAATCTAGGTGTAAACTAGAAGCATAAAATCGGGTTCTCAAAGAACAAATCTTGAACCTTCAAGGCAGCGTAGAAAAGGGACAACAAGAATTGATTACAATAAAACAAGAATTGGATCAATTGAAAATAACAAGTAATGAGAAGATAGAAGTGGAAAAAGGAGGTGACACGACTCAAATAAAGGAGCTGCAATCAACATTGGTAGACATGGAAACGAAGAAAATCAATTAAAAAACTACATAGAGGAGGCCAAATCATGGTCACAAGTTGTAAACAAGTCAGCAAATAAACAAAAAGAAATAATAGAAAAACAAGTCAAGACACAAATAAGGGAAGAAAATGTCAAACAAAGTAAGGCTGCAAATATATTATTATCAAAGGTTTGAGGGATTTTGGGGAGAAGGAAAGAACTGACATTTTAGCAAGAGACTTCCTCAAAGAAGAGTTGAAATGGACAAGACATATCCAACAAGCACACAAAATTGGTAAGAAAATAAAGGGTGGAAGAGATAGGCATATAAAAATTATCATGCATAGAAGACAAAAATGTGATCTTAAGAAATAGAGGATTACTCAAAGGCACTCACATCTACCTAGATGAAGATTTGACTTTTGCGTAACAAGAAGCGAAAAGAAAAGAATGGGAGAAAGTAAAAACAACAAGAAATGAAGGAAAATGGGCTTGGCTAAAGAATGGGACAACCCAAATTAGTGATCGTTTATCAAACAAGAAATAGGGATTGGGGGCCCAATAGGAACATCTTCGTATAGTGAGCTGGAATTGTAGAGGTTACCCTTGGAGATGAGGACCTAGGCTAGGGCCGATAGCAGATGGGAAGGACATCATTATTCTCACTGAGACACATGAGCATGAGGGTTGCAAAGTTCCTGATTTTGATGGGTACATGAAAACTTCAATTTGGAATAAAGGGAGTGAATCGGGCAAAGGACATGGGGGGGTAATAGTTTTGATCAAAGAGAGTTGGGATGGAGTCATAAAAGTAGAGAAGGAAGACCCAATTAAGCAATACATATGGCTGCGAATAAAAAATAATGGGATCACTTCCAGATTGGAAGCTTGTTATTTTGCACTACAAAACTCAAAAATTTATAAAAGAAGAAAGCTAGATAGTGAAGACCCCTATGCTTCATTAAAAAAAGAAATATCTATATTTAGCACCTTGGGGAAAATATTTTTAATTGGTGACTTCAATGCAAGAACAACTAACAATCAATTTCTTCAGTTGAATAATGAGGATAGGGGAAACAATAATCCTTTATGGCTAGAAGAGGAAGATGATCAACCGTGGGAAAGAACATCACAAGACAAAAATGGGAATGTTTCACACTTTGGGGCAGAACTATTGGGGATATGCAACTTCTATAGCTTGGTCATCTGTAACGACTTGAAAGGCTGGCCAAGCTCGGGTAATATTACATGCAAAACTTATAATGGGAAAAGTGTGGTAGACTATGTAATTTGCTCTCAGAGTTTTATCTCTAGGATTTTGGAGTTTGAAATAGAAGAGTGTCCCCCTAAGCTGAACTCTGATCATACACCTTTGTTCATTACCCTTGGCATGATATCAAACAATCATCATGATAGGAAAGACCAACACAAGCAAAATGAAACTATTCCCAAAGGTAAAATACTCATAAACCCGAAAAACCAAGGTCTCTTTAGTGAGGTTTTAGAGCAGCAGTTTCATGCAATAGAGAATAACATAGGAGACAAGGCTGCCAATGGGGTTGAGGGCAATATTTCCAGCAATAATCTGATTCCTATAATTCACAAGGCTTTGGATACGTGCAAGCGATCTCGTCCAAGGAAGGGGGCTGCAAACACTTTCCTTGTAATGCCTCGCCACGCAACCCTAGAGGAAGTTGCAATTAACTACTCAAACGAACTATATATATATATATATTTTTAATACAATTAATATGCAAGTTCACTACACATTGCAACAACCTCTAAGGTTACGAGACTAAGATTACTTATTAACCCACAACAACAATAAAGAATTGAAACCAGAACATTTAATTACTTATGAAATTAAAAACACATACATTCCATACAAGATAAATTCATCAAAGAAAGTAAAGATACCATACGATCTCTTTTAAAAATAAGGTTACAACTCTCATTCCCCGAATGAGGTAAATCCAAAAGTATGATTACATATTACAACTTCCACTTCGATTACAAGAGGGGTAATAAATTACAGGCATAACTGAAATGAATAAAAGCATAAAGAGAAATTGGATCGCACAAGCTCTCCAATTGGAAATCTTGTCAACATGAACAAGAAGAAAGCCCAAAGGAGTAAGGTGCACGCCACCCAACCAAGTGGAACCCAAAGGCCCACCCCCCATGCTAAGAGATAGTAAGAAGGATTCCTAGACAAGACCAACTACCTCGAGACACAAGTTGAATCATAACTGAAACCAAACTGACATAACCAATCACTTGCACCACACAAGTACAACTCAAGTTCAACATAAGTACAACTCAAGTACAACACAAGCACAACTCAATACAACTCTAACATGGTTACCTTGCTTCCAGAAATAACAGATCAGGTATATTAAGAAAACCATACACATAACATCAAGTACCAACTACAAGTATACCAAAACATTACTGACATGGATTACATTGCTTTAGTTATCACTCGAATAAACTACCTCCGAAGGTTACCCAGTTTACCTCTCACGGCTCTGGCCCCTAACGGAAGTCATTCTTCTACTTGACAACATACCAGACATAACCAATCGCAACGGAAACCCAATTGCGTACAACAAGACATCACGACCACTCCAACTCTAGGAGGAAACATAAAAAGAACTCACTCCAACACTAGGAGGAAACATAAGTCAAAGCCCTCTCCAAACATTGGAGGTAACAAACATAACAAAATCACTCCTTACAAGGAGTCACAAACCGCATAACCCACTCTTTCCATAGGAGGAACAAAACATCCCCGTTCGTGGAAACTGGGTAATAATATTGACATAACCTCAAGCACAAACCCAGGGAATTATCAAACGGTTGACCTCACAAAGCGACAACCCCCATCCTCTGGAAGACTTACATATTAAGGGCACAATTAACCCATTTCCCAGACACGACATAGAGGAAAATCATCACGAAAGCAATTGCAAGGAAATGACTTAATTTGGATATACTAAATCCATTTCCCCTTTTAAAATTCATTTCACAACAAGGATAATAATTGCCTTAATTGAATAACTGATTAATATAATTAATTGCCTCATCAATTGTAGAGAAGGGAAATTTTAACTTTAATAACCTGTGTACGTTAGAATGCGTAAATCAAATTGAATCTAAACTAATACACCAATGAAACATTAGATTGAAGAAACTAAATTAAAGAAAGTAAATGCAAACTCTAAACCACAGTTTCTTCAAATTCATCTCATTGTCCTCTATCTCCAAGGATTCGTTTCAAGATGCTTGCTCTCAGTTGTTTAAAACAGCAGCTTGTAGAATGACAGCTTGAGAGAATGGGATTAATAAAAATGCATATGCATTGCTAAAAGATTAAGCTATTTGAATTAAAATGCTATGAATGCTAAGATGCGACTATAGTAACTACGCATGAAAATCTAAGATTCGAGGTTCTTTTCCACTCATAAGAGGGTTGTATTTATAGATTTTTGAAGGTAGGAATTCAATTGGCCAGGATCGACGGTTGAGTTCAAACCTGTTGAAATGAACGGTGAGAGATCGAGAATTCGAAAAGAAGATGGAATTCTGAGAGACGAATGGAGAATGAAGAGACAATTGAAAGGTGTCTCTCATAATTAAATAAATAAATATTTAATTATGTGTGAGAGAAATATGAAAAGGCGTTAATTAAATATTGCAAATATTTAATTATGTGAGAAGAGAAAAAACCTTTTAATTAAATATTAAGAATATTTAATTTTGTGGGAAGAGTGGGAAATTTAGAAAATGATTTAATTAAATATTGAAAGTATTTAATTAAATGTGGAAAGAAGAATATTATTTAAATTTAGAATTTAAACTTGTGATAATTAATGTAAATAAATTGTAAAATCTATTTAATTAATTAAGAGGAAGATAGCATTAATTAAATAAACTTTATTTATTTAATTAAATTAGAAGAATTGGAAAATGAACAATGTAAATAAATAATTAAATTTATTTATATGTAGATGACTTAAGAATATTAATTAAATAATTCATATTTAATTAATTAACAAGTTTGATTAACTGTGACCATTTTTAGATGTGTACATTTTGCCCCTCTTTGAAGTGATGTGTTTCACGCATTTCTTCAAAGAATTTTCCCTTGACCTTGAAAAATTACTGATGATGCTATATGCCCCCTCGGGTGATGAATCAGATAAAGATGATTTTTTGGAAATTTTTACTGATTTTCTATCTGATTCATGGACCGATAAAGATGATTTGATGAAAACCCCTATTGAAATATTGATATGAAGATGAAGAACTTTGATTTTGCCCCGATTGATGATGCTTTTTGATTGATAAATTTGCTTCCATGCGATATGAAAAAAACAAATTGTAGATGAAATTGATTGATAAATTTGCTTTCATGCGATATAAAAAACAAATAGTAGATTTGATTGATAAATTTGCTTCCATGCGATATGAAAACAAATAGAAATGATAGATTTTATTTCCTGATTGAAAGTCAAATAGATAAAAATTGAGTCATGATGACTGTTAAATTTGTTTCCATGCGATATGAAAAACAAATAGTATTGATAAATTTTCTTTCCTGATTGAAAGTCAAATAGATAAAAATTGAGTCATGATGATTGTTAAATTTGTTTCCATACGATATGAAAAACAAATAGTATTGATAGATTTTCTTTCCTGATTGAAAGTCAAATAGATTGAGTCACGGTGACTGTTAAATTTGTTTCCATGCGATATGAAAAACAAATAGTATTGATAGATTTGTTTTCCCGATTGAAAGTCAAATAGATAGATTTTGAGTCATGATGACTATTAAATTTGTTTCCATGTGATATGAAAAACAAATAGAAATTGATTTGAACTTGCTTGATGTACTGATTGATTGATGGTAACCATTGCTGATTGATTTGCATGATTGTTTGATGATATTGATAGTGTTGTTGATTAGGGAATGATACATCCCTAAACAACACAAGGATAGGGAAGGATACATCCCTAAACAACACAAGGATAGGGAAGGATACATCCCTAAACAACACAAGGATAGGGAATGATAAATCCCGATGATGATGATCGAGGCTTGCAGTAAGGCTAGGAACAAGACCAAATGTATGATTAAATGATTTGTGCTAGATTGAATTGATTGATAAGATGCGATTGGAAGAAATGATTGGATGAATTGATTGAGATGATGCAGATGAGATGTGATGGATATGATAATGAAATGAAATGATGATGCAAATATGTAAGTGCAATGATAACAAATGTCCAGTCATCCTCAACCATTGTTTGTAAAAGATAATCAAGAATGTGACCAACCCTCAAAAATCTATTTAAAAATCCCTCAAAATGCAAATGAATTATGCAGTCCTAATAATGAATTATGTAATCCTAAATGGAATAATGAATCATTCTCTTTGTTGCCATTTCCTGCTGTGTTTAGTTGTCATCATTGAGCTTTTTGATATGTTGAAAGTTAGTACAAGCATCAAAGGGTATGTTAGCACCAATGATGACCTAAGTACTGCTTTCATAATGTTTGATGTAGCAAGTTAATACAAGCATCGAGGTATAATTGAACCAAGGTGACCTGAGTATTGCTTGCATAAATTAAAAAATGCCAGCCATTTTCCTATGCAAATTCCAAAATTTCATCCATGATACGTTGTAGAGCATGTCCCACGACCAATTTGCACCATACTAAGCATTAACATACATACAACAAGCAAAGAAAATCATACTTCTTCCTTGTGATTCTAGTTCAATACATCATTGAACCACTCCAAAGACATGATGTCATCAAATATCAAAACAACAATTGCAACTTATTGCTTTAAGTTTTCCATTCATTGAATTCAGATTAAAATCATCTAGTTTATTTAAACATCTGACAAAATAGTCATGTAGGCTTAGTCTAATTAGACAAAGTTTGTTGCTTCCGATATTTTTGATGTTTGACACATGTTACTTGTTTGCTAAAAAAAAGTTGATTTCCCCCAATGAGTTCAGGATTTTGCCCCTAGTCTAGGGTGAGACACGACCATTTTATTGATGAAAGCATATGATTTATTGATTTTTCTTTGGATTTCAGGAATATTTTGATTTTTTTTTTTAATTTTGATGTTTTTTTTATTTTTTTTGGATTTTGATGATTTGGATATGGACATGCATGACGATATCAGTGCTTTGTTTTGAGATCTTGTTGAAAACCAAGCTAAGGTTGATTGATCAGATTGATGGATTGATAGTTTGACTCAGTGTGTTGAGCCAAACGAGGTGATAATGGATTTTTTTAATTTGGCTAAGTGTGTTAAGCCAAGCAAAGATGATAATGAATTTGTCAACCCAAGGAAGTTGTGTTATCCTAGAGTAAACTCATTCACAAGATGATAGTTTGACTAAGTGTGTTAAGTCAAACAAGGTGATAATTGATTGGATTCAATTGATCAAGATTGATGAAGCTTGATTTGGAACAAAATTATTTTGATGATTTGATGTGACACTAACACGCAAGTTAGATGTGACTGATATGAATTGTTCAGATTGATGTTCGATGAAAGATAAAGCTTGATATGGAGCGTCTTCCTATCAAAATATGCCATGGGCTAGTGATTTGGATCTTTTGGCTCACAAATGCTTGACCAATTTGATTTTACGTCTTCCAATGTTCAAATCACCACATAAGTTGGAGGATATATATCAAGATTCATTCCTGAAGCAAGATGTAAACATTTCCCCCCAATTTCTAGCAATGCTTGAATGGCTATGGGTGGATTCTTTAATAGGTGTATGGATAGATACTGTAAACATGGAAAGGAAACCAAGGATTATCTTGTGACAAGATAAGGTGTTTGAACAGAGGAATGCTCACTTGGATAGTGCTTCAAGGCTCATATAACGTTTGGGTTGGATAAGATCAATGAAAATGACCCATGTCAAGATGTTTACCATAAACAAGTGTAAAGTGTTTACCAAACTTTGTCAAGATCAAGATAATGTAAATATATGGTAATGAGCTAGATAAATGGTTCATGGATGAACGAATGATATGGCTGGAATGTTGGCTTTATGATAAGATGCTTTCTCTTGAATTGGCGCACGTAGATGCTCGATTCTACACATGATGCCTGTTTGGTAGGTTTTCATCATGGTACCTATCCAAAGCGCCATCAAAATGGTTTTCGCTAGAGGATGATTTTTTTCTTTACTGTTTTCAATCTTTTTTCTAATTTTTTTGGATTTTTGTATATTTTAAAATTTTTTATTTATTTTTGTTGTCGCCAAGACGCCTATTTGCCAGGTTTTCATCAAGGCAACGATTTTTCTTTTATTTTGATTTTTTTGTACTTTTAGAGATTTTAAGTTGATGCTGAACCACCTGGTGGTGTTGATGTTGATGCTTCTGTCATAATGTGCCATCGATATCCTACTTGAAGAAGCTGCTTTACCAAGATACGTGCACTTGAATGCAAATTTTGAGATCTCTAATTTGCTCTGTTGATATTGGAGTTAACTTCATCTTTGTGCGCACATCACGATAGAGTGCCTTCTGAATCCTTATGATGAACGGTTGTTGCCAACACATGGTCAATGAAAGAATTGGATATCATGCGTGGAAGCATGGATGGAGTGCTTTTAGGAATAAAAGGTGGATTAGTTGAAAGTTTGGAACCTTTGACTCTCCAAACTTGGGAAGATGAGCAGTGATGAGTGGATATGAAAGTGTGCATGGAATTAGGACCAACTGCTTGATACACTTTGTATGTCACTTGAGAAGCTTGCTTTTTCCTTTGTGAACATCTTTGATGGATACTTGCCCCTTTTTTATTTTGCCCCATAGTTTCTTTGACTGATGGAATTTGATAGGGATAATCTTTCTTTGTATTTTTTGGTATCCAAGTGTATTTGATTTTCCTGATATGATTCTTAGCTTCTTCTTCTTTGATAACGTTCTTCATTTTTTGATTCAAGTCTTTCTTTTGACATTGGTCCCAATTTGTGGATGGGGTGATGGGTGGATGAATATTTATGACGTGGCTGGTTGTAGTATTGGCATTGGTTTCATCTTAAAGATTCTTTGTGCCCTCTATGTTGACATTTGCTTGAGACGAAGTTGCCCCCAATTTTATGAAAGTATTACTGATATGTTGAGATCCCTTGATTTTCGAATAACCATGGCCTTGATTCTTAGGATTTCCAATAATCTGCACTGGTGCTAGGATGCCTTGTTCATGTAGGCCTAATCCTCTGCCTTGATAATTCATCTGCTGAAAAATCCTATTTGCAATAGGATATGTTTTACCTTGGAAACAAGGTGTTAATCCTTCTCTGCTTTGTGGTGGATCTTTAAAAGTGACAACTTCCTTATTGATAAGATATTTTTCCCTTACAAAGTTGAGTGATCCAAGTTTATAAGTGATAGGATCTTCCATAAGTGGGATGAATGCCTGATTGGTATGTTTATCTTGATCTTGTGAGATATCGGATTGTATTGCTCCTTCAAGAGGTGTTGATGCTTCATTGTCCTTGTGAAAGTGTTCCTCATATTCATTCTTGATATGATTTCACATGATGTTTTTGATTCACAAATTTTATAAAAGCCTTCTTCATGACCCATTTCTGACATGTCTCTGGATTTCTCTATATTTTGACCATGTGTATAAATGTTAAGAGTAAGAGACTCTTGTTCCTTGGTAAGAGTATGAGACTCTTGTTTTGAATGACGATTATCTATGCGTCCATCCAAAGAAAGCATATTATGGGTAGATGGAGGAGTATGTGTTATATGGATACGATCATCATTTGCAATATCTTGTATAGATAGGAGAGTGCCCATTAGATCATTGTAGTATCTCAGAGATATGAATCCTTGATCTTGACTAATTCTGGAATTACTTTCAACATGTTTTGGATCAAGTTCTTGACATGGGTCGATTTTAAAGGATGGATTGCTTTCAAAGTGTTTTTGGACATCGTCATAAGGTATGGGAAGTGGCTCAATATCCTCTTGATCTTTGAGTGGACTTGGATCAAATGGTGAGTTGGGGATTCTTTCACTATTCACAATTGTGAGATCGAAGGATGTCAATATGCCTTGGGAGGGACCATTGCTAGACCTTGGTGATAGTTGTTGATCATGCTTTGAAATATGTTCTTGAGATATGTCCTCTAACTTATTAGGCATTGTAGAGACATTTTCAATATGATCATTGGTTAATGGATCATGGATTATGTCAATAGGATCAAATATCGTCAACACTCCTTGAAATAGATCTTTGTAGGAGGGGTTTTGATCATAACTAAAAAATGGCTCTTGATGAATGTTGATTTGATCACTAGATGGGGTAGACATATCTTCGCAGTTATCATTGATGGATTGATTTTGATCATTGTCTTCAATAGTTATGGTGGAGAAATTGTCAATGTTTTCAACCATATGATCAAATGATGTTGACATTTCTTGAAGAGGTGTGATGAGCCCTTGAAATGAGGATGATGGGATACTTTGATCTTGACTTGGAAAAGAATCATTAGATGAAAGAGATAGAGTAGCTTGATCATTAGATGGAAGGGAAGCTTTGGATAGGATGGAAGAACTGTCATGCTCCTGGGATGTGATTGATTCATGAGAGGGTATGGATTCATAAGATGGGGTGGAGGGAGGACTTCAAAGAATATTTTGTTCTTGAGATGGAAGAGGATTATCATGGGTGAATAATGAAAGGAGGGGATCATCATATGATTCTTTGGATATGGGATCTTGATCAAATATTGGAAGGATTTGTAGAATTTTGGTATCATGGGATGGAGTGGAGAGAATTTTTTGATCGAGATGTGTAGATTGACATGAATCATTAGATGTAGAGAATATGATAGAAGAAGGAAATTGAATGGGATCATTCAATTGGGTGGAAGAACCATGAGGTTCATTTTGAATTATGGGGGATGAAGATAAATGCATGGCATGATAGGATTGGTCAATGTTATTTGATGGCTTAGATTTGGGCTTCCCCTTTAACCTTTGCAAATATTCAGAAAAACATTGAATTTGGTTGATGATGTTTTTGAAGGAGAAAAATTCACATTCATATTTCTATCAAAGGAATTTTTAGTTGTGCCCCCTATTATTTTCTTGATTTTCCTTTGGAGTGCTCTTACTTGTTGGGTAAGAGTACTAAGATCGTTTAAGGGAGTTTCATTCTTTTCAGAATTCTCTTTAATTTTCTCCATATTGTAGTTAGAGGGTAATTTGGCACCTTGGTTTTCAAATAAAAGAAAGTAACCTTCTTAATTTTTCTCTAAGATCTTTTCCATCACCCATGTTTTAAAGTTTTTGGATGATCTTATCTGAATTAATGTTTTGAAAACACAACATGCAATAAGAAGACAATTGTTTTTAAAGACACAAAATCTAAAACATTGAGTGTATGTTGATATTTTCATAAGTTTTAAACAAAATAAGCATTTCGAGCAGACTCACTCTTAGTTGTCAAATAGGTCATCATAGAAATCACAACCCACAGCTTAAAATCGCGTCGACTCACACAACCATGTCACCCCCTAGAGGGCGCCTGTGTTTTTATCTTTTCCAGGTGCGTACTCAAGGTGACGAAAGTGGATACCGAATCCCCTGAGCAAACAATCTGTGGCGATTATATGGTGAGTGTCTTGGGGGCAGATTCTTCCCTCCCCTTGCACCGTGATTAAGATGATGTTTGGATACTAACTCGGCTGGATTTCTACACTATGGTTCGTAGTAAGGGTATCCGTTCAGTGTGGCAAATAGATATACTCCCTCGAGAGACCTCCCAACCTTTAGAACAAAGGTTTTGAGGATGGTTACCTATGCACTACTGTCAAGTTGGATTTTCATCAACAACTTGCTTTTGATTAAAGTGGGTTGGAAACCTTGGCTTTAGGTGTTCCCACTTAGGTTGTTCCTCTTGGGTGATTACTTTTTCCCACAAGAGTAGGCCCTCTAAAGGATGTAAGAAAGCATAAAAAATGCACGAAAATGAAAAGGCAGTCTGGTATTTTGGTCACCCAGTTAAGGGGAGAGCATAGACCTATTGCCACAAACAAAGTAAACAATGTTTTTTTTATAACACCAAATGAAAATGATTTAAACTAAGTGAAGATGTTGCTTCACAATAGGTATGGGGTTCATTTTAATTGCAAAAATATTGTGTGGTGACTATCCTAGGATTGATAAATTCCAAATTTTAAATTTCTATCCTAGGATTGCTTCATTTTATTCCCCATACATCAATAAAATCTTTGGCTGTGGTCGCGTCGGATCTAGACAATAATTTAAGAATGAGATTATAATTGCTCCCAAAGTGTTTAAAAACACTTGTTACAATCATGTGATAATGTTTTTTCTTTAATTTTCATGCTCCATGGTCCTTTAAAATCTTCAATACAAGCTCCAAATGTTAGATGGAATCAAGAAACAAGAAGATATGAGAGTTAGATAAATGATTAAGCATAACAACCTTAAAATTTAGACCAAGTTTCATTGTGGTTTGACATTAAGTGATAATTTGAAAATTTAAACTCTGTCAAAGTTAATAAATACCTACACCATTAGATAGCTTATGAAATTCTACCCCATTTCAAGAAAAAAAAGCTCCGAAAAAGACCAAAATATGACCAAGATATGGCCATTTTAAGATTGACAAAAAAAATAAAAATAAAAAATTGTATGCGCTAAAATAGTCCATGGATGCGCCAAAAGAAAGCTCGTATGCGCTAAAACAGAGTTTGGATGCACCGAAACAGTCTCTGGATGCGTGAAAACAGTCCCTGGATGCGCCGAAACAGTCTGTGGATGCGCCAAAAGAACTATCGTATGCGCCGAAGCGTGATTTTAGTCCGTCACCTGCCAGAAAAATCTGCAAAAAGAAATATTAAATGCGGGGCTTGGCCCCACGGTGGGCGCCAGAAATGTGTACGTTAGAATGCGTAAATCAAATTGAATCTAAACTAATACACCAATGAAACATTAGATTGAAGAAACTAAATTAAAGAAAGTAAATGCAAACTCTAAACCACAGTTTCTTCAAATTCGTCCCATTGTCCTCTATCTCCAAGGATTTGTTTCAAGATGTTTGCTCTTAGTTGTTTAAAACAACAACTTGTAGAATGGCAGCTTGAGAGAATGAGATTAATAAAAATGCATATGCATTGCTAAAAGATTAAGCTATTTGAATTAAAATGCTATGAATGCTAAGATGCGACTATAGTAACTACGCATGAAAATATGAGATTCGAGGTTCTTTTCCACTCATAAGAGGGTTGTATTTATAGATTTTTGAAGGTAGGAATTCAATTAGCCAAGATCGACGATTGAGTTCAAACCTGTTGAAATGAACGGTGAGAGATCGAGAATTCGAAAAGAAGATGGAATTCTGAGAGATGAATGGAGAATGAAGAGACAATTGAAAGGTGTCTCTCATAATTAAATAAATAAATATTTAATTATGTGTGAGAGAAATATGAAAAGGCTTTAATTAAACCAAGAACACCATTTTTGAGAACACTCGAATAGAATAGAGGTTTTTCCAAGGTTTTGAAATAAGATCAACATGGTTTATTATTATTTTTTTAACATAATTCCTTTGAGTTTCCAAACAATGAATTTTGCAAACAACAACTCCAAAAAACATGAACCTTTTCAAATTCAATAAACAATTTAAATAACATGAACCTGGTATGCAAGAGTTTGAGAAGATCCAGATGGTGCACAAATCACTGCTTAGATTCCCTCTTCAAATCAACAATTTCCTTAGATTCAATCCAAACCCATGAAATGCAAAATTCTTCCTCTCCTCTATTCTCCAATTTTCATACTTGTTGAAAAATCATTCCCAAAATCCAATTAACAAAGAAAATTCCCCCAACAAATATCTATGCACCAACCTTCATTAATTTCAGAAAACAGAATAACAAATATCTTCTAATTTCAAATTTTGCATTTAAAATTTTCAAAAAAGAAATTAAAACCCCTTTTTCAATTTTCAAACTTAATTTAAATTCAAAATATCTATTAATTCCCAAAAATGTATAACTAACTTCTTTTCAACATAATTAATTAATAAAATAAATCTAATCCAAGATTTAATTATTTTATTGATTAAATTAAATTAATCAATAAATAAAATAACATTTTTAACATTATAATTAGATTCACTTAATCAACTACTTACTGCATAGGCCATTTATTTAACCTTTCTAACTTGCAATTAAATAAAATCCAAGCAGATTAAACAACATTTAAATCAACAGCACTAGACAAAAAAAATCGACAACACACTATTGACTAGGGTGATTACTTGACATGGAAAACCTAGCTACTATCTCCCAATCAAATGTTGTTGGTAATGGACACGCTCAACCCTGTGAAATCAGGTGGAGTCGATGTCATGTACCTATTAACCTGCGAACAATAGAATATCGCACATGTATATTTGCATTATATAAAACACACCGTGAAGAGGGAATCACGGAATCGCAGGGCGCTCACAAGCGAGTGATGCAATCCCGTCCCCTTCACCAATACAATGTTACAAACTGATGAGTCTAACATCAATAATATTATCCAAACATAAAACATCATTAATTAAAATATTCACAATGCTAATCTAAAGCATGTCACAATGATACATAAGAATAGAATACCATCACATCGAAAGAAAAAAATGGAGGGGTCTTACATCCTCCCCCCTAGGGTCAGGCTTACTCTTGGAAGCCTACAACTACCCCTAGTGCAAACTCCATACAATCACACAAAACCAAGGGTTCCACACTGAACCACTCCAAACCTCAACATAAAACAACATCAACCCGAGCCATAAACAACTCAACCAAGTACACTGCCAATCCAACCAAGACAACATGGTGAAGCAACCACCAACCAAATCTCCAAAACACAAAACCAAGGATTAACACACATAATACACATATGCACCAATGCACATCACCGAGAATCATCACAAGGCTACACAAGGGTCCATCTGGACACCGGAAAGCAGCATACCAATCCATGATAGAAGAATCCATGAACCAAGAACCAATATCCATCTCACATAAACCATAAGCCGAGAGCCAATATCCATCTCACATACCATATCTCACAATCAGTGGCCTGATGGTGTTAGGTCATACATAAAGTGAAACCATCCAAATAAGACCACCATGACCTGTCTCTTGTTGTGTAAGGTGATTAGCCTCCGAGAGATAGTCATCACACAAAGGTGAGTAGTGGGTCCTAGCTGCATAACAGCCTCCCATACCCCCATCCTCTACGTTTTTCATGTCTACTTCCTCGTACACACTCACCAAGTTCATCTCATACGTCCTTAGAGAGGAATTCACAATATAACATACAACCGACATTGAAAACAACAATGATAACTAGCTTAGCCACCAAGTTAATAAAGGAGAGAAAATTAAAGTTCAATTTCAATAATAAGGCGACAATGCGCATAATTTCAACACTGAATCAAATATATAACCACTAGGGTTATAGGAAAATAAGATCACAAGTTGTGGCTAAACCTTCACAATTAAATATAACAAAGTGTCGGACCTCATAATCAACTGAAAAATCATCAATAACCAAAAGAAATTTCACAATCTTTAAAATTGCACTGTACCACACTGTGTGACTAGATACTAGCCACCAAACGAGGAAGGAGGAAACAACGTCAGGCTATTGCGATAGAGCCTCATGTGGTGTAGAGTGAAAACTCCAACCACATGGCATAGGGTGTACTCCTCGGCTACACCCTGCATTGCGTCGACACACAACATGGTCATACGCTAGTTGGAATAGGAATGTACTAGTCATATGCTGCATGGTAGAGTGTTTGTGGCTCCACGAAAGTAGGCACGCGCAGAACACTCCCCACATAGCGATACCTCCTGGAGAAGGTAGACGCAGGTACTCGTTGAAGCTATAGGTATACATGGCTAGGATCTACCCATATGCTACTCGACCAACATGGTCAAGGCAACCATGAGTATCCCTCTACAAGTGTTGAGGCCCCATAATGCTCATCACACAAGTAGGCTTACAAAGAAAAAAAATCTCATAATGTGCCTTCATGTGTCTATGCACGTGGCATCGTGTCATCACATAGCGTCACCACCAGCACTGTGTCGGAACACCCGTCGGGTGTGGCATCGTATCTCATACATCATATCATAACACAAGTAAGATAGGGTATATATACATGATGCAATATGATAACATCACTATGGGGCTCCGAGTCTCACCTCTCATACATATGAGGTTTATTCACTGTGCCAGATCAACACCTCCACAGACGTCTAGGCATAGCTAACATACCTATACTGTTGTACTCAAATCTGTGGCGATTAGGTTAACACTTATGAATCAAGTATCCCAATCCATCATAAGGTAAATTAGTGGGTACGATTCCTTGGGATTGGTTGAGCTAAGATGCTCTATGTTGCAATATGTGTACGCTACACACTCCATCCAAGGAACTTGTGGCTGCTACTATCCCTTTATGGATTGAGGATCTAGAGAACCAAAAGAAGAAGAACTACTCTTGGTTACTCTTATATATAAGTTTCAACCACACATGGGTTGGCCCTCAATCAGGTAAAAAACATGCACACACACACAATGGTATGGTAAATCCCACACCAAAGTGTAACTTTTCCTCAAGGATGGGTACCAAGTATCACCATCGCATGGATACACAAAGCAAGTACAGGGTATTCACAACTCTCAAACAAGATACAATTATTGGTTTCTTACATTTACAGGGGTAAAACTATATACACAATCCTATAGGAACATCCAATACCATAACCCATGGGATACATAACAAAACTTTCCAACCATAACCTTTCATCAGGTTACTTTCACGCTACTCTTTTCCAAGAGTACATCATGCTAAAGTACAAGCCATGAACACGTGATCACTTAACAATTCCACTAACACTTCACAAGGACAACACAGTGGGAACAAAGTACCTAGAGAACCCAGTGTATGAACTTGAGGCTCTGATACGATGTGTAACGCCCCGCCACTCAACCCTAGAAGAAGTTGCAATTAACTTTTTTTTTTAATACAATTAATATGCAAGTTCACTACACATTGCAACAACCTCTAAGGTTACGAGACTAAGATTACTTATTAACCCACAATAACAATAAAGAATTGAAACCACAACATTTAATTACTTATGGAATTAAGAACACATAAATTCCATACAAGATAAATTCATCAAAGAAAGTAAAGATACCATACGATCTCTTTTAACAATAAGGTTACAACTCTCATTCCCCAAATGAGGTAAATCCAAAATTATGATTACATATTATAAATTCCACCTTGATTACAAGAGGGGTAATAAATTACAAGCATAACTAAAATGAATAAAAAAATAAAGAGAAACTGGATCACACGAGCTCTCCATCTGGAAATCTCGTCAACACAAACAAGAAGAAAGCCCAACAGAGTAAGGTGCACGCCACCCAACCAAGTGGAACCCAAAGGTCCATCCCTCATTCTAGGAGATAGTAAGAAGGATTCCTAGACAAGACCAACTACCTCGAGACACAGACTGAATCATAACTGAAACCAAACTGACACAACCAATCACTTACACCACACAAGTACAACTCAAGTTCAACGTAAGTACAACTCAAGTACAACACAAGCACAACTCAGTACAACTCTAACATGGTTACCTTGCTTCCAGAAATAACATATCAGGTATGTTAAGAAAAACATACACATAACAATCAAGTACCAACTACAAGTATACCAAAACATTACTGACATGGATTACATTGCTTTGGTTATCACTCGAATAAACTACCTCCGAAGGTTACCTAGTTTACCTCTCACGGATTTGGCCCCTAACGGAAGTCATTCTTCTACTGGACAACATACCAGACATAACCAATCACAACGGAAACCCAATTGCGTACAACAAGACATCACTCTAGGAGAAAACATAAAAAGAACTCACTCCAATACTAGGAGGAAACATAAGTCAAAGCCCTCTCCAAACACTGAAGGTAACAAACATAACAAAACCACTCCTTATAAGGAGTCACAAACCGCATAATCCACTCCTTCCATAGGAGGAACAAAACATCCCCGTTCGTGGAAACCGGGTAATAATATTGACATAACCTCAAGCACAAACCCAGGGAATTATCAAACGATTGACCTCACAAAGCGACAACCCCCATCTTCTGAAAGACTTACATATTAAGGGCACAATTAACCCATTTCCCAAACACAACATAGAGGAAAATCATCACGAAAGCAATTGCAAGGAAATGACTTAATTTGGATATACTAAATCCATTTCCCTTTTTAAAATTCATTTCAGAACAAGGATAATAATTGCCTTAACTGAATAACTGATTAATATAATTAATTGCCTCATCAATTGTAGAGAAGGGAAATACTAACTTTAATAGCCAATTCAAATCCATGATTACTTTTACAAACAACATAAATCCACTACTCTTTATAAAATTCAATAGTTTATTGTCTCAATTAGACTAATTAAAAAATATATCTTTCAGACCAAGGATAAAGTTTAAACCAGATATCTAGTTCTTAATTACTTGTAAAGTAATAATAAACTAAAGCAGTTACTTTATTAATTCAAAACATGTCATTTTAAAATACTTATTTATCCTTTGCAAAATAAATCATTTTGAGCTCAATTAAACTCTCTATTAAACACATTACTTATAAATCCAATCTTTGTTCTTTCAAATATATCATTAAAGAATAAAATCGATAGTTTGACTATGATCACAATAAATTAAATTCCTCAATTACATTTGAAACATGTCATTTTTAAATCGACAGATTAAGGTATATATTTGAATATTTTAAATCAACATGTAAATATTTATTTAAATCATTATTTGAAACACTTACATTTTCTCATTTACCCTTTAAAAAAAAAAAAACCCTTATTAAAATCAACCATTAAATATATATATATACTTAATAAACTATACTATAAAAAATTTCCAATACCAAATATGATATTAATATATAATTAACATGCATATTCTAATATTTTAATATTAAATATTTTATTATTATAAAATATAATATTAAATATTATTTTTGAATATTTTAATATTATAAATTATAATAAATAAAATATAATATATATATATATATATATATTTTAAAAAAAATGAAATTGAAAAAGGTCAAAGGTGGTTTTCATTAGGGCGCGTGCGCGAACCACATGTTGGGTCAGCCGTGTTTACACACAACCGAACCCCACTGTATGGGGCGACTATGTGTAAACACAGTCGACATCCCCAAAGGGGGCGACGACTGTGTCTACACACATCTGTCCCTTCCTTGGGCGGCGACGATAGGGAGAATAGGGGGGGTCGCGTGGGGCGCGGCTCCCCACAGCGCCTCCCATGTGGCTACTGTGGATTGAGCCCCCAGCCCCCACAAACCCTCTTTCTTCTTTTTATTATTATTTTTTTTAAACATAAAAAAATTAACTTCAAAACCCTCTACGGATTTTAATCCAATTTTTATATTTTTTTTTATAACAGGGTTTAAAATTTTGACAACAAAACTTCAGTATTATGATATATACAATATATATATATTTATATATGTATGTATGTATACATATATTTATACATACTCAAAGGAGATTAATAGATTTAATTGAGGAAATAATACATAAAATGACCATTTTTAAACCAAGAACACCATTTTTGAGAACACTCGAATAGAACAGAGGTTTTTCCAAGGTTTTGAAATAAGATCAACAGGGTTTATTATTTTATTTTTAACATAATTCCTTTGAGTTTCCAAACAATGAATTTTGCAAACAACAACTCCAAAAAACATGAACCTTTTCAAATTCAATAAACAATTTAAATAACATGAACCTAGTATGCAAGAGTTCGAGAAGATCTAGATGGTGCACAGATCACTGCTTGGATTCTCTCTTCAAATCAACAATTTCCTTAGATTCAATCCAAACCCACGAAATGCAAAATTCTTCCTCTCCTTTATTCTCCAATTTTCATACTTATTGAAAACTCATTCCCAAAATCCAATTAACAAAGAAAATTCCCCCAAAAAATATCTATGCACCAACCTTCATTAATTTCATAAAACAGAATAACAAATATCTTCTAATTTCAATTTTTGCATTTAAAATTTTCAAAAAAGAAATTAAAACCCCTTTTTCAATTCTCAAACTTAATTTAAATTCAAAACATCTATTAATTCCCAAAATGCATAACTAACTTCTTTTCAACATAATTAATTTAATTAATTAATAAAATAAATCTAATCCAAGATTTAATTATTTTATTAATTAAATAAAATTAATCAATAAATAAAATAACATTTTTAACATTATAATCAAATTCACTTAATCAACCACTTACTGCATAGGCCATTTATTTAACCTTTCTAACTTGCAATTAAATAAAATCCAGGTAGATTAAACAACATTTAAATCAACAGAACCAGACAAAAAAAACCGACAACACACTATTGACTAGGGTGATGACTTGACATGGAAAACCTAGCTACTATCTCCCAATCAAATGTCGTTGGCAATGGACACACTCAACCCTGTGAAATCGGGTGGAGTCGATGTCATGTACCTGTTAACCTACGAACAATAGAATATCGCACATGTATATTTGCATTATAGAAAACACACCGTGAAGAGGGAATCACGGAATCGCAGGGCGCTCGCAAGTGAGTGATGCAATCCCGTCCCCTTCACTAATAAAATGTTACAAACTGATGAGTCTAACATCAATAATATTATCCAAACATAAAACATCATTAATTAAAATATTCACAATGCTAATCTAAAGCATGTCACAATGATACATCATAATAGAATACCATCACATCAAAAGAGCAAAATGGAGGGGTCTTACATTCCCGGCTAACCCATGGTATGATGAAGAGTGTAAGACAACCAAGAGAACTTTGAAAGAGGGTGGATTGAGGAAGAAAACAAGAAGAAATACAAGAAGTTGGTGCAAACAAAAAAAGAGACTTATGTCAATACAAGGAGGAAAGAGTTAATTTCTCTTGGAAAACACATCCCCAAGGGTTTTTGGAGGGAGTTGCAACAAAAGAGAAAGCAGATTGAGAATAACATAACATATATTCAATGGTTAGAATATGAAAAGCAGCTTTATGAGAGAACCCAAGGGAAAACCCCCCTCCCATGGTTAGCACGTCAAGAGAGCTTTTCATGATTGAAGATATCAAGCAAGGTATAAAATTTTTAGCAAATGGTAAAGCGATGGACATAGATGGGATGCAAGATGAATTCCTAAAGTGGGGAGTGGAAACCCTTGCTCCACACATCAAAAGATTGTTCAACGATGTTACTCAGGATGGCTTTCCATCGGAATGGACAACTAGTGTCATCATCCCTCTCTACAAAAGTGGTGACATTAATAACCCATCCAACTACCACACTATTATGGTCAATCCTATTTTTGGCAAACTTTATGGGAGCATGTCAGAGCACAAAATCAGCAGTTGGGTAGAAAAAGAGCAAACGAGCAAGCTAGTTTTAGACCTAAGTACTCTACCATTGATCACTGCATCACTCTTAGGCATATGATTGAAAAAATATGGGACACTCAAGGTGAAGAAGCCTTTTATTGCTTCGTTGAATTTAAAAAAGCCTTTGATACGGTACCTAGAGACAAACTGTGGAACAAAATGGTTGAATTAAATATACCAAACGAGTACAAGGCTGCGGTCCATAAGCTTTATGAGCGGGTCAGAGCTAAAATCAAAACAAGTGAAGGTATGTCTGAGTGTTTTGGCAGCGATATCGGGGTCAAACAAGGTTGTCCTCTATCATCCACTCTTTTTGGGCTATACATTGACAAGCTAGAAGATTGGTTAAATGAAATGAACAAAGAAGGGGGCATTCAGTTGGCTAGGTATGTGGTGAAGTTGTTGCTTTATGCTGATGATCTTATTTTAATCTCAAAATATGCTCATGGTTTGAAAGAGCTTTTGAAGGCCTTAGATCTATTCTACCAGGAAGTGGGAATGCAAGTGAATACCACAAAGACTAAAATCATGATCTTTTCTCTAAAGAAGAAAAGGAATCATGATGACTTCCTTTTTGAAGGCAACCCACTGGAGATAGTAAACAAATACAAATACCTTGGAATTGACTTTCACTATAAGCTCAGCTGGGAAACTAGTAGAACCAAAAGGATACAAGGAGGTTGGAAAGCTTCTTTCTTACTTCAAAACAGGTGCAAGAAAGCTAAACTTTGGGATTGGAAGACTAAGAAAACCCTCTTTGGTTTTCTGGTCACTCCGGTGGTTCTTTATGGCTGCGAAGTGTGGGGTAGCAACATGTCAAAGTATTGGTGGAGACAACTTGAAAGAATTCAAAAACATACCATCACCTGCAACCTTAAATTCAAAACCTCGGTCCCTTATGATATTCTCTTGGCTGAATCGGGAACCTTTTCGTTGGAGGCTTCGGCTATAATTCGCTTGCTAAACTACTTAAAGAAGGTTGAAAACATGGATGACCACCGCTGGCCCAAAATAGTTGTGAAGGAGGCCTTAAACCATAGGAAGAAAACGTGGATGAAATAAAATGTCAAATGGTTGAGTAAATGGGGCATCGTCTTGCATGAGTGTCCTAACACCAATGAGGAAATTAAAAATTATGTTACAAAAAAATCATGACTGCCATGTGAACAAAGCAGATTGGGTGGAAACAAGAACACTATGTCAAAGAGTTCAACCCATCTTGGGAACACGGTGAAATTTTTTATTTAGGGGCAGCTATTAAAGGGAAAGTGAGGTTGTTAATTGCTCAGTTGAGGACTGGGTCTCATCATCTTAGGTGTGAGACCGGAAGGTGGACTTTCCTAAAGAAGCATGGGAGGACATAATTTGCAAATTTTGTAGCAAAGGAGCGGTGGAGATGGAATGACACTTTATCAAGGAATGCACAACCTACGAGGATCTTCGTACTCAATATGTGGACCACTTAAGGATTGACAATCTGCATGAGTTATTCAATGAGGGAAAGATCAACATGACTACCAGCTTTTTGGTCAAAATTCATAACAAAAGGTCCAACATTGAGAAGAATTTGGAGTTTGCATAGTTTTTTTTTTGTGATTCTCGGTCCCTTAGACCGTTTTGGTCTCGTGGACGTTAGTAAAATCTCATTCATTCATTTATATATGCTTTTGATTTATTGTGAGTAGATTGAAGCAACGGTTGTAGGGAGAACGAGAGATCTAATTTCATCCACGGGAACTAGTAACTATCAAACCATTGACAATTTAACAACAACCGGGAGTTGTTTCACTACGTGAGACAGGTTTCCGCTTAAATCTCACACCATATATAGCTTATCGGCTTATAATATCTTTAATGTAAAATTTGAACAATCGTGTTGGCAAAATCTCTTTCCACAATCTATGATATGTGTGGACATCCCTCAATGATAAATATAGATATTTGGTTATTTTAACTATTAATTTATTATATTTAATATGTTTTATTAATTTAGATTAATTTTTATCTTGTGAATTGTGTGAGGAATATTGTTATTTAGCAATATCATAAGTGTAATGTGATGTGAATTGTGTTGTCTTTTTTAGAATTTGTTTTTTAATGTCAATTCAATCCCTCAACTAATTGAAAGTATGTCATGTTTTAACAATAGATTCATTTACAGTAAGTATCTGGTGCACATTTAAGTACTTATTTGTTGATTGATAAAGCCCACGAGTCTTGTCTAAATGTATATGCTTGGCACTAGGAACATGAATACATATTTTACTTTGAATGCACTTTTTCTTATGAATGTGTTTGTATCATGGTGACAATAATGACCTGGTTATAATATCATTGGTTAATTATAAGTAATATTTAATATTAAATATAATAAATAAAATAAAGTAGAATGTGGATTTATAATTATCTTGAGATAAATATAAATATAATCATCAATAAAATAAACAAATAAAGTTGTTTTATTAATTAATAGTCTTTTAATAACAAAGTGTGAAGTCTTGGTTAATAATAAAAAAAGGAGGCATTGGAACTAAGTGAGTTTTAGGTTAAAGTGAAAGGGAAAGACCAAATTGAAAGCTTAGTCAACCTCTAGCATCATGCCTAAAATAAATATAATCCTAAAAGTAGAGCATCTAGCCTAGAATGTATAAATATGGTAATATAATGTTATAAGAGTCTAGAAATGAGACTTGATTCAAAAGGTGAAGGTAGATTTTCAAGGGCAAAGAAAAAAAAAGCATGTGAGAGTATAGATCTTCCTTTTTCCTAGATTTGTTGAGTAAGGTGGGTGTTGCAACAACTTACTAGGCATCAAGATTGATTATGGACACCATCATATTAGGTTATTTTTGTTTCTAACATTGTACTCATTTGGGTTTAATAGGTTAGTTTCTTGGGGCTACATCCAAGTTGTAGTTTACTTATTTTTATTAGACTATTTTGGACACTATTTATGTAGGTTATCATCCATGTTGCTATTGTTTTCATATTTAATTTGTTTATTTTTTACTCACTATAATTGCCACCAACATAAGGGTTTTTATTGTTGAGTGGGTTGTTAATACAATAGTTACATACTTTGTGCTCATTTAAGATTGAGAAAATAAAAATAAATTAGTTAAATCTCACCTAGGAGCAAAAATAATAAGTTATAAAAACTATTTTTGACTAGTTGGAAGTTTGTTTTCTAGTTTTTAAAGCATGGCAAGTGATTGCATAAACTCTTCAGTTTGGCTCATTATAATCCAACATATTGTGTCTCATTATTTATCTATTTGTATTGACGAAATAAGCCCTTTCAAAATTACATTGGTGTTTCCTTGAAGTTTATTGTACCTTGATCGAAAAAAAATATTTAATAAGTATTGTTGATCCAATAATTTATTATTGCTTAATTGTGTCTAGATTTGATTGTGTGGGATTTTTTATGCAAAAAATCTTACACAATCAAATCCAAAAATAATTCAACAATAATCTTTGTGGATTCTAAAAATCTATTATCATTAGCCAATGATATATGCTAGACTTTAGTCTTTTACAACTCCCTTCCTTTTATAACGTGTGAGTAGCATTATTATAGAGAGTCAAGTTCACAGTTATTAACTTAGATACATAAGGAGCCATATCCAAATTAAAGCATTATGGTTCAATGATGCAGGAGCATTCAAGTTGTGAGAGCTATCTTCCATCAACCAAAAACAATAGTGTTGTTCCTTTCGGAATAAGGGCCAAGCTGGCTAGAGTTTGTTGAGCAGGAGAACAAAGTTATGTCTTGGAGTTATGCAGAAGTTCATACTTCAGGCCTCTGGCTTATAACTTATTGCATGCCAAAGAAGGAATGAAGGAAGAATTTCATTTTCAGATCAGGTTGGTTGGGTTTCAGACTTCAGGCTAGTAGCTTTCTGTGATGTGAATGGGCAACATCTACACTTAGTGTTAAGGCTTACTTGATTGATAGGGAATGTATGAGGCTTGGCGAAAACTTCGACACCTAAAAAAGAATAGAAGTTGGCAGGGATGAGTTCGAGCTTCATGAGTCGAGGATAGGTCTTAAGCCTTACTCCAAAGATGATAGACAGTATGAGGGATGAGTGAAATCGCAACCCCACAACATTTGATGAAGGAGTCTGTGGTATGGTAGTATAGAACTTGCAACCCCACGACAGTCCAATGAGGGGGGCTACGGTATAGCGGTAACCTGTGACACTGTGATGGTCACTTGGATGGACTGTGGTGGACAAGAAAATAGTCAAGTTTTGATGACATACATGGTGTGAATCTTATGGTTGATGCTTGCATGAGGCAATGGCACAAACGATGAGCAACAGTTACAGGAATGCTATAGGGAAGTGGATGACAGCGCTAAGGCAAGCATGGATGATAGACTTTAATGTAGATTCTATCGACAAGAAGAAAAAGGGGAAAACACATGGAACATGGACAAGAAACCCTAGGTTGTGGATGCTCAGAAAGGGAAAATACATCGAACCAGGAGGGGAGACTGGAGGAGGGAGGATCGAGTTGATTTCTCATGGTGAAGGCACAAAGTGGAAGGGGAGTTAGCTTCGATTTGAAGATTTGTAGAGTGTGAAGTCAAGAAGGCCCATATGAGGGTGAATGTAGCAATGTACTATTAGCAATGTAGAAAGGGGAGTACCCTTCTTCATTCAACATTCCATTATAAAGTGTTTGGTGAGGTTTTTATCTTTAAGAAAAGACTATAAATTCTTGACAAAGAAAAATTTATCATAATTTGTCACTATTTGGTATAAATTTCATTGAGATAAATATTTAGGGATGGAAGCATAACTTTATTAATTTAGGTTTGTTCACCATCAAATAAGTAATTCAAATAAAATTTACATTATACTAACTTATCATGATGCATTTGTTGGCTGCTATGGTTTACAATTTGTAACTCATTGTTTTCTCACCCTTTAATAGAATATTACAAACTTGGCATTGTACTCAAATTATCTAACAAGAGTTAATAGAAAAGTGTATACTCATTTATTCAAGTTTCCAAGACTCAATTGCTTATAAGAAGGGGTTGTATTTGTTATATGGGTTCCAAAATATTTTGTTGTTGTTTTATTAGGTATGATTTCTTATTTATATCTATTAAAGTTGCATCCAAGATAAAGGTTTTGAAGAGTATGTGGTTAATGTAGAGGAAATGCCACAACTATCAAACACCATAGAAAAGGTAGTATTCCTTAATTGTTTTTCATTATTTCATGGTACCTAAATATTATTGCAAATGCCTATTTGAGAAAATCTGCATGTATCTTTCAAAAAAATTATGTGGTAGAAAGATTTGGGAAGGTGGTTTTATTATAGTTTGCAAAGAGATGAGGCTTGATTTTAATATCTGTAATTGTCTTATGGCAATATTATAAGGCATTATATTGTGATTCAACAATAAAGTACTAGGAAAATTGTAACAACAATAATAGCTCTCCTTGATGGTTAACTACTTATTAGTATGGAATTGATGTCAAATTATTATTGCATGGGTAGAATCATAATTGTATAAAGATTTAATAATATATTAGGATTGATCATATTATAAAAATATAGCAATAGTGAAGGGTAGTTCTTATAGTGTCATGTATAGTGTTGTCTCTCCTACCACCTTAAATCCTACCATTTCTTCCACCACCCAAAGTGTAGTTAGTTACATTTCAAGGCTTATAAGATGTTAAGCACCCAAAGCAACAAATCTCCTCTAGAAGTAAGCTTGCAAGATTTCTAAATTATTTTTTTATGGCCAAAGGTGAAGACAAATTTCTATTCATCTTTTTTTGTAAGTAAATATAATTCATATTGTTGTTCTTAAAGAAAACATGCATCTTCTATTTATTTTTATTTTCTTTGGTCCATAAGTCATTTATGTGTAAAATATCTAGAAGAAAACCCTTTGAAAATTTATCACTCCTAGGAAATTGTTAGCATGCCAAGATAAAAATGGCAATTCAATTCTTCAAACTTGTCTTATACTAAAACATTATCTAACATCAAGAAAATAATCAATCACCAAATTTGTATGTCATGATCATTGTATTTTGAATACATAACAAGTAGTCATGGACAAAACCAATGCATATGGAATGAATATAAAACTAATGATGGCAAGAGGTACCACTCGTGGCAATGGGCACACATGGACGATGGATTTTCCCCTGTTTTAATATTTTCAAACCATAGAAAACATGTGCAACATATATTTTACACCCATATGGAGTTATATTTCCCATACATTAAGAATATTTTAATACAACAAATTCATTATTGAGTTAAATATTGTGGTTTAAGGTGGATTAGAGTAATTATTTTCTTATAGCTAAGCTTATGTAATTCTTGTGCACTCATGGTTCTTTGCTTATTCATTGAATCAGGGGAATAATATTACATTCATGTAAGTCATGAAACTAGTAGTTTGACTCTAATATCCATCTTGGATGAAGGCACTAACATCCTACAACCCCTTCTCCCATTGGGCTACTCCAAAAAAACTCATTAAACAAAATTTATCTAAACTTTGTTCTTTTTCTAATTTTTTTGTCAACTAAAATAACAACCTTGATTCGATACCATCTTAATGTAAGCTAGTAATAAATAAATCTACAAAGGATTATATTGAGTTGCTTGCCTAAATTTTCATGTATGAAGCAAATCCTTTAATTGTAGATCATTTTAGGGTTTAAACTTGAATCATAAATAGTTGCATGCATGACACTTTTGTATACATTAGGAGGTTCAAAGTCTTGTTGTTGCAAACTTGCATAGTGAAGTTGAGTGACACTCTTGGGATTCCATGTGCTTAGGGTGGGTTCATTCTTAAGAACAATTATCGTTATTTCATTTATTTTTAGTTGTCTTTGATGAGCCTTAGAAATGTCTTATTTTCCTTGCTTTAGTCTCATACTTTTCATCATTTTTAATAAGTTTCAAAGACATTTCTAGACCTTTTTATATATTTTAAATATTTAAAGCACTGAAGATGATATATTATATTGATAAATGGTTGTGTGAATCTTTGAATATCTATGGAATTTAATGGAGTTTTATGATTAATTATAGTTATTAATAATGGAATATCTTTCGAATAAACTAACCCCTGCAATGAAGGATTTGTCAACTCGCAACAAAAGGACTTTCAACCTGCAATAGAAGAATGTTGATCTGTCCCAGTCAAACGAGGTGATCGATTATAATATGTGCATTTTTTTGAAGTTGATGCAAATGATGGTCAAAGAGTGTGAATATGATTCATTCATGGATCACTCCATCTTTTCAATTTATGTTATTATTAAATCATGAAGGAAAGAAGAGACTTGTACTAATAGTGGTTAGTGGCCCTTGCAATAAGTTTTTCCCTATTAGGCACATCTTCAATTATAACCATCTTTTTGATTGATGTAGATTCCTTATAAGATTCTTACACTCTTATGTCCACTAGCTTTTATTTATAGTTGAAATAAGACCTATTCCTTTTCCTATGTTTTTAGGAGAGTTGACTGTTCTTTATAGTTTGTTTTCAATTCAAAAATAATGGGACTCTCAAGGATCCTGTTTATATTTCTAATCTTTTGAGAGATCGAGCTAGCTAGATATTATGTATGAAGAAAACTTGAATACAAGTATTGTCAATCAGATACTCTATTCTTAAGTTTTGTATGTTTGAAGTGCAATAAAGAGGAATACAATAATTTCCATGGATATTTGACTTAAGATTTAAAGAAAGAAATTATATATTGTAGCAACTCAAGCAAAGGACACTTGAGGTACTAAAATATCCATGGTAGTTTAGATTATTTAGTTGCAATATAATAAGTTTTTGAATTATCTTTTTAATTTACAATTTGTTGAGTTGTTGAATAAACAATTAATTATTAGTTAATTAAGTTGCAACATGGTGAGTCATTAAGTTACTATCTACGTAGAAATAGTTACCTGTAGCAACTATTACAATTACCCACAATAATTGTTATTTATATGAGTTTTTTTCTAGATATAGTTATTTTAGTTAAGTTGCTTGAATTAAATTTATTTTGTTACTTTTTTATACTCAATCAATTAGGAGGCTTTAGGATTCTTAGTTGTACATATATAGCGTCAGTATCATCTCAAGATTACTATTCCTTGGTTGATAATTTAAATGAAGAACCTCTAAGATACTGTATTATTTAATAAGGGATTTGTTGGTCTATTAAGATGTATGTATGTTATATGTATCAATTGATTGAACATAAGGGGAGCTCTACATTTTTGGTGTCGTTGTTGGGGATGGTGCTAAATTTCAAAATTCCTTAGCATGTTTTAGTTCATTATATTGCTTTGACAAGTTAGGAATTTTTCATTTACAATAATTAGGATCAGTAAAATTTACAATCAACCTCGAACTACTCACTAAGATTGTGCAAGATAAGCTATTTAAAGCTCAAACTATTATTGTATGTGATATTAGAGAGATTCTTTGAGAATATTTCTCCCCTCAAACAAAATTCAAGAGGAATTTGAAGATATTGGCACAAGCGAGGAACTATTACCAATAGTGAAACACATTGAGGGAATCAATGATATAGAAATACCACTTACACCAGTAGTTGTTCTAGCCCTTGGGAGAATCCCCATAAGACATCTTGACATCATAGAAAAAGAGGCGATAGACAGCCAGGTAGTACTTGTTACATTTGAATTCCCAATTACAAACCAAGAGCAAATGGTTGCCTTGAAGAATATACCTCCTTCATCCTTGCCCAATTTCTATGGGTTAATCATAGAAGAGCTAGATACATTCCCATTTGAATATGATGGTCTGTGCAAAAGCTACAACTATACCACAAATTATCATAAGATGAAACTCTTCTCGTTTGTTTTGAAAGATGTTGCTTTGTAGTGGTTCATGGGGCTAGGAAGAAATGCAATACCAAATTAGGAAATAATGAAGGATAAATTCTAGAAAAAATATCAAGGTTATTGTTAGGGAGTAGACATGAAAAGAGATGATATCTTCAAAATGTCACAAAAGGAATAAAAACCACTTGAAAACAATGTAGAAAGGTTCCAATTCTTACTAAAGAGTCACACCAGAATAGGCTCTCCCCAAAGTCGCTAAACTAGCATGTCTGCAAGGATTAAATGAAGATTGCATTGATGCATTAAATATTATTAGAGCAGGGGATATTTCTCAATTACCTTTTGAGGAAATATTCCAGGCGTGCAAAAATTATTCAAGATCATCTATGAAAAAGACTAGGGGTGCTAGAGTCTTCTCTTCCGCCAAAACATCAACTAGTGTTTCCAAGGTGGAACTTAGCAACCTTATGTCTAACATGGAGGATATAACTAACCATCTAGTGACCCAACTAGACACTACACATTAAAAATAAACAAGAAGAAACAAAGGTTTCTCTCACTAAATATTGTCCAAATTGCCGCAAAAAAGGATCAATTGTAAGTGCAAAAATATTGACAACATTTCTGAGGAGAAGCAATGGAAACCTAAATTTTACTCCTTAGAGGATGAGGAATGCCAAGTTTTTTATATTGGCTAGCACAAACCATGGAAACAGAGACAAGCTATGCCTCAACATATTTTGTCTTATGATATGCCCTTTCTTGGGGTGAATTCAATTTTCTGTAACTGGAATAATCAATCATGGAATACCATGCCAAACCAATAATGGTTGATTTCCCAATCATCTAATTAGACTCCACAATATGGGATGTAGCAATAACAACCATATCAAACCTCAAACTATAATACATAGTGGCAGTCCTCTCAAAACCAATGACCACCACAATGGCATGGAAACCAATAATTTGACAAAACCAAAATGTCAGTTACTTATAACCAAAATAATATTTGCAATAACAATTAGCTATAATGTTAAACCCAACCATATATGCCCCAACACAACCAAGAGCACCATAATTGCTTGCTCAACCTATACCCAATCCTTACAATAAGAATTTCTATCAAGCTTATACTAATGAACCTATTCAATACCCAACCTATGGGGTTGAGGTCAGTGATGTTCACCTACATTTAGACAGAATGATTTCTAGACCATCATCCCCTCATATTAGAAAACTTATTGAAGAGAAAGTAGCAATAGAAACTACTAGAAATTCAATAAAACAACCTGAATAAGGCAATTTACATCCATACATCACAAATAAGGAGCCACAATTTAAAAAGAGATTGACAACACAAAAATTTCATTCTAGACCTGAATTTGATTTCTTGAGCCAACTTAAGAATATTTGTGTCAAAATACCACTAATCCAAGCATTAAATAATTTCCCATATACACAAAAATTGTGAGGGAATTATGCCTCAAAAATCTAGGAATGAAAAGAAAAGATCCACAAATTGTCCATGTTTTAAGATAATTGACTGACATTATGTTGGGCAACATAGTTGTTTCAAAGTATACAAGCCCTAGGAGTCTTGTTGTAGATGTACATATTGATGGCACACTCATCAATAATACTTTGACTAAATTAGGAGTAGTCATCAATTTAATGACAAGGGACACAATACAAAATCTTCAATTGATGGGCCTGATACCTACACTCACAATTCTATAATTAGCAAATAGGTCAATAGTCAAGCCAGAGGGTATTATTAAGGATTTGATCATTACATGGGATTCATGGTAATATCCAACAAAATTTATGGTTTTGCAACCTAAAGCCAACCTTGCAGGATATCCTTTAATCTTAGGAATACCATGGTGTTCATTGCTCCTTCTACGGATCCTCCCTTGATCACCTCTTTACCAAATCTTCCTCCTTTCCTTGAGCCCATTAACATGCCTCACAAAAACGTGGTGTCTACTATGGATCCTTCTCCTTCTCTTCCTTCTTTTGCTTCTAACGTGAGGACCCCACATCCTCTGATTAAGTGCAAGTTAGAGCATGACCTCATTCCAAATGATGGTTGCAAAAAGTCTTCTTTATCTTTTTCACCTTGTTCTCCTTTGGCTTGTATCATTCCATTGATGAGTATGATTCCTTCACCCTCAGAGTTTATCATCGCCCCTTTTTCAGAGGACATCACTAAATCTCGAGTTTCTCATCCTCCTTTTGTTCAATCACAACACTTTACCTCGACAAAGTGCATGTTCAACTCATTGGAGGATATACGACTTTGTCATCTATCTTTGCTAGATCGATGGCATTGACCTCACACGAGCTTGTTGATGGAGACCTCAAGGGAGCTTCCTCTTTATCTCTTTCTATAAGTGAGTTGACAAGAACCGATCTTGCTATCACCCTATAGGCTCGTCTTCCCCCCCCTAAAATAATCTAGATTGGGAGTAGGATGACTTATTAGAGGTGTTGGACTAGAGTGGTACCTCTTCTTTATCTTTAGATTAGATTTATATGTTTGTTTGAGTTCCCCTATGCTCATTTTTTATGTTTGTGCTCTCTCTTGGAGGACCCTTTCTACCCTTATAGGTACTTGGATATAGGAGATAAAATGTTCCATACATTTCCTCTATTTTTTTCATAATTCTCATATTTGACGTAAAACATTTCTTTTTCACATTGGGAATGATACAAAGCATTGGGGCATTTAGGCCTCTTCCATGTTTACCCAAATTTTTATTTGTCTTCATGTGCTCTTCTTCCCATTTTGATCTATTTGGGGGGTGATGGAAGTTCATACATATTATACTATTGTATCTATGTATATACGTATATGATAAGTTCTAACCTCGAATAGTTGGACCCCCTTGTGATCTTGATTTCTTCATCTTTGTTTTTCTTGATGTTGTGGATTCTATGTTATCCCTCATGTAATAACATTCCACGAATAGATCTTGCTATGTATATCATGCCACAACATATCTTTGTCTTTCTCTTATCCTTAGAATGACATGTGTTCCTTTGCATAGCACACATCATTCTAAGGGGGGGCTATCATATCTACTTATTCTTAATTTTCAAAAAAAATGTCTTAATAATATATCTTGATGTCTCATAATCTCGTTATCTAGTTTGGGGGCAACCTAACTAGACTTATATTTTTTGTGACTATCCTACAACATATTTTGCAGTAGTCACATGCCTATCTATGTGTCATTGGTCTCTAGCTTGATATCCATACCTATCAATGATGTCTTTTATCTGATCAGATTATGTCATGTCTACAAATCTTATCATGTCTATTTTTTTTTTGCCTAACGTGTTTGTCTGCAATTAACATGTTTGTGGCGAGATTGTAGTCAACTTTACAGGATGGAAGACTCGTGTCCTCTTCGCATCCTAACTCAGCTTCTCTATTGCATATATTGGATAGAAGGCCTGTTGTGTTATGGAGACCAATCAGACTCGAATAAAATCTTCAAAATTATCTTATTAACTAATTTGTTGCACATAATAAATATTTGTGTTGCACTTGTATTTAAAATATTAGTTACAAATAATTAGTAAATGCTGGAAATGATCAGTTACAATATTTATTTAAAGAAAGCTATAAATAGTTATTGTAACCGCTCAAAAGAAAATGTGTTATTAGGTGCATGAGACAAAACCAATTGTCACGCTTCATTTGTAATTAGTGGGACATGCATGGGAACATATTCCAATACTTGGATTAGAGTTTTGAGGGATTTTTTTTGTAAAAATATTAGCAAAAATTCATAGTTTTGTGGTTGGAAAAACATAGGAAGTGTTGCAAGTACCCGCAACAAAGGTTGTGTAAAAATAGTAGTGAAAAATGTGGAGAAATTTTTTGTTACAAGTTGCAGTGGTTGTTGCATGCTTTGTAAAATTTATTTACTGAAAGTTTAATTTATATTGGACCTTCTTGTTGGTGGATGTAGCCCGATTTTGGGTGAACCACGTTAAATCTCGGTGTTCTTTTGTTGTCCTTTTTTCTATGCTTTATAAATTTGTTGTGTTTTCACATCTTTTTGCATTTTAATTACTAAAATATTGCCTCTAATCCTTAACAAGTGGTATCAGACCAGGTTGTGTTCAGTTATCCCTTATAGGAAGGTCTTGCGATTGAATGGGAGTAATGGCCGACAAGGGAAAGTTGAAGGTTGAAAAGTTCAATGGGAAAAATTATCAGTTATGGAAGATGCAGATGGATGATTATCTTTATCAGAAGGATTTATGGTTACCATTGGAAGGGAAAGCCAAGAAACCATCAATAATGTTTGATGAGGACTGGGATATTTTGGATAGAAAGGCACTTGGTAGTGTTCGTTTATGCCTGGTACAATCGGTGGCATTTAATATTTTGACATCAAAGATAATGGAAAATTTGATGTTGACCCTGATGAAGTTATATGAAAAGCCTTTCGCTTCGAATAAGGTATTTCTTATGAAGCGTTTATTTAATATGAAAATGGTAGAATATGAGTCGGTTGTTGATCATTTAAATGAGTTTAATACGGTTACCAATCAATTATATTCTGTAAATGTAAACTTTGATGAAGAAGTTAGGTCTCTTTTGATTATGTTTTTTTACCTGAAAAATAGAAAAGCTTGGTAATGGCAGTTAGTAATTTTATTTCTAGTTTGAATATGCTAAAATTTTATGATGTTGTTGACGCTATTTTAAGTGAGAAGATTCGTAGGAAAATATCAGGTAGTATTTTGAATGCAGAAAGCAGGGGAAGAACAAAGGAGAGGAAATAATTTTGGAGGTTGTGGGAAGTCACGAGAAAAATCAAAGGATAGGAGGTACCAATCTAGAGACAAGAAGGATTGTCAGTACTATGGTAAGCCAAGTCATTTAAAGAAAGATTGTTGGTCTCAAAAAAATAAAGGAGACAAAAAGATAGTAAAGAGGAAAATGTGCTAAGTAATAAATCTGATGAGGACGCTTTGATTCTTTCCCTTGATAATGTTGATGACTCTTGGGTGTTAGATTCAGGGGCTTCATTTCATGCTATGCCCCATAGAAGTTATTTTCTTGATTATGTCCAAGGAATTTTGGGCTACTTTATTTGGGAGATAACGAACCTTATCAAATTGTTGGAAAGGGAAGAATCAAGATTAATTTGCAGAATGGGAATCATTAGCTACTACAAGAGGTAAGGTATGTTCCAAAGTTAAGCATACATTTAATTTCAGTAGGGCAACTAGATGATGAAGGTTGTGTTGTTATATTTAGTGATAAAAATTGGAAGGTTACCAAAGGTGCCTTAGTGGTAGAAAAAGGTGTGAAAGTAGGCACCTTATATCTTTGTATAGGTGATATCATTCCTTCTACTTTAGTTGTTGTAGAGAAAATTCAATGTTTAATAACAATTGTTGCAGTTCAGCAGGCAAAAACTCAGACAGATCTCGTGGGTTCTGAATCAACACTGTGGCATAATAGACTTGGGCATATGAGTGCAAAAGGTATGAAATTACTTCATTCTAAGAATTTTTTACCAGGTCTAAAATGTGTTAATATATATTTCCATAAAATTTGTGTGTATGGAAAACAAAAGCGTTAGTTTTCTCAAGGATGAGAAGCAAAATAAAGATGAGAAATTGGAGCTTGTGCATATAGATATATGGGGACCAACTCAAGTATCTTCTCTCGATGGCTTTTGGTATTATGTTACATTCATAGATGATGCAACTAGGAAGGTTTGGTTTTATTTCCTTAGGCATAAATCAGATGTATTTGAAACTTTTAAAAATAGAGAAGCTTGGATGAGAATGAGACAGGTAAAAAGTTAAAATATCTCATATCTAATAATGGTGATGAGTATTGCAACAAAGAGTTTGAAGATTATTGTTCCTCTATGGAATTCATAGGAAAAAAATGGTTCGAAGGAATCCATAGGAAAATGAAGTGGCTAAGTGCATGAATAGAACAATAATGGAGCATGCACAAACTATGAGATTACATGTTGGGTTGCCTTTAACATGTGGGCAGGTGCTGTAAATAGTGTTGTTTATTTAATTAATAGAGGTCCTTCTAATCCTTTGGGTTGTGGTATTCTAGAGGAAGCGTGGATAGGTAAGAAGGTGAGTTATTCTTTTCTCAAAATCTTCATTTGCGAAGTATTTGCACATGTAGATTTTGAAAATAGAACCAAGTTGGAAGTTAAATCAAAGAAATGTGTATTTGTTGGATGTGGCATTAATGAATTTTGTTATAGGCTTTGGGATTTTAAAAATAAAAAATTTGTGAGAAGTAGGAATGTCATATTCAATGAGAAAGTGTTGTACAAGATCAACTGCAACAACACGAGAAGAAAGAAAATGATTATGTTGTGTTGGATGAAACTTCAAACAATGATGTTCCAATGGTTCTTCATGCTCTACAACAACATCAACAACAAATACCACAAACTCCTGTAAATGTTAGATGATCTTCAAGGATAAGTAGACCTCCTGAAATATTTTCTCCCTCTTTGTATTATGTTTTATTAACTGATGTTGGTGAACCAGAATGTTATGATGAAGCTATGCAAGTGGATTCCAAGGTTTAGTGGGAGCATGAAATGGAATAAGAAATGGACTCCTTGTTGAAAAATCAGATTTGGGAACAATGCAAGTTTCCTACAATTAAAAAGGCTTTACCAAATAAATGGGTTTATAGGCTGAAAGAGGAAGATGGAGGTAAGAAAAGATTTAAAGCTAGGTTAGTTGTAAAGGTATTTAGATAGAAAAAAGGGCATTGATTTTGATGAAATATTTTCTCTGGTTGTTAAAAGGATTTCTATTTGTACTATTTTAAGTATTGTGGTTGTTGAAGATTTGCATTTGGAACAACTTGATGTTAAAACCATCTTTATCCATGGTGATTTGGAAGAGGAAATATATATGGAACAACCACAAGGATTTAAGGTCAAAGGTAAAGAGAAACTAGTGTACAAATTGAAGAAAAAATTATATGTCTTGAAGCAAACACCTCGACAATGGTATATTAAATTTGATAGTTTTATGACTAAGTATGGCTACAACCAGTGTAATTCAAACCATTGTGTTTATTTTAACAGGTTATGATGATAATACATTATTTTATGTTTATATGTTGATGATATGCTTGTAGCAGGGTCTAACATGGATCACATAATGGAGTTAAAACAACAGTTAGAAAATTCCTTTGCTATGAAGGATTTGGGGGTAGCAAAACAAATCCTTGGTATGAAGATTAATAGAGATAGGAAAAACAAAAGATTATTTTTATCTGAGGTTGATTATATTGATAAGGTGTTGTAGATATTTCATATGGAGAATGCAAAATCTGTTAGCACACCTTTGCCTAGTCATTTCAAATTGACTAAGGATATGTGTCCAAAGACACAAGAGGAGGAAGAAAAAATGTTCAAGGTACCATATGCTCCAGTTGTAGGTAGTTTAATGTATGTCATGGTATGCACGAGACCGAATATTGCACATGATGTAGGAGTTGCTAGTAGGTATATGAGTAATCCCAGAGTTGAGCATTGGAGTGCAATAAATGGATTCTCAGGTATTTGAGAGGTACACCCAATAAATTTTTTATGTTTTGGGGGATCTAATACTAATTTAAAAGGCTATGTTGACTCAAATTTGGTAGGGGATATTGATACCAGGCGAAGTACCATGTATTTACAATTGGTGGGACAACAGTGAGTTGGATTTCCCAGTTGCAAAAGGTAGTTTCTTTATCCACTACAGAGGTAGAGTATGTAGTTGCAATAGAGACAAGCAAAGAGATGATATTTTTACAACTTTTCATGAAAGAGTTGGGCAAACAACACATTGAAAGTTACTTGTTTACCGATAGTCAAAGTGTTATACATCTTGCAAAGAATTTTTCCTTGCAATAAAAAAACACATACAATTGAGATATCATTTATTCATTTGGTGTTGGAGGATGGATAGGTAAGGATGGAAAAGATTCATATAGATGATAATCCAACAGATATGTTTATGAAGGCGGTGACAAGGGAGAAGTTGAGCTCCTCTTTAGCTTCGGTTGGCCTTCAAGGCTGAATTTATCTAAAATAGAACAATAGGGTCCAAGGTGCTTATTTCCAGTGGGAGTTGCAAGAGAAATAGTGTTATGATTTATCTCCAAGTGGGAGATGGTATGGAGTGGAGTCTGATTAGTCTCCAAGTGGGAGATTGTTGTGTTATGGAGACTAATTAGACTCGGATAAAATCTTCAAAATTATCTTATTAACTAATTTGTTGCATGTAGTAAATATTTTTTCTACACTTGTATTTAAAATATCAGTTACATACAATTATTAAATGCTAGAAATGATTAGTTACAATATTTATTTAAAAACAACTGCAAATAGTTATTGTAACTGCTCAAAAGAAAACACGTTATTGGGTGCATGAGACAAAACCAATGGACACACTTCATTTATAATTAATGGGACATGTGTGGGAACATATTCCAATAATCAAATTAGAGTTTTGAGGGTAGCAGGTTGTGAAAAATGTTAGCAAAAATTTATAGTTTTGTGGCTAGAAAAATGAAGGAAGTGTTGTAAGTACCCACAACAAAGGTTGTGTAAAAACAACAATGAAAAATGTGGAGAAAAAAATTGTTGTAGGTTGCAGTGGTTGTTGCATGCTTTGTAAAATTTATTTACTGGAATTTTAATATATATTGGACCCTCTTATTGATGGATGTATCCTGGTTTTTGGTGAACCACGTTAAATCTTAGTGTTCTTCTTTTGTTGTCCTTTTTTTGGGTTTTATAAATCTGTTGTGTTTTCACTTTTTTTTTACATTTCAATTGATATGTTATTGCCTCCAACCCCTAACAAGAACTATTTCATCTTCATCCTTGGTATATTCTCTTCAACCTCTTTCTACTTTAGCTTGCACAGGTTAGAATACATATGCTTGCTAAAGTGGGGGAAAATGTAATGCTAAAAATTGCACCATGTACAGTTTCGCATTCCATAACCTCTCCTTTAGCCTAAATTAAAGACCATATTGTAATTCCCCCTTTCACTCCACTTTAATTTTGTCCTTGAACCCTTCACTTTTAGAATTTAAGTGATTTTTTTTTTGTGGACGCTAGTGCGATGCGCAGGCTTCTATGTGTCGCACAAACATCTCAAAAAAATACTTGACTCTATGGTCACTAGGACGTTACATTTCCGCCTGCCCACAAAGTGTAACACCTCTGTGGCTCTAGAAACACCAAAAATTCCTTCTTGCATGTCTTTTCTTCATTCTTTCACTAATTCTTTCATTCTATTCAATCTATATTCACTTAGCCTTGCATTCTCTTCAATCTATCTCTCATTTTGACATTATCATTCTCTCCTACACCATTTTCTTGTAATATTTATTGTGTCTTGGCTTCTACACCAACACTTTGGCTTTCTCTTGGCATGCTTAGGAGGTTACATGCTCTTCCTTTCGACTTTCTCATTTACCAAAGGAGGGTAACTATGATCTATCTTATATCATCGTCTTTATTTTGATAGCATATTGTCATTTTATCTTATCTATTGTCTTGTCTATCTATTTCTCTATTTATTATTTTCTCTATCTGTCTATCTGGGTTTTTGTGGAGGTGGGAACACCTACATGAGGGTTTGAATAAGACTTGAACCCTTAAATAACCCCAACATTTTTTACTATTTGCATGTGTGCAAGCTGTTGATTTGGAGTGTTGTGGGAGACTTCATAGTGTTAGTCCTCTTGTGAGTTCTTTCTCCTCTTTTCCATCTTGTCATTTCATTTTATTTTAATCTACGCATTCTAGTTCTCTTTATGTTATTTCTATCATTTTCATTATTCTGTTAGTTTAACAAAAATTCTAGATTTTAGTCTCCATGTAGCTAGTAAAAACTTTGTCATTTCTATCAACAAGTTCTATTCTTGGACCGTACGAGACTATAACATGCCATGGGTATGTTCACACATTGCATTGTCATCCTTGGCCAAGAGTCAATCATCTTGCTCATGAGACTTATGAATTTTTCTCTTTCGATCACTAAAATCCTTATTCTGAAATCTGCCAAACACAAAATAAAATCAAAACTCATGTGTCCCTTCATCCTTGTCACCTGAGTTTTTCCCTTGAGGTAGTTGAGGAACACTCATCCCTAAGGGGGAGGGAGGGTGTCATTTTTCCTCCACTACAGTCAGTAACACAATAGTCAATTAAAATTGATTATGTGGTGTAATAATAATAGTATGTTTAATATGCATTTTTCATCTACCAATAAGCATATATTATTCCTTATAAATAAAAAATAGTCTAATGATCATTATAAAGGAGATCATAAGATATTTTTATGAACATAAGCATGAATAATTTATCATTTGTCTTTCAAGGGAAAAAATTCATGTTACTAATCATCATTATGGTTGAAGTGTTAGGTAGATACATAAATAAAGTAAGGGTTGCAGGTCTTTGGAAAGGGGTCAATAAAGCTTAAGGTATGGAGACTGTCACACATCAAAAATCTATTGATGACACATTGTTGTTTTGGGAATCTACTATGCGAGAAGCACGTTTCATACGTTCATCCTTAGATAAATAATACTAGACTTCGAGACAAAAAGTCAATTGGAATAAATATGATATATTCTTCTTCAACACAAAGTCAAACAAACAAAGAGAAATAACAAGAATTATTTAGATTAAGGTGGGAAAATTACCTGGGAAGTTCTTGGTGTAAGAGAGGGGGGCCGACCACTACAAGACACCAGGTCACAAAAGGCCAAGAGCGGAAAGGTTGTCCTAACTTACCTCAGTTTAAAGGATGGTTAGGATAGAAGAGATGAGAATGATGAGGATTATGTATCCTTCGGTCACTCTGTAATCCTGAGAGCTGAAGGGAGACTAGACGAGTCACTTTCCAAAGTCAACTTTGCATCTCAGGTAGCTCTCTGTCCAAGGACAAAAGTGTGATTCTGGGATGACAACGCGACGCACTGGTGTCTCACATGTGTATTGGCATCTATATGGCCAAAAAACCAAAGAGACAAGGTTAAACTCTAAAAGAAGGATTGACAACCTAGTTTAAGAGTTTCTAGAATGACAAAATAGTATTAAGAAGTATGAAAAGTACAGATTAACATGATAAAGGAAGTATATTACTGCAAGGGTGATGAAGACGATTTCACACAACAGTCTTCTCACCAACTTGCTTTGAGATCTCTCCACCTGCAAACAGAAAAAAGGGGGAAATATTGGGGCTATTTAGGGGCCTACCTCAGTCAGACCCCCATTTTGGTGTTTCCACCTCATGGAAAACCAAGTTTGCAATGATAGAAATAGAGATAAAGAAAGAATACAAGCTATGTAAACAAAAGACACTACAATATAGTATGTGCTTACTCAACCAAAGATGATAGAGGAGATGAGAGGAGCTTACCACCTCCATCCAAAGCACTCAAGGCTTGTGGAGGAGTGAATGAGATGAACTCAAGCCTCTGTTGTGATGGTGTTCGTCCTATGCTTGCATTATCGGCGTGATGGAGTGGTAGATTGTTGCAATGGAGTGAAAAGTGCTGCTACAAAGCTTGAATGGATGAATGGAGTGAATCCAATATCTTGAAAACTCTCTAAATGAATGAGAGAGTGAAGAATATGAAGGAAGGAGATGAAAATGGCCATATTAAGGTCGACCAGCCGAAGAGGGGCATTACACTTCAACTCCTAATCGAGAGTGTAACATCTTTGCAGTCTCCAGCCGTAGGAATCTTCCAGGGATGTAAGCATGCCGCGCAAGCGTCCCCAACAAAAATGCCACCACCGACACGCAAATAGGGCACCAAGTGTGATGTGGACAACATTCTTAAGTGGAATTAAGCCTTCATCTTAGGTTTTCTAAAGTGTAAGGGGGTAAAAGGGAATTTGTGTTAGGGGTAAAAATTCATGCTCATACACTTGGATACTCCCATTTTTGTTGGTACTTACATATCTAATCTTTTGGATCATTTGCTTGATAGCTATTTGGGAAGAACGAAAGGGTGGAAAGGTAGATGGTTGACCTCAACAGGTTGTATTCTAATGGTCAATTTAGCTATTTCAGCTATCTTGATTATATTCTATGACGTGTTTCAAACTACCTTAAAAAATTATCTCTATAATAGAACAAAAAATGAGGAAATGTTTTTGGAATGGAAGTAGTGAGAAGGATAAGATTCCATTGCTGGATTGGAATAGAATTTGTCAACTAAAATTGGTCAAGGGTGTTGGGTTGAGGAAATGGAGTTTAACGAATGAAGTTATGGGTGCCAAATTAATTTGGAGTTTGTTTAGTAAATCTGACAAAAAATGGGCTCAGATATTGTAACATAAATATCTAGATAACCAGAATAAGTGAAGGATCCTAACGATCAAAAACTCTCCACAAGGATTGGAAATATGGAATTTTATGCTCTCTTGTAGAAAAGTCATTACAAATCATTTTATTCGGTAGCTAGGCTCGGGTGAACTTGTTAATTTTTGGGAAGATTCTTGGGAAGGTTACCTAGTCTTGAAAGAAGAAGACCGTTTAGTAGAAGTACAAAGAATAATAGAGGAAAAATAGGGAATGCAAGTAAAATATATTTTGATTAAAAAGTGTATTGATGGACAAGAAGTATGGGCTTTCAAACCATTAGAGGATCTTAACTTGAATGAAGAATTGTGTAGATTGCTAGGGAAGATTTTGGAAGAAAGGAAAATCCTACTAACGAGAGATAGAGATGAGTTGATATGGTGTGGGTCCAAAAATGGGGTGTATAATGTCAAATTAGGCTACAATTTTTTGGAGGTGGAGATGGAGGAATGGCCACAACACTTATGCTGGAATAAGAATTTTCGACCAAATCCAAGCTCTTTTTCTTGGTTGGCTCTAAAGGGGCATATTTTGATGAGTGAAAGACTTAAGAAAATAGGCTTCCAGGCCTCGAGTCTTTGTGTGTTGTGTATAAAAAGTGAAGAATATTTGGACCACCTCTTTGTTACATTACAAATTAACAAATGAATGTTGGAGGAATTTGTTGAAAAAACTAAATTGGTAGACCCCCTGCCCTATTCTTTGTTGGAAATTTTTTAAGGATTGAGGAAAAATGTTAAGAAATCCTCCCTTTCGAGCATATTATAAGTTAGCCCATCGCTATTAATTTGGGAAGTTTGGAAAGAGCGTAACCATAGGATCTTTCAAAGTTAATAACTTAATCTACTTTCCTTGCTTGGTAGAATAGAGGTGGAAATTTAGGAGGTGGTAAATATGGAAACAATGTGACAAAATCTAGTCAAATTTCTTTTCAGTCTAGCAAATTATAATTTGCAACATTAGTGGCCAATGCTCAAGCTACCACCCACTCATGGTTCATGTGAGGCTAAATCAAGTATAGTGAAAAACATGAATATCGGCTAGCTCAAACCAAAAGTAGGTTGGGTAAAAGCTAATTTTTATGGAGTAGCAAAGGGAATCTTGGTCCTTCTAGGGTGAGTTGCATTCTCAAAGATGAAAATGGCAATATATTGGGGTTGGGAGCTCAAAAAATATAAGAAGGTACAAATAATGAAGTAGAGGTGCGGGCTGCTTTGTTGGTAGTGAGTTTGGAAAGTAAATTTTCAATTCAATATTTATATTTGGAGAGAGATTCATAAATAATAATTAATGCAATTTCAAAAGGAAGCTCACAGGTGTGAAAAATAAACAAATTTATCAAGTTTATTAAACCGACGTTGCAACTATTCAACGATTTCAAATCTCACATACATACCTGAATAGCAATAGTATAGTCGATGGTTTAGCAAGTTGGGAAATTTCCAACATGTATGGGCAATATCTAGTTTGCGGGGGTAATACAATTATGGAGGCATAGCTAGGCTCGATGGAAAGTGAAGAATTGAAGAGATAATCATGAATGGCACTCTATCCTTGGTGTAATGTTAAGCTAATATTTTGGTGGCTGCGTAGAGAGACTAGTAATATTGGTGAATGAATCTTGCTAGCCCTGAAATAGGTGGGGGTATTTGGTGGAAGAATCAATCGAGTTTAGGATGGTTACCATGTGTAGTGGATGCTATGTAGGTGTGAAGAAAGGTGTAGTGTAGGAGGGGAAGTAGATTTTAAAAATAGAGGAAACACTAAAGGATTAAGCTTGAGGAATGCAAAAAAAGGTTGTATGTAAAAATCAAAACAAGTTGGGTTGTATATGATTTGTAACTTTTGGAAAATTAATAAAAGATGATTCATAAAAAATTAAGCAATGAGTGAGCTATCCTTTCCAATCTTGCTTCCTAGATAATTTATTATGGTGATAACTATCCATTATAAGTAGGTGCTATTACACTCAATAGATTTAGAGATTACCTGAAGATCAAAAAAATGTTAGATAAAGTAACATTCAATATAAATAAAAATACAATAGTCAAAAGATATTTTGAAATTTTATGCAATTCTATATTGTTTATGGATGTGTAAAACATTGGAAAAAATTTGCCTTACCTTTTTTATTCACCTTGCCATCCTTATCTTAGCAAAAAAAAGTGATTTTTTCTATTTCAATATAACAAGAATGAGAATTGACAGAAGAATGAGCAGGAGTGGGAGCGAGAGTTTTTCTTGCACAGAGGAATATAGTGCAAATGAGGCGAATGAGGATGGGGATGCAGGGGTATGGTGTGTTGAGGCTTTGTGCTCAATGATATCAATTCCTTCCTCCCTTTGTGGCTGTCGTAGTTCAACAAGATTGTTTGAGATGCGTTTCATGGTTTTAGATGTGAATGTTTGTGTGGCATTTTCCTATGCTAGTAAGAATGTTGATCCTCAGTGCCTTCATCTCCAAGTTTCAGACATGGGTATGGTTTTGGGTGGGATGTTTCAAATCCTTATTTCTCTTGGTGAGTATCTTCTCTACAAGAGGGGGTTTTCCCTGTTTGGGAATAAACCCATTATTGACATCTTTAGTATATGGGATAATAGAATATGGAATCCCTTTGTTATTACTTTGTATGTTGAGAATCAGAGAGGTGCAACTAAGTTTGGGCTTGTTGGGTGTCTATCCAACCCTGATGAATATTGGTTGAACAAATCTCTTGAGATGGAGATGCCCCTTTTGTTTCTTCAATCCTATGACTGGAGAAGGCGTGGTTGGGCTTGTTTTGTGGATCATGCCCCAATGACTAAGGTAGATTTGTTTGGGCCTCCTATGCTGAAGGTGTTACATGATGGTTGGCCATGTCTTGTTTGGAGACACTTATAGGGTATTTCTATGTTTTGGTGTGCTCTCTTAGGTGTTTTTTTGTTGTTGGTTTTTTGGCTTTAGGTTGTCTTTTATGTTGTGTGGTGCTTTCTATGGTGCCATGGTTATTTTCTTTTTGGGGCTCGTTGCTACCTATGTTCCTTTGTTTGTTGTTGTGCCTTTGCTCTTGGAAGCTCTGTGTTGTTGGATCCTCTGGAGTTTGGCGGGTTTTGTCCCGTTTGGATTTGGTTTGGGCTTTTGTTGATCTCGTTGCTGGGGAGAGGTTTTGTGGGCTTGAAGAGAGTGGGGCTTCTGCTTTCTCTATTATGAAGTTGTTTTGGGGTGACCTTTGGATCGTGGTCCTCCTAAAGTTGGTTTTGTGTATTTATCTATTGAGGGCTAAGAGTATGTTTGGGATGAAGGCTCTTGTATTCCTAGGCTCTTTTCTGATTATGTTATGTATTCTCAAAACTATTGGCTTCTGTCATTTTGTTTTGAAGATCATGGGGTTCTCGTGGGTTGAGCTATTTCTTTTTCTTAAAGCTCAATTTTTTTGGTTTTTTTCTCTAGTGGCTGAAGTGCATTCTCCCTCTTTGATGGTTCAATACCCTACCTTACCAAAGGGGGTTGTGACTGCCCTACCTTTTCAATATTTTCCCCTAAATCTTGTTATCGTAGAAACTAGCAGCGCTCGTTCCACGAATAACCCCCCTATGAAACTTATTTGTTTCCTAGGTTCGTGATGTTCAAGCATACAAAATGAGGCAATTTTTGATCCACCTTGAAATACGTTCCAAAGTATCAGATAGTCAATTTGAGCATCCCCCATGTTCGCCTCGCAAAGACCTTCAAAACGAGTACCTTCCTGAGCCCTCATTGTTGATACTTAGTGAAATAGTGAAAAGTGTAGTTGACCTGAAAAACAATGCTCTAACTCATTATGAAAAAGTGACTAAGTGTCAAAAGTGCAAGGGTGCCAAAAATCAACGCCCTTGCACTTTAGTGATTTTTGACATGTTGCAAGGGCACTAATTTTTAGCGCCCTTACACCTAAAATGATTTTGAATTAATTTTTTTTAACATGAGCATCTTTTTGTCAAACTATTACATACTTTTCATTTTTGTCCAGTTTTTGTGCCTTGATTGAATGCACGACTTGAGTTTTCCATTTTACTCACTAATCACTTAAAAGTGATTTTGGATTGATCATTCTTCATTTTTATCATGTGTTTCTTCACCTCTCTTTGTTGGGCGACCAAGCTCTCTCAAAAACATGTTTTCTTCTCATTTCAAAGCCCCCTTTCAAGTTTTGGTTTGATCTTTCCACATTATTTCAAGTACGTTTCTTGTTCTTCATCTCATGATCTAAGTTCAAAATCACGTTTTGATTTACTTTGTTCTTTTCAAAGCATTCTATGTTTTTATTTTTGTTTATATGTGTGCCCTCTCCAAAAAATGTGTGTTCTCATTCGCGTTTGTCTTTTCCGACAATCACACATTGCTGAGTTACTTTCTTTCTCTGTTTGAGTCATGACTTTCATCTTTGTTCATTCTCCATTTTCTTTTCTCTCATGCGTGATCATTTCTTAGAGACACACATTTTTGGTGAAAATTAAATCATTCATTTTCTGAAAACAAAATACATAGAAATACCATTGGCTTGTTCAAAATGTTTTTCTTTTACCTCAGAAAATCTCCTTCTCCAAGCAATGGCGTTAGTTTTCCCACACTTATCTTTTTGAAATTTTCAAACCAAAGTGTCAGGGACATTATATGTCAAAAAACCCAACACTAAGTGTGAGGGCATTTTTCTTCAGTGCCCCTACACCAAGTTCACTTTTGGACTAAGTGCAAGGGCGCTGATTTTCAACACCCTTACACTTTTTCCTATGTTTTCTTAAAAACATTTCAAAATTGTCCAGTTTTGCTCCGAACCACTTTTCGTTAGTTTTCACCTCATTTTCCGTGCTTCGTCACTTGAACCATGCTTGCTCGACATCTTTCCTTGCTTCATGCATCCCAATGTTTCTTTTTAGCTAACAATTGTTGATTCTTATTTGTGGTTCAGTTATTGATCTCTTCAAGGGATCCTTGCATATCTTGAGTTGAAGTTATTTCAGATAACAACTAAGAAGCCTCCTTTATCTTCAAAAGATGAAGGCAAAATGAAATACAAATACCAAGGCATTTATCCGCCAATGGTAGTGATTTCAAAATTGGATGAGATTAAAGACACCGAGGTTGGCCATCAAGACCTCATTGATTTCGTAAAGAGGAGTGAGCAAAATCCTCTTGAAGACTCTCTAAGAGCTATTGTGCACAACAACCTACATCTTGTTTCTACATCCCTACTATTGCACACCATACAAATTTTTTCCTTGAAGTTGCATCTCACTACATCCGGGAAAGCAGAAGTGTCATAAATTCCTTTGGACATGAGATTTTGAGACTAGATCCATATTTCTTTGATATTGTCTTCAAAGTCCCACATATGGAGAAGTACATTGATATTTCAGTACAATCAGCAAAAGAATTCTATGAATCGGATATGAACAAGGCTAAGTACTTGATAAATATTCAATGGTTAAAAGAGCCCAAGCATACTATCTCCAGATGGCCGAAGGGACTTCCACAAGATGACTTCAAGGAAGATATCAAAGACATGATAATACTCCTAAGCAAAGTTAAGGGATTGCCTGAAACGTCTCATTTTTAGGATTGGATGTACGAGTACATTCAGATCATAAGAAGACGCAAGGTTCATATTGATTGGGGAAAAAAAATCAATGATGTGATTCATGAGGAACTGATAAATGTCCCAACCACCTTGAAGTTTTATATGACTTCTTACCTGGTGTACACTACAGCCGTGATGAGATAATTCCTAGGTTTATCTACAAAAGGGAACCAACTTTCTATGCCTGTGTACAATTATTTTTACCAGTTGGAATTGAAGGAGAGCCATCATCATTTCATAAGAGTCACTAATGCTTCCTTTGCACCTTTTCTTTTCAATTTTGATCCAACTCTCGATAAAAAGAGAGTGTTTGATGAGGCCTTCAAAGTGGTGAGTAAATTTGGATGCATATATCTCTAATTCCTGACTTTTACTTACATAAGGGTGGGATGCTACACTGGCTGCCCTTACATGTTGCCAAAATATCCTTCAGACAAGTGGATATTGATGGAGTTATGAAGATAGTTGATTTTAGTCCACAAGGAATGTCAAAGGATTCATAAACCTAGATTTAAGTTTCCACTGACAATCGGTAGGTTTACTATCAAGAGTGTATAGAAGGAAAAATCAATCCATGCTGAGATGCAAGTCATGACACTCAAGACTTATAAATACAAGCTTTATTTTGATTACCGAGATGTCAGAAAGAGGCTGAAAAGGATTCATAGGCATGGGTACCACTTTGAAGACATCTGGGCTGATTGCAGAGATGAAGAGGTTGTTCACAAGATGGGTTTTTGCAAGCTCACTGTTCAACAGATTAGAGATCTTGGTGTTGCAGATTTACCAGAGGAGTTCATAGATCTAAGTGATATCATGAATGTTTCTTATGATGAACAACAAATCTCTAAGAAACCTTTTCCTGCAATTCAATGGTCCAAGAAGGAGAATGTTTCCATCAGAGAAAGGTTGGCACCAATTTTGGCTAACACTACTAAATGGTTACATAAGCATGGATTTGAAATGAATACTTTCAGGACAGATTCAGAAGGAGAAGAATTCAGAGCACAAGTCAATCTACAACAATAATCTTGCATCAAAGATAAATTTGCGGCTATTCTCACTTCCTCCAGAAAAGGCCCTAGGATCAAATTCACTATTGGCAAGAAGGATGCTCGAGCCATCCGTGAGGAAGAAACTATAGAATTTGAACCATCCCGCTCGAAAGGGAAGGAGTCTATTTATGAAGAGATGGATTCTGATGAAGAAGAAAGTACAAGTGATCAATCTGTTGAAGATGAAGATTCAGAAGAAATAGACTCTGATGAGGAAGAAAATTCTGAAGATGATCAAGAAGGTGAGAAAGAGAAAAAGGATCAAGAGAGTGATCAATAGGAACTCAGGCATGAGGATGAGCAAGCTATGTCTCCACCCGATCATGTAGTTGAAGATTTCCCCAGTCATCATCACTTATAATTTAAAGCGTTCCTCGTACACTTCCTATTCTGAGAAATCCTCTACCACCTCTTCCCACATTGCCTATTTCTACGTCTGTCATACATGTAGTGGACATTGCACCACTCCCTGCAGCGTCAATCACGCTAGATACTCCTTCAGTAACAAGTATTCAAACGGTTGAAATTTTGTTAGGTTCTCCATCATCTACTCCCAACTTGTCATTCCCATCATATGATCTCAATTCAGAAGTTGAGTTTAATAGGTTTATGAGTGACTCTTTGCAGAATCATATCAATGTGCAGGTTTTTGGAATAGTAATGGCATATACTTCACCAATTGTTTCTATACCTATCATTCCTTCAGAAGTGGCAGTGACAAAAGAATTGATAGTCAACTAGGAAGTTGTTACCTCATCTCTTCCCCCTTTGTTGGTATCCCAAGTATCAAAGCAAAAAAAAGAAAATGATTTCTTCAGAAGAGCTCAATCTTGAAGAGGTAGCCCCTCCAAAAGCCGGGGGGAAGAAAATAGCCGAAAGTGTATTCATGGCTTCAGGTTGAAAAAATAGGTCAAAAGTATGCAGAGATTGGCATTCCACCTCAAGAGGAAGGAAATGTTAATATGGAATACTACACAGTAACAAGAGTCCAGGTTGGAAAAGTTACTAATGAAAGTGCTAAGACAGATGCACAAGTAACTTTGAATATACTGGCAGAAAGATTGGACAAAATGGAGCAAGCTCGAAACTTATACAAATAGAGGGCAGAGCATTATGCTGCTATTGTAAGGAAGCTTGTAGGATCTACAATTAATGCAAAACCATTGGCAATGGTAAGCCCTGAGGACCCAACTATCAAGAAGGCTGAGAAATTTTCCTCTAAAGGCAAAGTGCGTATGACTTCATTAACAAGGTTGTAGAACATGGTTCTCAAATTATAATTGCTACAAATGAGAAGGCTACTCAGATAACTCAACTCAAATTGGAGTTGGATAAAGAAGAAGTTTTCCTTTCCCAAGAGCTCAAAGAAATAAAAAAATTCCTGTCATTTTGGTCGCAAATGAAACAGGTAAAGATCAGCAAACTTGTGGAAGCCGGGGTGATCCTCGACAAGGAAAAACATGTTGAGGTAAGAGAATCATTGAAGCATCGTATTTAGATGATTAAATATCTTAGAGATGACCTCCATCAAGTATAGGAAAATGTTGAAGAACACTGTTCTATTCTTGAAAAAAGAATCAAGGAGTTGCCAAGAAAAATTCTTGAAGAAAACCGTATTTCCCTTCTGGCCACATAACTTTTTGAGACCTTTAACGAATTTGTCATGAGTCAAGTAGAGAGTGCAGACTTTTCAGATGCCTCTATAAATGATCTTTGTGATACAAGGCTCACACTTGACAACCTTAAGACGCATCTTGACAGGTGCAAAAAGGTTCTTTCATCTGCCAAGAGATCAGTCACGAGGATTCACACCATTGTGGATTACACCGTTGGTCCTAATGAAAATTTCATGTAGGAGACTAGGAAGAAATATGAAGACTTCCACGCCCAAGCAAGGAACCATGAGGATTCCTGATCTCCCAGTGTTGAACATTTTGATGCTTTCCTTTATGCATTTTGTAAATAGTTTTTGACATCTTAAATGTCTTTTTGTAAAGTGTAATTACACCAAAAATATGAGATGTAATTCCATGGAGAAAAATTACACTTTGACTTAGTCAAAATTAGGGTTTCCTATTTTTTCTCATCTAATTTCCCTAACTTTACTCCATTGATTTCCTAGATTAGCTCTTATATCTTTTCTATAAATAAGAGAGACTTCTATTGTAATCTTTACCTTTTAGTATTTTACAACGAAGTGTTTCCCTTTTGAAACGAACATTGAAACTTTATGTTCAATTTTGTGAAACTAAATCTACTCAATAAAGAAGGAAGTTGCATGCCAAACTTTGTGTTGGAATAAATTCTCTTTTGATTTGAGTGAGATTGGTGGTGATTAGTGAATGATATTTGAAGGCCTTCAAGTAATTTATGTAAACTTTGTGTTGCATCTATTATTTGGATTTACTTTTATGTGTGGATACTTTGGTTGAAATATCTACAAGAATTTGTGCTTGTAATCATTCATGTTGTTCGCGGAATTTTTGCATCTAAGAAGACTTTGTGCTTCTAATGTGACAAACGATACTTCTTTTGTAGATCCAACATTGAAAAAGCTACAGAATGACTTTGTGCCTTCGTGAGCTTTCCCTTTTTCTTTATTTTGTTTATTATAAATCACATCTGGTATCTCTACGCTTTTCTTTGACAAGATAGAGATATTGGCATTACTTATTTGTGTTACGTTTCAGTTCTTAGATCTAGAACTTCCAAATCATGAAGCATTGTAAAACATATTCTCTGAAAAAAGAGAGAAGCATGAATGTAACACACCCCCCAATTTCATAAGTGTAGTGTACATTGTGTAAATACTTTATTATTTTTACTGTAGCTTCTGATAGCAGTAAGAAGGGTGCCTCCCCTTTTTGAGAGGAGAGATTCTATCTCTGTGGCTGAAGTCTAGGTTGTGTAATCTGTTGTAAAGTTGATTACATGATTTTCACCTGACAAATCTACAACTGATGTCTTCTATAGAGGTGGAGGTGGGTCTTGTAGGTTTGGAGGGGAGTTCTCTCTTCTACTGGTTCTTATCGAGGTGGAGCACATGTGGGAAAAAGAGTGATGGATTTGGAGGTTCGAGCTCTCTTTTACTCATCTCCTATAGAGGGGAGCTCCCCTCCTATTAATGTGGAGTTGGGGTTGGTGATTCTAGTAAGGTGCTACTAAAATTTGGTTGATGTGCTCTCTAACACCCTTATTAAGGTGGGGTTGGTGGATTTACTAGCATTTTTGGTTAGGGGTTTGATGGTGTTATACACTATCAAGGTGGTTATCTTTCTTGGCTCGGTGGTGTCATCCATGAGCAATTGGTTTGTTGTTGCTTGGTAGATGCAGGCAGTGTCTTTGTGTTTCTAGTCTCAATTAAAACTAGGTTGTAATGGGGTCTTGATCCCTTGCTTTTTATTTTGATGCAACTTGTTTAATCATGTTTATCTTGTAGTGTTTTTTGTTGGGATGCTACTGGTATACACTTTATCTTTTTTGCAACATGTTCTTTGACTGGGTTACAAGTCCCTTCAAAACTGTTATGTACTGGGTATTGGGTCCCATCAAAACCTGCTTTACCCCTAATCAAATACAAGAATGAGAATTATTTGAGATAAATAATGACTTCCATAGGTGGTAATGAAAAAACCTATGTATTTTATCAATAATTCTTGGATCTATTTATCTATTTTGATGCACCATTTTTATTAAAATATCTTACGCTTCTAGATTATGTTAGTTGTAAAATAACAATATTTAAATACCTAGTAATTCAAATGTTATCAATAATCCAATCATTCAAATTCATCTAAGGCTCCTATTAAATTATTCACGTAGAAGGTATTTTTTTAATCTTAGAACCTTTTTCATGAATTAACAAGGATACAACTATAGTAATAAAGTTTTGATTTTAGGGTCCAAGTTGTTCCATAGTATCATACCAAATGAAACTATATGATATGTGGGAAATAAATGTAGAAGAAAAATAAACTATGAAGATGCTCCAAAGTGGTTAAAGAACTTGATAGCAGTAGACTCAATGATTTTAGGGAAAATTAACTATTTGACTAGATATATGAATTTATCAATACTTCAATCTTATTCACCTCTTTCCTAAAAAATGGTATGCATATCATAAATTATTTGGGAAAAAATGACTTAGAGTTCCAACATCAATTGTCTTTAATCGAGAAAATACAAATTACTAGACACACTTGGCCCAAAAATGCATACCTAAATTTAGTACAATAAGTTTAATTGGAGACTCAGATCATTATAAGTTGCCTTGGTCTAGAAAAGTGTCATAAATATCCTATTCTTAACACATTTTTGTTCCTTAATACTATCTTGATATTAGGACATATATGAGATGTAATGTAGATTTAAACCATAACTCAATCACTTTCCAAAGTATTTCTTATTATAACACATGAAATTCAATTTATATATCCTTACTAAGTTCATTCAATGATAGATAATTCCTTTTAAAACATCAACCCTATATTTATTGTAAATAAACATGATTATTTTTACTTCCATAATATCACACCCTAATGGATAATCCATTTTTGACATAGTGAAAATCAAAAATCAAAAATATTTGCATCCCTTAAAGGCCAAATAGCTTCTAAGATCATCCCAAGTTGGTTGTAACCTAACAAGAACGATAATATCTTAAACAAAAGGATTAATTCATGTTAAGATCATATTCATATCCTCAATCTAATAAGGCGTTGATGAATAGGACGACCCTTGTTCAATTATGGTGGAACCACCCGGTGAGGGTGTTTTGACACACTCATCAACATGGAGGTAGAACATCAAATGCACCACCTCTCCTGAAAGGTAACCAAACTCAAGAGATTGATAACCCCAAGGTCTCTTGTGTCAGGTCATGACAATGTTGGATAATTTAGTGGCTTATGTAGTTGTACCTATATAAGGGGTTGTTGGTAATCAAGTAAACAAGTGGTTAATCACACTAGGAATTAAGCAAATAAAATAAAGAATTCATAAACTGTTACTCCAACCACATATTGCATAAAAATAAATATTTTCAATTTTATAGCAGCAATAGGACAACTTGAAAACATGAGAAATCTGACTTATAACAACAACTTGATTAAAATGAGATCCTATTCTAACCTTAATATACTCCTAAACTAATCAAAATTGCGAAAAAAGAACAAAAGATGAGGGATACAAGAGAAAATAAATTAAAAATAAAGAGGACGAGTTTTGCATTTGATTTGTCATTCATTATCTTGAAAAATTCAGTGTAATTTTAGTTAAATTACAATGCCATGACCAATATTTTACCCAATCATAAACATTACAAGTGCAAGATTCTAAGGAATTTTATGAAAATGACCAATAAACTTTGTAAAACTACCATATTGAATGCATAAGTATTACACAATATTTGACAAATCCATTATAAAAGATGTAAAAAATTAATCATTTCATTTAATTTTACCAAAAAATCTAAGATTAAAACTGAAAATACAAATGCATCACCATCCACAATGAAGAACTAACAAGCTACAATAAAAATCCAATAGAAACTGACATTGAAAATTATCCTTTATTTTTGTCTTTTTTGCTCTTCCTCAAAAATTACTCTCCTAAATTCCTCCCCCCTTCAAAATGAATAAAAATCTCCCTTTTATAAAAGGAATTTTTTATATTTCTCATTATGAGTAAGATTCTAATTTCTTCATGAAAAAGCTCATGTCATTTTTCCTAATCTTCGAGTTTTCTTTAATTTGTTCTCATCTTTTGCATTCCAGATTTGCAAGAAAACATGAAAAAGCATCAAAATCCTTATAAAAAATAGCATTGCATCATTTTATAAAATTATCCACCCTCATATTTATCATTTAAATCAAAAATTAAAAATTGCCACAAAATTGCTGATTTTTTATTATCAACAAAAATAAATAAAAAATAAAAAATTTGCATGCCACAAAATCCTTATGAAAATGGAAGTAAATTATAAAATATATTTAATAAATCACTCCCAAGCTTTCTCCACATGTGTAGGATGAAGATGAGGAATTTAAATATCCAAAATGCAAAAAATACTTCATTTTTAATGCTAAAATCCCTCAAAAAAGCTACCCAAAGCTCATGACGTTTAAAATACAAAGAGAATGAAGCTGTCAAATTTTAGCTGAATGGTAATGGAAAATTAGAACATTAAAAGTGCATTACGAAATGCACCATCAATGGACAAGATTTGAAGATGGAGATCAAATGGTCAAGATTGAAACTAAAGTTGCATGAAGTCCATTTTCTTCATTTTTTAATTTAAAAATAATAGTTTTCAAATTATTTTTAATTTTTTAAGGATTTTAAAGGTTTTTTTGACATTTTAGAAGAATGTGAAGGCTTGTAAAGACTCTAGGACCTCACATAAGTTAGCAATAGAATTTTGATCAACATTTTTCCTTAAATTAGTCCCATTTGACATATATAACCAATCAAGCACAATAAACTCTATTGCCAAAAGACCCAAAATCATGAAAAATATCTGCATTCAAGAAAACCTCTTCAATAAAATAACAAGCCAAGACCATCAATGGACAAGTAAGAACTACATTGAATCAACCTCATCAAATGACATCATCCAACCACCAAAACCAAACTTGGAACAATAGAACCTTGAAAACACTTACCCAAGAAATTTGATCAAATTAAGAGGGGGTCCCCATTTTGTTGATGCATAGTATGGGGCATGTGTGCAAGGGCTCAACACCACCTTCAATTTAACTTCGACAAAATTCCCATTATCAAAACCTTGATTAGTAGTAACATATTGTTTCAAAATCATCTATCTTCTTGATGTCACATTAACACAACCATCATTCCACAAGATTGCTAAGTATCCATCTCAAATCCAATATTACACTAGAGAGCATTGATGTGGTCCTCATAAGGTCATCGTGTATTTACCACAATAACTATTATGTCAAAATTAAAAAAATGACAGCTAATGTAATCCCATCTTGTGCCAAAATGAGAGCATATATCAAGACATGAAATATTTGAAAAAATGTTAGATGTTTTAGTTGCTAAGGTGTGCAAAATGTAGAAGTAAATACTAGGTACACAAATTATTTGATAGATGAAATTTGACAATATTGAAAAAAATGATGGTAACATAGAAAATGATCTAGAAAGAATTGAATCAATTTCCTTTCAACAATGTAACAAAATCTTAACAATTAATTTCCTTTCACCCATGTAACAAAATCCTAAAAATTACAATTCACAACATAAATGATAACTATAGGGGAAGGTTTAGATCAAGTCGTTACAACTTCTCTTTCTCGTTATGTTAAAATATTGTTTACTAGTTGTGTGCAAAGCAAAACCAATTAGATGTGAACTTCACCCCTCGTTTCAAACTCAAACATAATCAAGGTTATTTGTTCCCATTTCGATTGTGCTCTTCATAATCTTCATCTCTTTATATTTTTTCTATCGAGAACATTTGAAATATTGTTAGTCTAAGTGTCCTCTTCAATATAGGCAACAACAGATTTTTTATGTGCCTAAAAACTTGTAATTCATAAATTTTCTCAAAAACCACTCATCTTCAATCTCTTATTTGGTTTTGTTCCTATATCTTCAATTCCAAACATCATAAAGCTATAATAAATTATATCATGTAACTTTGTAGTCCATTAGTTCTTATATTCATTGTTTAATTTTCTTTTAATTTTAGCATATTTTATTTTAGTACCTAAAAAATTTATGTGTTTATATTAATTATGGTTATTGGTTTTATTTGGTGCCTACAAAATTAGGTTCTAAAAGTAAATAGGAAGATGTCATTATGTTCATAACAATATTTTGGAAGAAACATTTTACTGCACTTAAATTAGTTAATTTATTTACAAGATCAAATGGAATCAATTTCTTTATTGTCTTGTAAGGTCCCATGTTATGTGTGACCTTGTTATCACCCCCTTTCTATTGTCAGATGTGTATATGGTATCAACTTGTCACATATTTGATAAGCCTTGTATGAAACCCACTCTTATGTAGCAAGCGTGATTGTGCCAATAAACCTAGGAACGAGTTCATTTCAAGTTATTAATTAAGAGTTATTATGATTCAAAAGACATGAACTTGATGATAGACTATGTTAGTCATTTATTTCATGTGTAGATTAACTTGAATCTTATATGATAGAATACGATGGTTTTATGAGATAATTGTGTGATATATTTCATCCTTCTAATTGATACGAATTGTAGATTAAAATAGAGTCTTGAGGAGACCTTGAGTTATCTTAGGGACCTAATTGGAATTGGAAATGGTGTAATTATGTGTGTGTGTGTTGTGTGTTAGATATCATTTTATGCTATTATAGAATGTAGATGTAATTGAAACACAATGTGAGGTTAAGTGATTAAAAATGTTATGGGAACTATAATTTTATGTAGTAAATGATTATGTCTACATATTTAATCTATGTTGCTTCCACTATTCAATTGGATATATTAATGGGTGCAATTGAATGTGAAAGTGATCTTCCATGGCCAATGAAAATTGGAAGTCCTATATGAAAACCCTAGTCATGTGGTTCCTAGTGAGGCAATGACCCGAGTCCATGATGGGGACTAAGGTATGGACTCGGGGACTAAGGTCTCTAAATGTTTAATTATTGTAAATGGGAATAAATATATTTTATAGGTGTCTTAATGTTAGTAAGAGTTGTATTTGATGATGTAAATGTCATCCATGTTGGGAAAAACTAAAATTGATTTTTGGAAGGGCTTCTTGAAGGTATTAAAGTTATTTTCCCCTCCTTTTGAGTGATTTTAAGTCTTAAGGTCAACCCCCTATGGGTTAGGTACCTTGTAGAACCTACACCTTGGGGTTTGGCTTCAATTTGACCCTTCCCAAATGTCTTGTGAAATGAGTGACGAATTTGTGGCTTGTGGGAGAAGGCAAATGACTTGTCATTTTCAAACCCACTCTCACAAGTTCATGTATTGATATTTTCAAGATCTTGCATGTGTGAGTTCTTCCCAAAGAGTCCCATGGAGAAAAGTGTACACAAGTACACCTCTTACCCCAATGCTCACACATGTGTGAGCATTTTGTGGGGACAACTCTTTTAGGATTTGTTGAGAAAGGGAAGAGAGGGTGATTATGATCCATTTGTCACCTCCCCATTGGAAAAGGAATGGTGGCATGACATTCACTACATATACTCTTCTTTTTTTTAAATATCTCTCTTAATGCATAATATTGGTGTATCCTTACTTGAACCCCAACTTCTATCCCCTTTCTCTTTACACTTGAAATTGGAAGCATTAAATGGGTAATAAAACATTAATTTCTTTGAGTAAGCCTAGGTTAATATGTATCAAGGAGATTATAAATGTAGGTATACAAAAAAAAAATTATATCAATCAATCCGATACTAATATATCTTAATTAGAAGGACAATGGGCAATTCTTCCACTCTTCAACTATTCTCAAAATAATAATTATCTAAATTTTATATTGAGTGTTGGAACTAGGGTTAGGCATACCAAACTAATTTAAGCTACTTGTGCAAAACCTTGTGTTGGAGCTCAATGTTCTTGTATGCTTTCATCTTGGAATGAGTAACTATTTGGATTGGATTCCAAAACGTTTCCCCCTCCTAAGTTGCCTAGTTTATAGTTTGTGCACCTACTTAGTGTGCATGACGAGTTGGGTTGATGTTTCTAACCTTTTAGGCCGTAGAGTTACTCATATAATCATGGGAGGTCAAATTTTACACCTTACTACATCTTGGTAAACCTCATGTATTTAAGATTTGTATCTATTATTCCACTTGAGATTCTCTTCCACACTATGAGTTAAGGAGTCACCCTATTAAGTGGGTTTGTCATACTATGACAAGTTGTAGGTGAAATTGACCTCCATGTTCTACCTATCATAAGTAATGAGTAAATAATTGATGAAAAGAAAAAATATTCATGTTTTCACATCATGAAATTTTAGGCATTACAGTCTAACTTATGAGAATGAGACTTGTTCTAAAATAATGCAAATTTTATGGAAAGGAATATGATTTGATGATATTAGTTTGATGTTTGTAGCTAAGATTTGAATCATGACTCTTTCCTTATATCAAAAGATATGTCGTTTGACTTTTATAAAGGAAATTATTCTAAGAAGAAGCATATCTTGCTATAGAATTGACACTAAAAGATTTTATGATAATGTAAATTCCATTATAATGGAATAAATTTGAATTAACTAGATTATGGAATTTAATACTCAAAAATTAAATATCATACATCACCTAATAATCAAATAGTTGGCAATCATAATCATATGCTATTGGATATTTTGGGAAAAAATAAAAATTCTTTTAGATATCACCTTGCACATGTGTTGATTGGGCATAAATAGGTTTCCCATTGAGTTCAACATGTCTTCTAGTATAGCTTGCAAAAATGATTAGCATAGCCTAACTTGCTCTAATACCATGTTAGAAATTAAGATATTAGGATACAATCATTATACATAAAATATGAAATAAATAAAATGAGAATCATACAAGCATAGATTTTACACATTACACAAGATATACATGGGGAAAACTCTTTTGCATAAAAAATCCCATAAAGCATCATTTTTTAAAACACTTATAATAATGGTCCATTATAACATACAACGACCTGAGGAACACTTCTCCATACTTCCACATGGCCAATAATACCTCATGTGCATATTGATAGAATTCAATATCAATATCCAAATTCTTTACCTCTCAAATGGAAGAAAACCTTTTTAAATATAGGAGAAACTATGGCATGATACCTTAAGGGGTATTAGTCACACCTAGTCAAATGACAATTCATAAATAATTAATAATCTAATAGATTAGACTATAATTATTTCAAATGGGATATGCTTAATAAAGCATATAATATATAAGGTTTAATAACCTTATATTAGAACATTATATAACTGTTATAAGGGTATGACCCTTAATAACATTAATTTCTAACAATCATTACAAGCATATTTAAATTTATTTACTCCTTCAAGTAAGTCAATCCTTAGCCTTATTCTTTCAAACCATTCCATGAGCAAGGATTAACCTAACCTATCCAAAATGCCTTCGAACACAAGAGTTTCAAATTTGACTTTCGATATTTCCTTGATTTGAGGAAGATTTTCCATATGAATTTGTATTTCTTCTCTAGCTTTACTATCATCTTTTTAATTAGTTTTGTAACGCCCCGCCACATACCCCTAGAGGATGACGCAATTACAACAGAAGTGTAACAAAAAATATGAATTTGAATTTCTTCTCTAGCTTTACTATCATCTTTTTAATAAGTTTTGTAACGCCCTGCCACGTACCCCTAAAGGATGACACAATTACAACAAAAACGTAACAAAAAAAATGTACAGAAAAATATTACAAATTTACCAGAGATTTTTTAATTTCCCAAGACAAATAAATCTAATTGGAAAAAAAAAACAATAATCTTCTACAGAAAGATCTTTTCCAATACAATTAGAGGTTTTCTACAAATTTTAACAAGAAGACTAAAATCAATTCCTACAAAGGTTTTCCAATTTTCTATATAATCATTCTATGAATTCTATTTTTTTAAAACAATTCATCATTTCAAAAGAATATAAGAATTTAATCTAAGGTTTTAAAGCTTTCACGACAATCTTTCCAATTTTCAAAACATATTAAAGCTTTAAAACAAATAAAATATTCTTCATTGTATAGGCAATCTTTTCCAAGACAATAACTAATTCTAATAGCCTTTTCCAATTTGAATTTAAATAAAAACAATAAAATACGTGTTTTAGACGCTTGAAGAATTGAAGTTTGAAGTGGAACCTCGCCTTTAGATTCCAAAATTATCAAGCCTCTTCCAAAATAATCCTCTTTCCAGAAAGCTGAAAATAAAACCAAAGCCAATATCCCGAGAACTTCTTCCGATTTTCAACAACCCCCAAAATACCATTTTTATTCTCGTGAAATAGCCTTTTTCCCCCTCTTTCAGTTAAAACAATAATTCTCTCCATGAATTATTTCCCAACACTAGATTTCAATTTTCTAACTCATGTCACAATCCCAAAATATCTTTCCAAATCAAATCCCAAGATATTTCCTCTTAGATATTTTATAAGATATTTGTTTATTTAATAATTTAAAATCAAACATTAATTTTAATTATCCATTCATTTAAATTCACAACTTTATTTAATTAATTAAATAAAACCTTTATAATCTAACAATTTTAATATCAAATTTAATCTAATTAATTTTAATCACTATATAAAATAAATTTAATCTAAATAATTAAATTACTTTACAAAATAAATTTAATTTAATAAATTAAAGCAAATTTAAAGCTTCTAACAACATTAATAACAATTAAATAAATAATCAATTTAAAACATTATAAACATTAATTAACATTAATTTCCCACAGAGCATACCTTGCAAAATAATTAAACGATAAGGCAAACGGGGACAACATGACAACAAAGCATGATCAAAACAAGGACTGACGACACATTGTGACTAGAGTTGTGGTTTGACAAAGAAATCATGTTACTACCTCCCAATCAACTATTTTGTTGGCCAATGGACATGCTCAAACCTGTGAATCCAGGTGGAGTCGATGTCCTGTACCTACAATCCTGCAATCAAAACATATGTCATACATGTATATAGATCATGAACAATTGCATTGTGAAGGGAAAATCACGAAATCGTAGGACGTTCACAAGCGAGTGATGCAATCCTGTTCCCTTCACCAATACAGTGTCACATCAAAACAGACGAAACTAAAACATAAAATAACTACATATGAACATTTATCAATATCAACTCACATAATCAACTATGCTAACCAGAGAGCATGTCATAATCAATAATCACCAATATAGTGTACCATCACATCTCAATATAAAAAAAACCATCATCGCTATAATGTCAACAATCAAATAACAACATCATAGTATCATAGTCTATCAAAATAAAAGAACTATCTGAAAACATGAGAAAATCATAGGGGTTCTACACGTTTAGAATCTTAATTAACTCTATCATGTAGAATCATAACATATTCAATGAGTCTAGATCCTTATGAGAATCAATGATTCAACCATTGCTTTGCAACATTTGAAATGCATTTCATCTCTTCAATGACAGAGGCATCCTCTTAAGAAAATATGAGAGGGGTAGCAATTCAGACATTAGAATATTGGAGAGGGCCAACCAGGTGCTTTACAGAAGAGGTCAACTATCTCACTTACTCCTTCAACTATTTATTGTTTTTATAAAACTTACCCATTCAAGAGAATGTAGTAGTGACACCTTTTTTCATGTCTTTAATTTTGTATTTCTCTTGTTTTCCTTTCCAAATTAACTCAATATTTGTTAATTGGATGGAATCAAATATATTTCATCTTTATCAGCCATTGATGTGACAAACTCTACCTCTTGAACCTTGCACATCTATAAAAATAGAAGAAATGACCCTAGGTATTTTGCTTTGTGGTGATAATTTAATCATAGATGTGATGGAATAAAAGTCATCAACCAAGGGTTTTGAAACTCATTTCTTCTTTTTTATTATAAACTCCTTGAGAAAGTGGGAACCATGACTAGGTATGAGTCGTTCTTGTTCATGACCTTCCTAAATGAGTTCCCCATGGGATTGCATGGGAAGAGGAGAAACAAGTGGAGGAAAATCTCAAGAAGGGTTTCCTAAGGAGATGAAAGAGGACAAAGAATCTTAGGAATATGGAATTCAAGGAATTTAGCTCTCACTAATGATTTTCAATCAAATTACCTTCCCAACAGGGGTTTCTTGTGTAGGACTAGGAATAACTTGTTCTTCAAAGGAGAGAACAAGGGTGAAGGTGGAGGAGATGGAGGATGATATTGAATAGGCAACTGCTCTTGCAAGGAGATAGGAGCTTCGACTATTTCACCTTTTGCATCCACCTAAAATTATTCTCTAACCTTTAAAAAATATTTAGGACCTTTATTCATCTACAAGCGTTGTTCTTCCACCTCTACTTCCTTTTTTGGATCCAAAATTCTCAAATGGAAGATTTTGTACTACTGATTTTTTTTCTTTCAATCTCCTTCTTAAGATGAATTTTGTAAGCTTTTATATCTTTGAATTCTTCCTTGGTATCAATATTTGGGTCTTCCTCAATTAAGTTGAGTCAAGTTAGGCTACTACTTATAACTTCAAATGATTTTTCCTTTTCCTTTGATCAATTTACAAATCGAATAGGTAATTTGAAAATGCCTCTTTGATTATATACATCATCAAGAACATTACCATAATCTAATATATTCTTTAGCACACTTGTTGTCCCTAATTATTTGATTGAAAGGTATTAATTCATTCATAGCTTATCTTCCTCACTTCATGCTCATCATCATAAGCAACCCAGAAATCTTCAAGGCCAAATTTATGTTTGTAGGAAGAACCTACATATTTATCCATATTACCCTTTGGTTCAAAGGAATACCTTTTATCATCTATGTACAAGTTCAACTTAGATAATTCATCTTCAAATCTCTTTGCATGGAGGAGAGAGGTACACATATATGCATTTGTGCTAAGAGGAAAAATAACAACTATTTCACGCTTGCTAGATAGAACTGTATGTATATCATGCATTTGTAAGCTTGGAAATTAATATCTTATCACTCATATGCTTTGGAAATTTGAAAGGAGCGCCTATGAATCCTCCAACTTTGATATGTATGAAGTTTAGGAACTAGATGAACCAACTCCCCCACTTAGCAATATAAGTTATAACTTCTACGTGAAAGTGTTTATTGAAATGATTTTTCATCTATCTAATCAAATAAAATAAGATAGGATCATCAACCCTATTAAAGTTTCTTTGAATTTCCTTTAGTTCTAATTGGGGATAGAACTCAAATACATTATTGTGTTCTACTTTTGCACTAATTATTCCATTTCTAATCAATCAAGAAAAATAGGCTCCCTATAGTTTTCATTGAATAAACAATATGAGAAGTCATGTAGAACTTCTTAGTTTCCTTAAATTTAGATAGTTTTTTTATGCAAGGTGTCATTGATGAGCATTGCACAATCAATTATTTCTTTATTTTCCAAGATGATGACAATAAATCAAAATCTATGGTTGAAATTGCGTAACACTAGGGTAGCCCATTATCTTTTTCAACAAAGTGATTAACTTATTAATCTCTACCTAGAAATCAATCCTAAGGAGTACCTTAGGAATTTCTTAAGAACATAACTTTGATGTGGTTAACCAATTCTTTTTCAAAACTCCTGGACAAAAATTAGGGTCTAAATTAGAAAAGTCCAATTTAGCAAAAAACCCAATGAAACATGCTCAACATGATGTGATATTGGGAAGGATCCTTCAATATTATCAAGAGTGATGTCTAGAAAAACTTCAATTGCGAGGCCCAAAAAATTCTTGCTCATAGGGTCAATACTTTGCATGTCGTTATCAATTTTAAAGATGATAGAAATTGGGAAATAAGTTATGCTTAGCCTCAAAATATGTATAGAGAGATTGGTCCCTAATGACAACCTTCAAAACCTCATACACAATGAGATACAAAATTATAAGAGGGCAAAGGGGGCATTATTTCCTTCAACTTTATGCATTTTTAGGAGAGCCACTTTGTAGCCAAGTAAAAAACTATATATTTAAATTTAGTTTATAATTGATTTTAACTTTTAAGTTTACTAAATTTCTTACAAATTAATAAATATTGTCCTCTCAAATTTGTGGCGGGGAGATTTGGGCACCACAATGCCTAATCTTCAATAGTTTATAATTCACATTTTATAGCACTTTTGGTAGTAAGCACAACTAGAGTATTTTTGAGGCCATTCAAATAAACTAAAAAAAAGCAACCAATTGACTCAAAATTTCTTGAAGACCTTTTTTTTTACTCAAAATCACCTAACCTCAATGCCATTGATCTATATTCAAATCAGGTTGCTAAGGTTGTGGATCCACTAGTTGCTACTAATGAGATCAATGGTTTGGAGAAGGATATAGCTAAATGGAAAGCAAATGTGATAACATATGAAGTGGAAAAAGATGATTTTGGCAAGCCATCAGGGGTGAGTTCACCATATACACAAAACCCACATAACAACAAACTTTTAAAAAAAATAGTTGAAGAAGAAATTTATGATTTATAACTTTTTATTTTGAAACTTGAAGTTCATATGTGTTGAAACTTTGAACTCATTTTTTGGTCTATGAAGTGAATTGAACTCTAATTTTGATCTATATGTGAAGGAAATCAATAAAATGGTCCATAATTCAATCATATACATGTTAAAGAGTATTTTTTAAATGAATGTTTTTAATGTTTGATAAAGTTGCTAATTTATTGCCTAGTTTTTCCTTGAGTTTTTGCTAAACCTCGAGTTTTTATAAAAAAAATAATTCAATTGAGTAATTATTGAGTTCTAGTTTTTAATTATCCTTGGCACAATGTTTTATTAGGCAACGGGGTTCCCTTTCCGATAATATTCCCGAACTATGCCATATTGTAGATTGGAGATTCTTTTTAAGTCTCAAAACATAAAATTCTTCTATATATTCTAAAAAATTTGTTGATTCCAATTTTACTGTTCACTCCAAATTGTTGGTGGTTTATAAAGTGCTTGTACAAATCAAGTTCAAGACAATTTAGTGGCCTTGAAGTTCCACATCTAACAACCTTGCTATAACATAAGGGGAATGCCACTTACACTATTTTCAAGGTTCCAACTTCTTTGTCTCCATGTGACAAATCCCTCATTTGGGGGAGCAACACGGTTTTTTAAGGCCCTGTCAACACCACTCTCATAGTCATCAAAGAGGATTTTCAGCATGGTCAACTAGGTAACCCTCTAGTTGGTCTCTACTTGTTGGCTACCAAGGTGGATGGTTGTCACCTATTGGCTACCATCTTGTGTTCTCTTTATAGTGGGGTGCCTCTGCAACAACCAAGGTAAGTTTCCCCACCTAACACTAGTCATTTCACCTTCAACTATTGAAATTTTGCCTAGTATTCAAGATTCACATTTTTAAGATGGCCCTAAAGAAGGAGAAGATACCAATCTCACAAATTACAAGCCAATGGAAGAAGGAAAATACTTTCCCTATGGAGGGTGGTGAAACCATAATTATTAGGGTGTCCTTCCCTACATTGGTTTTCTAGCTTGAACTACTTTATTTTGTTTATCTTTATGTTAAAATTTAAACTAAATCTATAAATGGATGTTTCACTCTTAGGGTTATGTTTATTGTGGTTGTCTCCATTTTTGGAGACATTTGATTCTTTGTTTCCAAACTAGGCTAGTCTAGTTGGTTTTGGGGTGAGAAGGCGTTCCACTCACTATTTTTTGAGGATTCATTCACACTTTTATCTTGGTATTAGTATAGCGCTCTAATTTATCAAAAAAAAACAAAGACAGTCACTACATGCATTGCATCTTTGGATTTTTAGCAAAAACTAGACTTCACAAGGATTAAAAAATTTAGTTCAATTTTGCACTTTTGAGGCTTGAACCAAGGACTTATGGGTTCAAAAAATGTTCAATCAAATTGTTGTCTATAGTTCATCTTCAACTTGTAATAATGTTGGTAGAGTTTGAAAATAGAACCCTTTAAAATATATAGGCAAGGAGTTTTGAAGACATAACCTTTATCTTGAAGCATGCACCTCTTAACCAACTCACCTAACTTCTAGAGTGAACAATAGAATGTACTATTTTATATTCTAATTATTGTTTTACAATCTCAAATTAAAAAATGCCAACACCTCACAATAATAGCACATAAGCTTTGCATATAATATGCAATTTCTCACACCACAACCAAACAAATTTCACATTATTCCTCACGCACTCTTGTAGATTGAAGTTTTCATGACAATTATAAATTCAAAATTACCATTCAAATGTTAACATAGACCATGTCTAGTGAAGGATACATCATAAGACTAGATATAATTTACAACTTAACTAAAATTTCACTTTTCATGTGATACTCTTCCTACAATTGTATTTGTATTTTATGTCAAAAATGCATAAATAGAACCATACTACCATTAAATTTAGGCCTTGCTACTCCAACATGTGGCATGCAATCTTTTTCCAACAATTTTTTAAATACCTAACACTAACAAGTAGCAATAGAAATTTCTTCTTACTTAAGATTGCACACAATTTTTTAAAGAAGTTGTATTAAGAAAGGCAACCATGCTAGATCATACACTCAAAAATAAATACCAATGCACCTTATTCTCTCTATAAACATTATGAAATACATATTGCTTATTAAAAAATCTTAATATTTATGAAATACATATTGCTTATTAAAATATCTTAATATTTATGAAATACGTAATTTTAGTTAAAAAAACATCTTACTATTTCCCTTCACTCACCATATAGGGCTTTTAGTTAGACAAATTATTTTTAAAATGGCATACAATACCTTTTTCCCTTTTTAGTGTTGTGTCATAATGAATTTGAGAGTAGTACACTAATACCCTTCTCTTTTTCAATTTCTCTAGACAATATCAAACAAGACTTTCTTGAGGAAAAAAAATCAACCACTACATGTTTTTCTCATAAGCAATTGAAAAAATTATAATTGAATTTTTTATGTATATAATTGAAAATCTTCACTAGCCAACATAAAGTTATAGTAGTTGAAAAATTATAACTAATTTTTTTTTGTGTATAATTGATAATCTTCACTAATCAACATAAAAGCAAAACTAGAAAGGTAGAACTAATAATAATTTTATAGAAATAAAAAAGGAGTGAGTCTTGATATTAAAAATTATTTGAATGAAGAATTATCTACTAGCAAACTCTAAAATTATGCAATCATACAAGAGAAAAAATTATCAAAAGCAATATCACTAAGTGGGTTCATGAAGCATGGAAAGTTAATCACTCTAAAATTTCTTCCTAAAGGATTTTTTCAACAATTTCTAGATTAGAAGCAAAAAGAGATTATGTGTTACAAAACAAGCCCTACCGCTACGAAAAGGTTTTGCTCTTTATGCAAAAAATGTGTCCTAATTTTAATTTGAATCCCTACTCCTTGCAAGATGATCTTACATGGATTCAATTGTATAATCCACCTCTAGAATATGGGTCTAAAGATTGTTTAAATAAAATAGGCAATCACCTAGCATTCATAGACTCCATAGGTACAAAAATCTTAAAAGAAAATTCTTACATCTATACTAGAATCCAAATAAATGCCATCTACTAAAACCCTAAGAACATTATTTTGTCCTCCTCAATTGATAATTGGATCCAATCCATTAAAAAATAGAAAATAATAAATATTTACATTTAAAATACAACAATTGAGATAATTTGGAGAATAATTGCCCCAAAAAATCCAAACACCTAAAAAATCATATCTGGGTGCCAAAAAAGTTTTTAACATGGATATGAAACCACTACAAAGATGAAACCTAAAACAAAAAAAATTGAGGAAGATCAATCAACTAATGCAATTGAAAAGCCCCTCGAGGCCCCAAAGTCTAAAATGGCAATTATCCCTTTTCAACTCTATCACTCGACAAAGCAAAATGAAAAAATCAAAATGAAGACTCAAAAGAATGGATAAACACAAAAAATGATTTGGATGAAGTACTAGGCATCACATATTATAGATGTATTAAATCAATCAACATCTAAATTAATAACTATCAACATAGGATCAATTGGAAAAAGTGGGAGGAAAACAAATAAATAAAAAAAGGGAAAATGCATTATTAATCGAGCAATCAACAATGAAAAAATATATGTTAAGATCTAAGGGAGGAGCCCCCTCACTAAGAGAGAATTGAATATTTCCACATGGAATGTTAAGGAACTAAATGCTCCTAACAAGAGGCATATGACCAAGCACCAAATTGACAATCTTTTGGTCAAATATCATTTTGCTACAAGAAACAAAACTAAAAGCACCAAATGCCAACTACATTCTTAAACATTGCAAAGGTTGGGAAGGATTAAGTGTAGACATGATTAGTGGAACAAAGGCACTGGGAATCTTATGGAAACCTTTTCAAGTAGCAGTCAAGGTAATCCTTCATCAAATTGGATGCTATTTAAGCTAAGAATCTTACATTCTAATCTTTCCTTTAGCTTAATTAATATTTATGGCATAATCAAACTGAAGAAAAAATCCAACTATGGAATGTGTTGCAATACCATATTCTTTCGTATCCAAACAATCATCCTTGGGGAAGATTTCAATGCAATCCTATTCGTGCAACAAACAAAAGAGGGGACCTATATCTTATTTCACAATTGCAAATTGATTTTCAAAATTTTGTAATAGATGTGGACCTCATGGATGTAATCCTAAAACACGGGACATGCACTTGGACTAAGAGGCATATAGGGTTTACTAATATTGTTGAGCACCTTGATCAATTCTTATACATTGTTAATTGGTTACAATCATATCAAATAATGGAATCATCAATTAGTCCAATTTTTTGCTCATATCACTTTCTTGTATCACTAACAATCTTTGAAGACAAATTGTTGCTTATGTACCAATTTAAATTCAAAAAAATATGATTCAAAAGGGAAGACTTCTTGGACCTTATTCAACAATGGTGATCAAAAATTATGAATTTGAAAGGAACAAATATGTTCATATTTTTTAAATTGTCGGGTATGCTCCAAGGTGATTACCAAAAAGAAAAGAATTTGATGTCCAAACATTCAAAAAAATTATCCAAAGAAGTGATTTATTGAAAAACCAAATCAAGAGAAACTTGGTTAGCTAAAGGAGACTTAAACACGCACAAAATCTATAATGCTTCAAAAAATAGGAGAAGCCAAAGTAGAATTGATATTATCTCCTCCTTAGACAAGCACTATTTGGCAAAAAGTGAAGACATTCATAATGAAGTAGTTACCTTTTTCCAAAACTTGTTAGCAAGTAATGAAATTCCAAATCAATGGAATATGAAACAATTACTAAAAAACATCCCCTACTTAATTAAAGAAGAAAATTGATGTTGATGGCCCCAATAACTGAGATAGAAGTAAAACAAGTAGCTTTCCAATTACACCCTAACAAAGCCTTTGGTCCAAAAGGGCTCACTACATGTTTTACCAAATATGTCAAGGATTCATTGGAAAAGATGTTTCAGATGTGGAGGATTTGTACAAGTCGAAAAAGATACTCAAAGATTTAAATAACACAAAAATATTGCTCTTATCTCCCAAAAAATAGACTATTGTCCCATTTCACTATGCAACAAGACTTCCAACATCATTATTGTCCCATTTCACTATGCAACAAGACTTCCAACATCATTTCAAAGTTAATGACTAACATATTAAAGATTGTTCTCTTTGGCATCATTTCCAACAAATAGTGTGGGTTCATTCCTAGCCAAAGTGCTAGTAATGGTATAATAGTGACTCATGAGGCAATCAACACCATTGTTAGTTCTAGGACTAAAAGCATGATATCTAAATTGGACATAAGAAAGGCTCACGATAAGGTGAGTTGATTTTTTTTATGCAGATTATGAAGAAATTTGGTTGGAATGGGTCTATTGTATCTCAACTCTGAGATAATCCATTTTAGTTAATGGAAGCCCATTTGATTTTTTCGAAGCTTCAAGTGGTCTTAGGCAAGGAGAGCACTTATCTCCTTTCCTCTTTGTAGTTATGGAAAAGGCTCTAAGAAGAGCGATCTACACAAAGGCATCAATGAGCACATGGAAGAACTGCAAATTGCTAGAAATTTGGATCCTATTACACAACAACATTTCATTGATAACACTATATTATATGGAGAAGCTAGTATGGGGTAGGTCATCATTGATAAAAAACACTCTTGGTAGCTATATATCAATCTCTATCAATTAATAAATAACAAGAAATCCAATATATTTTTTCCTCCACAAAAACGAATCGCACTTTCTAAGTTTCAATATCGACAGAATTCTAAATAAGTATATAGGAGTCCCACTATTTAAAGGTACTATCAAAACAATTTTGTACGATGATGATGGCAATAATTAAATACCCTCCAAAAACTTCCTTAAAAACAATCAATCTTGAATAAAGACAATACTCTACCTTATGCAGGAACTCGAAAACTTCAAAAACTTTTGCAAGTAAATAGTACTTTGCAATTACATAAGCCAACACCACATTGGACTTGGAATTGTGAGCAGAAAACATTGAAAAGATACATCAAACAACTTCCTTCTTTATTGAGATGTTTGCACAACCAACAATTTATTACAAAACTTTGAAACTACAGCCAAAATTCACAAAGAGAACTCCAAAGCCAAACAACAATGCAAGCATGAAAAGATGGCAAAATCAATTGTCAAAGACAAGTCCCTCTTGGCAGCAAAATAAAACAATACACAACAATGGTATGGAGTTTACTTGATCAGCACAACAAAATACTATCTTTCTCGCCCCTGTCTTTGACCATTACTCACGCCAAATCTAAGAGTTTCCTTCTTGCTATGCTCAAATTTTCCACACCAACCAACCCTTCTTTCTGCCCTTCGCTACTTTTTCTTTTTCTTTTTCTTTCCTCTGCCTACTTATTCCCACGCTCCAATTCTCTTACTCACCTTGGTTGCTCTCTTCTTGTTTCCTGGCTGCCTTCTTTTTAGTTTCAAAATTGAATGTAATAACTGCCTTCCAACCAACTATATTTCCTCCTATGTGGGTGTGCTTCCCTCTATTTTTCTTTTTGCATTTAAATGTTATGCCCTTTTCCACGTTGAAATCTGTTTTTAATAACTGAAACATATAAATGTGTTACTGAAATATAATTGTCCATATTTTCACTGTCTTGAGGTTTTATTGGCCATAGCATACCCAAATAGTCTTCCACATCAACACTACCCCCATACAAACCAAGCCAAAAATTTCAGGCAAAAAGAAACACTAAATAAAATCAAACCAAAAGTAAGAAGCTCCTGCGTCAAATGATATTTTTAAAGCTTGCAAAATTGAATCAAGTTGTTGATTAAAGTTGTTCTTAAAGTTGTTCTATCAACAATCTCCATCTACATGGTATCTTGTAAACAATTAACAAAAAAAAAAGTCATGTATAATATTGAAGGTGTTTTAAAGAGATTTCTATGATCCAAGCAGAATTCTTAACATAATGAATCCACAAAATAGATCTTACAAATAGGAATTTATGATGAATTATAGACCACTTATCATTGATCATCTATCTTGGGTTATCAACGGTGGTAAGTCTACAAAATTTGAATTGACTCATGGAATGGACATGAACCTCTAGTAAAATTTCCTAAACTTTGTGACTACAAGGATATAATGGAGGATGTGTAGGGCAAAAAAATAGCAAACTACATTTAAAAAAAAGGCAAAATAGAGTTGAATGGGACTAGAAAGATTTCAATGAAGACCCATTTTCATCAAAAGGAACGAGCAAAATCACAATGGTTTCCAATGAGGATAGAATAATCCAGTGTGGAGCCAAATCTAGAAGCCTTTCAATAAACTTGGGCTATCATATTCAAGACTCAATTCCAATTGACTCATTGTGGTCAATGATACTTCGTTGGGGAACATATGTATTAGTCAAAGCAAGGGCTTTTGCATGAGCTACTCTATATAAAAGAATTTTAACTAAGCAAAGACTAATTTCCATTGATATCTTAGGCCCTTCGAGATGTCCATTATTTCATAATGCAATTGAGACTATTAATCATCTCCTATTATATTGTTTGTTTGTTAGACAATGTTGGTGTTGGTTACTTCTAAGGATGGGTTAGTTGGGCACCTTACAAGAAGATATATTGGTAGTATTTCATAATTGGCCATGCAATAATAGTAATTCTATAGAGGCTAGGTTGTGGAAAGTAAGTCCTTTGATGGTAATCTAGGACTTACTTTCCAAAGGTATATCTATAGAGAATCAAACAAAGAAGTTGATTTCCTAGTAAAGTGTTGCCACAATAATGGGTTATATCTGGGACATCCTGATTTTTACTGAAATCACATATTTTTTAAAAATATAATGATTTAAACCTTGAAAAGTTTCATTTCAATTATTTTAATTAAAGAGGGGTTTGATCAAACCCCCTTGGATAGAACCCCACTAGTTTTAAACCATACCTATAATAGAATCTCTTCTACACTTATAAAAAATGTTGAAAAAAACCCACTTTTGATTTACCTTTTAGAGGATCAAATGAATTCATTTAAAAGTTATGTTTTGTAAATATGTAATCCTTATTATAAGTTTCCCAAAAAGTATAATTTTAAATATATTTAATTTGATTATTATTTTATTTTTTTAGTTCTTGTGAACATAGGTTTTTTCCCGAAAATCAAACTCTTTTTTCTACACATCTGAAAAAATAGTAGACTACCAAAAAAAAATCTTAGAAATATTTATGCTCTTGGTATTAATGTCTTTGATCCAACAAAAAAAATTAAAAAAATCGATACATACAAAAAAATGTGTTCTATAGTAAACTTATGTCTAAATTGTAATTGGTTTGACTTCAAAACTTAATTAAGAAAAAAATATTTAATAGAACACTATGAAACAAAATGAAGGAGGTAGATATCGTAGTTACAAATATAAATTCAAAAAATATAGAATTTTATCCTTCATAGAAAAAAAGTTGTGTTATACAGTAAACATCACTTTTTTAAAATGGTGTTTATTGTTAAAAACTAGTAATTGAAGGAGATGGAAAAGGAAATGCAATTTGATTCCAATTTTTTTTTTAAATATACATTTAGAATCTATAGACAAAATGTCACAAATCACTAGTCTACATAAACTTCAAATTCCTCATGGTTTAGTAGTTATAGGTGTTTGAAAGTGAAGATTTAGTTAAAAAAGTTCAGTTCAATGTCAAGTTTGGCCAAAAAGTGTAACCCACTATTCACTATTGTGGGATCACCTAACAATGATGATCACAAGATTATACTGAGAAGGGGGTGAATTAGCATAATACAATAATTTAATTTTTCAACTTAACAATCACAATAGCATCAATTGCACAATATCAATAACAAGAAGAACACACAATTTACATGGAAACCGTTACAATAGAAAACCATGACAATAGATTGCTTATAAACTTGCTTACAAGTTTCATAAGCACCGACCAAATGGAAACACAAATCCCCTTTAAATGATTTGTAGGCACCAACCCACTGGAGACATCAATCCACACAATTTTGTAGACACCAATCCCCACAATTTGTAAGCACCGACCTACTAGAGGCACCAACCCCCACTACTATGAACCAACTTAACGAGAGTCGCCAATCTCTCCTTTAGGAAGCACTAACTTCCAAACAAAATTTCACCTTATGAATGTTGCTTCTATAACAGATGATAGACAATTCAATCTCCTTGAATATTCTCTTTTACACAAATTCACCTTCTATCAAATGATATAATTCTTCTATAATTTCTTCATACAAATCTGCCTTGAATGTATATATACTTTTTCTCACAAATATGCCTTTGATCACATATATATCTTCTTACACTCACATCTATTCTTCAAAGATTGTTGGTATATGTATGATGTCTTTTATTTTCCACACTCTAATTTGTTGGTGTATATATAATATATATATTTTTTAACACACACTAATATGTTGGTGTATATATGATATATCTTTATTTTTACACACACTATCTCTTCTCACAATCTACAATCACTAGTTATACCTTATGTCTATGAAGAGATTCATCCTTTGGAAGAGTGATGTTTTTTGATCAATCATAGCCTTTTGTTAATAATTATTTATGTTGATCACTGCCCTTTGTGGTTTTAATAGTTATCTTTTCTAAATATAATCAATGCCATATTTAACAATAACCAATGCAACATTTTCATATACTAATCTTTGTCCATGAAAGTTTGCTACCTTTGAAGATATCTAATCGTTGCCTTTTTTATTAGTCATCCACATTTTAACATAGGCGATTAATATTTATTTATAGATGCCTTTAAATTGGGCGATTTATAAGCTATTAATATGTGTTTGGAACACATGCCTAAGTGGTCAACCAACAATGAAGATATTAAAAAAAGAAGTCAGCCAACATAGATAAACTATCTTGTGTAGAAGTTGGCCAACATGGAGAAACTATCTTGTGTATAACTTTAATCCATATGGCTAATATGATCGGCCAACAAGGAATATAGTGGAAGGTCTAAGTGCTGCCATGTAATCAATTAGTCACCTTTGGCCATTATAACCTCATCAACGATTGTCTTCCATCGAGGACAAAATGCTCTTCATGACAATTAATTTGACAATCTCAAACAAATTCTTTTTTGACATCAATGACAACATTTGCAACAAGCAAATCACAATATTCATCAAAATGAAGATTTACTGTAGTCAAATCAAAGCGAGGTGTGGATAAACTTATCCATTTCTATTGATCGAGATTTGTCAGAAGCATGTGATTTAAGTGTTCCCAAGATGTATTCGGCTAGCTAAGATTTGAGATATTATCATGATTTCTTTTCATGGTTTAAAATGAGAACAAATAACATAATAGTCTTAGTTGTACAAAATGAACAAAATGGAGAATCAAATTAACATCAAAGATAGGTTATACAAATGGCGGACAAAGGAATTATCACCCCAAATTAAATGGCTATTTAATATTGCAATCCCAATGATAAATGAAGCAACAATAACAACACTTGGAATAAATCAATTGAGAGAATGCCACATTCATGATCATTCTTTAGTGGATTTTTTAAACTTTTTAATTGATATTTTTGGCAAGAAATGCTTGGAAAACTAGTTACAAACAAGTATATTTGTAGTTCATGGCACAAAGACATTCAAAGTTATAGCAAACTATGATAGTAGCAAAGTAGCAAGAGATTTCACTAGTATTTGTAGTAGAATGGAAGTAAAGAACAACCCTAAGATTAAAGAATGCCTAAAAAATTTGCTTGAGGAGTTTCGAAATGCAACATGGAAGAATTCAAATTTTTTAAGAGCAAGCATTCAGATCTTCTCATAGCAAGATTTTTGTGTTTAATTAACAATAATAATCAAGTCTCAAACATAGGTTTCCTCTTATTTGAGAATTGTGATGGTTTATCTATATATATACTACCATGATGTAACTCCCATTAAGAATAGATAAACCATAAGTTTGGGCAAGATTTGAACCATTTGTTGTTAGACATTTTACCTTAATGCCTCTTTCCTCATTGGCAAAGTCTTTCAAGTAGGCAAATGTCTTATAAACCAGCTTTGTCTCAAAGCTAACCCAATTACAACCCAATCATACATCTATCTTGATAGAGTGAAGATATATTTTGTGGGATTTAAACATTTACTCTCTCTCGAGACTTGGATTAATAGTCATCACAATAATGACAGTTATCTTTATTATGTTGGTAATTATTACAAGACAAGGGACCCACATAGCAAAAACACCATTTGTTTGTAGACAGGGGCAAAGGTAAATGTAACACATACTTTACACTTTTTATCCACTATCTTTTTTCTCTATTGACAAAGCTTTTTAAGACATAGTATTCCTTGGAATTTAAACATGTCCATTAAGTGGATTTACACAATTACAATGCAACTACTTGTGTATGTTAAGTAATTGAAAGCTTCCATGAACATTTTTATTTATTTTTCATAAAATTTAACTCAATGGACCCCACTTACACACAACCAATAATGCTTGCGGATTTTTTACCTTCAAACTTCTTTTCCTGTTGGAAAGCCAAGATGACTAAAAAATGTATAATTTTATTTTTTTTAAAGAAAGAGTGTATGGATTAAATTCTATAAAAATAAAATCTAAATAAAAAAGCAACCAAATAACCTAATAGTAGCAAAACCAAAAAAATCAACAGCCATAAAGCCTATTTGATATGAAATTTCAAATACCTAAGACAATTTTTTTACCACCAAATTGCGTAGACACTTCACAGCCGAATCGATGTAATCTTCTTCTCCATCACTAAGTCTATACTATCTTGAAGTCTGCCAAACTGATAGATTTCCCTTTAATTGGCAAAGCTGCAGTAAATGTGAAAATAGTTTTACATTTACCCAAAGACTGAAACAGACTGAACTTTATATGTGAAAGAAAACAACCTCAAATAAATCAGCACCAATTGCCACATTTGAAAAGACTGTTTTCTCTTGTACTGAATGATAGCTTTTACTATCCAAAGTCTCAAGTTCTGTACGAGTTTTTCTAAGGCAAATCACTTGATCCTGAGGCAGTCAAACTCACAGTCTCAATACAATGGTGAAAGACTTGCAGAGTTTCAATGGTGCTGATCACAAACAAAATAACCCCATTTATTGCATGCCATGTATTTTGTTATTTGATATTATTCAATATGATACTAACATTTTGTTGGAATTAGACTTCCAATATATCTCGTATCAAAATTTACAATTAATGATATAGATGAATCAAATAACCTCCGGTCATCTAAAGAAGAAAGAAATCCATTCTCCATTGTTCTTTGCATATGTTTGATCCTGTCATCCTATCACATAGTATTAGATATTAAATTACCAAATAAATTTTCAGAAATTTTGATTGAAGTGAAGGTACAAGATTCCTGCATAACACTCATTCCACCCCCAAGAACAGCATCGACGAGCACAGTTTATTCTCCCAGTGAAATAAGTCTTATGCACATTCTTCCCAATGACATTCTTAGACTAGATCTTACACAGATTCATCAAATTGGTAACAAGTGATTCGTCTAATGTCATTGGTGAATTACCATAATTGGATTGTACACTTTTAGATAGTCATTTTGAGATGTTATTGGGGCACAAAATAATGCCATCAAACAACATGATCGACTATTTTATTTCTCCCAGCACTGCAAAAAATATATGTTTTGCCTTAGCCATTGTTGCCTTTGGTAATCTCTTACATTTCAATGCTTAATATGATGAACTCAACTGAATAAATAATACTGTGCAGCAATTTACTTCTTCATGTCTCCTGCCTGCTCCGTAATATCTAAAGAATGGTATCAATTCCTATCTATTTTCATATCAAACTCAGTACCAACAAATCAATGTACAGAATCATGAGAGTTTATTTTCCTGTGCACTATTCACCTTCTCATTGTACTTTGATTCAGAAAGATATACTGGTATTCCATATTAATCGTAACCAAATCAATAAAATATCAAGTATCAATCATCACAACATATCCAGATGCTTATTATTACAGGGGAAAAGGAATGGTTGCCATACACAAGACAGGGAAGATATCTACACTGCTAAAAGTAAACCAAAAATACATGCATCAACATCAGTGTCTACAGAAGAATGGTAGCCAAGTTCTAAACATAATACATGGTATATTCACAACCAAGAACATGTACATTTAGCCATCTCTCTCAACAAAGGTTCCCAAGGTATCCATTGTGAGGGAGTGCATTGCAACTAGATCAAGTGAACCCACTGTGTATATACATTGCAATATCTCTCTATCTCACACACACAAATGCACATTGTTTTCCTCTATTTTTATTTATTTATTTTAATAAACTGCACCATTTTTTAGGCACTTCTATGGATCTCATGGAGTTTGCTCAATTTGATCAATACATATGAACAAGCTAGGAAACTCTATAACAAATGATAGCTCTATAAGGCACAACACTTGCTGAAGGTTTTGTAAACATGGTAGCAGTCTAAGTGAGCTTAATTTGAGGGAAAATTCATGGTTAAGTACACTTGCGTTAGAGTAGTTCTAGGATGGATGACTGTCATGCCCCTGAAATTGCAAGTATTAAAATGCAAATAAATAAATAACAATATAATAATGATTTTGAAAATGTGCGTGGGCGGGAGGAAATTTGCAAACGGCTCTGCTCCGCAACGGCTCAATGGTTTGTCTGCGTTTGTGGATGGGGAGGTGGCCTCGACTGGAGTCCTGTCTTCTTCAGCTCTTGGCATTGCGGGCTCTGTCCCGACTAGGCAGTGTGGGGATGGCAAGTCTGTTGTTCTGTTGGATAGTGTTGCGACGGTGGCTTCCTGTGCGGTGGGGAGTGTTCCGGTTTCCTCGATGCTTTGTGGGGAGGGGTGTGGTGTCC